>OZ035827.1:14174084-14774084 GCA_964034765.1 Knipowitschia caucasica | reverse complement strand
TAGACAAAGGGCAGAGGACAGCCGTGGTGGTGGACGTGGCAATTCCAAGCGATGGTAACATCCGGAAAAAAGAACATGAAAAGCTTGAGAAATACCAAGGTCTCAGAGAGGAGCTGGAGAGGGCCTGGAGGGTAAAGGTGACAGTAGTGCCCGTGGTGATCGGTGCACTCGGGGCAGTGACCCCGAAGCTAGATGAGTGGTTACAGCGGATCCCCGGAACAACCTCGGACATCTCGGTCCAGAAATGTGCAGTGCTAGGAACAGCAAAGATACTGAGCAGAACCCTCAAGCTCCCAGGCCTCTGGTAGAGGACCCGAGCTTAGAGAGGGATAACCGCCCGCGGAGGGCCAAAGGTTATCCGCATTTATATATATTTATATATATTTTTGACTGGTATTGAAGCATTTTCAGCATCCACGGCTAGTGAAGCTAGTTAAGAAACATAGCTACTACGTATTTTGTATATTGTGTGCTCCCTGTGTGCTCCTACTACTGTCCTGTATGTGCGATGCAACATCGAAATTTCCCCACTGTGGGACGAATAAAGGAACTCTTATCTTATCATATTTTCAGGAAGACTTTTCCAGATTTTAGCTGCATGAATCTGACTCTACACCACAGAGAATTTAAGGTGTCCAGCAACAGCAGAAACGCATCCACACAAACAAACAAACAAATACATAATTCTAAAAGTAGCTAACAATAGTATTAAAGTGCAACATCGGTTTTGGTCACAGCAGCAGAGATGGTGAGGACCCTGGTGATGAGCTCATTCCTCTGGTTGATGTCTTCAGAGTCTGCGTGGTTCAGACCATTTTCTCTGCTATGGTTCAGAGTAAAATTCTGGATGCGGTATTAACTTAAAAAAAAAAAAAAAAAAAGTATTCCTCCAGTGGATTTCTGCTTTATCTGTTTGGTTGGGACCATCCTCTCTGCTCTGGTCTGGATCAGAGTAAAACCATGAACACTGTACTGCAGAAACATTTACAGATAGAAACAAGCTAGAAAAATACCAAAACACAAAATAGTTTCAGAGATACTTAGGACTTGCCACCATTCACAGCACATTCAAAAGTAAAGATTGTAAAATAGTAAAATATAATTACTAATAACAATAATTTTACAACCAGAATTATATAATATGTAAGATTTTCACCATGCTCTTTTCAAATACGTCTTTAACTGCTACCAGAAGTTCAGCGGAGATATTTGGATTTCAAAGTTAGTTTTACAGCCCCTAAATCTTGTTTTTCATTTTGATGTCCCGCCCTCCACCATTTTACCAATCAGGAAGTCTGTGATCCGGGTTGACAGAACTCACTGCCTTGAGCTAATCTCACTGGTAAAGTAAAATGTGGCTGCACGACTAAAAAAGGTCTTGTTATGATTCTCAAATCATCAATCAAATCAATAAATCACATTTTATTTATAGAGCCCTATAATCAATGACAAAATAATGAATAAAACAAGGATTTCTATTGGGGCCTTCGTGAAAATGGTGTTGGTTTTAGATTTATGGTTGACAAAACTCTTGCCTAATCAGATATTATGGTCCCAGCTGGATTTGTCTGCATATCTGGCAACCTGGGTCAGGGAGAGTGCAGTACCACTTTTGCCCAGATTTTTACATATTGCTCCTTTAATGTTTTATTGAATTATTTAATTTTATTTCTTGTGTTTTAATATTTACAGTCTATGATTTTTGTTTATATTATTGATTTAATGATTATTTTGATTTGAGTTATTTTAGTTATGTTGTTATTGTTATATCATTATTATCATACAGTATGAGTATTATCATGACTTATTTTTTAATGGATTTAATTTCTTTATTCACAAGGACGACACAGTTACTTCTGAATGCTGGTTGCTGGTTCAGACTGACTCACACACAGGTCTCTTACTGTACGTCTTACTCACGTCGACAGGAAGTCCCTTCAAAGCCTCGGCCTCAGTCGGGACTTGTCTCCTTTTATTAGAAGTTATGACGTTCCTGTGTTTTCACGGCAGATGCAGATGTGTGGGAGGAGTCACCAGGAGTTTAATAATACTGACTCAACGGGAAATTATAGCCCACAATCAAATATTAAACCAGGGATGAGCCAGGGATTGAACCACAGACCATGTGGGCTTTATTGGATCAAACTATGACAAGACTGACTTATAGTAGACAGTGTGGGCAGTGACGGATTGGGTCATCACACGATTCTGCTTAAGATCTTACACTAGGATATACAGTACACTGCAGAAAACGCTAAAATATGAGGTTATAATCGGTTTTATCTTAATCTGAGTGCATTCTGTGTTAAAACAAGATTTGCCGTTATTTTCTTATTGCAAGGGAGACATTTCTTGTTGCTTTTTAAAACAAGATCATTTTGCTTTATCCATTGGATAAATACATTTGGCCTAATTTGAGCTGTTTTTTTTACTTATTTTAATCACTTTTTGCAGTGTATTTTATTCTTCCTTCTCATAGACTTTATCCGTCCTTCTTACTATGCTAAAGCCAGAGAGTTTAAATTATTTCAGTATAGAGGTATTGTTCATTTATCGTGTGCTGTGTGCTCCTCATTCCTTCTGTTCTGTAACTGGTGATGCAACACTGACATTTCCCCACTGTGGGAATAAAGGATCTCTTTATTCCCACAGTTCTTTAATAAGATCTGTACAATATATATACTTCTCAAAATTTCAGGAAGACTGTTCCAGGTTTTAGCCGCATGAATCTGAAATGCTTCCTTCCCATGTTTAGTCCTGACTCTGGGACCAGCAGGAGGCCAGTCCCTGTGCTCCTCAGAGTCTCAGCAGGAGGCCAGTCCCTGTGCTCCTCAGAGTCAGAGTTATTTACTTTTGAATGCGCTGGAAACGGTAGAAAGTCTTAAATAGCTCTGAAACAGTTTTTTGTGTTTTACCATTGTTTTTTTTTCTTACTACATGTACATTTTTCCTTTGTGAGATAAATAAAGCATATCTTATCTTACAGTGTTCATGGTCTTACACTGGTCCTGACCAGAGCAGAGAGGATTCATGGTCCGAAACCAGTGGGGGCGGGTCCCGGCTCAAAAGTGGCCAAAATGACGTGCGCTGACATGCTTGCAATACCACCCCGGGCCGATGGGGGTGGACCCAGAAGTAGAATTAGCCAATTCTAACATATAGCATTGGCAGACCTCTCGAAAACGTCTTTACAGGATGGACCAAAAGTTGGCTCTTGGCCCAAAGCTCCGTTCCACATGTGTGTCAATGCTGAGGGGGGTGGATTTTTTTGGTCCACTCTAGTTTACTCGCTGTGAATTTTTGAAGTCTCTCGTTCAAATGAATGGAGCTTGCGCCGGCTGACGCATGCGCAGATGCATTTTTTCACGATTTTGGCCATTTTGGATAGCTCCAGTAGAGCACTATTTTTGGCCCATTAGTTAGAACGGCGGAGATAGGCGTGTCTACGTCCATTCATTTTTACAGTCTATGTCTGAAACAAGTGGATCAGGCAAAAATCCACTTTTACTTTGGACTAGAGCCATGGATCTATAATAATATCTGGATAGGGTATTACTAGCTTATAGCTGACCCACCCATGGCCACACAGTGGGTGCCCGTGGGACTACAGATTAAAATAATGCGGGCTACCCAGAAATTGTCCCCATAACTCAATGTAAACTAAAAAGCATAATGGGAGCTCCTCCACAGCACAGAACAGGGAGGACCAGACGATGCCCAAACATGGGTGAGTTCAGCGAATCTTTCTGTGCCCATGGTGGCACATGCGCAACTGAGCACAAGCCATTAATTTGAATAGGACGCCATCTTGGACTGGCGGGGCTTGACTAGAGCAGAGAAAATGGTCCAAACTAATTGGCTACTTCACCTCTGCTGGTTCTGTTACTATTTATAGAATGTTCTATTTGTTTTGTTTGTATGAATGTATGTTTCTGCTTCTACTAGACACCTCCATTTCTCCTGCAAGGATCAATAAAGTTACTATCTATTTATCTATATGGCACCAACATGTCACAGATGTACTTTGGTGCGTGGCCATGGAGAGACTTTTGACTAACAGAGCTGCTTTAACTATATATCATATTGCGGTTCACATTCACATGTCTTTATAGTGTGTGCTGTGGTTCAATTCCTCCGTTTGGCAATCACTTAAAATCTATGTAACTTGTGTTGGGCAAAATGATCTTTGGATGGGAGTTAAAACCATGACTGAATGGGTGGCTGTTAAACCTATCAGCTAAAAGGGTTGTAGGTTTGATCCCAGGAATTTATATTTTCTCCATACGTCTAGAGACAGTTTTCCTCTGGGTTCCGAGAAGACATGAGTGAATGATGGTGGTGAGGGAGGAAACATGTGACTAGCTCCAGGAAGCACAGACACTGATAAAGAATCGTCTCATAATCACGCTCACAATCATTTTATAGATATCGCAGTAAAACAAATCAATCACGCAGTAATTCTATCTATAGCACTTTGTATAATCTTTACTGTAAGTTACTCAATGGAGTCAAGAATACAAGTGTTACTGCGAGACGACTTTTCACAGCTTTTGTCTATGTTGTCATTTACACACTCAAAGCTGTTTTTAAACCACATTTTTAGCCAATTATTTTAAATCTTACTTGGGTAATTTATCACTTTTTTCAGTTTTCCTTGTCAATGCAGGTGGGTCCAAGGACAGTGGTGATGATCCAGGACACACAACATTCAACAACATTTATGGACTTCTGCCCGTAATGGACCAATGGCTCTTTTATATCATTGCATTTCCTGTGTTTTAACGGTTTGATTCTTTGATCTGTGTTTTTGAATCAGCTGTACAAACTATTAAACTATGATTCAATTCAATCAAATGTACTTTTTCATTTTTATTTCATCTTCATTTCATTTTCACCGCCGCGAATGTACTATTTTGAAATATTAATTTTATGAAACATTTAGTGGACTTTTAAATGTCTTCTTTAGAACTTTTATAATGATGATAATAGTAATGCGTCTCAGCATCTGCACCGTAACATGGGGAGATGTGCTCCCCATGTTACGGTGCAGATGCTGAGATGCATTACTATTATCCAGCTCGCCTTACATTGCTAAGGCGAGCTGGAGTTTACCCTCGCGAATTAAGGCTTCTGATTGGTCAATCCTCTCATCATTAGATTTATAAAGACACGACTCAAACCTCACCTGTGCCAAAATGCCAACATTTAACTGTTTATTTTAGCTCTTTTTTTATGTTCCTTTTATAAATATAAAATAAATGGTCTCAGGTATAGAGAGATAAGTAATATGTATTTGCACATAGCACAGACCAAGGTCACACTCAGCACAAGGACTGGCCTTTTGCTGGTGCCCAGAGTCAGGACTAAGTATGGCAGTATTTCAGATTTACGCAGCGGGAACAGTCTTCCCGCAAATGTGAGACAGGCTTCTACTTCTACTATCTTCACTTTTTTGCGTGAATTTTACCGTGAATACTTTTGATTTTAATGCCTTTTGTGCTTATTTCTATCTTGTCTATAGTGGCCAACACGGTGGCTGAGTGGATGGCACTCTCGCTTTGCAGCAAGAAGCTCCTGGGTTTCGAATCCCGGTCGGAACAGGGCCTTTCTGAGTGTAGTTTTCCTAACACTAAAAACATGCACAATAAGTATGAATGTAATGAGTAAGTAAGTAAGTAAGCTTTTATTTATATACCGCCTTTCACAGACCAGAGTCACAAAGCGGTTTACAATTGTTATTTTATGGGCACTTGTCCTCTCACTCCACACAGAGATGGGAGCGGGGTCGCCGAACAGGAGGCGCATGCCAGACCTATTGTACATATTTTTAGTGGTAGGGGAAACCGGAGTACCCGGAGGAAACCTACACAGACACGGGGAGAACATGCAAACTCCACTCAGAAAGGCCCTGGTCCGGCCGGGATTCGAACCCAGGACCTTCTTGCTGAGAGGCAAGAGTGCTATCCACTCAGCCACCGTGCCGCAGTGTTGGGTGAGTGGGTGTTTAGTTGGGGCTTTGATATGCCAGTGTGTTCGGCAACTTGCTTCCGTCATCACCGGGTGTGGAGAGAATGATAAACTGGAACAATTGTAAACCGCAACAATTTGAGTGACCTTGTTCTGTAAAAATGCGCCATATAAATAAACATTACTTACTTATTAAGCAGTTTTGAGTTGCCTTGTGTATGAACTGTGTTTTTTAAATAAACTTGCCTAAATTTTTTTATTGAAATAAATTCTTTACACAATTTTCCACTGTGATCTAATGAGAATTTCCTGCTCTGTTGTAGATGATGGCATTTCCGCTTTGCGTCCGTCTGCGAACAGTGAATATAAGGCACAGCTGTGGTTTATGAGCCTCACGTCCTCATTAAACGCTCGTATGTTGAGGATGATTGTCTGCGTTGGCCTTAAGTCAAAGTCCAGTCCCTCGTCTCCCCCTCACCTCCCCCTCGTCTCCCCACACTCCCACCTGCAGGAAGAGCTCTGGAGTAGAATTACATCTCTTTGTTTCTGTCCCGGTCACGTCCTGTTGACTCACGGTGACATTGGACTTCACTCAATAGACCAGAGTTTAGTCATGGCTCTTGCATGATCGCTGAGTGACTTTTATTGATAGTGGCGTGTGTGATGGTTACTGTGTGGGGGAAATGAAAGAAGGCAAGGCAAGTTGTTAGATGAAGAAGACGGCATTATAATCATCAATAATAACAGTACCTTACAGCTAAACAGATCTGTTTAAACCTGGATTTGAACGTTGTCAGAGTAGAAGCCTATCTCACATTTTCAGAAAGACCAGATTTTGGCTGCATGAAGCTGAAACGCTGCCTCCCCATGTTTAGACTCTGGGGACCAGCAGGAGGCCAGTCCCTGTGCTCCTCAGTGTCTGAATTGGTTCATTCGGCCCTAACTATGTCACAGATGCCATGGAGAGACTTGTACACAAACAGAGCTGCGTTAAAGTCTATTCCCTCTGCTGGTGGGAGACGTAAGGGATTAAAGTTGGGGTACTTAACTTTCAAACAAACAAAAACATTAAATTGTAATATAACTCCATCTAGTTTCTCGCTTTACAGTTTGCTTCTATTTTAACATTCCTGTATTATGCTCGCATCTTTCAATCATCTTTTTCAGACAGAAGAGTGAAAAAGCTCTCAGCCCAAACTCACAGAGCTCTTTCTCAGATTATTCAAAAGGTGTTTTCTGCTGAAAGACAGATGAAGATGAAGACAGCATGTTGTAGTCGCTGATTTGTTTGGGACATTTTTGGAATTAGTTCAAATACAAGCGTTTTTAATATTTTAGATTAAAGTTGGGGGACTACAAAATGAACCTGTGAAATACCACCTACACACTGCAAATACACAATATATGAGGAAGTAATTGCTAATAAAGTGTTTTTTTGTTGTTGCTTAATCTGAGTACATTCTGATTTTCAGATTTGCCAATGAACAAGAAATTAAGTCTCATTTCAAAGACTGTTGCATTATTTCCTTATTCCAAGGGAAACATTTCTTGTATCTTTTTCAAACAAGATAATTTTTCTTCCAATATCCCATTGGCAAATCTTGTTTTAAGGCAGTAAGAATGTGCTAAAATCAAGGTATATTTTGACAAATTTTTCATTCCTTTTTTTTGCTTTCAAAACACATCTCAAACAGCTTCCATAGTTTCCACATGCATGTATATGTGTTTCTGTCAGACTGAAAATTCTAAAAGAGAGGACCGGCCTCACTCAGCCAATCAGCTCTCATCCCAAAGAGTCAAATAGTGACCCAGGGTGCTTTCTCACACGTACACAAAAGACAACATGTTTTCTAATAGGATTATCACAACATGATAGTTTATTGTTTATAGTTTATTGGGGATCCCTACTAGCTTCCACCAATGTGGTTTCTAATCTTCCTGGGGTCTCAGTTAAAAAGAACATGTTACAAAACAATAAAGCTATAAATTAATTCATTGCCATCATATTTAATACAGAAAAAGCACAGATCAAATACAGTCAAAACAAGTAAATGAACAACCCTGCCCTGCTCAGCTTCAGAGGTCTGACGGGATCTAGCTTTATAAGCGAGTATGGGATAGTAAGATGGAGATGGCATGATGTGGTCAGATTAGTTCACTACCTCAGCTTTAATTCAGTAGAATCAAAGGAACTGGTTGTGTGGAGAGGGATTCTTGTCTGACCTTCGTGTCTCAATGGAAACGTACTGTTTGGAGAAGATATGTCATGTCATTATATTGGCACCAAATTACCTGAATAAATAGTTACGAATAAACTCACTGTTGTTTGAGTCAATATTTGCTGTCTGGTTTTTACAGATACTGGAGAAATTTGCTTGTGTAATAGCTTTTTATAAGTGATGATTCCATGAAGAATATTTGGTCAAGATTCTCTGAAACATTTAAAATTGTGACTAAAGCATCACAGTCAGCGGCCATAGATGAGACGGATTGTTTATTGTGTAAGTGGTCCTAAGTAAATAATATTTATCTGTAGTGCATTTCACAGACCAAGGTTTGCAGTTTGGGTGTAAATTTCTTGATTTCCCTGATCAAAGGCAGGTGGACAACCCTGATGTTAGCATTTGGACTTATGTTTTCCTACGGCCAAATTCAGCCCGCAACACATTTTTAGTGGCCCCTGAAATGATTTTCAGTTATCTTAATCCCAGTAACTTGCAGTATTGATGGTAAGAAGCTATTATGAAATGTTATGCCTCAGAAAAACAACTGTAATTGTGTCTGTTCTAAAGTGTTAACTACAATATACTTAAGTTATAGTTTTTGTTAGCAGTCTTACAATACATCACTCATTATATTATAAAGGATCTTTTTATCATTATCATAATATTATATAATAATACTACTTATTATTACTTATTATAATTTGCCCAGTTGTGATTGAATCCAAACCTACTAGAAAATTACATCTAAACTCATGTCAAATACAATTAATTTGTCAAAAACATTTATACTTTCCCAACTTTTATACTTCTGGTTGATCCTATCATTTTCAATTCAGCCCACGACCAAAATGAGTTTGACACCCTGCTCTAAACCGAAACATGTACAGCCTTTTAGTTAATCTTATGATCTATCGCTTCACTCTCAGGACATCGCCTACATTTCCCACAATGCACCCTTGTTGTAGCCTCCATCACCTTCCTCTGCAGTCCTTGACCTCCTGACAGCATCGGTCTCTGTCTGCTGCTGGTAATGGCCTCCACACTTCACAAAGGGCTCTCAAAGAGGCCACACACTGATCAAAGTCACACTGACCATCACTCTTCCTCCTCTTCCTCCTCCTCCTCCTCCTCTGTTTGTGGCTCTTTGATAACGCAGTGTCTCAAGGCCAAACTCCCACTCTGACACCCCTGATTCAGCTGGCTTTAGTCAGAACCACATATTGCCAAAATAAATGCACACATTGGATTTGTAACAAGGTAACCCTTTAGGCGCACCATAAGTATATCAAATATATACATAAGTATACCCTCATATATATATATATATATATATATATATATATATATATATATATATATATATATAATGTATTTATACTCCCTGTACATTTACTTATGAATTGATTAGTTTCTCATTAATTGTAGTAGTCCTACATCTCTTCTAAAGTTCTTCATCTAGTTCCTGAAAAAATGAAAAGGTTAATTGATAAATCTCACCTAATCGATTATTAAAACAGTTACCATGGGTTAGGGGTTAATCAATGAATACCTTTTAACCATTCATTCACAGATTCAAACATGACAAAAAAAATATATTTTGCTAAATTTCTGTCTCTTTCCTGCTTCTGTCTTTGACAATGTTCTCTGCTTTGGTTTGGTGTTATGTATAAAATATCCCAAATGCACTTTCTATTTATGTTTTTAGCTAATCTCTTATATAGAATTACTGATCTTCACAGTTTTAATTTGATTTGAATTGATTCTGTCTTCAAAAATAAATAGAAACATATTTTATACAAAATCCCATGTAAATTGTGGGAAGATCTTAAAAGTTTGCACCAGTGACTCAGAGAAGAGTCATTAGGGAGGAATGGGCAAGATTTCCCAATGAGCCCATTCCTCCCCAGTGACTCAGATTGGAGTCACTGGGGACAGCTGGACAACCTGCTAGCCCAATAGGGAAGTGCTCATGGACGAAGTTTTGCTCCAACTCACCCATCTGACTTACATTGAAAAGTCTCTTGCTCAGTAACCGTTTGTGTCACACTCACCATCTTTGAGCTTAAAAGATCAATGGTTTATCACGCTCTATTATCCTGGCATTTGTATTGAGATACTGTATTTTTGGAACACCAGATATGAGCCATATAAGGATTGCCCGTCGGCTGCCTTCATTCAAAGGGGAAACTGTCTTGCTTTAGCCAGAATATTAGAAACACGTTAGCTTGCATCTGCCCCTGTTACTGCTCAAAGCTAGCCCCGTGGGAACAAATGCCCAAATAAAGAAATTGGCTCCACTCTGTTTTTTCCAAAGCTCCTCAGTCTTGGCAATCTGCAGACCTGCGACAAACACAGCTGTACTCGAGTATTGTGCAGCTGTTTTATTAGACACTTCGCCAGTTTGTTTTTCTTCACGCCCTGTTAAGAGTCCATGCTTGGCTTTTGTTTATATCCTATGATTTTCCTCTGCCTTCTCCTCTTCCTGCCTAACATGACTTTATTTAATGTATTTATTAAACATTTAACATTGTCTTGACCAACTGTGTGTCTGCTTATGTTGAGTTCCATTCATACTGTACCCTTGACAAAAGCATCATTTACATATGATCATTTAATTTATTTGATCAACAAATTGTTTTGGTAGAGATGTGGTTGTTTTCTTGTCTGTGGTTCTTTTGTGTTTCTGATTCTCATAACCAAAGTTGCCATCTAAACACAGTTAATGACATGTGGTGAAATGAAGGAGAACCCAAAATGCAGGAATGCAAAAATAATGATGACAATGAAATTAAAGTCCAGTGAAAACCAAACTAAAAAAATCCAAACAGAGACAGGAACCAGGAAAATGACAGACAAAAACAATTGACCAGCAACAAGTGAGGATGAGCACAGGGTACATATAGACACAGAGACTGCGAACCTGTGCCTAAGGAAAGAAAGGAAAGGAAAAGATACAAGAAGTCATTGCCTCATATTTCAAAAAAATTGCAGCGCGAAAGAATAAAACCAAGTAAAACAACACACAACCCACACCATGACAGTTAAAGCCTCTCCCATCTTTAACCATGACGACCTAAACCATTACTTTTGCCTTTATTCTCTGACTATCCGTCGACGTCTTCCTCCCAACCCATCACAGCTCGCTCATGCCTCAATTTCCGGCCCACACATGTTTTACCCGTTCCCCTTAAATGCGTCCTCCATGTTTTCTGATTAGAGTGACTGATAGTTTTCATATACATGTGGAATGTGGGGGTCCTATCCGGCCTGCTTCTACAAACACCTTAATCACTATTGCATGTTTGTACACAGCTGGTTCTTCTATAAGTCTCCATCCCACTCAGATGAACTTACCATGCATGTCCGCAGCACCTACTTACAGCCTGGTGACAGACACGCATGTCTGTGATCTGTTATCTGCTCTGGAGGTTAGAATTGTTGTTGGCGAAAGGTGGGATTTTTTAGCCAAAGTTTTTATGGCTATGGTCTTGCTGCAAAAGACATTTCTGCCTTGTCTGTCTATAAATGTATACATTTTTACTGTAAGTCATTCCAAAGACAAGGAAGATGTAAACCTTGGCAAATTCATTCATGTTAGAGAAGTCTATAGTCTAAGTCTATATTCCACCCATCTATCTATCTACTGTATATCTATCTATATCTATATCTATATATCTATATCTCTCTATCTACAGTATCTCTATCTCTATACTCTACCTGGTTGTGTTTCCATTACCATAACCCTGACCATGTGCATGAAACTGATTCTATTTTTTTTTTATCTCTCTCTCTTTATAAAATATTTTAAGAGTTTTTAGCCCCATATTTTTATGTTACTCTGTTTTAATTTGAAATTATTGCATGTCAATGAATCAATGAGATTCCTTTTTGTTTGTTATGCATTTTGATCTGTGTTTTTAAATTGCTCTTGTGAAGCACTTGGAATTGCCTTGAACACAAAATTTGCTAAACAAATAAGTGATTGATTGATTGATTTAGTATCGGGTCTTTTTCCTAGCAACCAACCCACAACAAACCAGTATCCAGGGAAATTCCTTGGTAACCACGGCCTCTGGCAGTACTCTGGCTAATCACTGGCAGTTAGAACACTTTAGCTCGGTCTGTCTATGGATAGAAGCAGGGCCAAGCTTGGACTAAACAAGAACCTGGTTACAGGTTACTGTAAACGTTACTGTAGAAGGCTGGTAGAAACAGAGCTTATTCTCTATTGAACATTCTCTGCTGACACATATACATTTGGAGTCATATTGTACAAAATTATAGCCAAAAAACCAACGTTTCCATGTCAACAAACATGTAAGTAAGTAGGTAAGGACTATTTTAATTTATTCATGTAGTGCCTTTCACAAACCACTTTAGAATTGTTGTGGTCATTAGGAAGCCAAGTACAAGATTTTAGCTGCATGAACCTAAAACACTGCCTCTCCATGAGTCCAGACTCAGGGCACCAGCATTAATCATTCATCATTAATCATTAGTCGCAGCCCGTGAGAAATCCAAGAAGGGTTAGGGTTAATAATATAACAAAGGAGAATCCATATCCTTGCGTAGAACTTGATGCGTTTAACTGTTTGGACATGTTTTGACCCAGTGGAAAACTCACACATGTTTTTGATATGTATCTCAATAGAATACATGCACTAGTTAATCATTAAAACAGAAGGAGAACATGCAAGTCCTGTAACTACCTCCGAACAGCAGGATTGGACTTGGTGACATCTCTGTTTGTACATAATGCTTTGGACAGATCTCAGCAGTTGGAGGTGGATGGAGGCAGAGGGACAGGAAGTGATGTGACCCCAGCGTCCTGAGCTCTGACCTCCAGGAAGCAGCCCCCTCACCCAAACTACAACAAGACTGCAACAAAACTACTGCAAGACTACAACAAGGACGGCACGGTGGCTGAGTGGTTAGCATTCTCGCTTCTCAGTTTGAATCCTGGTCAGAACTTTTTGAGTGGAGTTTGCATGTTCTCATTGTGTCTGCGTAGGTTTCCTCTGGGTGCTCCGTTTTCCTTGATCACTAAAAACATGCAGAATAGGTCAAATCCTCCTGCTCCGGTAATCCAGACCAAGCCGAGCATCAACATCTGGCGATGGGTTCCCGGGTACCTTTACCTTCACCTTGATCTTTATAAAACTACGCTGACACAAAAGTAGATTTTGTTTTTCACTACTTTAAATTAGAATTAAGTGTTTTTTTTTTTGTTTTTTTTTTTTTACCAAGAGTCATTCAATCAAAACAGATCTAAGCTTGTGTCTGGTTCTAAACCTTGACCAAACAAAGAATAAACCAAAACCAGGACTAAACTTGGACTGACTGGACAAGAGACTAGACTCAGACCAGGACTAGACTTGGACTAGATAAATCAGGAGAGCTGACAGCTGCAGGACAGAGGTCTGTAGAAGCAGGAAGTGACCTGACCTGGTCCTGTGGGAGACCGGCCCACTCGGACTCGGACTTCTGTAACATCAAAGTCTCATGTTTCTCTGTGAAAAGACTCAGTAACGAACAAAGTCATGTCCAGAGACAGCACCAGATGAGTTTTTTTATAAGACTTAAGAGATCATACATAGTGCTTCTGCAGAACTGGTATCTATTCCATAAGTCAATGACAAATGTCAGGACAGGAGTATTTGTGTATTTCACTTTATGTGGGATTATTGATTCACTCTCTACATAGTGGTGGTAAACTACTGCTGAAGCCACAGCTGCCCAGATTGTGGCAGCTAACCTGTGTCATTGACTCCACACACACACAATGACACTTTGGTACTTAAAGCCGCAACCGCCTTATGTGTGGTTCACCTTTTTGTTGACAGAAATAGGATTCATAAAAAAGTATTACTTTTTTTTTTTTTTTTATAAATAGGGCGGAAGCAATGGTAGCAGCAGCAGCAGCAGCAGCAGCAGCAGCAGCAGGCCCTCTGGTCCTTTTCCATTGGTCCGTGACTTGAATAGTTTTGTTACTCAGTAGGAAGCAGAGTGTGTTTGATAAGTGACTGTAGTTTGTGCAAACAGACTGTTATTGATACTGGGACAAGGTCAGTGTGGAAACACCCAGAACGGGACAACAACATTTCAAATAGAACAAATAGGTTTACAAACGTTATTTCTTGTCAAATCAAGAACATGTTGTACTGCCATATATTTGCACAGTGTTTTTGCACAGGGCCGTTTGGAAATGTGACCTAAAAGAGACACAAACAGGAGTTATACAATTTCAACTTTACTTTTTTTATTCTGCAATCTGTAACTGTAACTGTCTCTGGACAGTGGTGGCAGCAGAAGCAGCTTTACTTGGATGAATTAGGATACATTTTAGTAAAAATGTAGCAACATATTAAAAACAAAAATGTTCAAAAAAATTGCAGCGCGAAAGAATGTACACAGTATGAAGTTTGGGAAAAGGTACGAGAGTCACATACTGTAGAAACTGGATTGGGCCAAAAGTGACTCTGGGGCCTCACTTTTCCCTGGTCTGGTCAGCGGCTGTAACACTCCTGTATAACCGCTGTGATGCTGCTGTGACCTGTTCTGGACCCAAAATAAGAATTACCCAATACTTTTGTTAAGCATCTTCTTTCCTCTTGAAAACGTGTTTACAAGATTATCCAAAAGTCGGATCTTTGACTTGTCTTACAAAAATTAGAACATGTTTTATTATGATTTATTCATGATTTATTAATAAACATTCATTTACAATAAATATAAATAATACAAATAATAATAATCAAAAGTATAAATGAAAGTATTCAGAATAGAGTCACTACTTTTTCTAAAGTAACGGAATACTACACAAAATACATTTTAAGTATAGTATTCATTATTTTACCAAACACTATTCTATCTATAATCTGTTATATATAATAACAGCATATATACGTGCAGCTACAGTCCCAGTGTTGCCTGAGGTTAAAGAGACTGAACTCTCACCCAGAGCTGGAGTGGAGCTGGAGCAGTCCACCCACGCGTCTCCATGGGGCAGCCTGTGTTTACCGCCGTGAAGGATCCCAGAGGAGCACAGTGTCCTAGGACGGGCCTCTACACAGAACATGGACGTCACTACTGTTGCTTGACATAGTTTCTCAATATCTAAAACCCATGACCTGTTATTACCACTTGAGTTTTAAAATGTAATATCCCCCACGGGGGTAAGACTCAAGCCCAATGGTGAAAGCTATGGCATAATCACAGTAATGTGTCTTTCATGCACATGCAAGTGTTGCAGTTTACAAAATTATGCCATCATCCACAAAATGAAACAAAAAAGATTATAGTTACTGCTTAAAGCTTGGGCACCTAATCTTCATATCAAACAAATGGAACTTCCTATTTCTAACATGTACAGAGTCAACATTAAATTAGAGACTTTATACTTCCTTATGCTAAAGCTAGAGATTTTGTACTTGCTTCTTTATAATGCTAAGTTAGAGATTTTGTTTTAGTTAACTTTAGGGTTATGGTTCATTTATCTTGTGTTGTGTGCTACTCATTCCCACTGCTCTGTAACTGCTGATGCTGTAACTGGTCAACACTGAAATTTCCCCACTCTTGGATGAATAAAGAACCTCTCAATCTTGATTGTGTATTTCTGGCCTCGTTCACATTTTTAGACCACGCTCTTTCAGCCCAAAGCATCAAACAGTGACTTACATGGCTATTTCTTAAGTTGTAAATATTGTATGTTTGTATGTTGTTTGCCTATAGTTGTTTTGGTCTGCTTTATGTTATGTTTTATATGGACTTTATATGTGTCCGAACCAGTGGGGGCGGTTTCGGCTCAAAAGTGGCCAAAATGACGTGCGCTGACATGCTGCAATACCACCCCAGGCCGATGGGGGTGGACCCAGAAGTAGAATAAGCCAATGCTAACATATAGCATCTTCTTACCTCTCGAAAACGTCTTTGCAAGATGGTCCAAAAGTTGGCTCTTGGCCCAAAGCTCCGTTCCACATGTGTGTCAATGCTGAGGGGGGTGAATTTGTTTGGTCCACTCTAGTTTACTTGCTGTGAATTTTTGAAGTCTCTCGTTCAAATGAATGGAGCTGCGCCGACTGACGCATGCGCAGATGCGTTTTTTCACAATTTTCTTGTGAACGGGACCACTCGCGGCCATTTTGGATAGCTCCAGTAGAGCACATTTTTGGCCCATTAGTTTGAACGACGGAGATAGGCGTGACTCTGTCCGTTAATATATACAGTCTATGGTCTGAATTAAAGATGGATCATAATTGTAATAATAGATAGTAATAATATGCTAAAAACAAATAAATGTTGAAGAGGAAGACAGCATGTTATGGTCCGGAGCATGAACCTGGCAAGGAATTTGAGCTGTTAAATTGTTGCCGTTTTGAGTCTGGAAACAGCGTCGCACTTACAGACTCTCTCTTATCATTGGCTGCATTGTAATTGACATATTTTTTGATCCTGCTCCAAGAAGATTCTACAAAGTGATTTTACTGTAACAGTGGAATTGTTGTGTTTGGTTCAGTCCTGGATCTGTCTGTGGGAGCAGATCCCTCTCTCAACTTGTTCCTTGGAGAAGCAGAATTAGACTCTTCTGTGATGATCGAGGACATTTAAATACATTTATTAACGTTTATTCATATTGGTCATCCCGCTCCCTATGTACCAGTGGCTCCTTTATGTTTGTTATTATTGTATTTGTGTTCGATCTGTTTGATCCTTTGATCTCTTGTTGGTGAATTGACAACTTTGTAAAGTCCTCCGAGACGACTGCTGTTGCAATTTAGGGCTGTACAAAAATGCATTGATTTTAATCAAATTTTTGCCACAGAATACTTTTTGAAGTGCTTGTAGATCAGGGGTGGGCCTTTTTTTCTTCATGGGCCACATTGGGATAGTGCCCTATGGTGAAGAACCTGACCTGTGATTCATTTTATTCAATTTATAAGCAAAAACAATGTATACAGATTTAGATTTTCTTCTTTATGAGCATAAATACATCCAAAATAAATGTTTGACATGCCATGGCAGCACAAATTAAGTTCCAATCCTTGGGTGTTGACTCCTGCTTCATTTGAACAAGCCACAGACTGGTGTGAGGTTAACGACAAGGGTCCAGAGGCCGCATAGATGTGTGAATTGGGCCAAATGTAGCCCCCAGGCCGCGCTTTGCCCAGGTCTGCTGTAGATGGATGTCCTGTACATTGCTCACATTCACCCACACACACATGAGGTCTCATATAAACCAATGATTATATTCTACAGTTTCCAGAAGACCACATGTGCTGGTTCTGTTCAGTCATAACAGATCCCAGACTTATTTTGGCGTTTGTCAATATTTACAAACAGAGGAGGCTGACTTTCATGGAGAGAATTTTGTGTGTAAATTTCTTTTCCCGGAATGCACTAAACGCCTTCATTAGTGTCATCACCAGAGTTTTACCCCCGAAACACACTGCAAAACAGTTTAGCAACATATTTTCATTATTTTAGAAGATTAGCGAGTAGAGAGAAGTAGAATTATATCCTAACAGCCAATAGAATTTAATATGTTTCTTCTTGCAAGGGAACATTTTTGTTGTTAAAAATCTTTTTAAAAGTGTTGTTTTTTTTTTTTAGATGGATGCTTCTGTTTTCTATGGCCCATTTTTATTTTAAATCTCAATATTGATCTAATGTAGATATGAACAGTAATAAAAGAGAGTTTTCGACAGGAAAAAGGTGTTTAAAAAAAAAAAGGAGTCCTGGACAAACTAACATCTTTGCTGGACCATAACTGTCACCCCTGCAGAACACTGTCCACTCTGGAGAACAGACTTGGGGACAGACTGATCCACCCTCTCCCTGCTGCTCTCAGACTGCACAATGAGAACTGCTGACCCTGTACATTAAATTTTAATGTCCAATTCATCTTATTTTGCAAAGCCCTAAATAACAACTTTGTAAAGTATTGGAGGACTTTACATTGAGAGCTGTAGATCCAGGACTGAGGCTGTAGATCCAGGACTCAGGCTGTAGATCCAGGACTCAGGCTGTAGATCCAGGACTCAGGCTGTAGATCCAGGACTCAGGCTAGAACAAGTTTTGGGGCTGTGTGGTTCCTGTCATTCATCTGTAAATAGTTATTACTGCAAACATATCCAATTCTGCACTTTCAGAATGTCACTTTATCTACTTCATGTATCCTGATACTGCACTCAACATGATTGATATTTACTTATTGCTCGTGTTATGAATCATCACAGAAGCTTTGATAGTTCCTTATCTCTGTCTATTTTGTGTTCTCCATGTGTGCTCTTACTGTTGTACAGTATGTGCATGGCAACACCGACATTTCCCCACTGTGTAACATGTAAAGGTCTCTTGTCCCAGACCCTCATGCCTCATTTCTTGCACTAGAATACACACTATTTTATATTATTCCAAATGTAGAGATTCTTTTTTATACTTCTTTACCACATTAGAAAGTCAGAGATGGTGTACTCACTACTTGCTTCTTCATTCTGCTAAATTTGGAGATTATAGACTGCTTCTTTATTATGCTAAAGCTAGAGATTATATGTTTTTTTATTTAGTAAAGAATGTAGTAGTTATTTAGAAACAAGTTTAGTACAGAGCAGGCATGTCTAAACTCAGGCCACATCCGGCTGTCGAGACAATTTTTAGTGGCCCCTGAGTTGATATTAGATTATTATTAATAACATGCAGCATTGATGGTTATGGGCTTACCAAGCCATGTCTATCTATCATCTATCATCTATTTTCTCAAGAAAACAACCAAATTTTATTTATTCTACAATGTTAACCCAAGACAGAATTGAAATAGTCACAAAGAGCTTTAAGATTGTTGTGGGCATTTGTCTCTCACTCCACACAGACATGGGAGCGCGTTCACTAGTATTTGATGCAGTTTTGGTTAATTCTAAACTATAAACACCTTTTGATTTAAGAAAAATGTCATAATGTAAAATATATATATGCTCCCGACCAGCTTTCGCAGTCTTTTTATTCGGCCCCTGACAAAATGACTCCCCTGGTTTAGTGTTCATTTATCTTGTGTTGTGTGCTCCTCATTCCTACTGTTTAGTAACTGGTGTTGCAACATTGACAACACTGTGGGACGTATAAAGGTTCTCTTATTTCATGTGTTTTTGCAGTGCATTTTCTAATATAGCCTCCCACTCTGCTCCAAATACCTGGTACATATCCCATGGAAGTATGATCTTTCCTCTGGAGCTTTTTTGGAGGAATTTTCCCTTTTTCAGCCTTTCGAGGGGCGGAGCCTGGGCCGTGGAAGGAGCTGGACAAGTTTATAAAAGGCCAGAAGGAAGTTTACGTCACGGCCACAAAAGCCCGTCCGCCCTGCGCTGTTGTCAGAGTGGGACGCGCACATGCACCGATGATCGCTGGGAAGCTCAGCGCTGAAAGCAAAGACAAAAACGCGACATTTGCAGTGAAAGACTAGGATAAACCCTGCGGAAGGATACAATGGGATTACGCAGACACGTTATAAGTGGTAAGACATGATTCTAGCTTTGTTACTACTGCTCTAATGTGAGTTGTCCTACTCTGACCAGCAGCATCGCCTATAACCTTAAATACACACATATCCATAGTTCTACCGCTGTTAAACCTGTATTAATTTGTATGTATTAACGTTGTGTATCTATTTAATCGTGCGTAATGGGGTTTGTGCACGTATTTATGGTTCGTTTGGATTTATTTCCTTTTTTCTCTTCTCGCTTCCCAATGATTTATGTGCCTAGGTGGTGCGACATGCCACAAGTGGGCGCAGTGCTCTGTGTGGAGAGAGCGGACAAGAGTTTGGTGATACACAATAAAAGACATGAGAAGATATTTAAACCAAAGCAAAGTTACCAGTGGCTCAGAGAATAGACTTAAAAGCAGCTCTGTTTGGCCGCAGACCAAAGTACATCAGTGACATGTTAGAGCCAGATCAACTGAGACTCTGAGGAGCACAGGGACTGGCCTCCTGCTGGGACTCTGAGGAGCACAGGGACTGGCCTCCTGCTGGGACTCTGAGGAGCACAGGGACTGGCCTCCTGCTGGGACTCTGAGGTTCCAGCTAAAATCTTGAGCAGTCTTCCTGAAAATGTCTCGTATGTTGATTTAATAATGTCTTACAGTCCTTTTCAAACTATTACAATTTTGAGATTTTTTTAATTTGGGTTCATACAAGCTGTGAGCCACTTATCAACATTACACCAGATACAGGTTTAGTCTGTATGAGTTTCATATTATTATATTCATTGAATGACAGAAGTAAATGGACTTTTGAACAATATTCTCATTTTCAGTTTAGCCTGCATAAATCCCTTAAACATGTTGATAACTTAAACAATATTTTCCAATGTGACAAGAACAACGGTCTTGTTTATTAAGATTATACACATATTCTGATAATCGATGATGAAAGGAATGAGACTTTTTGACATTTTTGCTCTTTCTATGAAGAAATCTTGATAAGACCGTCAAAAACCCAATTTAATTGTAAATAATTGCTGTTTTTGAATCTCTTTTCTATTTAGATTCGACCATTCTCTGTTCTCTAAATGTTATGTATTTTTTGTGTATAAACTATGAAATATACACATATTTTAAAATATTAAATGATTCTTTACAAAATGGAATTCCTTCATGGTATTGATCGAATACTAAACCGGCCCGTACGTTCTGCATCTCTGCGTTACAATTATTACATGTGTTTTTTCCATTGTTTTTCCCAAAAACAACTCTATTCATTAACTCAGACTAAAATGCATGAGATATTCTCCTTCTCAGAACTGTAATGAATGACTCCAGTCCAAACACAGTCCAGGACACAATGGAAACTTTATAATTAGAACTCAATCTGAGTCTAAGATTAACTTGGTAATTATGTGTAAATGGAAGATGACAAACTTAATTTGGGCCTAAATAGGTCAACAATAGGTAAAATAGGACCCACAGTATTACTCAGGGACAAAGAAGGGGAATGCCAGGTCTCTATCAGGCTTATGACAAGGTGAGGCAAGTTTATTTGTATTGCACAGTTCATTCACAAGGCGACTCAGTCCAAACAACATAAGATGGAAACAATCACACAAGGCATTACAATCCTATTTACTGTAATCGCAGTACGTTAAAAAGATTGAAGATACAATCCGTCAGTGGTCTGTTCAGCTAAACACAACTAACACAACATTGTCAGAGTAGAAGCCTGTGTCACATTTTCAGGAAGACTATTCCAGATATTAGTTGCCAGCAGGAGGCCGGTCCCTGTGCTCCTCAGAGTCAGAGTTGGTTTGCACTAACAGTCTCTGAGCCACAGGAAGCCAGTGCAGAGACCTGAGAACTGGACTAACGTGAGACTAATTCCTTTAATACTTAATCTAGTAATAATTTAGTTTAGTTTGAGTATTGATCTTATCTCATGTTTGATACTTTTGACTTAATTATCTTAAAGTCAAACAAACCAGTCGAACCAATCCCTTTGCAATGATTTACTTAATGAGTTATTTACTTAGGCACTGGGTTCCACTTCCAGGCAGGAGGGGCCTGTGTGGAGTTTGCATGTTCTCCCAGTGCCCCAGTTTCCCCTGCCACCGTCTGTGTGCCCCAGGGCAGCTGTGGCTCAGTGCTACTTTGTGTGCAGTGAATGAAGAGTATCAAAATTTAAAGCCGTGAAAAGTGACTTGGGCAGTATTTATATTTGTGTAACTTCTGCCAACAAAGTGAAATCAGTCCCGACAGAGCTGCAGTCTTGTGCTTTCTCGAATGAGAAAATTATGAGAAATTATTTCACATTAATTAAAAAAACTGCTACTTTAAATCCTCCGCAGTTTGTCTTCTCTGATTGTTTGAAACGGTTTGGTTTTCTGATCTTTTAGTGAAGCAACAGCTTTGTAAATTCCTACAAAGAGGACTGTGGTTGTGATTTAGGGCTTTACCCAAACAACATGAATTTAATTGAATTATGAAGATTCCAGGACGAGTTTACAATGTTTTTTATTTTTTAAAATTTTAAATGCGATGCCTTATCAATGTTGTACATATTCCTTTAAACTCGTTTGCTCTAAACCATTTTCAGAGTCGTTCTAACTCCTGCAGACGCCACAGTTCTGTCGTGAACTCTTTTGACTCCCTGTTGTCTCGTATCTTTTCCGGTTGATAACATTATCTGTTGTTTACGGCCCTCGTTTCCGCCTTCAAAATCATTTTCATTTCCAAAAGGATTTTTCAAAACTCACATATTCAAAACACAATATGGACTTTGCTTGATTTGAGCCACAACATTATCTTAGCTGCAGAATGTGCTGGTCATTGTGGAGTGTGCGAGGAGTAGACGCCTCCCATTGTCCACTGAGATTTTTGTGCTTTCAAATATAATGGCAGCAACAATGGATCCTCGTGTCGACGGATTCGGAAATGAGCAAAGCTTTTTAGGAATGGATGCATTTAACTCCAGCTGGGAAAGCATGCAGACCAGTGCATTTGAAGACCTAGAAAAAGTGTGAAATGAGGAGAGTTTGTTAGTGGTGGGAGAGCCAGTTTAGCAATATTTAAATAATTATCACACTTTGGTTCTCTGAATTTACCCTGTTAAATTGCATCTGAGGTTAATGTTCCTTTTATGATGTCTGCTTTTTGTGACTCTTGTCTGTTGTATGTGAATAAAGTAAGTGATTAGTTGGAGCTCAGCATTCATGTGAGAGTCGTCTATTCAGATTATGTCTTGTCTATAAAAAGGTCCTGTGTCCTGAATGTTCAAGGATAACATTTTTTCTATCCTCCAAGGTGTTTGCTTTAGTTCATGTGCAAAGAACATGAAAATACAGTATGTTGGGGTTAAATTCCAGGGCTTTGTCTTTTGGTTTGTGGCATATTCACTGTGGAAGGGAATGTGAGATGTTTCAACCAAGGTCCACTTCTCTGCCTCCAGAGAGACGAGATCTCTGAGGATCTGATATCACCAAGTAACAAGGTTAACAAGCTTTAGGTTAAGGTTTGGGGCCAAGGTCAAGGGTAAGGACTACGGTTTGATTTAGGGTTAGTTTTAGCAAGTAAGGAAGAACTTTTTATCTAAATAGAGCATTACTAAGTTCTCACACACAACTTCACAATTTAGAATGTTCCGTTCACTCCACACAGGGTGATGACAGAAGCGAGATGCTACAGAGCTGGAGCATCAACATCCCGAAACATCACAATCCATTCCCTCAATCATCTCATTCATACTACGTGTCACTCCCGTATTCGTCCCGGAAACCGGATTCGTCCGGAAGTTCAGTTTGCGCATGTCAAAAAGTTTAATATGTCCTTAAGTGGAGACTGGTTAAGTTTAGGCGTCTGATTAAGATGGTTAAGTTTAGGGTTTAGGCTGGGTTGGGGTTATTTTATGGGAATGGCTGGTTAAGTTTAGGCATGAATAGGTAGTTTTTTATATTTACTTCCGCTTCCGTCCAGATTCCGTGACATAATCTACTGCTGCGTATGCTCATTGGATCAAACTGAACTTCCGGACGAATCCGGTTTCCGGGACGAATACGGGAGTGACACTACGGGTTGATTTGGATAGGCCGCCATCTTTGATCACCATCTTGGCTCATAACCCTAGCCTTTGCCTTTCAAATTATCAGTCCAGGATCAACTGGATAATCCTGTTACATTTTCGGCGATATCAGAGCTTGGCAAGATATCCCTTAGATTTAATTTGAGTGTTATAATGATTAGAAAATCACCATTTGGATCAATTCAGATACTATTGAATCGTCCCATTTATGCCAATTCAACTGAAAACCATGAGTAACTCTTATGTTATTCCAATATTCCAGTGCTCTGGTCACGCAGCTTTATTGTGACAGGCCTATTCCCAACCTCTCTGACTCAATAGTGACAAATTAGCAGTTTATTTTCCGTTTGACCTTGGTTTGTGCCATCACCATTAGTCAGCCCTGTTCATGAAAGCTCCCTGAATCTCCCCAATGCGTTCTGCCTCACATAAGCAAACAGTTTTCTTTCAGGTCTTCGCTCCGAGCTCCATGCTTCGGGCCCGGATCGCTGTCACCATGGCCAGTCTCTGTGTCCTGAGCTCCTGGGATAGAACAGGCAGCAGCAGGCCCACACAAAGGACCCATTCAGGGCTCAGAGTGGCCTCATTCAGGGATGTAATTGTGGGTTAGAATCTGTAATTGTTCTGCCTCTTCCATCTCCGTACCCTGCTGACGGATATGACGCCACGTTGGCTTGTTTTAGAGGCATAAATATTCAAATGAAAGCCCCCTTGAGTGGATTTGTGATGAATTATGCATGTGGCAGATTGACAGAGAGCAGTATTGTTATGTAATGTGGCTTGGACGTCGTTTATTCAGCAGTTTGTCGTTGAAAATTGTTTTAGTAAGTAAGTAAGTAAGTAAGTTTGTATTTATATACCGCCTTTTCACTGCAGATCTGAGTCTCAAAGCGGTTTACAATTGTCAATTTTTGGGCATTTGTCTCTCACTCCACACAGAGATGGGAGGGGCCAGTACAGGAGGCGCATGCCAGAACTATTGGACATATTTTTAGTGGTAGGGGAAACCGGAGTACCCGGAGGAAACCTACGCAGACACGGGGAGAACATGCAAACTCCACTCAGAAAGGCCCTGGTCCGACCGGGATTCGAACCCAGGACCTTCTTGCTGAGAGGCGAGAGCGCTATCCACTCAGCCACCGTGCCGTTTTATGAGAAGGAAGCCAAAGGTTGTCACTAGAACTTTATCATTCACTTTACCTTTGTAAGTAATTTTTTCAAGTATATATTTTTTTCAAACTTGTGTATAATCATAAACAAACAGGACACCAAATATACAGATATACAGTTTGCAAAAGTGTAGTGCAGATTCTTACTTGACTCCAATAAGTTAAGATTTTGACAAATTTGAGCAATTTTATCTTAATTTGAGCACATTCTGACTGCCTTAAAAAGAGATTTACCAGTGGGACAAGGCAAAATTATATTGTTTTAAAAAGATACAAGAAATGTCTCCCTTGAAATGAGAAAATAAAGCATCAGTTCTTGAAAATTGTATCACTGATCTTCAGGATTTAAAATATATATAATCACTTATTTTAATCACTCGGCCCTCGGCAAAATGTCTAATTGTTTTACTAGACGGAAGCCAAAAGTTATGACTGCAGCTTCGTCATCAATATTGCCTTTGTTTTACGCATTCACACATGAGAAAATTACATCTCCGCAGGACTTGATAATTATAATATTGGTTTTCCCTGGTTATGTACAAGTGGTTATTTGGGTGAATCATCAGGTTTGAGTCATTCCAACTGCGAAAAGACAGGAATTTCAACCCAAAATCTTTTTTCTTTCACGCCTAGCAACACAGGCTGGCATGTCTCTCTTATATTGAGCCATCTATTACTTATGGTTACACCTCCTGTATGTAGTTATTGTGACAGGCGTGGTAACATGGCAATGGAAGTTTATTTGTATAGCACAGTTAATACACAAGGCAACTCAAAGTATCTAGTAACAAACGTTAGAATTACACAAGGCATTAAAACCATAAATACTAAATACTAATAAAAAGAGTGAAGAGGAGGAGGCCAGTCCCTGTGCTCCTCAGAGTCAGAGTCGGTTCATATGGCACTGACATGTCACAGATGTACTTTGGTGCGAAGCCATGGAGAGACTTGTACACAAGCAGAGCTGTTTTAAAGTCTATTCTCTGAGCCACAAGAAGCCAGTCCAGAGACATGACTGGACTAGACTAATGTGATCGTACCTCTTGGTTCTGGTCAGGACTCGAGCTGAAGTATTTTGAGTTTTACAGCTTTCTTGGAGAGACTACTGAGCATGCTGTTTCTGTAATCTAACCTACTGGTTTTCTCCAAGTCTGCTTTAGACACTATATTTCCTGGCAATGTTTTTAGATTGTAAAAAGCTGCTGATGTTACTGATTTGATGTGGCTATTAAAATTTAAGTCTGAGTCCAGTATTACCCCTAGATGTCTGACCTTGTTTGAAGGTTTTAGGGAGAGAGACTGGAGGTGACAGATGACGCTCTCTCTTTGTTTCTGGGGACCAAAGACAATCATTTCAGTTTTGTCTGCGTTTAGCTGAAGGAAGTTGTTTTGCATCCACTCACTGATCTGTTGAATACAGTGAAGGAGTGAGTCCACTGGTCCATGTTCTCCTGCAGTCAGTGAGACATAGATCTGAGTGTCGTCTGCATAGTTGCTGTGGAGGATCAATATTTTGTTCCTTTAAGTAATTTTGATTGTCCTTGTTTTATGACATTCAAAAAATTTCCCCAAATAGAGTAAATATAGGCTTGTTTTGGTCACATTTGCATTCTCCACTGATTCTCCTCCTCAGTTTTGTGAATGAGTGTAAGAAGTACTCTCCACACGTTGGATTTGTGTATAGGAAAGACTAACTCGATATTGAACCCAGCTCCTGAGTCTTTTTGCTGAGGTGTGTTCAGTCACTGTGACCAAAAATGTTTTCCTTTCTTTGGCTGTGATGTCACCAAGCCACTGTTGCAGACCTGACAAGCAAACTTTCAATGGTGCAGTGATACAAGTCCAGCTGAATCTTAGAGTTTGGAGTAGTTTTTTTAAGATTCCGTAGACACTGAGGAGCTTTCTTAAAAACCTGATCAGTATTTCTGTTCCATTTCAGGTCATTGGACAGAGTTAAACCCGGGAACTTGCACTCCTCTACAATATTCAATGTTTTAGTCAGGATCATTCATTCTTTCTCCTCCTCAGTTTTGTGAATGAGTGTGTTGGTGTTTGTTGTGCTCCGTGCCGTGGCCTTTGACCCCTGCAGCTGCGTCGTACATTCAGTCCCAGATGTGAGCTGTTTACACGTCTCCTTTCTCTCCCATAAAACCTGATTATAACCACATGCACAGGACTTACGTTTATTTTACAGTCTAACTTGTCAACGTATGTTTAATGTACTTTTTTGTTTATTGAAGAGTCAAATTTTTGCCTTTTCAGATTGTGTATTTTCTCTCAAAACCCCTGCACAAGTAACATACATTATACGCAAAATTATGCATTTATACTTATATATATACACATAAGTAAACATTCTCAGGAAAGTAAATGAATAAAGGGAAAAAAAACGTTTAGTATCAATAAATTAACAATTGAAATCATTTATACTCGAGTTGAAATAGTAAGTAATTAAATTGTGTGTAAATTAATAATGATAATAAAGAAATTTTAAAAAGTAAAGAGAGAGGAGGCTAGATTGGTTGCTATGTATTTTTTTTTTTTTTTACAATTTAGAGATTATAGATTTTACACTTATTCATTTTGCTGAAAGATTTTGATTGCTTCCTTTTTGTGCTAAAACTAGAGATTGTAATTTTATTTTATTTTAGTATTGAGTTCTTATTCACTTATCTTTTGTTGTGCACTCTGTAACTCGTGATGCAACACTGAAATGTCCCCCTTGTAGATCAAATAAAGGATCTATCAATCTTAATCTTGATTTAAAACATCCCAACGCATCACAAAACCTTTGGGAAACTGAACGAATACTTGCAGATTTCCAGAGTAGCAGAATAACGCACCGAGCTTTCAGTGATGTAAAGGCTAGTCTGTTTTGGATCGAGCGGGGTCACTCATAATGTACTTTTCTGTCTTTCTTCCAGTTTGTCGGTGTGTGGCCTGAAGCGAGGATGGCTCAAGTCTTGCACCAATTCCAGAAAACTTTTGACGCTTTTTAAACGTATTTATCGGTGTGAAAATGGCTGGGAATGAAAGTAACCTATGGGGACAGCACGGTTTAAGCAGGTGAGTGGCTGGAGTGTGTTAAAGCTGGGGTTGCTAACTTTCAAACCACCAAAAATATATTAAAAAATTATAGAAATCTTACTATATACCATTATAGTGATGTTTGTTTGTTAGTACTGTGATGGGAGACCTCTGGGAACACCAGGTGCCACAGTAGTAGTAGTAATCTTTATTTATATACCACCTTTTCACTGCACATCGGAGTCTCAAAGCGGTTTACAATTGTTATTTTTGGGAGTGGGGTCACCAGTATAGGAGGCACATGCCAGACCTATTGTACATATTTTTAGTGGTAGGGGAAACCGGAGCACCCGGAGGAAACCTACGCAGACACAGGGAGAACATGCAAACTCCACTCAGAAAGGCCCTGGTCCAACCGGGATTCGAACCAAGGACCTTCTTGCTGAGAGGCGAGAGTGCTATCCACTCAGCCACCGTGCCGCCCACACACGCCAGTGGGAGGCGGCTGCGGCTGTAAAGTGCCAAACTGTCGTCGTGTCCAAGCAAGACACTTCACCCACAGTAGAATGAGTCTAGTGTGTGTGTTAACGGCTGGTGGTGGTCGGAGAGGTCGGCACACACTGGTTGCCTCGCTTCTGTCAGTGTGCCCCAGGGCAGCTGTGGCTACAGTAGTAGTTTATTGCTCCATGCATAATGACATGTGGAGCATCAGTGTCCAAAAAAGTGATTTGTCAAACCGAGGCATTATTCATTGTTTTGAAGTGTTGGTATTGTAATATAGCCAGCGAGAACGTAAACATTTGTCGCCGGCTATTTGTCATTCAGCCAACTCCAGCTAAGTATTTTACAATTTGCATTGTCAGCCTTGGAGACATCTCTGGAGAAAAAACGTGACCCTCTTACTACAAAGTTTGGTGTAAAAGATCAAATTATTTCTAATAAAGGTCAAGGCAGCATCTTGTGATCTGATTTGTTCACACAAAATGTCATTTAAACTTCTGGATAAACAACATGTGATTATGAAACCAAAGAATACACTGCAAAAAATGTTAAAATATGAGGTAATAATTGCTTGAATCGAGTGGTTTTTATCCTAATCTGAGCACATTCTGACTGTAAACAAGTTTTTCCAATGGGACACAGCCATTTAGTCTTATTTTAAGAACTGTTGCTTTATTTTCTCATTCCAAAGGAGACATTTCTTGTATCTTTTTTGAAACACAATCATTGTTTCTTGGATTAAGGCAGTCATAATATGCTCAAATTAAGATACATTTGACACTTCCTTTCCATCACTTTTTGCAGTGTACTCCAGTTTTTACATTTGTAGTGGAAACAGCAGCTGGCGTGATCGTGTTTGCGGGCTCATATTAGTATTCCCAGTCCTTGTAAATGAATAGTGGTTATATAAGCGGACAGGGACATGCTTGGGGCTGGAGCAGCATATGTAGAGTGTGTTTTGGGACATGTAATGGGTCACCACGGAGCTCCCCTGACCAATGATTGATCTGACCTACTCAACCCATAGTGATCTCGGCCTGTTTTTCAGACACTGCTTTGACCTGGACATGGACCACAGCCTCAGGGGCCTCCACCGGGACTTTGGTGAGTGCATTTCCTCTTAGATCAAGCTGTAGATCAAAAAGTTTGCTTGTTGGTTCTGTGACTGTGATGAGAAAGCGAGAGAGAGAGAGAGATCTTTATGAATCCAGACTCTGTTCCAGCTTCTTCCCTCTGGATAAAAATATATTGTTAGCTGAGAATTGCATATGCTAACAGCTTCTTTCTACAAGCTGTTATCAGTCTGAAGAAAGCACCTTAATGATCTTGCACTTCTCAACTGCATTTGTTTCTTGTACTTTTTACCTTGTTTTTTCATATATTCATCTGGTGCACACTGGGGACTTTTGCACATGTATTCCAATGTGGTTTTACTGCAAATGGCACATAAACTTCTGAATCTTTAAAGAAGACGTACCGTGCTGCTGTCTAGTATGATGGTGAACTATGGCACCCATGGCTCATTATTATGTTTACTAAATGTGGAATTATGTGTTATTCTTTTTATTTGGGAATCAGACTGTCCAGGGAAACCATAGACAGAGTAGATTGCTGACATAGTGTGTCCAACAGGAATCTGGACACTCATTCAAAAAAAGAAAAGAGGCAATACGTATTCACAGTACACAAGAGTGAAGGTGCAGTCCAGTTGTTGGCACCGCTAAATAGAGCTAGATTTGAACATTGTCCGAGTAGAAGCCTGACTCTGGGCACCAGCAGGAGGCCAGTCTCTGGGCTTGAACCAACTCTGACTCTGAGGAGCACAGGGACTGGCCTCCTGGTCCCAGAGTCGGGTCAAAACATGTTGAGACAGCATTTCAGATTCATGCAGCTAAAATCTGGATCATCTTCCTGAAAATATGAGGCAGGCTTCTACTCTGGCAATGTCAAAAACGGTTGTGTTTAGTGGCGCAAACAACTGAAGGATTGTATCTTCACTCTTTACTGTTATTTTATTCTGATTTTGAGGTTTCTCCTGAGTTTCCTTGTGTATGAACTGTGCTATATAAACAAACCTGCCTTGCTTTAAAACCTTCTCGCTGCTCCCGTCCTGGGCCCAGCTGGTCGGATGTTGTGAGAAGGCCGTGGAGGCAGAGCTGCAGATATCCCGGTAATCGGCCGTGTTGTGGCTGATGTTTCACCAAGAGGCCGATAGGTTAAGCCTGGGTTTTCGCTCTGTTTTGAGCCGAGCTTCCGTCAGAAACAAAAACAAGTCTGTAGAGAGAGAGAGAGCCGCCCACAGCCGCTGGTATGTGCCCTCCTACAGACACATAAGGGAGTAGTTTCTGCTCCAGTGTCTGAAATCTCATGGGTCTGTTATTAACGTGCAGAATTGCTGGTCAACCCTTATCTACATATCTCCTAAGACATGACTGTTTTCAGACTGTTTAAAAGTGACAATCTATGGTTGTGGTTCATTGTGTTTGTTTAGTACAAGTCTCAATATAGATGTAAAAATAGTTCAGTAGCATGGCAAAATCTACTTTTACACTGCAAAAAGTGTTGAAAATTATGTTAAAAATGGCACACATTTGGCTAAATGTATCACACATTCGCAAATCTTGTTTTAACAGTCAGAATGTGCTTGATTTGAGCTTTTTGCAGTGTAACAGAGTATTATTATTCTCAATCTGAATTGAGATTGCTTCGCCCTGGCACACCTCTGACTCAAGTTTTTGCTCACTATGTCAAGCTATCCTCTTTCCAGCCCTTGTAAAAGTTCACTCACTAGTTGTACTTTTCCTCTATGACTGTTTGCTGTGGCTATGTCTTTATAAAGGGCTGAAATCTCCCTGTTTAACGAATCCACTACAAGGCTTTACCCTAAAAAAGAACCAAGTATATGATATTTAGCTTTATTATGCTGAAGTTGGAGATTTTATACTTGCTTCTCTATTATGCTAAAGAAGCAAGAATTAAAAATAGTATCTCTGATGGATAAAACAATGTCAGGAATCAGTTTGTAAGTTGATATAGTAATTATGGTGACAGGACTATACAGCTTTAAACTAACCCTCTTCTCTCTCTCTCTTTGCAGCCTCGCCTTTCTTCTCTGACCCTTACCTCGACTCGAACTCCCCTCTGCGGCCTCCACAAGAAGGAGACCAGGTGGTACCCTCGTCCCAGCGAGGGTGCAGCGTCCTGGGACAACGAGAGACCAAACCGCTGCCCCCTCTTCCAGACCCGGAGGAGCTCATGTCGGACGAAGCCGCGGACCAAGAGGTGGAGTTCTTCACCAGCGACAGATGCAGCCTTCTCCCCAAGTCCTTTCCCAAAGTGCCGTGCAAAGGCAGCAGTAGACACAACGGGCAGGTGAACTTTGCTTATCAAGAAGTGGCGTTCGTTGATAGGGACGCTGGGAACTTGGCATTTTCATGGCCTGGATGCAATGACAGACTACCATCGAAAGGAGATGGTTTCGGAGTACATAGCTGGGAAAGCAGAGACTCATTCTGGAGCAAACCGGACAATTTAACCCCAAGAAATCGCTTTTCTTTGTCAGTCCCTCCTATTCCAGATGAAAAACCGGAAGTACCACCACGCATTCCAATCAAACCCAAAAATTTGACTCTTTCCAATGACACTAAACCGCCAAAAATCCCTCCGCGAGTTCCCTTAGTCCCGCCTTGCCCTCCCAGGACTCCAAGCCCGAAAAGTCTTCCCATTTACATCAATGGAGTGATGCCACCGACGCAGAGTTTTGCGGCAAACCCCAACTACGTCAGCAAGGCCTCCCAGCGGCAGCACAGCGAGAGGACGCCGGATACCACCGCGTCATCGCCGTGCATTGTGCCCATTCTGAAAGATGGGCGCCAAGCGAGCACCACACACTACATTCTACTACCTCCAGGGCAACCGGCGAGCGCCAGCCGGAGGGACAGACTGCAGAGCGAGCCGACCAGGAAGTCCAACGGAGGCTTCTGGAAAAGACGATGAAGTTTAATATAAAATGGACTTTAAAAAGGGATGTTTAATGAAGGAAGTGTGAATGAGATCAAGAGTTATTACAAGAGACGGCTGGTTCTAGAGGACGTATTATGCAAAAAGTCAGTTACTAGTTTTAAAGTGCTTGTACAAATCCTGATAATTTTTTTCTTTTGATAACGACACAAAATGCAAAATTGCAGATTCAAGAGTCCCCTCTGTTGAGTGGCTGGCTACTCTCTGATTGACTCTTGATAACTTGGCTGTTGCTACCCACGAAATTAGCATAAATCCAGTTAGCTCTATAGGGCCTCTTTTACATTGAGGCTAACACGATGGGGGAAGTCAATTCTTATGAGTCAACCTGACATTTCCCTAAAAATGCCAATATTTCTCTCTATACTTGCTTCTTCCATCCATCCATCCATTTTCTTCCGCTTTATCCGTTGCCGGGTCGCGGGGGCAGCAGTCTAAGCAGAGACGCCCAGACTTCCCTATCCACACACACTTCCTCCAGCTCGTCCGGGGGGACCCCAAGGCGTTCCCAGGCCAGCTGAGAGACATAGTCCCTCCAGCGTGTCCTGGGTCTTCCCCGGGGCCTCCTCCCGGTGGGACGTGCCCGGAACACCTCCCCAGGGAGGCGTCCAGCAGGCATCCGGAACAGATGCCCGAGCCACCTCAACTGGTTCCTCTCGACGTGGAGAAGCAGCGGTTCTACTCCGAGCTCCTCCCGTGTGACTGAGCTCCTCACCCTATCTCTAAGGGAGCGCCCAGCCACTCTGCGGAGGAAGCTCATTTCGACCGCTTGTATCCGCGATCTCGTTCTTTCGGTCACTACCCAAAGCTCATGACCATAGGTGAGGGAGGAAACGAAGATTGACCGGTAAATCGAGAGCTTTGCCTTTCGGCTCAGCTCCCTCTTTACCACAACGGTCCGATACAGCGACCGCATCACTGCGCACGCTGCACCGATCCGCCTGTCAATCTCACGCTCCATTCTTCCCTCACTCGTGAACAAGACCCCGAGATACTTGAACTCCTCCACTTGAGGAAGGACCTCTCCACCCACCTGCAGAGGGCAAGGCACCTTTTTCCGGTCGAGCACCATGGCCTCGGATTTGGAGGTGCTGATTCTCATCCCAGCCGCTTCACACTCGGCTGCAAACCGCCCCAGTGCATGCTGCAGGTTCTTAGTGCATGCTGCCCAGTGCATGCTGCAGATTGCTTCTTAATCTATAAAACATGGCTCTGCATTCCATTGGAGAAAGAACAAGACGGCGTCCATGTGACTAAACGCATAAGCTGTCTTCTTTAGGGAAATGGAGGGATTGTCTGCTACTTTGGAGATGTATAATGCTCTGGCCAGGTCCAGCATTATGACCACTGCCTAAAAAATGCAGTTTCTGAAGTAACTTATATTAGACGTTAGTTGGCGGATTTATATCACTATTATTCTCTCTCCAGTGGCTGTAACTGTTGTGTGACTGCTATATTGTATGTCACACTGTATTTTACAATAGACAAAATAACCATTCAAATCTGGGAATAAGCTTCAAACAGATCATGCCATCCTCTTGTTGATTGTCTCCATATGGTCCCAGTAGGATGTAACGTTACTCGCCTGTATTCGATTGTAAAAACTAACATTCCAGTGTTTTAATCAACGCTAGAGAGATGTACCCCCTAAAACTACTATGGTTTAGCTGGGCACTCTTAGGTACACCCTGTTCTGGTTCTTGTCACATTCAAGGCATCTATTATTCTGCTTTCAGAGTCTAAAGCTAAATATTGTGGTGTAGGGCAGCTGAAAAACTATGATGACAGTCAAAAGTCAGATTTCTAGTCTTAGTTTACAGCTATTTCTCTGATTCCTGGGTCAATCCAACCATAGTCTCAATCTGGTTTCTTTCTCTGGACTCTGAATGCAACCTATTCAACCCCCAACTCTTCTTATATATTCACCTAACACCATGTAGGCAACTTTGGAGTTTGGTCATTCTCTGTGCTGATTGTTGCCATTTTAATCCCAGTAATTGAGGGGCCAAAACTACAGGCCCTCAGCTTCACAAGAGGCCATTTTGAACCATGTGCCGGACTAGGACTGAACTGTGTCTCTTGATGGTGTACGAGCTGGGCTTGTACAAAAGTCTTATTTTGCTGCTTTGATTTTTACTGTAATTAAATGTATTTATAGACTTAATTACATGTTATCAAATGTATTTTAAATTAACATATTGTAGCTTTTTAGCCACTTAAAGCTGGGGTACCTCACTTTTTGCTCAGTCCTGTAAAAGTAAGACCGTAACATTGTAGCTTCTTTGTATTCGAACATGTTATCTGTAAGAAAGAACCCTGTGAGTTACTATTTGTGACATACTTGAACAAAATGTATTGAGAGCAAGGAACTACTACATTGGATTACATGTACTGTGGTGGGTGTGGGTTCAAAGTTACGTACCCCAGCTTTATTTGAATGTATTGAAGTATTTCACGTGGATATAAGAATCATCACCAATAGATAAAGTAGCTCACGTTTTAAAGGCAGATTTTACACATGCACATTTTGAAACCATTTTAGACATTAACATTAGTGCGACAAGTTGAAGTCTGTTCATGTGAAAACGTAAGACAAGTTCATTTGTATAACACACAAAGCAACACAAAGCATTAAAATCATACATGTAACTACACTCATGTGAAAGTCCATCCCTAATGTTGTAGATGTTACTTCAGTGTTTCTTCTTAGGAGAGTGTTTATTGGTAACTTTTGTCTGAAAGGTTTCTGAGAATATGTAACATTTGTTTGATCTATTTATAGAATTAAAGTAACTTATTCATTGAACTAACGATTCATCATTCATTGACTTTACGCTGCTTTTATGTGATCTCATCGTCTAAAAGGTACAGTTACTGTTAAATGTCTTTCTCTTGTTTACATATCTTATTGTTTGAACATTTCTCAGTTGACCTATGTATAATGTATTCTGACTATTGTTTATGAAGGATAGGGGGATATAGGGATTTAATAGCTGAGGATTTTGACTTCTAGCTAACTAGATCTCTCCATTCATAAGTTCATTAGTATTCATGTGAAAACTAGTCAAAGCAAACTATTGGTCCAATGAACTATGAACATGGACTTACATTTGTTAAATTTGTTGTGGTTTGAAGACTAGGTTCCCCAGCCCTAACCCTTGTGCTGCCCTCTGATCAAAATGACCACCCACAATGGTTAAAGGTACCCAGGGCAGGTGAAGTTAGGGAAAAACATAAAAATTAATCTAAATTATTATCTATTTAGGGTATTTATAATTCCTGTGGCGGGTCAATTTGGCCCAAGAATAGCACATAGGTTAATAAATCTTTCCTCCAAGGTGTGGGAGATTGTGAATTTAGCAGCAAAAATACACATAAAAAGTAGTTTTGAGAAATCTTTTCATTTAAAACATGACATTGACAATAAGCAAATCGTTCTGTGAGCAGCCAGATGAAAGATAATGAAACAAAACGACCAGCATTCATAAATCCGTTTTAAAAGGTTCAAACATCATTCACACAGCATTTTCTATTTTAGTTCCATCTTTCAAACACCTCATTCATGTTATGTATGAAGTTCTGTAAAACCTCTAGAAAAAAGGTCTGCAATAGATCTAGGATTAGGTTTCAGATTAGTTAACTGCAATTTAAAATTCTAGCCATTATGGATGTTACAATTTGGTTATTTCTAGTATTTAACAGTCTTTTACTGCTGAGGCCCAAAACAAATAACATGTTTTTAGTTCTCCAAAGTAAGAACCACATTTGCCAGTTGCTATGAGAATAAAGTCAGAATATTGTGACTTTAAACTCAAAACGTGAGCATAAACTCAATGCTAAAAAGAAGTTTGTGCATAATGGAGACCATCGCACATTGAAGCTAAATGAACAGTGAGACGCCGCATCCAGATAAAGACTGATACATATTCAGTAAAACATCTTTTTCCCTTTGCAAAGCTCATTTAGAAATTGGACGCACTGAGGACAAACAGGAGATGACACACACAGAGGGGAAGTTAGAACAAATATCAAATTCATTGATGTTGGAACAGATGCACATTTGTTCCAACATTAATTCTCATTTATTAAATGTATCTCAAAATAAGTTAAAAACACATTTTAATCCCACCCCCAACAGTGCAGTCCACTTGTATCTGAGGACACAGATTATGCAAAACTGTCTTAGTTTGACATCAATCCCTAAATCAGAACATACCTTGAGTTGTTTTTAGCCCAGTCCATGTTAATAATAGGAACTTCCACCACAAATTCTCCCTCCACCCCTTCTGTATCTGCTCCTGCTGGACAGCTGGATCTGCCCCAGGTCAGCTGTGGCTACAGCAGTATTTTACCAGCACCAGCTATGTATATACTGTCTGTGATTAAAAAAAGCACTACACAAAACCAGTGATTTATTATTATAGCCTGTAGTTTTGGGAATTCCTCCCAAAAAAATTATAGAAAAATTAAATATAGATGCCTGAATCAAGCTTTTACCATTGAAAACACAATTTGCTCAAGGGACAAATTGTGTCAAACGCACATTCTCACCAGGAATGGGGGGGGGAATGCAACGGTGCTTTAAATATAAGATCTTTTCTTGCCCCATTGGCTAATCTTCAGGATAGCAGGACCAAGCAGGAGCCCACCATTCTGACCAGTTTGACACTCCTGAACTCAAGCATGACATCATAATAACATTCCACTTCTGCCATTAGATGGAGCTCATTCGCTAATCCAGATCCATCTCTTATTCTTCATACATGCTTATCTGTACAGTTTCACATTTTAAACACGTAAAATAGCTTTCTCAATATCACACCAAAATGATCAAAAATGAAGACAGATAATGCATAACGCGTGTCCTTTTTAAGACTGGGCTCTTCGTCAGTGCAGCTTCAGAGATTCCTGCAGCGTTTCTGAGTCTGTTACCGCCACGCCCGGTTCAGCAGTTTGACTTCGGCGAGGCGTTTGCTGATCATGGTGGCAAAGAAGAGGGCAAGTAAGACGCTGGAGATGAGCATGTAGTCGTAGTCGTCCTTCAGAACGTCAAACTGCTTCGAGGGATAGACGCGGGTTTGGTAGATGTCCAGACCGTAAGCTACAACCTGCAGAGAGAGGTCCGTGTGGAGGGAGAGAGAAGACAGAGGAAGAAAAGATAAACAAGTTATCAAGAGAATAGAGGTGGTTCTGATGATTTGGTCGATTCAATTCAATGTATTTTTGTATCGCCCTAAATTACAGCAGCTGTCGTCTTGGAGGACTTTACAAAGTTTGAGATGAAAAGATCCTGTATTCATCCCTCACTGGGGAAATTTCAGTGTTGCATCACCAGTTACAGAACAGTAGGAATGAGCACACAGCACAAGATAAATGAACCACACTTTAGCATAATAAGGAAGCCAGTCATTAAGCTATACAATCTGAGGCATACTTTAGCATAATAAGAAGGTAGCAAAAATTCTCAAACTTTAGCAATCTCCAATTTCATAAATAGACGATTTTTCTTGTTTAAATTCAATTCTTCCTGATCTGTGTTGGCAAATTCAAAAGGTTTTGTAAAGTCCTCTGAGATAACTGCTGTTAGGGCTAAACAAAAATACATTGAAAATAGGAATCTTTTTTTCAAAATCTATGTTGCAAAAATGTGAAAATTAAAAAAATTTGTTTAGAAACACAGGGTGATCTTACCAAACAGGTGGACTCCAGCCCAGAGGGGGCCGTGTGGATTCCTCGGACTCGTGACACCGACTGGTTGTAGTTGATGAACCACTCTGTTCGGATGGGCAGCTCCGGAGCGTACGGGATCAGGTTCTCCTCGCTGCACAACCAAGCCTCAGTAAGAAGTCGACTCATACAACAAACCATAGCTGAATGAAGAGACAACCGCAGGGTTTTTTTTTTTTTTCAACACGTGTGCCATGGAAATGATCCAATATCACCTCATTGGTAAGAAGCATGTGAAGCAAAAAAACAATGTGAGCCGATTATAAAGAGTTTTTGTGCTTATTTGATTTGCTTTATACTGGACTTTGATGAGCATGTCTTTTCTTTGTTAATAAAGGCTGTAGAGCTTCAATTTTGGACCACTTTCAGCTGCAGGTGTCCCATGTGAAAGGTGTGCCATGGCTCAAAAAGGTTGAGGAACACTGTGATAGAGCACTCACCGGCTTTGTTCCGACAGGATCTCCGGCCGCCGAGGGTCCAGGAACATTTTAGGCAGAGACAAGATGCCTCCTGAGGGCAAACCGACTGAAAGAAACAGATGTAGTATAAGTGTGAGTCTTTCATTGTCCTATTACTGACATTGTCAAAGAGCAGGACAGTCTCTACTTTCAAGGACAGACTTCCTCTTTTATTCAGAAATACCACAGAAATACGACTAACTCACTGGGAGAAGTATGGTAAAAAAATAAAAGTCAAAAATAAGTCAAATTTGCTCCAATTTGGCAAATGTATCTTAATTTTGGCACATTGTTCTAAAAGGATACAAGCAATATTTCCATTGGAAGGAAAAAATAAAGACAAAGTTCTTGAAATGAGACTAAATGGCTTTGTCCCATTGGCAAATCAGGTTTTCACAAAGTCAGAATTAACTCAAATTATTACCTGATATATTTTATTATTTTCCTCTTTCATACTGACATTATAATGACTCCAGCTGTAGCCTGTTCATTGCTTTTCACCATTGTTCCATTGTTTTTTTTGTGTGGCCATGAGTCCAGAAGATGAAGGAGGGTCTAATATGGCTTGTCCACAATTTGGGTAGTTCATGTTAATTCATTCTGTAACATTTTCATATGCTTCAGATTTATTCGTCCCAAAGTGGGGAAATGTCAGTGTTGCATCACAAGTTGCGGGTGACTCACTGAGGAGGTGTCTGCTGGTGATGCCCTTCTCCGTCATCGTGGCCTCCATGGCAGAGACGGCGGAGGGGAAGATGTAGGACTGGTGCAGGACCTGCGGAGCCAGAGGCCGGTCCAGAGAGCTGAAGACCGAGCTGTTGTAGAGCTCCATGCCCTCATACAGCTCTATCACCGAGAACTCCACACGACGTGACTTTGTGCTCCAGTATTCATACTACAGACCACAAAGACGGCAGAATATTATAAAAAAAACATGTTACTTCACATTCTAAAGCATCATTCTGTGGTTTTATGTTTACATGTTATGACTTTATGGGGTTTTGAAAGAAAAAATTGTATCTAAATAGTATATAGGACAAAAAGTGATACAGCTGGACTATTCACAAGCAAAACTAAATTGCTGCGATTCTTACAATAGAAAAAAAACACATGAAATGCTAATAAAACAAGTTCTCACAATTTAGTTTCTGCTCTGAGCCAGTGTGTGCAAGTGAGTGTATATGTGCGTGTGTGTTTGTATGTTAATTAAGTTGTTCCTTGTCCCATTTTTCCAAGACTTCAAACTAAGAAACAGACAAAACCTGGCAATCACATGACCATTTGGCGGAAGTAAAGACCTGGAATAGAGAAGAACCTGTGTAGTTGAAGAAAAAAACTCAATATTTTGTTTATATAATACCAATCTAACATGGGCCAATGCAATTGAAGGCCTGCAATTGAAGAACATTCTACTGGAGAAATCTAATGTAATCCAGATGTTTTTTAAAGCAGCTCTGTCCAGTGTCCTATACATTTTCTTCTGCTTTAACCGTTGCTGGATTGCCGGGAGTAGCAGTTTAAGCAGAGACGCCCAGACTTCCCAATCATAACCCCTTCTTTCAGCTCATCAATCCTGACAATAGCGGGATTAAACCACAAATGTCCTGGTGTCTGCCCAACACTCCAGCCCTCCTTCCGTCTCTGGCTTTATAAACTAAACCCCTCTGTTTACTCTTGAATGCTGTTAGTAATGGTGGTTATTTAGTCTGAGCGCCTCCTACTCACCACCACCCAGTTTTCCGAGTGCACGATGTGGACGGGACCACGAGCTTTCCTCTGGACGGCCTCGTGGATGATGCGTCCTGTGATGCCGTCGATGAGAAAGATCCCCACAAAGCTGCGCTCCTGGTGCTGGTCTGTACTCTCCGTCACCAGGGCCAGAAGGTTCGGGTTCAGGTACTAAAGCAGAGAACAGAGATCAACTCTTGCCGATGCAGGAGGGTCTAAGGACAGTAGTGATAATCCAAGACACTCGACATTCAACATTTAAGGACATTGGTCTCTGCTCTATGTGTTTTCTATAATTGCATTTCCTGCGTTTGAACCGTTTGATTTTCTGATCTGTGTTGGCGAATCAACGGTTTTGTAAAGTCCTCCAGGATAACTACTGTTGTGATTTAGGGCTATACAAGAATACATTGCATTGAATTGAATCAATACTGAAAACAGACAAGCAATAGACATATCACGCCTTGTATAGATTTAATTGTGAGAGTAAAATATTGCGATAATGAGTAAATGTTTTCCTCCAGCACGAGCTTTCAGTGAGCTCCAGATCCTGACATTAAACTGTATTACCATGTACTTTTATCTAATGTTTTAAAAGCCTGGAGCTGCCTTTTGTGTGAACATCAATGTCGTGCCAAAGGCTTGGAGGGAGACACGCACCGCAGTTTTAAACCCAGTTATTCACCTTGTGGCGTCTTCAAACATGTACCAATGATTCATGCGGAGCTAAAAATAGGTCGTAATTTACACAAAACGAAAGACAACCTGCTATTATCCTGACAGAGGCTGAGGGGAAGTGATTCAGAGGGAGAATTATAAACCGGGGAGAGTCAGACAATATGAAGAAACCAGAGACTTGTGATTATTCAGGCAGTCTTTATGGAGGGAGGGTCTGAAAGTGACAGATCAGATCCAAAGCACTGATTCAGCTGGGGCCCGGAGCCGTGTGTGGGAACCAGGGTGCGGCTAACGAGCCTGAGCAGAAGCTTGTGGGTGCGAGAACTTTCCCTTTCCTTTATTACCACCTGAACCGCACAGTGTCATGTTCTGATTCATCTCAGCACTTTCATTTATAAGTCCTTAAATTCTCCAGCATTTATTATGTAACCATTAAAATTCCTTGTATGTGTGGAAGGTAATCCTATATCAATATTACTATAGTTTTTTTGTATTTTTATGTATGTATTATTGTTGTTATAATTATTCATTTTTCATTTATTATGAATTTCCCATTTTATTTTCTTATTTCATGTCATAGATCTACAGCACAGACCAAAGGTCTGGACACACTTTCTCATCCAATGACTTTCCTTTCTTTTCATGACCATTGACTCTAGATTCACACCCAGGCTGAGTAAGGGCTATTTGACCAATAAGGAGAGTGGTGGGTGCTGGGCCAGATGACCTGGTCTCCACAGTCAACGGACTTGAACCCAATCCAGATGGTTTTGGGGTGAGCTGGACCACAGAGTAAAGGCGAAAGGGCCAACAAGTGCTAAGCATCTCTGGGACCTCTTTAAAGACTTTTGGAAGACCATTTCAGGTCACTACCTCTTGAAGCTCATCAAGAGAACGCCAAGAGTGTGCAAAGCAGTAATCGGAGAAAAAGGTGCTATAGAATGTAAGACATATTTTCAGTTGTTCAGTTCAGTAGTTTCAGTTTTTTTTTTTTACGTACATAATTCCACATGAGTTAATTCATAGTTTTTGTTGCGGCCCCTGACCAAAATGAGTTTGACACCCCTGCTGTATTGTGATGATGATTTAAGTGCAGCACTATCTAGTATTGTGATGCTGATCTGCAATTCTGACCTTGTAGAGGACGGAGCGATCTCCCATCACTCGGCCCTGAGAGTGGACGTGCTCATTTGCCTTCTTCTCCTTCACAGAGACGATCTTCTGCACCTCTGTGGGAAGCACCACCTCCCAGATCAGCTCCGTGGACAAGTCCTGACAAACACACAACTCTAAACTTTAAAATAAATAAACACACAACGATCAACAAAATTCAACTCAAAAATACATGAACTCATTTAGTCAATAACTGGAACATGGACAAGTACAAATTATAACACTTAGTATTTAGAATTTGTGCATCAGTGCAATAATTTGAACTAATGTCAGAATGTGCAGATATAAACATACAACTACATATTTACAGCACTAGAATACACAGAATTGTATACTTACTTATCTATTATGCTAGGGATTAAAAGTCAGAAATACTTGCTTATTTATAAAGCTGGAGATTTATAAATAATAATGTTCATAACTAATTTATCTTGTGCTGTGTGCTCATTATTCCTACTATTCTGTCACTGGTAATGCAACACTGACATTTCCGCACTGTGGGACAAATTAAGGATCTCTTCATCTTAATAATAAAGGGTACACATATAGTAAAATGTCAGTCTGTTTAGTATTTTCCCGTCCAACCTAAGGCTAACATCCTTATCAGCCTTAGATAGTACAGAGACTCACATTTTCCAGGTGGGATTGAGCTTCCTTATACACTCTCCCACATGTTTCTCTATTCCTTATTCAGCAGAGGTAATCTTTCGGCCTCAAAAGTCTAAGTGACTCCCTTGCAACACAGTAAGGAATCTTGGAGTTGTTTTCGGCCAAGAACAGATATAAACGAAGCAACTAAAACAGCATATTTCCACCAGCGCAACGCCAGCTAACATTGCTGGCAGTGTGACCCAAATCCTCTATAAAAAGCTTCCACTCTGTTCAAATATAGCAGCAAGGATATTAACAGGCACCAAAAGGAGGGAACTTATCACTCCAGTGTTAAAATCCCTTCACTGGCTTCTTGAGGAGTATAGACTCATATTTAAAATCCTTTTTCTAACATACAAAGTCATTAATGGTATGGCCCCATCCTACCGATCTTGAATTTTCTCGTGCATAACCTCATTTTGATTGTTTAAGTTTTGTGCTACATGTTTCCATTGTTGGTTTACAACAATCTGTATTATGTGTTATGTTTGAACGTATTGCCACAGTTGCAAAAGGGTTAATGCAGGAAAAGTCTTTACTTCAACCTAAAACCCAAAAGACAACATACTGTTCGCAGCCTGTAGCCGCTGAGCCTCCCCTGTTCAGCATCGACGAGGTAAAAGAAGATGGAAGAGGCCATTTCCTGAAGTTGCTGGAGGACGTTCTTTGAAGATGGGAAAGCAGACACCTGGAAAGACAACAATAGATTCTTCAACTAATAGGAGAAGCAGCTTTCTCTCACTTAAAAATAGAACTGTATATTTTGTTCAAAAAAAAAAAAGAATGGATGAAACTGAATACATCTGTCACAAGTATATTTTGTCTTAACCCTTTAGGCGCCAGAGTTTTTTCAAGAAAATATAAAATTTTGATTTCAAGATTTCAAAAGGCTATAACTTTAAAATGGTTTGAGATAAAGGCATACTGTAAATTAGAAAGAGCTTCAGTTTGAACCAAACTTTGGGATGGAAGTTGATTCATCATCTAATTTGCATATTGTGACGTAATCAAGGTGGCGGCCATTTTGGAAAATGTTAATTATTGTATAAAGATTTCAAAAAGCTGTAGCTTGGGAGTTTTTTTTAGATCAGGGAATACTATAAACAGTCAATGTGAAATATCCTTAGTATAAAATGATTTTGGGATCGAAATAAATTCCCTGATCAAGATTATAGATAATGTTTTAGCACTGGTTCGCGGCCATATGGAATTGTATTATTATTATAAGACCTTCAGTGATCAAGACAATACTTTTTATAGTTTACAGTCATGAAATCTGGAGATTGGTTTCAATATTTCCCTTTCAAAGACCTGGTGGGCTTACTATTTTTCTCAGTGGAAATGAGGCTCCAGGATTTATCGTTTAGAAACAGAGAGATTAAATGAATGGGCTCAGAACATGTCAGATCGTCTCAACAAGAAACAAAAGGCTCTTCAACACTTCTAATCCACTTTTGTGGATTATTTTCTCTCAAGAACTGCCTTCATCCTCATCATCACTGTTGGTAAAGGCAGTGAATGTGATTAGCGATTTTTTCTTCTCCCGCGTCTCCCGTGTTCCCCGTGGATGTCTACCCCCGCTACGTTCTTCCACATGCCCGGTGTTATGATGCCCCTGTCCCCTCGTCCACGGCCCCTGCTTGGCGCTCACAGAATGCTTCTACCGCGGCCACACGGAGGACAAGCAGCCGCTGTACAGGGGCTGATTGTGGACTATATGGCGCGGTCTCCCCGTCACCAATAACGTCCGTGTCTGCTTCACTAGACACCTGCGTGTCTTCCTGCTCTGAATCTGAGTGAGCCAGTACCAGACCAAGTAATTCTCTGGTACTGAAGACCTTGTGAGTAAAATAAAAAACACTCTCCCTCTGCTCTGTTCTCGCTCCTCTCAGCTCTACCGCTGCTGCTTCGCCTCCGCGCCGCAGGTGTTTTACGAACTCAATTTACTCAAAAACTTTCAATATAACCACACCCACAAATGTTGCTCATATTACAGGCACACATGTCCACTAACCCCTGGTGAAAAGTATTAACAAGATTCTGCACCACATTTTTACATACAGCCTGTTTAAGTGAGCAATGTTGCTTGTCGCAATATTGCGACTTTGGCGCTTAAAGGGTTAACATTTGAAAATAAAGATTTGAAAACAAAAACAGAAATAGAACTGTAGATAAATAATTTCCTTACGGTCAATTGAATAAAATAAGTTTTGAATACATAGACCTACAGATTTACTATTGACAGGGCAGCTCCAGGTTTGAGTTAAAGGAAAGACTTGTTGAATACCCTTTAGAGAAATATTTGGTCTATTAGAATCCATGCCATTGCAAATAATGTTTGTCTCTTCCTCTACTCTTCACACACTGCTGCCTTTGTGTGATTGGCTCTGTCCACAAGAAACTAGAAACCTACCATAAAACACACATTTTGCAAGAAGTGAAACCAACCTATTCAGGTCTTGAATATCGACTCTAGCCGTTTTGCTATGAAGTCAAAGCTCAGTTTGACCTAAAATCCTGAAATGATTGTTGTTTTGTGTAATAAAAGCTAGATTTCAACTATCACGAGGGACCACTATACAACATTTTCTCTGGTGGTAACTAGGGTTGGGCGATATTTTTTTTGTACCGGTATAAGTAAATTAAATGATAAGAAAATGCCTTATACCGGTGAAAACGATCATTTAACACTGAAAACAGCGAGCGGAAGACACGTTTGTGTGCGGCGCACTTTGATGACGCATCTGCGCGACACGTGTAGCAGAGCGGCGTGCAGGGACAACAACAACAGAGCAGAGAGCAAACATGGCTGAGGGCGGCGGTGAAGACCATGGTGAAGACATGCAGATTGTAGAAGACATTGTGCCAAAACGCGGAGCTACCTCAAACATATGGGAGTAGTTTGGGAACTAGATAAAAAGAAGCAATTGAGTGTAACTATCGACAGTGGATCTAATGTTGTGAAAGCAGCTGCCCTAAACAACTGGACTCGAGTGGCTTGCTTCGGACACTCGCTCTCTCTCTCTGCCATTGGTAAGCTTTATTTACTGTTTACTGTCATTCATTTTACTTCAATGCATGTGTTTGTCTACATTGCAATATAATTACAACTAAGTTATAATTACATAATTATAGAAACGCAAAAGGATACAAAAAATATATACAGTATTTGATCATTTTGACTATATTGGGATTAGGAAACATAAGCCAAAGTGATCAAATAATTATTTGATAATGCTACACTTTTTATATTACAAAGGACAAACTTTTATATATTTTACAAATGTTCACCTTTATTACATGTTGCCTGCAATTTTCAGTATGTACAAAACAGAATTCTCTACAATTCAGTTTTGTTAATACGTTTTATATACAATAGCTGTATTGCACATTTTGCTGCCAATAAATCGGTAAATGCACTTTGAGGCAAGTGTGTTTAAAATTATCAGTGCTAAGTTTTTATAGCTTTTATATGAGGCTTTGTTAAAATTATCATATCGTCATATCGTGATACATACCAACAAAAATTGTGATACATGCTGAGGCCCATATCGCCCAACCCTAGTGGTAACGTTTTCTCTGCCTCAAACAGAATGAACTCACTTTGTACTGGTCGTCCACGAGGAGCAGGACTTTGGCGTAGTCCTGGTCCATCAGCGGCAGCAGCAGAGACTGGAGGATGGGCTGAGGCAGCAGGGGGGGGCTGATGTGGCTCTTCTTTCCAAAGATTGGGTTAAAGACATGCAGCATGGCCAGACCAGTGTCCTGATGAGACAATGAGACTGATAAAGATAAGAGAACTTTCATTTGTCCTTTATTAGTGGGCAAATGTTGCAATGTTTTAGCGTACATACAGGACAGTAAGTCAGAGCAAGAGCTGACAAAATGTACTGTTTGTAAATACTTTTTAACTTTGGTTGTAGAGACAGAAGTATAGAAACATACTTTGATGGATTATTTGTGTTGATTTTGTCCTTTAAACATGAATGAATAGACTTTAAAGCAGCTCTGTCTCTCCATGGCCACATACCAAAGTACATCTGTGACATGTTAGAGCCATATGAACCAATTGGGGAACTCTGAGGAGCGCAGGGACTGGCCTCCTGTTGGGTCTTGTGTAAGATGTTATTATTCTGTTGATCTGATGTCTTAGTCTATGGATTTTATTTATTGTTTTTATCCTACAGTTCCTGGTTTTAGCTTGGATGGACCTAAAAAAACCAAGCCAGGTCGATGCTCTCGTTAAGGTTACAAACGATATCCGGCTGAACACTGACGCAGGCAAAGTCTCAATCTTAATCTTGTTAGATCTAAGTGCTGCTTTTGACACTGTTGACCATGAGATCCTCTTACAGAGACTAGAGGACTGGGTTGGCGTCACTGGCACCGCCCTAAGTTGGTTTAGATCTTACCTTGAAGACAGGAAGTACTTTGTGGAGATTGGAAACTGTGTCTCAGATCATATGGCCCTGACCTGTGGAGTCCCACAGGGGTCGATCCTGGGACCTCTTCTGTTCAATCTCTACATGCTGCCGTTAGGTCAGTTAATACGCAGAAACGAAGTTTCCTATCATAACTATGCAGACGACACTCAGATCTATGTCTCACTGACTGCAGGAGAACATGGACCAGTGGACTCACTCCTTCACTGTATCCAACAGATCAGTGAGTGGATGCAAAACAACTTCCTTCAGCTAAACGCAGACAAAACTGAAATGATTGTCTTTGGTCCCCAGAAACAAAGAGAGAGCGTCATCTGTCACCTACAGTCTCTCTCCCTAAAACCTTCAAACAAGGTCAGAAATCTAGGGGTAATACTGGACTCAGACTTAAATTTTAATAGCCACATCAAATCAGTAACATAAGCAGCTTTTTACCATCTAAAAAACATTGCCAGGATCAAAAACATAGTGTCTAAAGCAGACCTGGAGATTCTTATCCATGCATTTGTCTCCAGTAGGTTAGACTACTGCAATGGCCTGCTCACAGGTCTGTCCAAACAGGCTGTAAAACAGCTGCAGTACATTCAAAATGCAGCAGCTCGAGTCCTGACTAGAACCAGGAAGTACGACCACATTAGTCCAGTTCTCAGGTCTCTGCACTGGCTTCCTGTGGCTCAGAGAATAGACTTTAAAACAGCTCTGCTTGTGTACAAGTCTCTCCATGGCCTCGCACCAAAATATATTAGTGACATGTTAGTCCCATATGAACCAGCCCGGACTCTGAGGAGCACAGGGACTGGACTCCTGTTAGTGCCCAGAGTCAGAACTAAACATGGGGAGGCTGCTTTTCAGATTCATGCTGCTAAAATCTGGAACAGTCTTCCTGAAGATGTGAGACAGGCCTCCTCTCTGACAATGTTTAAAACCAGGTTAAAGACAGTTCTGTTTAACTGTGCATACAACTGAGGGATTTTATATTTTCATCTTTCTTTTTAATGTTCTGTGATAATTTATGATTTTAATGTTTTCTTGTTTTGTTCAGCACTTTGAATTGCCTTGTGTATGAATTGTGCTGTATAAATAAACTTGCCTTGCCTTGCCTTGATGTGTGTGGTGATAAAGCTGAAAATAAAAAAGATTTTCCATAATATGTTCCCTTAAAGTTTGAATGCATTACCTTGTCTTTGATGAGCAGAGTGCACTGTGGGGGATGAGGGAAGTGGGCGGTCGTTCTCTGCACCATCAGGTTAAAAGCTGCGTTCAACGGCACATTCTCCAGATAGTGCTTCCAAACTATGGTCCCGGTTTTGCTGTCGATGCCAAAAAGCTTCACATAGAAAAGCAAAGTTTATTTAATACACAGAAACTTGGAGAAATGTAGCAGCGGCCACATTTCTCTGTATAAACAGCTGTATCTCGATGCTAATTTACGTCTTTATCTCTAACTTAATGTTTGTACTGAAAGAATGATTAACAGAACTTCACTCAATAGTTTGGACACTGCCTTTGCCTGTTCAGAACAAAGACAGAATTGTACTGAACCAACAGTGGGAAAAGTGTGTGTGTTGTAAGTAAACTTTAAACTTATTTGTAATGAAATTGAATAATGATTTCTTACTGTAGGATACGATTTGATATAGAAATAGACACAATCAGATCTGATTTCAACTAAATATCTGATATCTCAACTAATATCTCAGGGTCCAACATTGACACAAAAAAGACAAAACGCATTAATTAAAGACCTTATGACGGGTTTAAAAATAAATAAATAGTGGATATCAAAATTGCATGACAATGTCAATTTGAAAGAGATTCCGGCAAAAAAAATCCTATATTTTATAAAAAGAACGTGTTTTTCATGAATTTAAGTTGTCTATGCTCTAACCTGTGTGTGACGTCATAGTGGGTAACGCCCATGCATTGAAAAGCATGGATCTATGCCACAGGACTATGGAGGACCAAAAATGACTAAAGTATAAATAAATAAATAAATAAATAAATACAGGAATATATTAATAAATACATTCATTTTGGACAATAAAAACTAAATATTTACATTGATATGCTAAATATTACTCTGAAATCAAATAAATATACTTTTATTTAGGTTATTTATCAATATCTACATTTTTTCCTTTATTTATTTATCAATTTATTGCATATATTTATTTATGTATTTCTACATTTCTTCATTTATTTATTTATGTATTTCTACATTTCTTCATTTATTTATTTATGTATTTCTACATTTCTTCATTTATTTATTTATGTATTTCTGTGTCGCTACATTTCTTCATTTATTTATTTATGTATTTCTACATTTATTTATTTATGTATTTCTGTGTTCCTGTATGCTAATTAGGTGGGCGGTGCTGAACTCAATCTAGAACAGGATTGGTTAGGATTGCGTGAACTCTGGTCTCGATCATTTACTGCCTCACATTACGGTACTCTGTTAGCTAGCTAGAGATCCTCTGTGCACTTTTGTGTGGTATGATGGCAGTTTCGAATGTAAGTTTTTTAGGAGCCGTTGCATGTTGAGCATAATGCACCTGAGGACTATCTACTCTTTCGGCTGGAAAGACTATTAGATGTTTTAGTTCATCACAGTGCTGACCCAGAGGTAGACTTTGATGCAACTGTGCTGGACGCTCTTCAACAAGCTATACAGCAGCTTCACATCCTCTCACAAACCGAGAAGGCTAAAGCTTAGCGTACATCAGACTGGCAACTGATTATATCCGTCGCATATGAGTTGCTGCCCCGCACACATCGACAATCTGACGAAAACGGGCAACTCCCAGTAGCAGACCAGTCTCGGGAATAACAGCGCGTACATCGGCAGCAACTGGCCTCAACTACAGTGTGTTTTCTGACATAAACTGTTGCGGGCTCGCAATACACGCAACACACACACGTTGTCGGAGCGGCGCATGGAGCGCGCACATCGGGTCATATCTCAAAAACTGAGGACAACTAGTTGCCGAAAAGTAGAACACGGGCAACTGACTGAAACTGGAGACCGACTGATCATCTCCAGTTGTAAGAGCGCTCACATCGACCGATTTCGGCAACTGATCATCTCCACCATCTCCTCTCAGTTGCCAAAAGCCGCCTTGCAACTAGTTGTCCCCAGTTTCTCTGTCGATGTACGCTAGGCTTAACTTTGCTTCTGTCTGGTTGCCCTACTGCCCACCAATCATTGAATTCAGCACCGCCCACCTAATTAGCATACGGCAACACAGAAATACATAAATAAATAAATGAAGAAATGTAGAAATACATAAATAAATAAATGAAGAAATGTAGAAATACATAAATAAATAAATGAAGAAATGTAGAAATACATAAATAAATAAATTAAGAAATGTAGAAATACATAAATAAATAAATGAAGAAATGTAGAAATACATAAATAGATAAATGAAGAAATGTAGCGACACATAAATACATAAATAAATAAATGAAGAAATGTAGAAATACATAAATAAATAAAAGAAATGTAGAAATACATAAATAAATAAATGAAGAAATGTAGAAATACATAAATAAATATATGCAATAAATGGATAAATAAATAAAGGACAAAATGTAGATATTGATAAATAACCTAAATAAAAGTATATTTATTTGATTTCATAGTAATATTTAACACATCAATGTAAATATTTAGTTTTTATTGTCCAAAATGAATGTATTTATTAATATATTCCTGTATTTATTTATTTATTTATACTTTAGTCAATTTTGGTCCTCCATACAGGACTGCCGTTTCTCTCTTCTCTCCACTGATGCCCAACACAATACTGCCCTCTACAGGTGACAATTGCTCACTACACATAAATTGCCATTTTGAGTGTGAATAAGTGTCCATGGTGGGATTTGAACCCAAGTATCTGGATTGGCAGTCCATCGACACAACCATTGGACTATCTCAATGACGACAAAATGTTACATTCTAGTAGTTATCTTAGACTCGCTGTACACGGCCTTGTCATCTTGAATATCCGCGAAAAAAGAACGAATACCAAATTGTAAACAACTTACAGCGTTGAAACGTACCCGTTCTGATGTCACCAAGGTCTGTGAAGTTTTTTTGTTTCTAAGGGCGTTGCTATGGGGTTATTTCGATTTGGGGGGATCAGACAAAAAAAACAACAACTGATTTTGAAACCTTTAGTAGTTCTCTTCTAATATAAAATGGTATTAAAACTGTATTTCTAAATAAATCAAACCCGTCATAAGGTCTTTAAATAAGCATGGCAATAGAAGTAACATGGGTTCATATTCCCAGTACCTTTCCTGATGCCGTCACCATAACCATCATCTTCTGCAGGTTGAAATCGTCACGTGATAGATTCTCGATGGTCACCTCGTTCTTCACTTGGCTGCGAGGCTTCCGGGCGTCGTAGAAGAGTTTCCAAAGGTGAGTGGCCCAGGCCTGGACTAGAATCAGCTGAGAGGAGAGTCTCTTGAGGACCATGGACAACAACCCGTCTACGGAGGTGTTAAAGGAGACATGTAAGTATTATTGCACCACTAGCAGTTTAAGCCCTGTATTTCCCATAAATTAAGGTGCACACACAAAAACTCCTCCCTCTGGTGGGAGCATGGGGGATAGGGTAGGCCGATTACCCGAATTATTTACCTGTTACTAGTTTCACCATATATTTTCTATACTGACAATATTGTGTCAGATTCTAAAACATGAAATTATAATGCACATTTTGAATAGTGTTTTTCTGGACACTCAAAGCGGCCCTGGCTTTCACATACAGGTGGCACCACTTATACGCAAGTGGTTCCATTATAATTCTAAACCTGCACAAATAGTGCCGAAAATTGTATTTGTGAAGGAATGAGAACAACAAGTAACAGCAAACTGCATATAAATTAAACGCATCAATCACACCTGATTTTTTACATTATTTTTTCCTTCTTAAACTTCAAAATCCATCATTATAATTTGAGGTATGCATATTGTACATGTAGCTTTGTTTTGAGTTTTGTTGTCATGGTCCTGTGTGTGCATAAGTGTGTTTTTATATCTCCAACCAACTCTAATCTCACTGCTTAATCACTTGAAAACATCCCATTATAAACAAACACAGTAGAAGCCGTTACCTTGAATGGCTGAGTCCAAGCGAAGCGTTAAAAAGGAGAAAAAGCAAAACCAAGTGAAGCGACACAGAAGCAACACAGAACGGTTCAAGCCGTGAGTCAGTGCAGTGTTAAAGTACGACAGCGCTACAATAATATGCTATATAAAAAAAAAAATAATGTAAAGTTGAACTGAACAATTTACCAGCTTTTTTTCCAAACTCGCCCTCCAGCTCAGCCTGCGTGGCGGTGAGTGGCAGATCCACCATCTCCATGGTAACCACATCAGACAAAGCCTCCTCTCTGGTCCACATCACTCGCCCTGGAAAAACACAACATCCATGAGTTTCATAAAAGTTTTTCTATTCAAATTATAGTTTGGACTTATATTATGGTCCATGAATTCACCCAGTCACACCAACAGTTTGCCACAACCCTTTCAGATAGTCCCCCAAAGTGGAACCATCTCTGGTCTGCCTGTGTTTGATAACTAACACAGAGATTGGGATGATCCATAAAAGGGTAATAAATGTCCATGAATGATAATCACTACTGTCCTTAGGCCCTCCTAAAGGCACTAACTTTCTGCTGTTTCTGTTTTGTTAATGAGGCTCTCAGATAAAAAAATGTTGAGTAAAGTAAAACGTTGTTATTTCCAAAGGGAAATTTGACCTCTGCTTTTGACCCATCATACAATGCCACTCGGGCCTTTGTCTCCCTAGATCAGATCAGATTCAGATTCATTTATTTGCCATTTGCAGTAAAACCACATTGGAAAAACTGTGCAAGACTACCCCAGTGTGCACCAGACGACACACACCAGAGCTCTTGCCACGGCGCCATCTTTACGGCGCCTGGGGCCCATCTCTGGATACAGATGCTCTGCTTGTTCAAGGCAAGGCAAGTTTATTTGTATAGCACAATTCATGGACAAGGCAACTCAAAGTGCTGAACAAAACAAGATAAAATTTAAAAGAGCATTGGTTAAGACCAGAGCTGGAGGTTTTTACATAGTGTACATGTTTTAAGTGGGGAAACGAGAGCCTACGAAGACACGGGGAGAACATGCAAACACAACTCAGAAAGACGCCCATTATATATATAATTATTTTATATTATTCTAGTATAGAGTTATTGTTCATTTATCTTGTGTTGTGTGCTCCTCGCTCCAACTGTTCTGTAACTGGTGATGAAACACTGAAATATCCCCACTGTGGGACGAATAAAGAATCTCTTTATCTTGATATTTGTGAAACGTTAAACTAAATGTATGTGGCAACCGGCAATGCAAAGAAAGTGAACACTTAAATAATGATATTTTGATAACCTCCTAATCAATTTTATTTAGTAAGAAATAAAATACTTTTTTGCAAGGCCAAGCTTAGCAACAGGATTACCTTGGGAAAACTAGCACCTGATAAATGTGTCTTTTTGCTCCCTCCGGTGGCAGTAGCATGACCTACAGTTGACTGCGTCTTTCACCAAAATCTCATTGAGCCAGACTTAAAGAGATTTAGTTTCAGGATTAATACCTGGCTGCTGGATGAAGGTGAGCTGGTGGTCCTCTGTCTGCACCATCACTCTGTATCCCACTGAGTCATCCTTCTTCAAAAAGGCTTGAACGTACAACTACAAAGAGAAGAAAGAGACACTCATGCAAACCAAAAATTCACTACTTCCAGATTCAGATTCAGATTCATTTATTTGCCATTTGCAGTAAAACTGGTCTCTTTCCCGCTCTCTGGTCTCTTTCCCGCTCTCTGGTCTCTTTCCCGCTCTCTGGTCTCTTTCCCGCTCTCTGGTCTCTTTCCCGCTCTCTGGTCTCTTTCCCGCTCTCTGGTCTCTTTCCCGCTCTCTGGTCTCTTTCCCGCTCTCTGGTCTCTTTCCCGCTCTCTGGTCTCTTTCCCGCTCTCTGGTCTCTTTCCCGCTCTCTGGTCTCTTTCCCGCTCTCTGGTCTCTTTCTCGCTCTCTGGTCTCTTTCTCGCTCTCTGGTCTCTTTCTCGCTCTCTGGTCTCTTTCTCGCTCTCTGGTCTCTTTCTCGCTCTCTGGTCTCTCTCTCTCTGGTCTCAAAGATAAGATAAGATAAGATTTGCTTTATTTATCTCACATAGGAGAAATTTACATGTCACGTTTGGCATGGATAGAGACACTCAGATTGTGCAAAGGGAGGAAATGTGCAAACATGTTACATGCAGGATATATATGTACAATAAAGTGACAATAATTATGTACAACAAAAGTGAAAAGACTTACCTGGACTGGCTTTCCTCCATTTGGATCCATGGTAAAGATCAGAGTTGTGTCAAGAAGTCTGCGACCAGTTTCAGCGCTGAACAAGTTAATGCTAGAAGCCTGTTGGAGAATAGTGAATGAGTTGTTGCACAAGTCTGTCTGCTCTGGTTCAATCGCATGTGTGATTGTTTCCCTCACCGTCTGGTTTTTGGGCGACATAACGGCGACTACAGTCTTCTCTCCTGATGTAGCAAAAGACGCCAGCATGGCCTGTACGCAAAACATACAACAACATTATAGGGAGAGTACAGAGACGCACAAGGAGCACAAGTAGAGATAGTATAACCCAGAGGTTAGATGTGGCTCTTTTGACGATTGTGTCTGACTCTCAGGGTAGACTGTGGGTCGGTGATTTCTGGTCTCTCTCCACAGCCTCTCTCCTCGGCCAGGACTAAACCAGGACTATACCAGGACTGATTATGGGGGACATTTTGGTTGGGAACATATGCCTCCAGCCTGAGTTTTCATTCCCCCGTGACTATAAACAAGGGCTGACAAATGTATTTATTTAGGTTTTAAACAAACAATCAATAATTATCAATATCAACCGATATGAATCACTTAAATTGTGATAAAGTTTTCAGCCATATCGCCCAGCCCTACCATCTAGTCTAATTAACAAAATAGAGGAATGTAGTTACTGAGTGTGCAAGTGTGTGCGAGAGTGCGCGAGAGTGTGCGAGAGTGTGTGCAAGTGTATGTATTTGTAATGCTTTTCTACCCACTGATACCTGTCCTGATCTATACAAATAAATAAACCCCACACACCGGTTTGAAGTCCCTGAGGGTTAGAATCTGTCCCATATGGAGCTGGAGCAGCACGTGTTGGTCTGGTCCCATCTGGAGTAAAAACTCGGATAGCGGCGCTCGAGCTGCGTTGGGCTGAGTGGAGACCAGAAGCGGGCGGAAACTTGGAGAAACTTCCAAACCGATCGACTGGAGCGAAACAGAGAAGTTATTTAAGATTAAGAGATCCTCTAATTTTTCCACAAGGGGGAAATGTCAGTGTTGCATCACCAGTTACAGAACACAACACAAGTGAATATTAGGTATAGAACAACTCTATACTTAAGAGTTGTAGATAGATAAAAAACCAATAAAATAAGTGTAAAAGATACAATAAAAGTGTAAAAAACAGAGTACTCTAGTGTGAGAAATATATACCAGTACTTGTACACACTATAGTGACGAGAACTGATTGGAGTGAGGGTAGACCTCTCTTTTTCACGTTTCTGTCTTAAAAAGGCCTTTCTTAGATGTGAGAAAGGCCAAAATACATGCATGTGGAAACTACTTTCAAAACTGTTTTAGTGCAAGGAACTAGTTCTGTGGATATTATTACATAGTTAATGATTTTGTTGTTATAAAGTTTGTAATGTTTCTGATTTTTGAATTTCCTGTGTTCGACCAGTTTGATTCCTTGCGTTATCGTTGGTGAAAAGTCCTCCGAGACGACTTGACTTGTGATTAAGGGCTATTATTGGTGAAGGAACAATGTTGGAACGTAGTGAAAAACTAGTGATTGTCTTTATTATTATGTGCAATAAAGAGACAATCACTGAATAATCACACAATGTGTTTGACGAGAGCGTACCTCCAGTGAGACCCGGTTCATCTCTGAGTCCGAGTGCAGGTCGAACATGTTGAGGGACAGAGAGAGCAGGTCCACGCAGGTCAACATGCCTCTGCCAATCACCGAGCAGCTGGACAGAAGCTCGGATAGCCACGGACAATCAACTGTGAACTGTGCACACACAAAAACAATACATATACAAATAAACATAAAAACACACAGAATGGGAATGGTGATAACTGGTGTTTATTTCTAATATGCCTATGTTCCATTCCTTAGTGATGGTAGGTGCACTTCAAAAATGCTCCAATTTATCAAAATGTATCTTAATTTTTGCTCATGCTCAATGAGCAAAATGATATTGTTTTAAAAAGATACAAGGAATGTCTCCCTTAAATATAATTGAGTTATAGCCATTCAGCTACAAGAATAAATGGCTTTGTACCCTTGTTAGAATGTACTAAAATTAATATATAAGTGTGAACATTGATTTTATCCATAGAAAATAGTGAACTTTCAGGTGCCAGTGTGGTTTTAATACCAACCAAGCAGGAGAACAAAGCGGATCCCTCTCAACGTGGGCCTCCATTGAGGTTCTCACATTTACTGCATTTATGGACATTGGTCATCTGCCCCTTATGGACCAATGGTTATGTGTTTTTTATTATTGCATTTCTTGTGTTTGAACGATCCTAATCTCTGATCACTGTTGTTGAATTTGACTGTTTTGTAAAGTCCCTCAAGAAAACTACTGTGATGGCTGTAGAAAAATATATTGAATTGAATTAAAAAAGAGACTCAACCCATTTCCTCAAATCTTCAGATTAAGACTGGTCTCCCATAGCCTTCACTTATCAGACGAAGCTCTAGCCAAGTGTACTAACCAAGTACTAACCAGATGAATGTTTCAGTAAAAAAAAAATCTTTACCTGTTTCAGTATTTCGCCATCGTCCAAGCTGTACACCACCACAGTGATGTGAGAGTTGGGGACAAGGCCCAAAACAAAAACTTCTCCAGTTCCATCAGAATACACAGACTGGTAATCCACAGTGTCACTGTTAAAAGAATCAGTACAAATAACATTATTTATTACTTTTTTTTCTCCTTAGAATGAAACTGCTTTCTCAACAATGTTGTCTCATCAGAGAATCACAAAATCAGAATGGGAATTTAGCAAACAAAAACCGTGGTCCAATGTAAAATAAGATTAATTATCACTCTACAACCCCAGTGAGAGTGGGAATGATAAGGAATGATAACTATAACATGGTGATAATCTAAGCAGAGTGGATATTTCATGTGTGGTCCCCACTATTCGACTACCAATTGGCCTCATTCTTACCTTTCTGGAAGATTCTCTATCCATTTCTGGTGCCCGTTGGAAAGATAGTGAAGAGAGATGGCTGCCTTTTTCAAAACAGCCACATATCGGACATGATCCTGTTGTCCTACTAAAGACGCAGACTGGAAACTGAAAGATAAAGAATGTTGCAATCCAAATACTTTTCCAAAAAGTGAAATTTCATAAATATGAAACAGGAAAATTCATTTTTTCGTACCTTCCAGAATCCAGAACAGTCTCCCAGTTTAAACCACCAACATTCACATCCCAGGAGCGCAGTAGCCGGCCATCACCGACCACCATGATTGCATCTGAAGGAGAAAGGAACACACACAATTCAAGCCTAAACCAATACATTATTTTGAATATAATAGGTAGGGCAAGTTTATTTGTGTAGCACAATTCATACACAAGGCGACTCAAAGTGCCGTACAAAACAAGATAGAATCAATCAAACAAGGAATTAAAATCATGAATAATCACAGTACATTAAAAGGAAAGGTAAAATATATTAATGATGACATGGGAATAATAACACAAATAGCCACAACCAGCTTAAACCACTTCCCCTTCTGACACCAAGGCATGACAACTTAAGCCATCGCCACGAGGACCAAAAGTATTCTCCCATAAACTGATGACAACTAAAAGATACCATCCCATTCTCTGGTAGAGTTCAAAAGCACAATGCAAACATAATACATTTTCACTTTATTATCTCACAAATTATTACCTTGCCCTTGCAAAAGAAGGGCATCAATGCTCCCCTCTGGTCCATTCTTGTCAACATGACGCCAAACTAAAACAATAAGAAAATAGAATGATGTGTTTGAATACAGGAATGCGATGGAAATTGTAAAATTAACTGTGCATATATATATATGCATACTGAAGCATATATTACTCACACAGCTCTCCGGTTCTTGTGTTAATAGCTGCAAAGACATTGTCGTCTGTGGCAACAAGAACCTTTTTGGAAGACTGTATCTGATTGTCGAAATGAGCAAAGCGGACATTGCCTACATACTGTTGTCTCCTGGGGAAAAGAAAAAGATAAAATATAAACATAATTTTGTTTATCAGAGAATCAAACCGTTCAGACACAGGAAATACAACAATAAAAAACACATGGATCCATTGGTCCATTAGGGGTAGATGACCAATGGCCATAAATATCAATAGCATTTTTCAAAAACTCCTATTCTCCTATGTTTCTAGTTGGCTAGCTGTAGTGGTGCATTTAAGGGAAAATGTAAAAAACATATTCATTGTAAATCTATGGTTTACTATCATGCCATGTTTGAAGACCAACACAGCATGCACATTTTAAAGTCCAGATACAATAATTGACACTTTACTGTGAAGACACCCTATATAGTAAGTAACACAATAAAATATGTAATCACAAGAATTCAGTGATATTAAATAGTAGTATATATTTTCTGCCATATTGCAGATGCAGATCTATAGCCAGTAATAACAATCAAGCCAGGTTTATGGGGACGCAAGCCCACTAACATTAAAACACATGTTCTATCCACTCTATTCAATGCTATATGAAAATAGCAAGTTAAAAATCTGTAATTTTCGTATAATTACTCAATTTAACTAATGTTTCACAAATGTACAATATATAATATATATTGTAATGTGATATCATGGACAATATAGATAAATACATATTTTTCAGATAACAAATCATTTACTGGGACTTCAGATGAACATAGAGAAAAATACAAACATACATATACAAAATAGGTTCATTTTACTACACTTTGGGGGCAATTGTACGGTCATAAAACTAAAACAAACAGGTTACATTTTAAAAACACGCTTCAAAACGTTTCTATTATGTACAGAAATATAAACGTAAGTCCTTATACGCCAGCCTCTTGTCTTCAATAACATCTGATTGATTTAGCTAGCATAGTGCAGTATTCGCCTGACAGGGGCTATGGCTGTATGGCAGGTGTCATCATTGAATCATTTTTATTAAACGCGAATTTAAACCAAGTTATTAAAGTCGCTCAATCCTCTCTCACCAGTCGAACTTCCCCACTTGGTCTTCAAACACGGCATGCACAGCGCTGAAGAGCACAGAACACCTCAGAAGCAGAAGGATGAGCTCCGCCATGACTGCTGCGGCCAGACGCGAGGAGGCCGGAAGTGACGTAACACGGAGCAATACTGACGACTACGACTAGTGTTTAGGAGTTGGAGAAATCAAAACTGGGGCATACCGTATGCAATTATAATTCTGGTTTAGCTCTTGTTTCGGCGGTTGTGTGTCATCCTCATGCTCTCAGCGTTTGTGTCGTGTCCCTAGCACCAAGTGTGCACATATAATTATGCTTTTCTTTGAAGTGTCCTTCCATAAAAAACACTGGAGTGCCAATGTATTACATAATAAATACAGCAGGGGGAGTCAGACACATTCGCATGTGTTTCATTGACTTTTTATAATGAATAAAGATGTACAAATCAAGGCAGGAAATTGCAATAGTTTTTTCAAAGAAAATTCATTTATAAAGGAATCATATTTTTTGGCCATTAGAAGCAAAATCACAGAGTTCTCAAACGAAACCTTTTGCAGAACAAACGGTTTCGAAGTGACAATTTGACTCATTTCAAGGTCAGTGAGGGGCTGCGAGACCCCAATTTAACCTATAAATTGTTGACATCTCAAAAAACAAACAAACAAAACTTTTTCTGCACAAACCAGAACAAATGGCCTGCCTCCGGCGAGGAGAAGAGCGCCCCCTGTGAACCTTTCTATTTTGCTCGAGATTTTTTGACTGTGGGATTTCAAGATGGCGTCAAGTGGAGGAGATGAACACGAATGGACAGCGGCAGTACGACCGCTTTTATCAGCCTCGTACACCGCTTTTGAAACCAAGGAATTACCTCAGCTTGTGGGCTCAATAATAAACAGGTCAGTTGTGGAATGACATTGAGTTTGGAGTCTCCGCGGGTCAGTTCTAGACTCAGCTGCTCGGCTAGCATGCTAACGTAGCTCCCAGTTAGCATCAAGTTACATTTGGCTTAAGTTGCACTGCACCAAAGCGTTAGCTCCCGTGCTAATGTTAGCCAACTTAACTTTATACCCTTTCCGCACGCCTGTTTAGGCATAGTTGTTTTGCGTTCTGGTTTGTTAATGATCTGCAGTGTTGATCCAGACATGTCAAGTTACACAAAACGTGTTGGGTGACTGATAAACGCGTGGTGAAATTTTGCTTCATCATTAGCTAGCTAACACAAACATTAGCAGCTGAAATGGGCAAAGGGCCTTGACTTAATCATGACATTCTGTAATTGAACACTGAAGGTTACATAACATGATTAGCTGCGCAGATATCAAATCATTCTCCATCTTTTTGTTCGTGTCAATGTATTGTAAAGCAAAGGCAATGTCAACATCTGGTTGAAGTAGGCGTGGACCCTTCACTCACTTGGGTTGAGTGAACGCTATTATTAAACACGTTTGAATGAATTACGCACATTTCTTTTGCTGTTTCACTTTGTGATTTGTGTTTGTGTTGGTATTCAGTTGTTCGCGACATGACGCCTCTGTCGGCTTCCACCTGCTTGCGTGTGATAATTAACCGAGCTATTACATTGCTAAAATAGTTAAAACTGGCGTGTCTCTTCCAAATTTCAAAATGTTGCTAGATTTCCCAGCGTTTGGCGTATCAAGATCCGCTTTTTCAGACAGAAAGGTTGTGTAGAAAAGGTGACATGTGTTCTAATAAGATATTGCTATATGATGCGATCTCACAAAATGTTTGACTCTCTGTTGAGGAAAAACTTAATGTAATATGTATCAGGTACCCCAGCTTTAACTAGAACAGACACCGGCTGTCAGTTACGCCACACTCCTTATACCGAGCCCGACGAGCATTCAGCTGAGCACCTTCCACTGCACTGTTGATGCACTTGGCAGCTGACGCCCTCTCCTGCGAGTTTTCCTGAAAACGAAACAAGCAATTGTAACAGAGTCAAGCGGTGGCAGTCGATATGTAATTGAATTGCTCTTTTAGCAAAATGGCTATTCAATTTTTATTTAGCTTCACATTTTAATCAACAACACTTTATTATTATAAATTATATATTATATATTATATTATATATTATATTATTATTCAAATAGTTGTCAACTAATTTAACTAATTTTATATATGTGGATATACTGGATAATATTAGATTTTTTTAACAATACAGATTGATTTCTTCTGTAAAGCCGTTTCATGGCTGCAGAATTAAACGGAAATGTTATTTTAAGTAACTGCACATTTAGTAGGAGTCGGATCATTGACAGCATCCATAAATAAATTGATAAATGTTGTTTTCTCAGAGTAGAATCACGTACTTGCCTTTTCACTGGCTTTTGAAAACTAACATGCGATCGATTTAAGATAAGATAAATCAAAATGATATTGACAAGCTCTACAGTTCATGTTGTCTCTCGACTCTCATGTTGTAAATCATTTAAATAAGAAAAAAAAAGTGGTCATTCAATATGAGAATAAAAATGTTGATTATTTATCCTCCCAGATTGCCCAGACAAGGGCAGGATGCCACCAAACAACTTGTATTTTCTGATCAAGTTAATTGGCTATTCTCAACAAATCAATTGTTGAAATACTTTTTAAACCACACACAGGTTTAAACCTGGGTGAACAGACTAATTCACCCTCGCTGTGTGAAGGTAGGTCTTTCCTTCCTGCTGCTGTCAGACTGTACAATAAGAACTGCTGAGCCTGTAAATTTCATTCATCTGTAAATAAGTACATTCTTAAATCATGTGCAATACTGCAACTTCAGAATATCACTGAACAATGTCACTTTACTTTATCTACTTATTATTCTGCACTATACGACAGTACATAACTTATGAGGATATTTACCCTCATATATCAAAACCACCTTCCTGATTCTTCCAAGGAGCCGGTCCATTCTGGGCCCAGTCCAGCCTCATTCACTGCATTTATTTAATTTTTGGCATTATCCATTGTGACTGGGATATTAGTGCTGGACATTTGTCTTCCATTCCTCCGCTGCTTGTGTCAGTACCTGCGCTGTGTGACTGTCGTAGAGGGGGCGTGTCTGCAGCGCCGGACTCTTCATCTCCCAGTCTGCGGTTCCGCTCATGGATCTATTATAGGTTCCGCGAGACATCCAAGAGTCAGCCGTGAGTGCAGCTGAGGATGCGCGGAAGAGTTGACTTTAGCCCGGTCTGACTGTGCGTAAAGGGGCTGCTTAAATGCCGCGACAATAAGCGGTCGTTGAGACGCTTTTTTTCACTCATGTCTTTCTTGTGTCACAGTGCTTACACATTGTGACAGTTTTGTCGAATATTAATTATCAGTGTACTTACAGTGAAGCCAAAAGGCTCTCATACTAGGGATTTAAATGACACTGGGCTTTCAAGCATCTCCGTTCCTCCGCGCGCAATGACCGCGCTGTGTGTGGACAGAACAACGTGAGCACAGCTTTGTTTTTCATAAATCAAACCGCGGATCACGTCTGTACCAAACCGAAGACGTTGAACCGAACGGATCATGGATCAGTGATGAACCGTTGCACCTCTAATGTATATATTTTTTGACTGGTATTGATTGAAGCATTTCCAGCATCTACAGCCAGTTATGCTAGTTAAGAAACCTAGCTACTTCGTATTTTGTATATTGTGTGCTCCCTGTGTGCTCATACTACTGTCCTGTATGTGCGCTGCAACATACAAAATTTCCCCACTGTGGGACGAATAAAGAATCTCTTATCTTAAACCTTCTGAGTTTTATGACTCTTGGAGCTGCAATCAAGGCATAACAAAAATGAAATGTGTTCAAAAACTAACAAAACCAATTCAGTTTGGAGGTGCATCACTTTGGTCGAATTTATGGGATCTAATTGGGGTTACATTTGGTCCTAAACCCCATACTTGATTGTTCCAGAGAATAATTATGTTCCAGAGCATATACAACTAGACTTCTGGACTGCTACGCAGTGTTCATAGCCTTCCTGTGTCCCAGTGGCACTAAACCGAATTTAAAAAACGTATATTGCTGCTTCGCTTTATAGGCCGCAGGGTTAAAAGAGCTTGAAACAAGTAGATAAGAGATCCTTTATTCGTCCCACAGTGGGGAATTTTCAATATCGCACATAGGAAGAGGAAGAGCACAGAAGGAGCACACAAAATATACAAAATAAGTTGTAGCTATGTTTCTTAACGGGAGTCTTCAGTCAAATTACTGTAAAACTTTTTTAAAAGCAACAGTTTTTGTGAAGAGAATTTCAATTCAATATATTTTTGTAAATCACCACAGCAGGAGGGAATTCACAACAATGATTATTCACCAACAACAGATCAGAGAATCAAACGGTTTGAACACAGGAACTGCAATATCAACACAGAGGAATCATTGATTCATCCGGAGCGAATGACCTAGTGTGCATAATTGTTAATAATTGTCCGTAAAAGCCGGGGAAAAAGGTGAAAGAAGAGTGTTGATCACATTCTTGTTCTAATTACATTTTTTCTTAAAGGAGCTATACCCGTTTCTGCAAGGTTTGAATGTTCAACTCGCTCACAGGCTTCTCATTCCACGGAGCCATCTAGTTTTATTTGTGATCTATGCAAACATTAGCATGAGCGCAACTTCTTGTAAGCTGTACGACAATCACTGATGAAATGGTACAAAAGCAACGCACTGCTAACAAAATATGTAACTGAAAGATTACCGCTAGTTCCGTCTCCGAATGTAGTCCAAAGCATAGATAGTACGAGGCAGTCCTGCAGGTCTCTCCCATAGACTGTCAGTCTCTCCAGAGGATACGATGTAAGCTAGCTATGTTCACCCGGGCTTGATTTCTTATTTGATCATTTTTTCGCTTTAGTTCCCTCTTCTCTTTCTCACTGTAGCGTCGTTTGGGCTGTTTTGCTGTGTATGCAGTTACAGCAAGAGGAGTTATGGCCAATTCTGCTAACAAGCGACTGTGTTTAGCAACGCTGTAAAAGTTAGAGGACGCAGCCTCGTTCTGTGATTGGAGGAGATTCAGGCACTTTTTACGGCCTGAATTCAAACACAAGCTGAATCAATGAGCTCAAGTTTTCAATAAAAATTACGGATTACTGTATGTAGTGAGAAGCATTTTTATGAACTCATTAGAAAAAAATCGGGGAGAGCGTCTTTTAAGATAAAACAAATGTTGATTGTCCACTTCCTTTTGATTCTGTCCAGTGAAACAGATATTCTGCACCATGACAAGCAGTATGAGCCTTTCTACTCGTCGTTTGTGGCGCTCTCCGCTCATTACATTACCACAGTCTGTGGACAAAGTAAGTATCAAACATGTCTTTCTCAAACACCACAATGTTACTCTGCGCTAAATAACCTCCATTGTTTCTGCAGTACCCAGAAATCAGTTGCTGTCTGTGGCTGCTGCCTGCAAAGTCTTAATTGAGTTTTCACTTCTGCGGCTGGAGAACCCAGATGAAGCATGCGCAGTCTCACAGGTACAAAACCTACAAATGGCATCGTATAAGTTGGTTCACATTTGTATGCTTTGCTTGATTTTAAATACACTTTCAATGTAGTTTAATTATTATTATATTATCTTCAATTCAGACACACAGACAACAATAATAAAAATAAAAACGCACTAACATGCAATATTTGATGTGTGCAGTCTGAGTGCTCTTATTTCCTTTCTCTGCTGTAATGTGCGCAATGATGACACTGAAATTTCTCCACTGTGAGACTAATAAAGGTTTATCTTATCTTATGTACCAAATTCTCTAAAGACAGTTTCTCCAATGCCTCTAGATTTCAGAAGTGTGTCTAACACTGCTATGCACATGAGAAGTAAAAACATTCATTATCTCATTTAAAGAGTCCTCAGTTCTTTTCATGAATTTTTTAATAAGCCCAAAAGCTTAATGTCAAGGCCTGATTTAGTTTACAGAAGTATACGGCGAGTTAGTAACCCTGTACTTGCAGATCGGAGCCTCGCGTTGGCGTCTTTTAACATGGGAATCACACTGGTTTACAGATTTCCAGATTTTGAGTATGTCCAGTTTCATGGTAACCGTAGTTCTGGAAAGGTCTTAGTGAAGTGTCGCAGATTAACAGATTCGCTGCAGATTTCAGAGGAAGATACCTGTGAAAAAAGTCGAGCTGCATTCTTCCTCTTTGGACCAAATACTATGTCACATATTTACACCTAACAACACATTTTCTCAAAGTTGATATGATCCTACACCTTTTAGTCGCTGACAAAAGCAGCGTTTTGATTGCATTTTAATAGTGTAGTAGTACTATAAAAGCCTGTTTATGCCATATTGAATGCCACTTTTGTTTTGAATCCAATTCTAATGCCATATGCATTTTTTATGTTTACTCATCTTCAGAAACACCTGATTCTTCTCATAAAAGGACTTTGCACTGGTTGCAGCAGACTGGACCGCACAGAAATCATTACTTTCACTGCTATGATGAAGTCTGCCAAGTTGCCTCAAACCATCAAAACCCTTTCAGATGGTGAGTCGTCACTATGCGACACAACTGCTAGCTTCTAGAAATTGCAAAGATGATTTAATGAATGTTGTAGACTTTTTAAATTATAATATTATTTTGATTTTTAGTCTTTACCTATCAGACGGGTTAATGCAAGAGGATTCTGTTTGCTTTGTGCCGTTAATAATAATAATAATAATAATATAAACACCAGGATCATAGAGTTCTAAACTATAGAGTTGACTTTTCAATGCAAGTCAAAAGGGAGCCAGAACAAGTTGTAGCAAAACATCGTCCAGTAGCACTTCATTATTGGGCTTCACTGAGCTAGCAGGTTAGCATTGTTCTTCTATATAGATTCTATGTTGTAGACATAGAACCCTTAGCCTCTCTTTGTGACAAAATTAACAAATCCAGTTTAGCCTCTCTTTGTGACAAAATAAACAAATCCAGTATTTGGTTCTTTAATATGCAGTGGGACAGACACTAAAAATAGCTCAATGCAGCTAAAACATGTCATTAAGCGACATACTTGTGCACAATGTCCGTAAATGTAAAAAGGCAAATTAATAGGATTAGGAGTACAAAGTCTACATTTCATTTATATTTGATTCTTTTCTGTCCATCAGTGGAGGATCAGAAGGAACAGCCCACTTCTACTGTGAACCCTGAGCTCCGACAAAAAGAAGTACAGATGAACTTCTTCAATCAGCTGACTTCAGTTTTTAACCCGGACCTTACCACCATCTTAGCCTCCCCATCAGCATCGCACATGCAGGTATGGGTACAAGTCTATTAACTCATTGACTGCTGGGCGTTTTGGATGATTTCATTGATTTTCAAGACAAAAAACGTCAACATTTACAAATTGAAAGTAGAGCCCATGACAAACTATGCCAGAAAGAATGGCCAATATTCATCCATTAGATGGTGCTATATTTATGTCAATAAATAGCCAGTCACAAAATAAGAAAATGACAAGGATAAACACTATAGAACAATAAATAAGTGAGCGGACAATAGACCTATTGTATAAGTGCAGTAGAATACTGTTGTGGCATTTTTTGGGTTGCAGCGCTGGTCTGCTGCCCTGTGCCTCCACATGGTCCCTATCAGCTCTAGAGACACATTTACTGCTCAAACTGCCTTCATATGAAGTCTGTCCCTGGCTGTATTCCTCTTACCCCCATCGCCTTTGTCTCTTCTGCACACAGTGCTCAGACAGTCCCTTTGACCAAGACACCAATAGAGCGCTGCTGCCACCTTGGCACCTTGTGGCTCATTAACACCGTCTACAGCCAAACCCCAGACATATATGATACAGGCGACAGGGACGGAGAGGAAAATAGTGAAACTTTTTTCAAATGATGAACCACCACTCCAAGCAACTGCTTGGACAAACTATAAAGTCTAACTCTTTAAATATGATGTAACCAGGGACTGCAGATGGAAACTAGCTGTAGCTATAATCTGGAGCAGAACATGTCTTTGAGCTTAATGTCTCTGTTAGTGCTGTCCAAAATATCGCGTTATTAACGCGTTAACGCAAATCAATATTAACGGCGTCATTTTTTTTTTTTTTACTTTTTATTGCAGACAAACCCATATACAGAAAAAAAAATAGAAACAAAGAAAAGGACTAGTTCAGATACATTGTAGACAGAGATTACAAACAATATGTAGTTGGAGATACAGGGGGCCAAAGAAGAAACCCAGAAGGGCACATAGATGGGGGGGAGGGGTTAATAAAAAAGGCAATACAAGCAAACAGTATACAGTCATAGATATACCGAAAGTAAACAGAGAAACAGCATAGAGCAGTGTCTCCCAAACTGCAGGGGGTCCGCGGGAGGTCATAAAAAAAAAAAAAAAAAAAGAATTATTTAATGTTAAATTTATAATGTTTTGTTTGTAATATTAAAATATTTGTGTTCATTATTTGACTTGAATAATCCACTGTAATCATTTTTGTATTACAATGTTTGTAGCAGAGGCTATTTCCCCAAAATAAAATAACCAGAAGAGCCTATTCTTAATGTTGTCTTCTTGGTTATTATTTTGGGGGGCCACGCAGACCCGTCAGATTTTTAAGGGGGCCTCGGTGTTACTGAGTTTGGGAATGGCTGGCATAGAGTATTTACATGAACAAATTTACAAAATATTTAAAAAAGCAATTGCACATTCACTTTTTAGTAGTATTAAAATGATAATTCAAGGGACATAAATAATAGATACAAATGTGTGACTAATTTGCGATTAATCGCGAGTTAACTATGAAATTCATGCGATTAATCGCGATTAAATATTTTAATCGTTGGACAGCACTAGTCTGTACATTGTCCCTTCAAATAAAGACTAAACTAAAACTAAATTTTTAACTTGTATACTCCTGTATATATAAGTAATGCATACATCACACTATACTTCATGCAACAGTAAACTGAGCACGGTAGGGCCTCACATTTTAGGAGAAATAAAAACATTTTTACTTTTCACAGACTGAGAGCGACTGTGAGGATCAAACTTCAGACCAGTCACTTCAAGCCAAAATGAAAAATGCCTTTGTATCTCAGAACGTGTCGAGCTTACAGGAACTTGGTGAGTGCTGATATACTTGTTATTACTTTGCTTCTACAGATTTTTTCACTGCTCAAAATCACAAATTCTAAATTGTAAATCTATATTTAATTCAATTGCCCACCACTGGAAATACAATAACAACAAGCACATAGCAGCCATCGGTCCATAAGGAGCAGGATAACCAATGCCCATAAATGTTAATAAATAAATGTAATCTCCTTAGACCTTCCTGCATTGCTATTCACCTGCATCAGGGGAATAGCAAAAAAGTGTGGTGCACCTTTAACTCTCTGTGGTTTGTTTTAGGTGGGTCTGAGAAACTGCTTCGAGTGTGCCTCAACCTGCCATACTTCCTACGCTACATCAATCGATTCCAGGATGCTGTGTCCGCCAACTCCTTCTTCATCATGCCTGCCACTGTGGCAGATGCTACTGCTGTCCGCAATGGGTATGTTTGGAATATGAAAACACAAAAATCTTTGAAACAAAGTGAAATGAACTCAAACCTCACCTCAAAGTCGAATAACAGTTTCTTTCCCATACTATCGACTTTCCTTATTGTTACGATAAGGACAGCTATAAGGACACATAACGAGCACAAATGTCTTCATCTTCTGAGATATTTAACAATGTCAAAACATTGCTCCATTTTCAAAATTATGTTTGTGTATTATTATTTTTAGGTATTGTGTTTGACTCCATCCACACTAAAAGTCCTGAAATAAAGCTGGGACCTTAAACATAAAAAGATGCTTCACATACATGTATCATTATTTATACATTTGTTATAAACTACTACTGTAGCCACAGCTGCCCCTGAGGCACACTGATAGAAGCGAGGCAACCAGTATGTGCCATCGGCCTCTCGACCACCATCAACACACATAGCCCCTTTTATTACAAAGTAGTAGGTACATTTCTTCTGACAAATTGTTTTCTCACAACGGCATGCCTTCAATTACACTACACATTGTTAGTTGTATAAATAGTAGTCATGTTTGACCACTAACTTTGAGATAGGAGGTGTTTCTCTCGTCCATATCCTCTTCATATATTACTCAGGTTTCTTCATATGTTTCCAGATTATAATTGTTTTAACTATACACCATGAAATGCCAAAGTAACTATTGTCAAGACAAGGTTTAAGGGACACAATAAACAATAAAGCATAATACTTGTTCTTTAAACTACCTCCTACTCGATGTATAATTAGGACTCGTATCTCATTTTCTCGCCTTTCCTAGATTTCATTCCTTAGTCATCGATGTGACGATGGCGCTGGACACTCTCTCTCTCCCTGTTCTGGAGCCTTTGACTCCAGGGAGACTCCTGGACATGACTGTGCTCGCACTGAGCTGCCTCTATGCCGGTTTGTATCGCTGAATAACTACATGTACAGACACACTTTACCTCGACAAGGAAAGGCAAGATTATTTGTATAGCACAGTTCATACACAAAGCAACTCGAAGTGCTGAACAAAACGATCATATATATACTGTGATTATATACGAATAATAATCACAGTACAGTGAAACAAGTGAAGATACAGTCCTTCAGTTGTATTCACAGCTAAACAGAACTGTTTTTAACCTGGATTTGAACATTATCAGAGAGGAAGCCTGTCTCACATTTCCAGAGAGACTGTTCTACATTATAGCTTCAAACTGGTATGAAAACGTTTGCGTTTTAATTATTGAAATTCTGAATTATACAAATTCACCTCTCAAATACCACTGTGTTTGTTTCCTACATGATATATTTAACCGACATTTCTTATCCAAACAATTAATGATTTATAAAGAAAAATTCTAAAAATGTAAGGCGCCAAAACCTTTCCTGAAACTCTGCCTACCTAACTAAATTCCTTTATTATGTATTATGGAAGATACATTACCATCTGTGAAAGGCGGTATATGAATAAAGATTACTTACTACATTATTTCTTGATTATTTTCCTAATTACATTTTTGTTTTTAGGTGTGAGTGTGGCTACCTGCATGGCTATTCTGCAGGTTGGGAGCGGCCTACAGCTCCGCTCGGCCACCACTGGGACTAAAGAAGAAGACTATGAGAATGACGCGGCCACGATAGTTCAAAAATGTGTAGGTCAAAAATAAATTTGAGATTCGATTGATTCAGACATTTTATCATTCTTTACATATAGTTAATTCATACACATAATGTCTAAATCCCCATTTTCAAAACATAAAAGCTTCCAATATACTGCTATACAAGTTAAAACATGAAGCTAAGTTTCATTACATACAAAAAGCGAAGATCCATTATTAACAAAAAGCTAAGATTCATCACAAAAAGAGGGCTAAGTTTGCATCCTCAGCATTCATTCTCTACATTTTCTCTACTTACACATACAATACATGTACATAAAGTCAACTTTGGGAGTTTTTGACCTGTAGTTGTTTTTAGACCCATCCACTAACTTCTGAGACGAATATGTAGCTCCGTCCCTTCTGTCTTTAAGCTTCTGTCTCAGTCCTGTTTGATGTCATTGAGTCATTGTGATGTGACATTACACTCAGTGGTTTTCTGCCACTGCGTTTTTCCCATTAATTTGTTTTTGCTACAATTAAAATGTCCTTTTCCTTGCACTATAAAATGGGGAAAAAAACCAAGCGATTCGTTTCCTCCCTCTGATGGTAGCATTTGGAGTTCAAGTTGATAGCTTTGTTTATTAACGTTGTTACTTGTTTCACCATATATTTTCTACTTACAGTCTTATTTCACATTCTAAAATGGGAAATGACAAAGAAATAGTACTATTGTTTTAATTGCTAAAAACAATGTATAATATTTATTCTTTTATGTGTTTTTATTCTAGCTTGAAATCTATGAAATGATTGGGCAAGCCATCAGCAACTCTCGCAGAGCTGGCGGAGAGGTATATACTTTTGAGTTGCCAATATCTATCAATAGAGTATTTATTTGTAATCTCATTTTCCCTTTTTTGCAGCATTACCAGAACTTCCAGCTACTAGGAGCCTGGTGCCTCTTGAATAGCCTGTATTTAATCCTCAACCTCAGCCCCACTGCTCTGGCTGATAAGGGGAAAGAGAAAGACCCTCTAGCTGCTCTCAGAGTGAGGGACATTGCTGCTCGCACGAAAGACGGAGGTGGTTCACCCAAACTCGGTCCTGGAAAAGGGTAAAATAGATCATTTATAATATTTTCCAGACTGTAAGCCGCACCTGATAATAAGCCGCAACCATCACACTCGGTAGATTTACAGATGTATGGATAGATGAGTGAGGAATGAATGAGTAAACCTTATTTTATTTTTATTTAAGTAGTTATTAATGCCTCTTACGGTGCCTGTAATAGTTAAATATACCTTAAATTTGTAGTGGTAATGCACAAATTATCGAAGTATGATCATTGCCTTACTTTTCTTCTCGTATTTTCTATGTTGATGAGGGAGGACTGAAAATGACTGACAATCATCATAAAATTTAATTGGAACTCTGTGCACTACTTACCAATTCTGTAGATCGACTGTTACTTGGCAAAATGTGTTTTGCACCACAGAAGAAAAAAAGTTTAAGCTGCTCCTTTGTATAGGCCGCAGGGTGCGGCTTATAGTCTGGAGTTTACGCTAGCTTTTTCCTTGCTGTGCTTTTTTTGCTATGTTTCTTATCTTGTTGTTTTTAAAGGCATCAAGGGTTTGGAGTTTTGTCCGTCATCCTGGCGAACCATGCCATAAAACTCCTCACCTCACTTTTCCAGGATCTGCAAGTTGAAGCTCTGCATCGGGTAATTCAGTCAACTAGTTCCTTTTATTATGAATTCAAACATTGAAAATCCTTGAAGCTTGTTCCTCGCTTTCAAAACAGTTCAGATCCTTCACTAGTTTTCACATTTTTGGACATTTTCATCAGCTGTTTCAGACAGAAAATTAAAAACTGCCTGTACAGCTCTCAGCCCAAAGCATCAAATGGTGGTGTCAGAGTGGTTAGCCCTAATTTATTAGCAAGAGGGTCCGCTTGCCCGGGTTAACTAAAGATTTGGGACAGACAAGTGCGCTGTGCAAGTGTCCCGATCTGGCACGGGATGTATTGCTTATTAGGCCGGGAATGCATTCCCGCCTTTCTACCTCTAGATTGGTTTTTATTCTCTTGTCAGAAATTTGTCATTTCTCTGGACAAAGGAATCCTCCAGGATATACCAGGGATGAACATTTACGATATTCAATTTTCGACTTGTGCCCACTGAAAATTAAATTTCTGTGAAAGGTGTGACCACAGGCACTTTCTGTTGTTTGCTGTACGCACTTGAACGGGATCCTCCACTCGCCGGTCTGACCCGGGGCAGCTGCGGCCGCTTTGTAATGAAAGCCGCATTGACAACAGCTCAGCAAACTCACTGCGTAACGTGTTACAGAGTTACCGACCATAGACGCACGTTCAGGACCATCCTCAACTTGTTGCAAGTGCGGGTTTCCCCCTTTGTCTCGTAACCAAAACTCCTGAAATTAAAACTCGGGTACTTAAGTTTTCCCTTTCTTTAACAATGCATTTTGGCGCTGAGAGTGGGTTTCTCTCCACACAGGTAGTGCCACTTTATTGCCAAACTCTTGTTAAATATTAAATATTTGGGCAAATAAAATATAAATTGTACTTGCCTGAAGGGTAAGTGGCTGACGAAGCTTAATGTCGAGGCCTGACTAACGCAATCCATTGGCCTCAGGCTTAAAGAATTGCTCTCAATCACAAAAATTCATGTTTTAAAAATAAATACTGTTTGTATTTCTAACATTGGGCCGTGTTCCTGTGAAGGGATGGGCGAGTGACGGTCCTCCTGCCGAGCTCAACATCATGGCACAGAGCACATCCATCCAGAGAGTTCAGCGACTCATCGACTCGGTTCCTCTCACAAATCTCCTGTTCACGCTTCTCTCCACGGCTTATAAAAAGGTACATGTGTTCCATTCATTCACATGTGTCCTCCCAAGATGTCCTTTTAACTTATTGCACATATTACAATCATGTGTTTTTTAGGCTTGTGTCCTGCAGCGACAAAGAAAAGGTTCAGTCAGCAGCGACGCCAGTGCCTCCACAGACTCAAACACGTACTACGAGGACGATTTTAGCAGCACGGAGGAGGATAGCAGCCAAGGTAGCCAAGCCAAACACTAGTACATGACATCGTTGGGCTAGGGGAACTTCCTACTTCAACCTTCTATAGCTTTAGTCCTGACTTATTTAAACTTCAAAGAGTCATAATAAATTTCAAAATGATTGATCAAAAAGATTTTGATTATGTCAAATTTGCAGCGGACTAGAACAGGCTTCACAATAAGTAGCTATCCTTGTAAATATGCATGAGGGATGTTCTGGTTGATGTCTTCTGTTAGCACGGAGCAGCGTGAGAAAGGCCATGGGACAGGTGCTTTGCCTCAGGCCTCATGCAGGCTGCAGTCAGGAGCCTAAAAACCCGAGACTGTATATTAGGAGTGGACTGACTGAGTCCTGATGTCTCCATAGTGTTTGCCAAATGCAGGAGAAGCATATTTGAACATAAGCTGGAGCTAATATCCTTATATTAGCAATTGTTACAGCATGGTTAGCTTTGCGCTGTTACTGGGGCAGATACAAACTTATGTGTTGCAAAGATGGTTGCTAAGGCAAGCTGAAGTTTTCCCAAGAATGAAGGCATATGATTGGCCGTATGGCTCATATCTGAATTAACAAAGACATTATCAAAGTAAAAAAAATCTGAATCACACAGGGCGCTAAAAGCCAGATTTCCTACACTCCTAATGGGGAATGTAACACCAACTGTTGCTAAGCTAGAAGATTACTTTTCAATGTAAGTCCATAGGAGCCACAGCAAGTTGGAGCAAAACTTTGTAGGCACTTCTCTATTGGGCTTCATCAAGCTAGCGTTAGCATTGTCCCTCTATATACAGTTTATGATATGAACCCAGCACTGTGACTATGCACTGTCTCTCCACTACTGCTGTCAGTGTAGTGACAGTTTCTATCTCAGCAGAGAGAAGACAGGAGAAGACAAGTGCAGCTTGTGTCTCAGGTCAGACCAGACTCAGTGTCCACTTCACTGTCCCCTAATCATTCTGTCCCTGTTTGTCTCACAGTAGACTGAGCTGTAGTTTAGGATGGACTGAGCCACTGGTGGAACCGCTCTGGCCAAAAACACCTTTCATTTGCCACACACTAAATTCTGTTTTGGCTGAGTATTTCCCTATGGCTCAGTGTAGATGTAAGGATAATACCAATGGTGTTGACATGTAGTAGATATCCTCCCTAAGGCATTTCAGCTCCATGCTACAATAGCCATTCAACATATCCTCCTCTGCTCATTACTGACTCATCAAATTTACATGTCGACTGATAGATCTAGTCATATCTTGTGTTTATACTCCAATAACCCAGCGAAATACGACCAACAATCTGCCATATGTCTTCATTGATTTAAATGAATGTATATTTTACTTTCTTTGTTATGGCTCAAGTCTTCCAATGTTGCCAAATATGCATATTTATAGTGTGTAGAAGAATCCCATGTCAAACAGTGGTATTGTTCTTGTCGACGTTGTGCTATTTGGGCTCAATCACACCGTGCCCTGCGATCACCTGATGATTGTATATGTCGCATGTACACATGAATATCAACTGTGAGTTGATATTCCCCACACTGAAGAAGAGATGGCATAACTAATGAATGGACATGTACAAATCAGAAGGTTTCAGATCTGTCTATGGCTTTATCTGGCTTTTGGTGTGATGGACTGCAAATTATGTGTTCTGTGTCACGATAAAGTTAAGCTGTTTTTGCACTTGTCAACTTTTTTTCGCCCTCCCATAAATGTTTAATGATGCTTATTGCTGCTATAATGTTAACCACTTATACCAGGCATGTCCAAACTAAGGCCCGAGGGCCAATTATGTTGCCATATGCCTTGCTAACCCACAATACTAATGATATTATTTTCATAGTTTTATCCAACCAACTTCCACTTCTCCAGTTAAGGCATATTATACCTCATTGTAAAGCTCAAAACCTTTTGAATCCATTTATTTGTATGCACTGACATCTGTTTTTCATTATAGAATGAAAATGTCTCTAGCACTGATGTAGCTATTAAGAAAGCTAGTCAACTGACCTTAGCTCTCACAGATGTGTGTGTATATATGTGTATATATATATATATATATATTATAAAAATAAATAAATATGGGCTGTCAAAATAAAAATAAAAAATTAATTGTGTTAAGAAAAGTAACGCAATTAACGCATGCCCAAGGATCCCATAATAACTCAGAATGCCGTGGACACGTGTGTGTGTGAGATGGCAACAGAGCCGGTCTCTGGGAATTCAAGTTTTAAAAGAATACACCCGTTTCCTGTATGAACTCGGCGAGCTGAGCTGAGGGCGCTCTGGACAGAAGTTCCCACCTCCAGCGGCTCTGATCACAGCAAACGGCGCAGCGTAACGCGATCATATCTAAGACCATACTCAGAACTCTTCTTTGATTGTAATGTGTGTGTCTTTGCGTAACTGGTGCACACAAAAAATACAGCGCAGAAGCTGGACTACAGAGCCTCAGTCTCCTCCGTGTCTTCTCCCAAAATCCACTCACTAAATTAAAGCTGGGGTACCTAATTTTCCCTTCCACTACCAGTTCATGACGATTTAATGACATTCTGCATTTCAGACTGTTTTGAAATGTCCCTCATCCGTAACAAACAATAGTTTTGGTCTGAGTCTAAACAGAAAGACAGAATGTTAATATTGTTAATGCTATTTTATATGGATTTATTGTTATAATAACCAAATACAGTACATATGTACACTATGTCATTTATCTTTCCATTCAAACAACAGAAAAATATGGCATAATTTTGCCGATAGTTTGAAATGTGATTAATTACGATTAATTAATTTTTAAGCTGTAATTAACTCGATTAAAAAATTTTAATCGTTTGACAGCCCTAATAAATATTTATCAATGGTCATGTAATGCCTCATTTTTTTGTCTCAAAATTAACCAGTTCTTGTCTAAATAGTTCTATTTCATCCCTCCTGACCACCAGAAGGCGGTGCAGAGCACTGAATGTTCCCTAAGCGCATGTGCAGGGAACATTCAGTGCTATGCGCGGCCCTCTTGCGGTTGTCTGGGATTCCTAGAACCGTGGTTACATAAGTAATTTTTGTTTTACATTTCTTTTTGTCAACCCCTTGGCAAGTCTGGCAAACTAAAGTGGCCCTCTTTGTTAAAAGTTTGGACACTCCTGACTTAAAAATCCAACACTCTGCAAAGCTGTATGTCTACTATATTATGTAATAAAATAAGATTGTATGCATGTAGATTGCAATGTTGGGGCTTTCACTGTACACAAAATTAATTGTTGTTGTCATCCACCAACACTATACAGTTTTTGGCTTTCGTTCACCTTTCTAACTGTTGTAATGGCCATTTTTTTGATGCTTACATTATAAAGACACATATTATGCAAATGTTTTGAGCTTTAACATTGTTCCCTCATCCAAAACAGACCAGTTGTGTCAAGCAGCATCCACACAGTTATGAGGAACTTATTGCTTGAATTGGTACCAACACCTCTCTTCAACCCTTTTTAAAATCTCTCTACTCTAGTCTTCCCAGTCTTCAAAGGGCTTGTTGATCCAACCAAGCAGGAGCACACCAGACTCCACACCCATTACCTCAAGTTAGTCCAGCCTGAACCTGAAGACTTGAGGAAATAGGGGGTGGGGGGGCTGGTTCGCCCCTTTTAGTTTTGAAGGTTCTTCTAGTAAGACAAAGGTATAAGGAAGTGAGTAATGCTTTGTCAGGGGAGACAGGTGATTGATTAATTTGATGTCTTATCAGCTTTCGTTCTCAAATGCAGTCTGTCTGAGCATCAGGTAAAAGCTGAGCCTGGTGTGCTCCTGCTTAGTTGAACTGATAATCTGCAGCCACACTGGCCCTTTAAGTCTTATTCTATGACGTCATTAACATTGCAAATAATTTAAACGGGCACTATTTTTTTTAATCAATCTTTATTCATTATTTGTAAAGCACTTTTAAATTAGCCTAGGCTTACCAAAGTGCTGAAATCCGTCAAATCCTTCAAATAGACCGAATCATATTGGATTTGGATGAAACTTCTACCAGTAGATGGGAAAGTGCTCACTTTTCATGTTTGTCCATATAAGTCCTACTAAAAAAAATATTTCCCTTTCTTAAACTTTAAATGCCAAAAGGGAAAAGGCCTATATTAACTTTAACTTCTGCATATTATGTGTTCTTTAAGTACCCCAAACTTCACTCTTTGTAAATCCTGTCATAGATTGTTTCCGTAATGTGTTTTAATATCTGCAGATGATGACAGTGAACCGATTCTGGGGCTGTGGTTTGAAGAGACCATATCTCCATCCAAGGATAAAGTGGCACCCCCTCCTCCTCCACCACCCCCGCCCTTAGAAACTTCTCCAAGACTAAAGAGCCCCAACAAGCAAAACCCAAGTGAGAACGGAAATATTTTAGCTGGACGTAAAGACCCGGAACTGGTGAGGAGCACACCAACAAACAATTGTACTGTACATGTTTGAACTGGTTAGCCATCCCTCTAAGGTTGGTCCAATGGTCATTTATGCAGGTTATTGTTAAATTGTAGTGTGAAAATGCATTCAAATACTATTTTTTAAAGTGTTAGGAAACACTATAGATAGATACTTATCACCCATTTGACAGTGGGTTGACTTTTACACTTTCTTTTTCCAGTTTCTAAGTTTGGCCTCCAGTATTTTAAACTTCATCACCACCTCAATGCTCAAGTCCAGGAATAACTTCATCCGTAACTATCTGAGTGTGTCCCTGACGGAGCAGCACATGGCGACCCTGGCCAGTATCATTAAAGACGTGGACAAGGACGTGAAGGGTAACTCAAACCAACCAATCAAGCGAGAGTTTAATACATGTTAGTTCTGACACATGTACTATGCTTTTCCCAAAGGATCGTCAGATGAAGTGTTTTCTTTAGCTCTGTATCACTTCAACCACACTTTGGTCACATCTGATCTTCCATCTCCAGCTCTACAGGTACAAAAATGGTTTCCCACACATTTCTCACCAACGGGTCACATTCAAGGCACTCAGTTCATACTCAAGGCAACACAAAGTGCTAACAAGACAAAACAATCTTTAAAACAGGAATAAATATACATTAAAAAGAGTAAAGATACAATCCTTCCGTAACTGTTCTTTACCAGGATTTGAATTTGTGAAGAAGCCGGTCTCATATTTTCAGGAAGATCTGAAACACCGCCTCCCCATGTTTAGTCCTGACTCTGGGCACTAGCAGGAGGCCAGTCCCTGTGCTCCTCTGTCCCAGTTGGTTCATAAGGCACTAACATGTCACAGCTGTACTTTGATGTGAGGCCATGGACGGACTTGTATCTAGATGGATGGTGATAAATAATGCAATAATAATGCATGTTTATCTTGTTGCTTCAAACACATTAAAATAGACTATATGTATTGTATATAAATAACTGATTCTATAGAACCTACATTGCCTTGCGAAAGTATTCGGCACCCTTGAACCTTTCAATGTTTCGCCACATTTCAGGCTTCAAACATAAAGATATAAAAAATTTTTTTTTTGTCAAGAATCAACAAGTGGGACACAATCGTGAAGTGGAACGAAATTTATTGGATAATTTAAAAAATTTTAACAAATAAAAAACTGAAAATTGGGGCGTGCAATATTCTTCGGCCCCCTTGCGCTAATACTTTGTAGCGCCACCTTTTGCTGCAATTACAGCTGCAAGTCGCTTGGGGTATGTCTCTATCAGTTTTGCACATCGAGAGACTGGAATTCTTGCCCATTCTTCCTTGCAAAACAGCTTGAGCTCAGTGAGGTTGGATGGAGAGCGTTTGTGAACAGCAGTCTTCAGCTCTTTCCACAGATTCTCGATTGGATTCAGGTCTGGACTTTGACTTGGCCCTTCTAACACTTGGATACGTCTATTTGTGAACCATTCATTTGTAGATTTGGCTTTATGTTTTGGATCATTGTCCTGTTGGAAGATAAATCTCCGTCCCAGTCTCAGGTCTTTTGCAGACTCCAACAGGTTTTCTTCCAGAATGGTCCTGTATTTGGCTCCATCCATCTTCCCATCAATTTTAGCCATCTTCCGTGTCCCTGCTGAAGAAAAGCAGGCCCAAACCATGATGCTGCCACCACCACCATGTTTGACAGTGGGGATGGTGTGTTCAGGGTGATGAGCTGTTGCTTTTACGCCAAACATATCGTTTTGCATTGTGGCCAAAAAGTTCGATTTTGTTCTCATCTGACCAGAGCACATGTTTGGTGTGTCTCCCAGGTGGCTTGTGGCAAACTTTAAACGAGACTTTTTATGGATATCTTTGAGAAATGGCTTTCTTCTTGCCACTCCTTTCATAAAGGCCAGATTGCACGACTGATTGTTGTCCTATGGACAGATTCTCCCACCTCAGCTGTAGTTATCTGCAGTTCATCCAGAGTGATCATGGGCCTCTTGGCTGCATCTCTGATCAGTCTTCTCCTTGTTTGAGATGAAAGTTTGGAGGGACGGCCGGGTCTTGGTAGATTTGCAGTGGTCTGATACTCCTTCCATTTCAATATAATATTGAAATGGAAGGAGTATCAGTGGAAAAATGGAAAAATAATATATAATTGCTTGCAGTGCTCCTTGAGATGTTTAAAGCTTGGGAAATCTTTTTGTATCCAAATCCGGCTTTAAACTTCTCAACAACAGTATCTCGGACCTGCCTGGTGTGTTCCTTTGTCTTCATGGTTCTCTCTGCGCTTTAAACAGAACCCTGAGACTATCAAAGAGCAGGTGCATTTATACGGAGACTTGATGATAAATAGAATGCACCTGTGTGTAATCATCAGTCATTTAGGACAACATTGGATCATTCAAAGATCCTCACTGAACTTCTGGAGTGAGTTTTCTGCACTGAAAGTAAAGGGGCCGAACAATATTGCACGCCCCACTTTTCAGTTTTTTATTTGTTAAAAAAGTTTAAATTATACAATAAATTTCGTTCCACTTCACGATTGTGTCCCACTTGTTGTTGATTCATGACAAAAAATTAAAATTTTATATCTTTATGTTTTGAAGCCTGAAATGTGGCGAAATGTTGAAAGGTTCAAGGGGGCCGAATACTTTCGCAAAGCACTGTAATAAGCAAAAGATTTTTTCTGTCAATTCCTTGGACATAAATACAATTTTACATTCAACATTTTCTAGTTATGTATCATTACAATGTTGATAGAGGCTGTTAAATTGTCAACGGCAATCTAATTTTGGTCTTTCCTTTGGCAGAGTACCCTCCTTCAGCAGTTGGGAGTGGCCCCATTCTCAGAGGGACCATGGCCTCTGTACATTCACCCTCAGTCTCTGTCCGTGCTGTCCAGGCTGCTGCTTATCTGGCAACACAAGGCCACTGTCCAGGGAGAACCAGACGTCCCTGACTGTATGAAAGTCTGGGAGAGGTAAATCTTTAATACAGAAAACTGCATGGTACAAGCCGGCACACCCTGGGTCAACAAGATTGAGATCATGTTTTGTAGAGATAATTGGTACTTTTGACACAAACACCTGAGACATCAAGAAAAATGCATCCTCTATGTATTTTCTCCTTTTAACCCTTTTCTCTGATTATGGGTAATCTAATTCTCTGTGTTCAGATTCCTGAGCACCCTGAAGCAGCACACTCTCCAGGGCACAGTCCACGGCGACGACGACCTGAACGTGGAGCACCTCCAGCTGCTGTTGCTGCTCTTCCACAACCTGTCAGAGAGCGGCCGGCAGACCGTCCTCACGCAGGTCACACAGGCCATCGTCGAAGTGGCCCAGAGCGTAGAGTCCCAGCTGAAGTCCGTGCCCCTGAACCTGGCCCGCATGCTGCTGGTGTTTGACTACCTGATCCGAAACTACTCAAAAGCACCTCTCTACCTCTTCGAACAGGTGATGCTGGAATCAGGTCATTCTCATCGATATCTGAGAGGATAATATGATTCTTGTTGAGAAGAACAAATACAATTACAGATTATTTTATTTTTTATCATTGTTTGGTACTTCAATTTCATTTAATTTTGATGTTTTTGTTATTTTTATATCAACAGTTACATAAAAAACAGGAGTTGGTTCAAGAGTCTCATTTAAACCCCTATCCCAATCCTAATACAAAGAGACAACCAACATAGATGGCTTTAACAAATACGATGGGCTCTATGCACGTACCACTTCCGCATTTTAGTTGTAACGGCACTTGACTTGCGGTGCGCGGGGATCGGCTTGAGTTTCACTGAAGTTCAGATGTTTACACGAGTTTCCTAAATAATTCTCAAACAGGAACTAAACTGTGAGCATACTGGGCATTTTTGGGACACAGCAGTGCTTTTTGATTGTGCTGTCATTGTACTTTTATAAAGTTAACTAATCCCTCTGAGTGGCCACAGTCAAAGCTATTTCTCAGAGAAAGCACGACGACACTTTTGGGTCAGTCTCACAGCTGAATGTGTCAATCTATTTACTAAAAAACGTCACTACAACTCTACAACTCGCCACAATGCCATAGCGATAAAGGAAATGATGTCACGCCTCCCTGTGCATATAGCCCATTGCAATACTATTTATCTTTATTTAACCTTTGGATTTGATTTCTTTTTTCTACGTTTAAGCTTAAAATTGTATTTATTTATTTTGTGAGTATAAGAACTCCAGAATATATTTTGAGTGTAGTAGTTTTTTTTTCATTTAAAAATTAAGATTCCTTCTGATGTTTCTTTCCTCTTCATTGTTTACAAGACATTGTTGTGCGCTGAACATGATTAGTAATGTCTGCAATACAATTAATATTATTGGGCAACATTTGCTCAGTTGGTAGAGCATTGGTCTTTGGGCCTGAAGGTTGTAGTAGTTTAACCTACCACATTGGTATGGAAAGCCTGAGAAAGTCATGAAAATTAAATGGTATGTTCCAGGATCTGGACAATGGTTTTGGGAATTCTGATCATCATAAAGTTAAAGGATAAATGACAGGAAGGCTGTATATTTTTGCAGGGAAAAATAATATACCAAACCTGAAGCTACTGGTGAGATCATAAATACCTTTTTCTTGCTTAGGCTTTGAGAGGGCAAAAATAAAGCTGCTTATTGTGCATATCCCTGTTCCTATTCTCTGTTCAGCGTTTCCCACTAATCTGTATTGTCTAATTAAAACTCCAGGTGCAGTACAATCTCCTGACGCCTCCCTCTTCTGGGCCTGGATCTGCTCAGGACGGAGGCAAGCGCAGTAATCTACCCTTGTACTACGGCTTCAAAGAGGTAGAAGAAAACTGGGCCAAGCACTGTTCAGCAGGTGGGAAAAAAACTTACTTCTGAAGAAATCCTGACATTCAAGAACCCTAGTGTTTTTGCTTCTGTTTCTTAAAATATTTTATTCCCCAGACTCAAATGTTCAACCCAAATTCTACTGCGTCTTGTCCCCGGATACGTCGGAAGATGATAAAACTAGATTAGATTCAAAGGTGATTTGTCTTCATATGTGTCCATGTCTTGGTTCTTGTATTGTTTTGAGAGCACTAACTTGTGTCTCTGTGTTCAGGTCTTTCCAAAACTCTTCGACGGAGATGTAAAATATGATGAGCTGTACTCGTGGCTCATCTCGCTCTTGGCGGCAGGTTCCTTGTTTGACACAGCTAGACGACAGGAGAACAAGCCAATTACGGCAATAGTATGGGAACACAGATTTTTTTATTTATTATTAAAGCTGGGGTACCTCACTGGTATATTTTAAAATATAGTACATGTTGTTGATCCCAATGCTAGTTTTTGTAAACAAATTAGACCAAAAGGTTCTGTCTTGACTTATTTGAAAATACTTATTTAGCTTAGTTGGTAGAGCATTGGCCTTTGGACCTGGAGGTCATGAGTTTGATCCCCTTGGAGACCTGCTCCATCTGCCCCCACTGATGTCTGCTGATGTTGTGCCTTTGGGCAAGACACTTAATCCCACTTTGCCTGAATCCCCCACTTAAAGATCCGGGCCATGGCATAGAGTGGCCATTCTCCTTTGGACTCGGGATCAGTGAGTTGGATGGAAACTCCAATTCCTTGACAAATTCTGCAGTGTACCTCAGCTTTAACCCAAACTTTAATTGGAATAGTCTTCTTACTGAGCACCTGGTTTCTGACTTTTCACAGGAGGCATGTTCACTGCAGTACTACTTCTTGCTCCTGTGGAGGATTCTGGGTGTTCTTCCTCCTTCCAAGGCCTACATGGAGCAGCTGAAGGCAGGCTGTAGTGACCCGAGCGAGACCGACATCCTCCACACTCTGAGGTGGTCCTCTCGCCTACGAGTGTCCACCTACGTCACCTGGATCAAGGTTTGTGTGGAGCGTTCAGTATGTGTTGTAAATCATTGACAAGCGGGAGTAAAGATGGAATGAATCATGTCTGTAACATTTCAGATTCAGGTGGCTGAGTGGATAGCACTCTCGCCTCTCAGCAAGAAGGTTCTGGGTTCGAATCCCGGTCGAAACAGGGCCTTTCTGATTGGAGTTTGCATGTTCTTCCCATGTCTCCGTAGGACAACATGGGAACAAACTCCAGTTTGTTCTGGGTACTCCGGTTTCCCCTACCACTAAACCATGTGCAATAGTTCAGGGGGAGTGTGTGTTTGTGAGTGCAAATGTGGGACGTATGCAAATTAGCCCATGGCTACAATCCAGAGTGATGTGTTCATTAACATGTACTGTCCCAACCAAATAAACAATACAAAAATTACCATTTAGAGCTGAGAAAAATCCGTTTAATTGGTTTCAAATGGAAAAATTCGGAACAAACAGATCTTGCGCTACACTTAAGGAAGTAATTGAAAACCTACAATTTGCCAATTTTTGGCTTGTTTTTATCTTAATTTTAGTACATTCTGACTGTATGGAGAGATTTGCTAATGGGACAAGCCAAATTATCTTGTTTCAAAAATATAGAAAGAGACCATGAAGAACACCTACCAACATACTCGTGATAGGTGAGTGTTGGTTGGTGACCAACATAAATGTTCCATCCATCCATCCATTTTCTACCCTTTAATCCATTTCTGGGTCAGGGGGGTGGCAGTCAGAGATGCCACCCAAGTCTCACAGCACCAGCCCCTCACTGATCCTCTGCAGGTGGTGAGTCCACAGGAGGACGGCTGCTCTCTTGAGTGTGAGCATAGCCTTGATCTTTCAGTGGGGGCTTTGGGCAAAGTGGGGTTAAGTGTCTTGCCCAAGGACACAACGACAGCATTCATCAGTGGGAGTTGGTGGAGAAGGTGTAGAGGTGGGAATTGAACCCACGACCTTCAGGCCTGAAGGCCAATGCTCTACCAACTGAGCTAGTGTCGCCCCTCTGTTCTAAATGTTCTACTTCATCAAAATTAGGTCCAAAATGATGGGTTTTCTGGGTTTAGTTGACTGCTAAACTAGGTCTTCAGTTGGACAGCACTTTTTACAGTAGTCCTGTCTTAGGATGAATGCAAATGTGTAAAAAACGGACAGGATATATTGAGACATGGGACAGATTTTGAGTTTTTAACTATGTTCCCTCATCAAAAACAGACCTTGAGTTGTTTTATAGATCCATCAATGTCATTATTAGAAACTTCTGGTATAATCGTATAACTCTGTCCCTTCTGTCTAAAAGCTCTTGTCTTTTTCCTGTTATAGTATGATGTCATTGTACCACTGTGACATCTTACCCAGAGCAGTTTTCTTCTTTTGGAAAGACAGTAGTGCCTATAAATTAGTTTATAATAGCTATAAATCTAGAAAAAAAGATAAACTCCTCCCTCTTGTGGTAGCATAAGGAGTTAGTCAGGAATTATTATTATTAAAACAAATATATATATAATATATATTTTTTCTTACCCTAATCCATTTTTATTATTTATATTAATTCACATTCTAAAACATGAAAATAACTTGAAAGCATTGTTTTAGGAACATTTGGTGAACCAGGGGCTGAAGCCTGATCAAGCTGCTACTCTGGTGGAATCAACGGCAGCTCTTTGCAGTACGGTCAAATACGACGTGGACTTAGCGGAGGAGTACATCGCTAGACAGGTAATGCCACGTTCTACAAATACAAATTCTCTATATTTTGTACATGTGTATAATAATTGCCTTGATGTGTTTAATTTCGTTCTCAGATTTCCACCTTTTCCGGTGTGAACCCCAGTGCGATCCTTCCCCTCAGTCAGCTGCCGTCTCTGCAGGCCATCTACACTCTGGACGCTGTCATGTCCAAAGTGCAGGTTTCCCTTGACGAGCATCTGTCAAAAGTCGCCATCGAAGCGGACACTCAGAAGACCTCAGAGATCACCAAAAACCTGCTTCCAGCCACGTTGCAGCTCGCTGACGTCTACACAGCGTTTACAAGGTTTTATTGATCTAAATAACAAATGACAAGTACATGGTTCAAAAAAGGGGTTGGGTGAAACGAACACTAAGAGATTCCCAGATCCCATTTAACAGTACACTGTGCAATAATTATATTATACATTAGAAATCACAACACATATCTGTATAATACTGTACAGCACTAGTGGGGGGAAAACTCAATCTGTTCAGCATCGCAATATTTGTGCACACAATTAAATCAATGTAGTTGATGATTATCCATTTTAATTTTTTGTTCTCAGTTTCCTCTGGTAATTTAAACTTGAGGTCCACTACTCTGATGTCTGCTTGTTGTTTGTCTTGTTGGTAGTATTTAAATAATGTGTGCTTCCTCAATTTTTGTTGTGCCTTTGAGTAATATGAGGGGCACTATATTGATGAATCTAAATGTTAAGAATCACAATACACGATACACGATGCTGAATTGTCGCCAGAATATTGCAATGCTTTTGAATCCTCTCATTTTTGCTTATTCCTACGCAATCTGTACAGCACATAATACATTACAATGTAATACGTAAGACTACCACAGATGTCAGAACAAGACGGTGTTCACATACAAGGAGAGACACACACGCCCAAAGACTCTCTCTCACGACTAATAATATGCTTGACATATTTAACCAAGACATAACTAGCTTTTTCTTTTTCTGTATGCTAGGTCCTACCTGCTAATGAACATCCCAGAGGAGGGAGAAAACAAACTTACTGATGCCAAACTCAAAGGCTATGCGGCAGTTCTCTCCATCGGATCCACACGCTGCAAGGCCAACAGTCTTGGTATTGAAATGCTCATTGAACACTCATCCCGTTTGTTTAATTAATTGTCTGTTTAACATTCTACTATAATGTTCCAGCCCACAGTATAATGCAGAACCTGCCCTCCGCTGTGCAGACGGTGTGTGAGACATGGAGCAACATTCACACTAATGAGTTTCCGAATATTGGCTCCTGGGTGAGTACTGTTCTGTTGGAAATAGAAAATGTTTTATAACATTTTGGACAAAACATTTTTGGGTAGTACTTTTATATTTCCACCTGCCGTCAATCTAGCTCAAAAACTGGAAAAAAACTTGTTCCTGTTCAAGAATTCATAATTCTCCTATAACCATTCTCGCTAATCATTGTTAAAGGCGCTATACCCGTTTCTACAATGTTTGAATGTTTAGCACCGCCCTCCAACTCGCTCAATGGCTTCTCATTTCCCCTACGCTCTCATAACACAGAGCCATCTAGCTCAATTTGCGATCTGACATGTATGCTAACTAGGGGTGGGAACCTAAGGGTACCTCACGATACGATACGATACACGATACAAAGCTCACGATAACGATAATATCACGATAACGATATGACGATTATTGATATATTGGTCAGAAATATACAATATGACAATTTATGGCATAAATAAATAATTGGTTTTTTTGTTGTTTTTTTTTACCTTTTTTTTTCTTCAAAATTGATATTGATACTTAGCAAATGCATATCGATAATCGAATCGCGGGAGAAAGTATCGCCTAATGCTAACATTAGCATTAGCACAACTTCTTGTAAGCTGTACAACAATCACTGATGAAATGGTACTAAAGCAACGCACTGCTAACACAATATATAGGTAAAAGAATACCGCTAGTTTCGCATCAAAATGTATTCATTAGAACATTAGAATATATTCGAATATGTAATTAAAATGTATTATACAGCTCCTCACAGCAGCAGTAGAACACTCCATTGACTTGAATGAAATTCTACCGATCATTTTTTCTTGATAACAGAACTCTCAAATCAATAATGACAGGTTGACCCTTTGACAGGTGTGTAAAATACTGCCAATACTTGTAGTACACACAGTAGTAGCAGAGACTTATCGGATAGCTAGTTTGAGGACAGTTGAGGCAGCATCAAGTCACGCTGCTTCTATTGACGGAAGTGAGCGAGAGAGAAGTCTCCGGAGAGAAGTTAGTGCGCGGACGTAGCGCTCCTCAGATTACTACGCCTCACAATAAAGTACCCGTTTTATCCGCTGCGAAAATCGACAGTTACATTTCTGTGTTACTATACTTTGCAGTGTAACACGTCACGTAACTATATACATTTAATAGGGAACACTTGGAAGAGTTTGGTAGCTTCTAGCGGGAGCTACCTTTTGGGTACTATACAGTATACAGAGGAGGCTGCGTTTGTGCTCCCGTTTTTGCTCCGTTTGCATGACAGAGCGCACGGACTAAGACCAGACAGGTACATATTAACTAGTCTAAGGTAAGAACATATGTCAGTATGTAAAAACGGTGAACTATTCCTTTAACACACGTGGACGGACGTTTTCAGAATTTCTTGTTATCGTTTTCATGACCAAATTACTATTTTAATGTGACAAAAAGCGATCGCGAAAAACCCGGAAGTAACCATTAACATGTAGTTCCAGGGAGCTAGCTAGCTTAGCTATTACCTGCCTAGCACGTCCCGGTGGAACCTTTGGAAGCTAACAATTTTATTTGCAGTTATTGAATACATTTAGAATTGTAAGGGCAGTCTAATATGTATTCAAATATATATATATTTTTAATTTTAGAATTATATTTGAATTTTGAAGCCGAAGCCCTAGTTTTTACGGCGCTGTAGGAGCTAGAGGACGCTCGTTCTGTGAGCGGAGGAGAACGAGCGTCCCTCTAACTGCTAATTTACACATCACGCGTTACAGCACGTACGCGTTATACGCGCAGCAGACGCGCGTAACTTTTTTCCATGTTAACCTATGATGATATTTACACTTCTAGCGTTATACGCGCGTATGACGGACGTATGACGCGAAGCTGCGCTCTAATTTAGGATGGATTTCTAATTTTGTGCGCGCACCAACGCGTCTCCCATTGAAATCTCATGTAAAACATGATTTTTCTAGCGGTCCTTGGCTCTAGATCACATCTGCACACACACAGCACTTGTGTCTAAACATCAGCAGGAGGAGCAGCAGGTTTTACAGTGATTCTGGACATCGTTTTTTTCTTTCATAAAGTCTGGCGTCTGGCCAAACCAGCGCACAGAGACCATGAGGACAAACACATGCATGTGATTTGTGTTGCGCTACATCAGTCCTCTGGCCCGTACTGTCCTCGACACTGCTCCATAGACCTCACAGGGACAGCATCAGAAGACGCGGACCTGCGCGCACGGCCTGTGTAGATACTCCAAAAAAATGTTACGCGCAGAGAGCGCGCAGTAAACGCGTATGCGCTGTTTACGCCTACTGTGTAAATTCCCTGTAAGACTCCACTCAGCACTTTTTACTGCTTGTTATTCTTACACAGCTGAATCAATTGCCTCAAGTTTTCAATTAAATTACGAATTATAATACAACTTGTATGTAGTAATAAGCATTTTTTATCAACTACTTAGAAAAAAAATCGGGTATAGCTTCTTTAACTATTTTGTAAATTAGATGAGCTTTGCCCGTGGTTTACTTTGTGGTCGGAATGGTAACATAATGTCTTAAGTAGCACATGTCTACCCCGGAATTACATTTGTATCAAATGTACCCATCTTAACTATGTTTTAGTTAATTGAGTTGTAGTGGAGTTGGTAATGTTTATCTATCTAATTGGCTTAATGCTCGTGTCTAAACGAGACTTTGGTTGAGGCAATCCGTGCAGGAGCTGGTTAAGCAGTAGCCACATTGACGCTTCCAGCATCCTGTTTTGTTCTGATGTTGTATGTTCAAGTGATTGGATATCTAAACAGCCTATGATAACAGCTTTAAAAACGAGGGGTGGGACTTGGTATTTTTACCCCAGAGTTACGGAGGCAAAACAGACGAGAAAAGACATCATGTCTGACATGTCTGATGAAGGGTAGTGACCCGAAACGTCACATTTTGTGGTGATTTATTAAAATCTCCTGGGAGCCAAAGCTGTGCAGTCATCTCCATTTCGTTCACTCAAATTCGAGTTTGGCACATATTGCCCCAAAGTGTGCCAAATAAAACTGAATTGCACTTGCAAGGAAAAACAAACTAAAAATAAAGCACTAGCTTAATAGCTTGCTATAATTAATGGGTTCCATGATAATAAAATGAACTTGGCTGCTGAATTTCTTTATCAGCCTGTGTGCAAGCTCTATTCCTTTTTAGGGATTATTCAAAACTTAAAAGCTTTCTAAACAGTTTATTTCTTAACTTTGGAATGATATTAAGCAATTCACTTTCAGCGAACTGCGTTTGCCAATGACACCATCCCATCAGAGGGCTACATCAGTGCCATCCAGGCCGCTCACCTTGGCACTCTGAGCTGCCAGTCTCTACCTCTCGCCTCGTCGCTGAAACACATCCTGCTGTGTTTGGTTCGGCTCATCGGAGACCTCATCGTGTAAGTGAAAGAGGGAAAATCCTTTTTATAAATGAGGAATTACATACATACCAATATTGTTGGGGGAAAAATAATTCTATTTTAGTATCGTGATATTTTGCGCACGCAATTAAATCGATACAGTAAAGCAAAGTATCACAATATTTAATTAGACACTTTAATGTTTATTTGGAGTTTACAAAGGTAATTTAAATCGGAGGTTAATGTTCCTCTATGACTTAGCAACCTGCTAAGAAGTACAGATGATGGGTGAGAAACCTTCCTTTGCTTTGACCTATCCCTGTACAACTGTGCTTACACAAACATTCCTCTATGATGTCTGCTTTTTGTCACTAGTTTGTTGCATTTAAATAATGTAAGTGATTGTAAGTCACATTCATGTGAGAGGCCACCTTCAGAGAACTATGTCTTCTCTGTAATAAGGTCCTTTGTCCTGAATGTTCAAGATAACGTTTTAGCACTACCCAAGTGTTTGCTACAGTTAACGTGCAGACCATAATAAATGTGGCATTTCTCAATGTCAGTAATACCTTTGAATAATATGTTGTACATAAATCGCGATTTATCGCAAAATCAAATCACAATACCTGCTGACTTGCAATATGAAAAGAATTGCAATATTTTTGAATTTATTGAATTGTGACCCAAATACTGAAATACTATCAAATCGTCACATTTTTGTTAATTCCCATCCCTACACTTTAACATATTTGTTGACCTAGTTCACTGCTATTCTCTTTAGAACGGAGGAATTGAATCCGTCACAGGTCGTGCGGACGTTGCTGCCACTGCTGTTGGAGAGCAGCACTGAGAGTGTAGCAGAGATCAGCAGCACGTCACTGGAGCGGATCCTGGGGCCTTCGGAGTCAGACGCCTTTCTCGCCAGGATCTATGAGCGTTTAGTCACCGGCTGTTACAACATCATTGCAAATCACTCGGACCCCGACAGGTAATGTTTCTTCAAGCCTGAGTTCTGCAATGACCGCTGTAAGTTTAGCTGTGTATCAATACTGTTCATATTTTCCTCAGTGGTTTGGATGAATCTGTCCTGGAGGAGTGCCTTCAGTACCTTGAGAAACAACTAGAAAGCAGTCAAGTTCGGAAGGCGATGGAAGAGTTCTTTTCGTTTGGGTAACTGTCATGGAGTGGAGTGATTATTGGTGATAATGATACTTTGTAATTGTGGCCGTACTAGTCTTATATCTACAGTGACAAATGTACAGCTCCTCTCAAGAGTTTGAGAGGGATATTTCACATGCATGGCCTCACATGTTTAGATCCGCTTTTTCAAAAAATTGTGAACCGAGAGGACCACCCTCACTCCGTTAATCAACTCCCAGACCAAAGCTTATTATTATTGACTCAACAAGGCTTTTATTTTTATTTTTATAAAGAGTTCTTTCCTCTAAGTTTTACTTTACAGTTCTTTGTTAGGTGTACCTCAGCTTTAAAGTGTTTAAGTCTCTATAGCTATTATAATCGTGGTTATACCTGGTTGAAACTGATTGTAAATCCAAAAGCAAACTATACTAACTCTAAAATAGCATCTAGGATTCCTCTGGTCAAACATATCATACAGTTATTATTAGCATGTTCTACCCCTTTTCCTCCTCACAGCGGTGAACTGGTCCAAATCATGATGGCCACAGCCAACGACAACCTCTCTGCAAAATTCTGCAACAGAGTCCTCAAGTTCTTCACTAAACTTTTCCAATTAAGTAAGTCCAAAACGCGCAAGCATCCCCCTTTATCACGACTTGCAAGACTAATGTTAAGTTATTTGACAGCTGAGAAGAGTCCCAACCCGAGCCTCCTGTGTCTGTGTGGCTCTCTGGCTCAGTTAGCCTGTGTGGAGCCTTCTCGCTTGCAGTCCTGGCTAACGAGAATGACCGCGACCCCGCCCAAAGACTCAGAGCACTTGGATGTTGTTCAGGAAAATCGGCAACTACTGCAGCTCCTCACCACCCACATCGTCCGGGACAACAGCCAGGTGGGAGAAGGCGTGTGCACGGTCCTCCTCAGCACGCTCATACCCATGGCCACGGATATGCTCGCCAACGGAGACGGGACAGGCTTTCCGGAGCTCATGGTGATTATGGCGACGTTAGCCAGTGCTGGACAAGGAGCAGGTCATCTTCAGCTGCACAGGGCAGCGATTGATTGGCTGACCAGATGGTAAGAATCAACGTGTTTGTTTTTGCTGAGCCCAGAATCACACCAACATTTTAAATTATATATATTATGAGCTTTTAGATGAGCTTTCTGATGTTCCCTCATCAGTCACAGACCTGAAGTTGTTTAGATCTATCCACACTAATATGTGGAACTTCTGGCACAAACATGCAACTATCTGAACTCTGTCTCAGTCCTGTAATAATAAATCATTGTGTCACTATCACAAGTGTCACCTCCAAATTGGTTTTGGTACATTCTCAGGTGAAATTATAATATATAACAGTCACATGGTTGTGTTTACAGCAAGTCAATTTAAATGTGTTGAATAAAAATAAATAAAAAATTATTATTCAGCTCCCTCTGGTGTAAGGCATCTTTTACCATATACCTTTTACTATTGAATAAGATGTTTCATATTATAAGCCATAAAATAAGAAATCAATTAAACTTGTCATTGATCAATGTTTACTGGAATTAAGGACATATATGAAAACCTTCATAAGTTATCTGGAAAAAGTCATGTTTTTGTTTTCTCTTTTTGTCTTTCTAGCAAAAAATATCTTACTCAGAAGAATGTAGTGGAAAAAGTGAGCACTAATATCACTCAAGGAAAGGTACGATGCGGGACCTTAGTGTGTATCTGTGTCTGTCAGTCTCATATTATGTAAAATTTGCTCATTGTTACCCATTGGCCCATTCTTGATGATATTTGATTTGTTTAATAATAATTTCACATAAATACCCTCTCGATCATGTACCTGGGCCAATTAACACAAACAAATGCATACATTGTGTTATTTAAGTTATATACGGTTAGGGTTGCAGGCTGTATATTATAAACTTTATTTAGAAAATTGTTGCTCCCGCAGCATGCCAGTATGCTGGAGTGCTCCTGCCACATCATCTCATATCTGGCTGACGTCATGAACGCCCTGAGGCAGAGCAGTGGGCAGGGGAACTCCTCTCTGGTGATGGACGGCGAGGAGAAGGCCATGGAGGTGGACTCAGACTGGGTGGAGGAGCTGGCAGTGGAGGACGATGACTCCCAGGCAGAGGATTCAGTAAGACAGTTTCACATCAGGTTTTTTGAATATGTTTCAGCGTAAAGAAAGCCTCAATGTGTTTTCAGGATGAAGACTCTCTTTGCAACAAACTTTGCACCTTCACCATTACGCAGAAGGAGTTCATGAACCAGCACTGGTAAAAATATATTGGACTGTATATAGCAACAGCAGTAGGTCAAAGCAGTAGGTCATGCTGATTTGATGTTCAGACCTAAATATTTGTGCCAAGGAAAAGTCATAAAAAGTGTAATACATATTATATATATCTATTACACTTACAATATATTGTTGTTCAGCCCCATTTTACTTTTTACTTTCTCCTCAGTTGATGGCATACGATGACTAACTATCATGTAATTTGAATGTATAATTCTTTATTATACTGACCTCCCTGGACCCTCTTTGTCCTGCAGGTACCACTGTCACACCTGTAAGATGGTGGATGGGGTAGGTGTGTGCACAGTGTGCGCCAAGGTCTGTCACAAAGACCATGAGATCTCCTATGCCAAATATGGCTCTTTCTTCTGTGACTGCGGGGCCAAAGAGGATGGCAGCTGCCAGGTGAGACCGCATACCTCAGGTCATCATGGGAAGAGAACAACAGCGGTAACTTTGGCTCGACAATCATTCTCCCATCGACCTCCATCCTTTCATTTCACCAGACAGGGACATAGCTAGTAAATGTGGAATCAAAAGATGTTTATGTATATATAAATATATAATTTATTCCCAACAGGAGTGTGCTTCAATACATGAGTAGATAAATTTTAAACATTAAAGTTCCCATTATACGCTTTTTGATTTTTCTATGCTTTTGTTATTATTACAGTGTTATTTTGTGTTTATACACATTTTAATTGATTCCCTCAATATTTACATCGAGGGCAATCTTTCTATGTCATTCTCGAGAGGCAGCAAAACGCCTCTGTTAAATTCATTATGTGCCTCCGAGCTGGAGAAGCCCACCTCCAGGGGGTGATTGACGGGGGTAGAAATCAAAACGGACACGCCAGACAGATTGTTGGAACTATATACTGTGTTTGGGCGGCACGGTGGCTGAGTGGATAGCACTCTCGCCTCTCAGCAAGAAGGTCCTGGGTTCGAATCCCGGTTGGACCAGGGCCTTTCTGAGTGGAGTTTGCATGTTCTCCCCGTGTCTGCGTAGGTTTCCTCCGGGTGCTCCGGTTTCCCCTACCACTAAAAATATGTACAATAGGTCTGGCATGTGCCTCCTGTACTGGCACCCCCACTCCCAAAAATCACAATTGTAAACCGCTTTGAGACTCCGATGTGCAGTGAAAAGGCGGTATATAAATAAAGATTACTACTACTACTGTGTGTTTACCACAGAGTCGGCGTGACTTTGAGCCAGGCTCACGGCCAAGGAGCCAAGATTATGGCAGAGATCCAATCATTTCATTGTATCAATAATTGAAATAATTGCGATAAGATCAATTGAGTGTTGTGTGGTGTATCACCCAAATTATTCTTTCAATGGACTAAAAAAATGAAAATAAAAGCCAAATGTGGAACTTTAAAAAAAAAAGTATTTTTTTGTACAGATAATGTACTGACTTGTGCATCTTCAGTTGGGAATAAGTTGAATCCCCCACAGCATCATTCCCTTTCACAGATTTATGCATTGTCTTGTTATTGTATAGATTGTCTTGAATTACAAGTTATAGAATTCTGTTTACCAGGTTAATTTAAGTTAAACACATCTTTTGAAACGTAGATATAAGATTTACCATGGGCATGCTTTTCATTTTCAAAAGAATTGGAAACATGTGATTATCACAGTATAGATCCTCCCCCTTCATCAAATATCTTTAATGAAATTTTCAATATTTCTATCTCAATGGGCTGTCTTTTCTAACTGAATGATCTTTTCCTCAGGCCCTGGTCAAGCGTAGCCCCAGCAGTGGTATTGGCTCCACTTTGAAGGAGTCCTCCGCCTTCCAAAGCGAACTGCGGATGCCTGAAAGTGCGATACGCCACCAGAACGCCTCTCCGTCCGACAAGGGGAAGGTGACAATCTGTGACGGGAAACCAGGAGACGAGGACCGGCCCAAGAAGAGCAGTGTGTGCAAGAGCATCGAGGGCTGTCAGGACGAGCTGCTGTCACAAGTGGTACCAATACAAGTCTCCCATATATTTCTATTAAAATTATAATTAAGGATAATTACAATCAAAACAGACATTGTGGAACGAGACACATGCAAAACAATCATAGCAGACGTATCTTGTGTTGTGCTCCTCATCCCTACTCAAGAACACTGAAATTGACGCTCTGTCGGACAAATAAATATATCCATCTTTCTCTTAAACTTTAATAATTATAATTTTTGCCTAAAGGGTAAATTTCACGAGTTGTTCTCTTCTCTGCAGATGGGCTCTTCCACTGCTGCAGCGATCCTGGAGATGCTCATGTTTCTGATGGAGGCCATTCAAACAAATTTCCAGCAGGCGTCTGCTGTGGGCAGCAGCAGTCGCGCTCAGCAGGCGCTAAACGAGCTGCACACTCAGGACAAGACAGTAGACATGACCGACCAGCTCATGGTAGTGGACACCAACACATTTTCAGATTCAGACAACTTTGTGGGAAATTCATTTGAGCAGCATGGGGCTTAGAACATAAAACACAGGAAATGTCAAATAAATGATAACTAGTTTATTGTACATTAATGAGAACATATTATGCTTTTAACAATGTTACAACAATGTGCTCTCATGGAAGCTAATCAGTTACTTCTATCACAAGTTAGAATCTCTCAGCTCTTCCTGTCCAATGTCTCTTGTTTCATACTTACTATACACATCCTTACAGCTAGTTTACACAGTAGGCGTTAACAGTGCGTAAGCGTTGACTGTGCGCATATGCAGGTAACATTAAGCGGCTGGTACGCGGCTTCTGATGCTCTCGCTGTGTGCTCTATGAAGAAGTGTAGAGGACAGTCGGACCAGAGGGTTGATGTCGATCAACACATATCACGTGCATGTGTTTGTCCTCATGGCCTTTGTGAGCTGGTCTGGCCAGACACGAGACATTATGAAAAAAAAAGATGTCCAGAACCACTGTAAAACCTGCCAGTCCTCGGCCTAATGTTTAGATACAAGTGCTGTGTGTGTGTGGATGCGATCAGGAGCCAAGGACTGCTAGAAAAATCATGTTTTGACTAGGATACGCGTTGCTGCACGCACAAAATTAGAAATCCATCATAATTTAGGCGCAGTAGATGTATGACAAAGTAATTCTTACAAGTATCGGATTTAACCTTTTGCTTTGACGGGCGCCTTCTTCCGCAGGTTCCTACTCTTGGCTCTCAGGAAGGAGCTTTTGAAAACGTCAGAATGAACTACAGCGGAGACCAGGGTCAGACAATCCGCCAGCTCATCAGCGCCCATGTCCTGAGGCGAGTGGCCATGTGTGTGCTGTCCTCCCCACACGGGCGGAGACAGCACCTCGCCGTCAGTCACGAGAAAGGGAAAGTAAGTCTTTCATTGGCCTTTTCATCACTGAAGTGTAAATGTTGGGGATGGGACACATTTGGGTTGGACAGTATTATTAATCTTTTATTTCAGACTCAAGATAAAATTGTTCCATACCAAAAAAGAAGAAAAAATAGGACAATGCATTCAGATGTATATAAACTCAAGCGGTTGAAAATTTGTGAATACACGTCCATGCCTCCATCAACGCGCGTCCATGCGTTGGCGATGGGAATGCACCCAGAAGTTCTAAATGTCATCTTCTCTCATCCAATCTCTTTTTTTAATGCTGGATATGTTTGCTGTATCTTCTCCATAGATCACCGTGCTGCAGCTGTCCACTCTCCTGAAGCAGGCAGACTCCAGTAAAAGGAAACTCACTCTGACCCGTTTGGCTTCGGCGCCGGTCCCCTTCACTGTGCTCAGTCTCACTGGAAACCCATGCAATGAGGACTACCTGGCGGTCTGTGGGCTCAAGGTAGGCCTTATTCAAATACTAAACACATAAGTTGTGTTTCCACTTCAAAAACTTTGGGTTTTTCGGGACGTTGCCGAGGGATCCTACTCTGCAGTGGAGACACGACCACTGAGAGGGGGTCAAGTGTGAGCATGGTTCCTGATGCTGTCCCACCCCCCTCCTTTTACCAGGAACTCCTGCAGTGGAAACATGATTATACATTTTCATTCACCATTTTGTTCACTATTAGCAGGTCAATCAATACATACAAAGCTTCAAAGCTGAAATTTGTCACTGTTTCTCTATTGAGTTTTTGAAATCCTACTGAATGTATTTGGTTAATGCTTTTATTATCATGTAAAACATTTGTTTTATCAAAAAGTATTAATGCATCACACTTAAACAATGCTTTTGTTAACCCTCAAAGATAGTTCACATGGAATTATAATTTCACTGTGTACTCTGTGGTGGTGAACTTCTCCTGTAGTAGCTATTAATCTGTGCCATCGACCTTCTGACCACCACCAATCATTCACACATATCGGACTCTTTCGAGGCAATGTGGGTGAAACATCTAATCATACAACCAGAGTGTGGAAGTTTACAAACCATTTAAACCCATCCTTTTTCTACTGTTAATCACAAAATGACTGATAGTATATGATATATGTACTATATGTGTTCTTATTTTCTCTTTCAGGATTGCCATGTTCTCACCTTCAGCAGTACAGGCTCTGTGTCCGATCACTTAGTGCTACATCCTCAACTCGCCACCGGCAACTTCATCATCAAAGCAATCTGGCTCCCTGGCTCTCAGACTGAACTGGCCATTATCACTGCAGACTTCGTCAAGGTCCGGCATTAAAAGACTCGCTTACACTTCAAATGTTACATGACAATATCTCTGACTTTTCTGACTTTGTTTCACAGGTTTATGATTTATCCGTTGACGCCCTTAGCCCCATGTACTACTTCCTGCTTCCCAGCTCCAAGATTCGAGACGCAACCTTCCTTTTCAACGAGGAAGGCAAGAACATCATTGTGATCATGTCTTCGGCTGGATACATGTACACTCAGGTCATGGACGAGTCGAGCAGCGCTCAGCATGGACCCTTCTACGTCACCAACGTCCTGGAGATCACCCATGAAGACCTGAAGGTAACTTGGGATGTGGAAAAAGTTACGTTTCTTTTTTTACCAAGATGATTAAAGTTTTTTTTTTCAATCATAACTACCTATTTTTTGTCTTACCAAGAAGCTGTCTGGTCTGCAGCTAAATAGATGATAGATATGTTTTATTTCAGGTACAAACAGAATAGAAATGGTTTGATCCAGTTACCCCAAAAGCGTAATAAATCGAATTAAGTTAGACTAAGCAAGTTAACTGTTTTTCATTAGTGCTTTGTAAACCTAAATAAACATGTGGCTGTGTAATAAACAAGCAGCCACATGTTTATTACACAAAAGACCAATCCCACATTGTCATTGTTGAAAAAGTCTACCATGTATTTACTTTTCCAGGACAGTAACGGTCAGCTGGCAGGAGGAGGAGTCTCGGTGTATTACTCCCATGTGCTGCAAATGCTGTTCTTCAGCTACAGCCAGGGAAAGTCCTTCGCCGCCACCGTGAGCCGCAGCACCACCGAAGTCCAGCGTCTTTTCTCAATCAACGTTAAGGGGTAAGGCTTTCACATATTCTGCAGTTTTTGGGTCCTCAAACAAGATATTGAGAAAATTCACTTTAGGGTTTCATGTTTTAGAATGTGAAATAATATCTTAAAAACTAAATATATGGTGAAATATGTATTAAAGGTAAATAATACTTTCTGCCTGTATCTCTATGCTACCACTAGAGGGAGGATTTTCCAAATATGTAAATACTGACTGCAAACTCAACCATGAAATAGTAAAGAACGTAATTTCACTTGGAAAAAGGCCAAAACTAGTTTGGGGCAATATTTTTGTTTTGAAAAAACAAAAAGGCTGTTTATGGTTTCTATAGTGGTATATTTTTATCATACTATCACAGGATTGAGATGGGAGCTTTCAGACAAGAGACAGTTGTTTATGCCAGAAGTTCCTCATATTGGATAGGATAAAGATGTAGGTGTCTAAAGGAAGGGTGAATAACTTCTTCCGTTTACATTTCTTTGCACAATTTGTGTACTTTAAAATCCAAATGGGTATCTCATTGTTGTTGTTTTTTTCTTTTCTAGATCAAACGGTGGCAGCAGTAAAGTCTCCCCTGCTCTGTGCCAGTGGTCTGAAGTTATGAACCACCCTGGACTGGTCTGCTGCGTTCAACAAACTACAGGAATACCTCTGGTCATTATGGTCAAACCAGACACGTTCCTCATCCAAGAGATCAAAACTCTTCCAGCCAAGGCTAAAGTAAAAACCTGCCAAAAACTCAACCTCTACTTATCTCTTATGGTTGTAACTGCACTAATAACAAATGATCTTCTTCAGATTCAGGACATGGTTGCTATCCGCCACACGGCCAGCAACGAACAACAACGCACAACTATGATTCTGCTTTGTGAAGACGGCAGTTTGCGTATTTACATGGCGAATGTAGACAACACCTCTTACTGGCTCCAGCCGGCACTGCAGCCTAGCTGTGGCATCAGCATCATGAAGCCAGTCCGCAAACGCAAGGCTGCTGCTACCAGTATGTACCGGAAGTAATTTATTATTATGATTCTAGAGGGCGGGTGGTACATACTGGGAATTGCCTCAGGCCAGCTACAGAGACTTTAAATCAATCCAATCCACTTTATTTATATTGCACTTTTTATAAACCAAGTTTCCAAAGTAACACATTTAAACAAGTTTGCCGGCTTTATATGCATGCAATAATAGAATACGTAACACATTATGTGAAGGTAAAAACAATAAAAATCCTATTTTTTCTTGTAGCGACACGGACGTCCAGCCAGGTGACCTTCCCTGTTGATTTCTTTGAACACAATCATCAGCTGACAGAGGTGGAGTTTGGAGGAAATGACTTACTCCAAGTTTACAACGGACAACAAATAAAACACAGACTGAACTCCACTGGGATGTATGTGGCTAACACAAAGGTACGTATAGACAACGACTACTAACTGTTTTTCTCGGATTCATTTAAATGGGATCTGGAAGTTATACCTGTTCTTTCAGCCTGGGGGGTTCACTGTAGAGGCGGTCAATAACAACAGCTCCATGGTGATGACCGGGATGAGAGTCCAGGTGGGGACGCAGGCCATCGAGAGGGCTCCTTCATACGTGGAGGTGTTTGGAAGAACCATGCAGATCAACTTGACCAGGGCCAGGTGGTTCGACTTCCCCTTCACCAGAGAGGAGGCGCTGCAGGCGGACAAGAAGCTGTCCATATTTAGTGAGTAAAAATTATAACTCTACGTACAAACAATCCCTATTAATTTACTATTTTATTTTATTTAACCTTTATTTAACCAGGAAAGTCCCATTGAGATGCAAAAAAACAACCTTTTTTTCAAGGGAGTCCTGAAAAAACGTTGAAAACATATTACATCATCGGACATTTTTTTGCTGTATAATGAAATACATGTAGGACTGAAAAACCTGCACCGCTATGCGTTTATCTTATTATTAAACGGTACTTCCGCATCGGTAAACATGCTCGGTAAACAGTCACGGGAGCATGAAAACGAATATGTTCACAAGCACTGTGTCCCCCATTGTCAACCCTGGTTTAGTCCTGATGTAGCTTCTGTTTTGGCTCTTTACAGTATGTTCAGTCAGCTCGCTCAGACCACTAATGTCCCCGTGACCACTTTGCGGCTCTGATTGCGCGTCTCGAGGAAACGCTCAGCAGTATTTATCTCCTGCGTCAATTTGCCGCTCCTGCGCCTCTGCCGCACCTTTACTGCGCAATCCGTGCGTGCATCCCGAGACGCACATGCCGTTCCACGCTGTATGTTGTCTTTGTTATAAAAAACATAATATTTTACTATAAAACAAAGATTATTAATTGTTGGGACAACACAAGTCATTTATTGCAAGCAAAAGGTTAGGCCCTGCAGCTCTAACTCCGCTCAACAATAAAAGCATTGTCATTTAAAAATGTCTTTGTTATAAAGTATAAATAAAAAAACTTCGATCCTTCTTTGTGACTCTAACCTTGTGTGTCCTTGTAGTTGGTGCATCTGTGGACCCAGCCGGAGTCACTATGCTCGACTCGATTAAAGTCTACGGTAAAACCAAGGAGCAGTTTGGTTGGCCTGAGGACCCTCCTGAAGACTTCTCCAGCACCTCTGTCAATAACGTGTGCAGCCCCAACCTCAACCAGGGCAACGGCTCCACTGAGGGGGACATCACCACCCCCATCACAGCCAGCGGCACGGTGCTCGAAAGGTACACACTTTGTATTTGGATTATCTCTCTTTTCGTTAACTTTTATTTGGAATTAATTTACTGTCTTTATGAGAAAAATTGTGTGTTTCTGTGTCAAACTTTGGGCATATACATTTAACTGGAAGGGCTGTAAAGTTTTATCTCTGGGCATTGTGAGCTAGGTATTTTTAGGAGGGAAGTACTAAAGCTTAAGTATGTGTAAAAAGTATGGGCCGACCAATGCTTTTACTTTCTTTTTTAAAACAGCAGATTTTGAAGTTTTGTCATTGTCTATTGGACCAAATTCCACTGAGATGTTTTGTATTGATGGCAGTAGCTGTTCCAACTCAAACTCGTTTTGTCCAGTTCTAGCCCTTTGATTATGTACACGTTGTACGTTATTTTAATGCTGAGAATCCGTGGATTTGACCCTCAAAGTTTGTATTGCCATCCATGCATTTCTGTCTGACCATTGTCTATAAGTCCACAGCAGAACATGTATCAATGTGTACCTAATGAGGATATAAATTAGCAGTCATCATGCAGCCAACTTCAGCTCTGTTCAATGTACAAGATAGAGATAAGAACCTTAATTTTGTCCTATGTTGTCAGTGTTCCAGTTCACATTTCAGAATAGTAGTAATACAAGGAGCACCTACAGTGGGGCAAAAAGGTATTTAGTCAGCCACCAATTGTGCATGTTCTCCCACTTAAAATAATGACAGAGGTCTATAATTTTCATCATAGGTACACTTCAACTGTGAGAGACAGAATGTGAAAAGAAATCCAGGAATTCCCATTGCAAGATTTTTAAAGAATTTATTTGTAAATCATGGTGGAAAATATGTATTTTGGTCACTTCAAACAAGATCGATCTCTGGCTCTCATAGACCTGTAACTTCTTCTTTAAGAAGCTCTTCTGTCCTCCACTCGTTACCTGTATTAATGGCACCTGTTTGAACTCGTTATCTGTATAAAAGACACCTGTCCACAGCCTCAAACAGTCAGACTCCAAACTCCACTATGGCCAAGACCAAAGAGCTGTCGAAGGACACCAGGAAAAGAATTGTACACCTGCACCAGACTGGGAAGAGTGAATCTACAGTAGGCGAGCAGCTTGGTGTGAACAAATCAACTGTGGGAGCAAGTATCAGAAAATGGAAGACATACAAGACCACTGATAATCTCCCTCGATCTGGGGCTCCAATCTCATCCCGTGGGGTCAAAATGATCATGAGAACGGTGATCAAAGATCCTAGAACCACACGGGGGGACCTGGTGAATGACCTGCAGAGAGCTGGGACCAAAGTAACAAAGGTTACCATCAGTAACGCACTACGACGACAGGGAATCAAATCCTGCAGTGCCAGACGTGTCCCCCTGCTGAAGCCAGTGCATGTCCAGGCCCGTCTGAAGTTTGCTATAGAGCACATGGATGATACAGCAGAGGATTGGGAGAATGTCATGTGGTCAGATGAAACCAAAGTAGATCTGTTTGGTGTAAACTGAACTCGTCGTGTTTGGAGAAGCAAGAATACTGAGTTGCATCCCAAGAACACCATACCTACTGTGAAGCATGGAGGTGGAAACGTCATGCTTTGGGGCTGTTTTTCTGCTAAGGGGACAGGACGACTGATCAGTGTTAAGGAAAGAATGAATGGGGCCATGTATCGTGATATTTTGAGCCAAAACCTCCTTTCATCAGTGAGAGCTTTGAAGATGAAACGTGGCTGGGTCTTCCAGCATGACAATTATCCCAAACAAACCGCCAGGGCAACGAATGAGTAGCTTCGTAAGAAGCATTTGAAAATCCTGGAGTGGCCTAGCCAGTCTCCAGACCTCAACCCCATTGAAAATCTGTGGAGGGAGTTGAAAGTCTGTGTTGCTCGGCGACAGCCCCAAAACATCACTGCTCTCAAGATCTGCATGGAGGAATGGGCCAAAATACCAGCTACTGTGTGTGCAAACCTGGTAAAGACCTATAGTAATCGTTTGTTATTACCAACAAAGGTTATATTACAGAGGTCAAAGTATTGAGTTGAATTTTTGTTATTGACCAAATACTTATTTTCCACCATAATTTACAAATAAATTCTTTAAAAATCCTACAATGTGAATTCCTGGATTTTTTTTTCACATTCTGTCTCTCACAGTCGAAGTGTACCGATGTCATTATTTTAAGTGGGAGAACTTGCACAATCGGTGGCTGACTAAATACTTTTTTGCCCCACTGTAGATACGCCTTATTCCCGTCCCTAATAATAAAATATAGACTGATCATTGGTTTTCATTGGTCGATCAAGCCCTATTAAAATGCATAATTTATATGCAGTATTGTGTTCTGTTTTAATCTAAAACAATGTAATTCTAGCCAGGTTCACGTTCAGTATATTGCATGGCTATCGTGACTTCATCTCTCGTGCATGTCCTCCCTTTTGTTCAACAAAATCATTACAATTCACTGATTTATTTCTGTGGACCTCACACTTTTTTTGTTCTTTTTCTTTTGCCTCCACAAACACAATAAAAAGTTCTGAAACTGAGTCCTTGTCAACACTGGACCGGTTAGTAACAGCCCTTTCTCTGCTTGCGTGAATGGCTTTTGTGCACGTGTGCTGTGTGTCTGGCGCCCCCTGCCTGTGCACTGTGAACATACCATGCAGAATTTCCACTTTTACAACTCCCCTCCCAAAGGCATTTTCTCTTGAATTGAATGTGGTTCTTTTGCACTTAGTTTAGAGCATTCGTAGAAGGCTAAGATTATTTTTTTCCTGCTTGGTTTTCATGTATTTGTTGGTGAAGACGAGATGTTAATACATAGTTTTGTTACAGGCTGGTAGTAAACTCCCTTGAAGCTTTGGAGAGCTGCTTTGCTGTGGGCTCTTCTGGGGAAAAGGTAATGGACAAGTTTATATGTCATTGAATAGAGATATTACAACACTGTCGTTAGACTCTCCTGCATTGGTCTGGAACAACCTAGAAAAGCAAGTGAAAAAATTCTGGAAGACCTAAATATTTTTAATACAGAGTTGTGATGGTCCTGCACATCTTACCGTCCGCTCTGGTTCTACAAGTATGTTACCAAGAGTAAAACTTTTTTTTTTCAATCAGTTGATAGAAATTATTGGGGCCACTATACTATCAACACCGGGGTTTGTTTCGGCCTAAATACACATTTTTTGTTTGACTTTTAGCTTTATACCTATAGCTATCACCAAGCTTTCAAACATTTGTATAAAACAAAAAAGAAATTGAATCTCTTAAGGTAGACATTAATGGGGATGTTTTACTGAACAGCAAGATGAGTGGGCAGTTTTATTGAAACTTTTGTGTTATAAAAGCAATTGTATGTGGAGCTGAGATTGTGATGTCTAGCTAAAATGACTTGATTTTTGACTCTTCTCTTCTTCAAAGGAGAAGAATAAGAATGCGGCTCTAGAGCTGGCCACGCTGCTCCTGTCCATGCCAACTCCAACAGGAGTCCAGCAGCAGACCAAGGGACTGTTGGCCAGTCTGCACACCAGCCGCACAGCATACCACACCCACAAGGTAATCTTCTGCACTGCATACCACACCCACGGCATCTTTTGTTTTTAAGGCTCTATTCAAGGTTACGCAAATTATGCCTCCTCATGTAAACTTTTTCGAACAGGAATACAGCTATATTTATGTTCCACCATACTACTCAAAAGTAGTGTTCAGCTTAGAGACACGTCTGCTTTAAAGCTGCACTAACTGACTTTGGGATTTTGAAGCAGCAGACTCGCTGGCTCTTTCTGCTCCCCTCCCTGCACCCCCCCCCCCCCCCCACACACCCCCCCCCCACACACACACACTGTTGTTTACGGAGCTAGCGTCTCCCAATATGGATAATACATGCATATGGATTTCCACGTGGATGGCGTGACCATAGAACGATAGAACCGGGAAGCGCGGAGGAACGGGACTTTCTTTTGAATGGCTGTGTAAGCAGTAACCAGTGACGCAGACGAGAAAGTTTCAGGTTAGCTCCGCCGCTTGTTGTGCTAACTCAGCTGTCTATGCTAACGGACCTGTAGATTTCTCATGAAAGTGGGGGCTAGTAGTCCGCTGTGATTGGTCACAATCTGCGACCCAAAACGCATTCTCTTCCTTGTTTCATAAAAACTATCTAAAATATGTCACGCCAGCACAAATCTGCGCTACTTTTTCTTCAAAAGGATGTATATCCCAATGCACTACATGGACATGGATAGCATTTTTGTAATGAATACAAAAATAAAGTCAGTTAGTGCAGCTTTAAGTTAGAAGTATTTTTGATATGGCACTATTTTTGACTTTCAGACTTGTCGTTATTCATTCACTCCATCCACACACACACATTCTAGTCAATGTTAAATCTGCCCTGTTGTTGCACCTGGTTTTCCCAGAGGTCTCCCATCACTGTACAAAACCAAGGCCTTGCCCTGCTTGCCTCTTTCAGATTTTAAAATTACTTCTAAAGTCAAAACTTTTATCTTTTGAAACTAATTCTGCGTGGATCTCTTTTGGACGAATGAAAATGAGAGATGCATTGACTCCTTTCCTCTCCTCTCACATCTCTCCTCTCCTTTCTCTTTATCCTCTCTCTCCTCTCATTTCTCTCCTATCATCTGTCTCCTCATATGTTTTGTCTCATATCTCTTCTCTCGTCTCTCTCCTCAGGACCAGTCTCTGTTGAGTAACGCTGTGCAGTGTTTGAACAGCAGCACTCGTGAAGGGAAAGAGCTGGACCCGGACGTGTTCCAGAGGTTGGTGATCACCGCCCGCTCCATCGCCATCATGAGGCCCAACAACCTGGTGCACTTCACAGAGAACAAGACCCTGCAGCAAGACGGTACGACAACTACACTGATCCAGGTCACGTTAAGTAATTAGTAATTAATAGATGAAGAAAAATGTAGTAATTAATGTTGTATTCGAAATTTGATTGACTTAAAATGTCTTTTGTATTATCACTCACAAGTCAACAGAAAGACGCAACAATAATGGTAAAGGACAATAAATTATGAAATAAAAGACAATTCATTAAGTAATTAAAGAAATAATATAGTGTAATGATAATGATCATAATGATATTCACAGCAGGAAAGGTCCTGGGTTTGATTCCACCTCCAGGCCTTGTGCAGAGTTATGGGGAGAACATCCCCATATCTGCTCCAGTTTCCCCTACCACTAGTAAGGGCACGGTTACATAGGTTTTTACAAACGAACTAGGCCAAGTGGCCCGGATCGTCGCCACAGGGGTGTGAAAACGGGCCGAACGTGTTTTCGCAAACATGCCAGAGCGACTGTGCTGTAGTAGAACGCTCGGCCCAGCTAGTGGCGCTAATACTAACTTCAGCGACAACCTTGTTGTCCGGGTTAAGTTTTCATTTCTCTTCCTGTTTACATTCTGCTACTGTGGTCTAACAGCTCGATTACGGATTGCGTTGTTTGGGGAAAGACAAATCTCACACTTGTTCACATTGCTCTGATGCAAAGTGCAGCCGTTCAGTGGGTAACGTGTGTGTGTGTGTGTGTGTGCCGCCTCTTTAGTAACGAGCGTGAGCGCTGAGAAATGAATGACTGAGAATGAAAGAATGAAAAGTGGCGTACGAGCAGAGCGACCGGAGCCTGGCAGGATACAAGTGTGTGTCGGTGTATTCTGGAGATTAAATGAAGACTCTGATTCTTGAATGTTTGAAGTGTTATAGCCCCACACTGTGAGACGCACAATATCAAGTCTCCACCACACCTCATCCCCCACTCCCTGCCACACTGAGCCCCTCTCATCTGGGCTTTAAAAGCGTGCTCTGGCACACCTCTCTCAAACGTGCTCCGGCCCACTTGCGGCAACCGTGCCCAACCCAAGTTGTCGCAGTCACATAGCACCTAAAGCCGCAATCAAATCGCGAAGTGAGCTCTGGCCCACTTTAATTGGGCTTTAAGGTGCGCATGTGACCGCAGCCTAAAAAGCAATAGGTCTACTGTGTACTGGCGACCCCCGCTCCCATCTCTCCGTGAGACAAATACCCACAACAATTGTAAAACACTTTGTGATTCTGGTCTGTAAAAGGTGTCTGTTAATAAAGATTACTTACTTTATTTATGTATTCAATAAATAAGTAAAAAAAGGGATGAGGCCAAATACTTATATATTTCTTCACTGAGACATCAGTGACGCCATTATTACAAGAGGATGAATCTTGTAATAATTATCATTTCAATCCATGGTTTGGAATTCATATTTATTTATAATAAAATAGATATATGGTATAAAGGTATGCATATAGATTTTAAGTTATTTGTGTATTTATTTAATTCAACTTGTCTGTCTTTTGTCTCTGCTTCTGTATCCAGCTGATGACGTACACAAACTTGTTGATGGAGAAAGCTGTAATTTTATCACTCAACTCATGAACAACTTCTGGAAACTGCACGCCCTGAAGCCAAAGAATGCTTTCCTTGCTCCTGCTTGTCTGCCAGGTAAGCTGAAGGATTACATTTAATAAGATTTGTTTTTAAATGCCGCTGTGTAACTTTTAGGCAGAGAATCAGCTCTATAATAACATGTTTTGTGTGTAATTTTTACAAAACTGAAAACGTATACACAAATGCAGAGATTAAAGTTGTTCCCAGCAATGCGTTCCCTATGAATGTCTCTGTTCTTCCAGGTCTAACCCACATTGAAGCCACAGTGAATGCGTTGGTGGACATCATTCATGCCTACTGCACTTGTGAACTGGATTACATCAATGTCGCCTCCAAGATCTATATGCAAATGTTGCTCTGTCCAGTAAGTACTACTGGGGTGCAATATTATAGTCAAAAGACAATTTGATACTGTCTTCACAAACATTCACCAGTTTCTTCCTAATCTTTCAGGACACATCAGTCAGCTTTGCTTGTAAACAGGCACTTATTCGAGTGCTCAGGCCAAGAAATAAGCGCCGTCATGTGACCCTCCCCTCCCCGCCACGCTCCAACACACCTATAGGTGAGATTGTATCCACTTTCATACAGTGCCTTGCGAAAGTATTCGGCCCCCTTGAACCTTTCAACATTTCGCCACATTTCAGGCTTCAAACATAAAGATATAAAAATTAAATGTTTTGTCAAGAATCAACAACAATTGGGACACAATCGTGAAGTGGAACGAAATTTATTGGATAATTTCAACTTTCCCACCTCTGCACCTTCTCCACCGACTCCCACTGATGACTGCTGTCGTTGTGTCCTTGGGCAAGACACTTAACCCCACTTTGCCCAAAGCTCCCACTGAAAGATCAAGGCTATGCTCTCACTCAGAGAGCAGCCGTCCTCCTGTGGACTCACCACCTGCAGAGGGTCAGTGAGGGGCTGGTGCTATGAGACTTGGGTGGCAGCTCTGATTGCCATCCCCCTGACCCAGAAATGGATTAAAGGGAAGAAAATGGATGGAATTTCAACTTTTTCAACAAATAAAAAACTGAAAAGTGGGGCGTGCAATATTATTCGGCCCCCTTGCGCTAATACTTTGTAGCGCCACCATTTGCTGCAATTACAGCTGCAAGTCCCTTGGGGTATGTCTCTATCAGTTTTGCACATCGAGAGACTGGAATTCTTGCCCATTCTTCCTTGCAAAACAGCTCGAGCTCAGTGAGGTTGGATGGAGAGCGTTTGTGAACCGCAGTCTTCAGCTCTTTCCACAGATTCTCGATTGGATTCAGGTCTGGACTTGACTTGGCCATTCTAACACCTGGAAACGTCTATTTGTGAACCATTCCATTAGGGATGCACCGATCCGATACTGGTATCGATATCTGCGCCGATACCAGAAAAAATACTGGATCGGATATAGGGATGTAAATCGGCGACCGTTTAACCGGTGGTTGACCGTCACAGCGTTAACCGGTCAAAGCTGTCGGTTAAAAAAGAGAAAACGGGGAGAGGGGAGGTCTCTTAATAACGCTATTTTAAGCCCTATTTGCACGGTGTGACGAGCGGGTCTGTATCTAGCTGTGTGCGCCCATGTATTATAAACTCCGGGACGACTCTCACGCCGCACGAGCCACATATGCACACACGCGCACACACACACACACACACTTTCCCCCTCTCCATACGTAACATCCACACGCATCATCTCTCCCCTCTGTTACCGTCAAAGTTGCACACTGGCGCGGGTCAGAACTACATTGGAGCTTACATTTAGACACACACACATATACATACACACACACATACACACATACATACACACACACACACATACACACACACATACCGGTCTGTCGCGCTCCTCTGTGTCACGGAGCCCAAAGGATTCGCGCAAATACGCGGCTCCAGTCAAACCACATGGAACATGTTTGTGTTTATGGTCCTCGGGATCAGCTCCACACACATCACTTGTATTTAAACTTTTGTGAAGACCTGTGAGACGCGGCTCGTCACTCGCTGCTCTGACCATGTGAACGAGCCGTCGTTTGCTGCTAGAAAGTTTTGGTATTAACCCGCAGCACAGCAGAATGGGAAGATTAAAAAAGCAGTTCTCTGTGCGCAAAGGTGCCGGAGCTGTTGCGGGTTTGGGCGCCGCTGTCTCAACTCTGATCCAGTAGAACGCAGAGCTGCACTTATGAAAAGTACGCGGCTCGAAATGGCTGTTATTTCAAAGAACGTGGACTATTTTAAACTACGCGGTTAACCGGTTTCAACCGGTTAATGAGGCTCGGTGGTCGGTCATGAAAATTCATAGTTTTTTACATCCCTAATCGGATATCTGCGTAGAGAGAGGCGCTGTGCTGCCGATCCATTTTCCTTTTTTTTTTTTTTTTTATTATATTTTTTAATACATACCAGGTACCGCACAATGTCTTAAAATACATTGTGCATAATGTACATATACGTATAAAATGAATTAATTAAAAGTAATTTATCAGATCTCACGTACACGTCACTTCCTCGTGGCGCTCTACAACAACAACAACACAGCATGGAGCGCAGGAAAGAATCAGTGTTGTTCACGCGGCGGTAAACTAGCGAAATACAACACTACTAAGCACCACGAGAAACCGCATGGGGAGTTTTTGCATCGAAAGGAGATTACGTGAAAACGAGACACAGATGACCCTGACGCAGCGTCACAAAAAGCTTTTCAGCAACAACCCGAAAGTGTTGGAGTTCATCAGTTTGGGCTCGCAGCCCCATAGACCATTTGGAACCCAGGTACATGCCGTCGCCAAATACATATCAGAAATCCAGTTAACGCTACGGTACTATTATTTATTTACATTTTCATGCAGCGTGTTTTGTTTGTTGTAAGTGTTTTTTTTATTCAAACACAGTTAATATAAGTACATTTTATTCAATAAATGTATAAGGTAATGTGAACATTGAGCAGCTCTTTACAGTTGCATTATTGCACATTTATGTTGAATCAATTTTTATCTGGAAAGTTTAGCGTTTTAGTTCATCCACTGCTTTTGCAGTTACGTGAACAAAGAGTTCAATTATTAAATACATTTTAGCATGATCATTTCCGGTATCGGTCAATATCGGTATCGGCAGATACCCATAGCTTTGGTATCGGTATCGGTAGTAAAAAAGCTGGATCGGTGCATCTCTACATTCCATTGTAGATTTGGCTTTGTTTTGGATCATTGTCCTGTTGGAAGATAAATCTCCGTCCCAGTCTCAGGTCTTTTGCAGACTCCAACAGGTTTTCTTCCAGAATAGTCTTGTATTTGGCTCCATCCATCTTCCCATCAATTTTAGCCATCTTCCGTGTCCCTGCTGAAGAAAAGCAGGCCCAAACCATGATGCTGCCACCACCATGTTTGACAGTGGGGATGGTGTGTTCAGGGTGATGAGCTGTGTTGCTTCTACGCCAAACATATCGTTTTGCATTGTGGCCAAAAAGTTTGATTTTGGTTTCATCTGACCAGAGCACCTTCTTCCACATGTTTGGGGTGTCTCCCAGGTGGCTTGTGGCAAACTTTAAACGAGACTTTTTATGGATATCTTTGAGAAATGGCTTTCTTCTTGCCACTCTTCCATAAAGGCCAGATTTGTGCAGTGCACGACTGATTGTTGTCCTATGGACAGAATCTCCCACCTCAGCTGTAGTTATCTGCAGTTCATCCAGAGTGATCATGGGCCTCTTGGTTGCATCTCTGATCAGTCTTCTCCTTGTTTGAGATGAAAGTTTGGAGGGACGGCCGGGTCTTGGTAGATTTGCAGTGGTCTGATACTCCTTCCATTTCAATATAATTGCCTGCACAGTGCTCCTTGAGATGTTTAAAGCTTGGGAAATCTTTTTGTATCCAAATCCGACTTTAAACTTCTCCACAACAGTATCTCGGACCTGCATGGTGTGTTCCTTTGTTTTCATGGTTCTCTCTGCGCTTTAAACAGAACCCTGAGACTATCAAAGAGCAGATGCATTTATACGGAGACTTGATTACACACAGGTGCATTCTATTTATCATCAGTCATTTAGGACAATATTGGATCATTCAAAGATCCTCACTGAACTTCTGGAGTGAGTTTGCTGCACTGAAAGTAAAGGGGCCGAATAATATTGCACGCCCCACTTTTCAGTTTATTTGTTAAAAAAGTTTAAATTATCCAATACATTTCGTTCCACTTCACAATTGTGTCCCACTTGTTGTTGATTCATGACAAAAAATTAAATGTTATATCTTTATGTTTGAAGCCTGAAATGTGGCAAAATGTTGAAAGGTTCAAGGGGGCCGAATACTTTCGCAAGGCACTGTATCATATAACGAGTATGATGTTGTACTATATCAATATGTTCCAGGCTACAAATGCATTTCCCCAATTAAGTTTGTCTACATACTGAAATTCCTTAACATTTTTGCAAAACATGATTCAGCCCTATTTTCAAGCAATTAAGTATTTTGGGTTTTACCCAGGAGACAAGGACGATGACGACGATGATGATGCGGATGACAAAATGCAGTCTTCAGTGCTGACAGGAGTGGAGGAGGAGCGGCAGGAGAACCAGGAGCAGAGCGAGGTCGACCATGAGGGCTTTGAGATGGTGGTCAGTTCACTAGTGATACTAGTCTACATGCTCTACATTTCTTTCCTCTACATACAACTTTTGTACGTTATGTTTGTAGACTGTTGACCTTTTATTCAAAGAGATTCACATTGAATTTAAAGCGGTTAAGCTCATTCAAGCTAAATCAGACTTTATATTCAGCTTCACTTTATTTGCCTTTTGCGGCAATACTACAATGGAATACATGTGCAAAAGTGCCTCAGTGTGAGCCAGACTTTTATCTTAAACCTGTATTTCCTCTTTATCAGTCCGAGTCGATGGTCCTGGACACGTCTGATAATGTGAACAATGGAAACCCGTCCCCTCTGGAGGCTCTGCTGGCCGGCGCTGAGGGCTTTCCCCCCATGCTCGACATCCCCCCTGATGCAGACGATGAAACCATGGTGGAACTGGCCATCGCCCTCAGCCTGCAGCAAGACCAGCAAGGTAAACAAACACAAAATTACAAAGCTTAAGAGATAAGAGCCTTTATTCATCCCAAAGTAAGGGAAATATCAATGTTGAAGCGCACATATAGGTTGTAAGAGCACACAGGGAGCACACAAAATATACATTATAAGTAGCTGCTTTGTGTCTTGGCTGACTGTAAATGTTTCAATATCAATATATGTCTGTCTATCGTTCAAAGTTATCTTTATTGTCCCAATTCTGAAATCACAGTATTGCACATGATTATAGTATTAACTATTTTTAGATGAAAAGCACAACCTCTCCTTCAAAGAAAAATTTTGTGTCTAAGACAGATTTGTGTTGGTTTTAGTTTATTTCTGTCTGTATTGAATTTTTTTTATTTGATATTTGTAGGCAGCAGCAGCAGTGCTCTTGGCCTTCAGAGTCTGGGTCTGTCTGGCCAGGCCCCAAGCTCCTCTTCACTGGATGCTGGAACTCTATCAGATACCACTGCCTCAGGTAATGCATTAATAAGATAAGAGATCCTTTATTCGTCCCACAGTTGGGGGAAATGTCAGTGTTGCATCACAAGTTACGGGACAGTTGGAATGAGGAGCACACAGAACAAGCCAATATTGGGTATAACACAACTCTATACTTTAGAAATAAAAGAAAATATCTATCTTTAGCGTAACAAAGAAGCAAAGTAATGTTTCAATAAATATTTTGATTATTGGACTTGCAAAATGCAACGTGTGGAGTCAAGGCTAGACAAGTGTATTTGTTTTGCCCAGTCCACACATGAGTGCTTAACAAAACAAGAAAGACACAAAGCAATACAATCATAAATATTTACAGTACATTATAGGGCTGAAACAACTAATCGATTAATCGACGACTAATTGTGAAATAGTCGACAACTATTTTAGTAATCAATTAATCGTTTTCTGGTTCACACTGACTCAAACAGAGCAAAAATGACATGAAAATGTAGTATTTTTGATTAAAACCGACTTTGTTTTTATAATTTCATGAATATCTGTCTGTCTCATCCAATCAGATAGCAGAATTAGCACAAAGAGCCTGTTACAAACATTTACTTTAAGTTTACGCCATCAATATGTCCTCGAGTGTTGCCACTTTAGCTTTTTGTGATGAAAAAATATTTTTTTTCTACACAATTCACAGCCAAGCGATTACTCGATTAATCGTAAAAATAATCGATAGATTAATCGATTACAAAATAATCGTTAGTTGCAGCTCTAGTACATTATAAAGAGTGAAGATGCAGTTTGCACAGCTAAAAATATAGAACGTCGGAACTGTTGAGTCCTGGTCCTGGGAGAGACCCCACTCATCTCTGTGAAAAAAGGCACATAAACAAAATCCAGATTACTTACTTACTCGTCCTGGTCCCGTAGTCACGATTCTGCTGTGGTTTCAGCTCCAGCCTCCGATGACGAGGGCAGCACCGCAGCCACAGACGGCTCCACTCTCAGAACGTCTCCGGCAGAACATGGAGGAAGTGTGGGCTCCGAGAGCGGGGGCTCGGCCATCGACTCTGTGGCTGGGGAGCACAGTGGTAGGTCACTCACATCATCTCTGGCTGCTTCTGTTTCGAAGCCATGTCCTGTGACTGATTGTGTTTGGGAGTGCAGTGTCCAACACCTGGCCCCCAATCTCATTCGGGGCAGTTCCTGGGCATGTGAGGGTCCTCAGTTCGGGCATGGTTTTGGGTTGACGGAAGCAGTTCATCCATTGTTGTTTGTTGAGTCACTGGCCTGAAAAAAGTGGCTCTGTCTTCCCACTTTACACAAGACTCTGAAGAAATTCTTGGCTGTAACTATAAAAATTATTCATATTTGACCTACAGCTTAAAGCTGGGGTACCTAATATAAACTATGAAACAAAATCCATGTCACATCTTTGGTTCATCACTGCTTCAGGCCTTGACATTAAGCTTTCTCAGCCACTTGCCTTTTGGGCAAGTACCATTTATATTTTACTTGCCCAATGTCAAAAGTTACTTGTCCAAATATTTCTCAATACAATGAGTTAACAAGATTTTGGCAATAAAGTGGCACTAACTGGAATAAAATCCACTCTCAGCCCAAAAAGTCAAATAATGACTCCCAGGGCTCTTAAGTATGCAAAGAAAAATACAAGACTCCTGTTGTGGTGTGTTCTGTTTGATTTGTTGACAACATTTTACTTTTGTGCACAACCAACATGCATTTTTAATGCAAGAGGAAATTTAGGTACCCAAGCTTTTAATTTTGTGAGTTTTGGTTGCGCACAGGAGACACCTGTGCAAGACCTGCACTTGCAACAAGCTGGTGATGTCCTGAGCGCGTGTGTCTACGATCCTATCCGCGAGTCTATGGTTCTGTCCATATCGGTCCGCGCTCTGTACCATGTTACGCAGTGTGTTCACTGAGCTGTTGCCGAAGCGGCTGTTGCCGAAGCGGCTGTTGCCGAAGCGGCCATAACTGCTCCCAGGATCAGAGCTGAGGATGAAAATAGCATTCTAGTACGTAGCAAACAACAGAAAGTGCCTGCGGTCACACATTTCACAGAAATGACATTGTCAGAGTAAAACAGTCGGGAATTGCGGATCCGTGGAAAATGTTTAAGAGAATTGGTCAAACAGACCTGTGTGCTCCTGGCTCCAGAGAAAGAAATGCGGGAAACAGACCGGGCAAGTAATACGTCAGTTGCCCGGTCGGTCAACTTGCTAAAACAGCGCACTTGCCCATCTCAAATCTTTAGTTGCCCCGGGCAAGCGGACAACCGGTACACTTCAACAAGCCCTGCTGTTGAAGTGTACCTATGATGAAAATTACGTACCTCTGTTATGATTTTAAGTGGGAGAACTTGCACAATTGGTGGCTGACTAAATACTTTTTTGCCCCACTGTAAGTGAAAAAGGGTGGATCAGCCTGACTTGTTTTCTAATAATATGAAGACTCCACATTGTGGCCCATAAATACTACAAGTATGTGATATTTATGTAAAAACAATAATTATTATTAAAGTTAGCTGCTCCAGGTTTGAAGCCCAGATGACATAAAGTGTATGTGTATATTATCACTTCCTGGTTGGACCACAGATATGAGGGGAAACGCCAAACCTGTGTCAGTGTGAGTGCTTTAAAACAATGAACTGGAATCTGTCATAACTAATAATAATCACAAATATATATTTTTTACATTATCTCCAACCTTTTGTCACACACTGTTACTTGACTGATTCAAAACTACTGTAATTATTTACGAGGTTCTGTTCCAAACATGTGACCCATACTTCATTTGAAACGTCTGACTTGTGTTCTGTTTTAAGTGTCTGGCCGCAGCAGTGCGTACGGTGACACCACAGTGGAGGGGAATGCAGCTGGTCCCGGCAGCGTGAGCTCCAGCACGGGGGCCATCAGTACCACCACAGCCCAGCAGGAGGGAGAAGGGTCTGAGGGAGAAGCAGAGAACGAGGGGGACATTCACACCAGCAACAGGTAACACTGAAACAGGACAAGCAACAGGTTTGACAAGCCGTTTTCCCATTTACTCACTCAATAATGTCGATTTATGCCAGACTTCTCTGAGCCGGGGGGAGAGAATAGATATAATGTATAAAATACTCTAAAAACAACTTTGAGTGTGCAAATGACCAGGGCAAACATCTACAGCATAGGCAAATGTGGTTTGTGGTTTCAAAGTTTGTCATCCCAGCTCCATTTGAAACCTTAATTAAGATGAAGAGATCCTTTAGTTGTCCCACAGGGAGGAAATTTCAGTGTTGCATCACCAGTAACAGAACAGTAGGAATGAGGAGCACACATCACAAGATAAATGAACAATAACTCTATGCTAAATTAATTATAATCGATGTATAAAATCTCTACCTTGAGCATAATAAAGAAGCAAATCTAAAATCTAAAAATAATGAAAAGCAAAAATTAAGTACAAGGTCAAAGTATTTGAAAAAAGTCTTTTGTCAGTAGTGTATACAGTATCTATTATTTATTTTTTTCTGGTCCCTCAGGCTCCACATGGTCCGCCTCATGCTTTTGGAGCGTCTTCTCCAGCACCTCTCCCAGTTGCACAATGTGGATGGAGTCCAGGCAATCCCTTACATGCAGGTCATCCTCATGTTGACCTCGGATCTCGACGGAGAGGATGAGAAGGACAAGGGCGCACTGGACGACCTGCTCGCGCAACTCATCGCAGAACTGGGCATAAACAAAAAGGTGACAATTTAGAAGTTCTTTTCTACTTTTTTGTATTTCATATTATGCTTTTTGCAGAAGTTCAGTGGGAAGTGATTGTTTGACCATGTGTTTTTTGTCAATGTTGTCACTATTGCACTCTTTGGGCAGAGAGCTGATTCGTTGAACATAATTTTTCTTTAAAGCTGTGCAGTGAAGTTTTGTAATACTTTTCTAGTAGAGGTTGTACAAATGCCCCCTTGGTTCTTTTTCTAACTTCGTTCGGTGTTTCACTATGGGAATCGCCTTGGGCGTGACCATCCATGGAAGCTCCAATGGCACCACGTCTGTCTTTTGACAGACAGGTTGACAGTACCTAGCACCGCCCACCTACCCTGGTACAGTCAACCTCCTCCTTTTGGAATCATTCTCGCTTTCTTCCCGCGTGGAAACCATATCTTTAGCTCCTTCAGCGTTCTCGGACCTTAGGCTAGCTTCTGCTTAACAGTTCACAGACGAGCCGTAAAGGATTTCGTTGACGAGCGCAGTTGCTGGTGCTTTGGTTCACCGACGCTGGGTAAGTCCTTACAGTCTTACCGCTAAGCTATTATTATTTTGTTACCAGAGCAGTGACCGCGTCAAGGCGAACTGCTCTTGTGTTTATGGGGACAGATCACATTAAGTTGCGGTCTGTCCTCTCACCTTGCGGTTAGCATTCACTTGTTAACCCAGGGCTCTCGCGTAAAGCGGAGTCCTTCTGTTCGATTGGTTAGTATTAATCTACTGGCCAACAGATTGTAGTGCGCGGTTCTGTTAACGTGTTGTGGCGAACAGAATTTGCCTGGACCTGATTTTTCGACTTAAAACCCGAATTGTCTGGTTCATACAATCGTGCTCACTCCAGCTCTGCTCTCTGTCAGGCATGTCTACGGCTACCACCCCCGCCAAAGGGTCGGATCCGAAGCCGAAGGAGGCTGCATCCCGCTCATGCCCTGCGTCATGCGGGTCTGCCATCTCAGGCAGGGACCCTCACCCAATGTGCATAACCTGCATGGGCGCTAAACACGCTCAGGCAGCGCTCGCTGACCGCGAGTCCTGCGGGTATTGCTCATCTATGCCTGAGAAAATATTGGAGAGGAGGCTCAATGCTGAATGACGATGACGCTGATATGCCGCCATTATTCGAGGACCTGCTCGAAGTGGACCCAGGCGACGAGGGCGCAGACGGCGATGATGCCGCTTCTGACTTCCTCGAGGCTGTGGATATGGATGATGTGGAGGAGGACTCTACATTCCCAGCGGCCCAGTCCCGACCCTCCAGCGCATCTGAGGCTGCGACTCCCGTCGATAGCAGCCTATATGATGTGTGCAAGCGCGCTGCCGCCAAGCTTAACATAACCTGGCCAGCCGCTGTAGATGCGGAGGATGGGGAAAGGGATTTATATGACGGTAAACGGCTCCCGCCAGCGCATCCACCTCCGAAGCAACTTCTCCCTGCTGTCAGCGCGTGCATGAGAGAGGTGGGGAGGTTTTGGAATAACCCACTTAGGAGCAAGCTTCCTGTACAGGGCTATTCAAAGCTGGAGATCCATGGGATGAGGGAGCTGGGGTTGGCCGAACCCCCAGCGGTGGAGCCTTCAGTGGCTTTTCACCTCCATCCTAATCGCCGTTCCGTCTCAGCCTCAAGTCAGGTTTCCCTGCCCACAAAATCAGAGAGAGTTACATCCTCCATTCTGCAACGCATGTACAGATATGCTTCTCAATCTGCATGCGTACTGAATATTGTGACTTTACTGTCCGGTTATCAAGGGGAACTACTTGAGGAAATGGGACAACAGCTGGACTCCGGGTCTCCTAACCCGGTCCTCTGGGAGGAAATCTGCGTGGTAAATGACCTCATCCTACGCTCTACTCGTGGAGCTGTCCAGGGCTGCGGCCATGTCATGGGACTGGCCGTAGCGGGTGAGAGGGGTCTATGGCTCAACCACTCAGGTCTGACAGACGCTCAGAAGGCTGAAGTTATGGACACTGCTTATGACCCTACCAAAGGTCTATTTGGTCCGGCCCTGGAGAAGATGAAGGAGACCAGTACCCTCCGTAAAGAGGAGGGTGCGGCCTTTAATCTTTGTCTGCCAAGGAAACAACCTCCTCGTCCAGCGCAGCCCCAGAGAGCGGGCCCCTCTGGACAGACAGGCCCCAGGGTTCCCAGGGCGGGCCCTGGGCCGCAGAGGGGGGCAACCCAACACCCTGGCCAGCATTCCAACCAGCATTCTGGCCAGCAGCAACGGCCAGGCAACTCCAGACCATGGGGAAAACACTCCTATGCTGCGGCTGCAGCAAAAAACCGCTCTTCTCAGCCCGGGGAGAGCAAAAAGAAGCGCAATTCCTAGCAATCAAGCTTCTCCACCTGTTCCCCCTCTGAAAAGGAGGAGAATGGACCCTGGTACCAGTTCAGAGGCCCCGCACAGTTCTCCAGGCGACCTCTCTGGCTTTCTCTCCCCTCGCACGTTACAGGGAATGAGTCTTGGGTCTCATGTTCACAAAACACTTTTTCAAAAAAAAATAAAGTTGTTAAACTCGCATCCAGGCCAAGGGCTAAGGGTGAGTTATCAATCAAACAAAAAAATTCAATTAAGTTTGGATCATTCCCTTCGTTCGCCTCCAGAGGGAGCTCACGCTCCTTCTCAGGCAGAAGGCTCTGCTCCTCTCAGGGGAGTGACGTCACCAGGGATTCCCCTGGTGCAAGCCCCACTCTCTGTCAGAGCGGAGCAGTGGCGCGCATGCGCAGTCAATCCTTGGGTTCAATCCACTGTTTCTCGAGGTTACAGACTGCAGTTTGCTATAAAACCACCCTCCTTCAACGGAGTACTTGTTTCAGTGGCTTCAGGGGACGCAGCCCGTGTCTTACAGGACAAAATTACATCCCTGTTAAGCAAGCACGCTATCCGCATTGTACCAGAGAGCGAGTCTCAGCTGGGCTTCTACTCCCGCTACTTTCTGGTTCCAAAGAAGGGCTCTCTGTCACCGCGTCCCATTCTAGACCTCCGTGTTTTGAACACACATCTACGGAGATTCAGATTCAAAATGTTGACGCACAAAGCTCTGTGTCGTTCAATACGCAAGGGGGATTGGTTCACCACAATCGATCTTGCGGATGCATATTTCCACATCGAGGTGCATCCAGCGCACAGGAAATTTCTCCGTTTTGCTCACGGGGGAACAGCGTACGAGTACCAGGTCATTCCCTTCGGTCTCTCCCTAGCCCCACGGGTGTTCACCACTTGTGTGGAGGCAGCTCTGGCTCCTCTCCGGGCCAGGGGAATACGGATATTCTCTTATATAGACGATTATCTGATATGCGCCAGTTCACAGGGCGCCGCAGTGAGAGAGACTGCCACAGTGCTCAGTCACTTGACCAGCCTGGGTTTCAGAATAAACCACGCAAAGAGCCGGTTGGAACCCAGACAGCAGACTCAATACCTGGGTTTATGCATAAACTCTGTTTCACAGCGAGCCACACTGACAGACGAGAGACGGCTGTCTCTCACTCGCTGCTTGGCGTTTTTCAACCCGGGTGCGACAGTTACGTTCAGAACGTGCCTGCGCCTCGCTGGTCTCATGGCGTCAGTAATATCTGTCGTGCGCCTAGGGCTTTTAATGATGAGACCATTTCAACGTTGGATCACAGCGTTTGTGTCCCAAACGTCACCTTCACCGCAGAGTGAAGGTGGATTCCCAGTGTGTTATTGCACTACGTCCGTGGCGGGAGGCTCATCATGCTCTTTCAGCCGGAGTCCCGCTGGGCGCCGTGTCGTCAAGGGTTACCCTGACAACCGACGCTTCCCTGTCAGGGTTAGGGGCCACTCTGTCGGGTCGGACGGTGAATGGGACCTGGGACCCACATTTAGCCCAGAGGCACATCAATGTGCTGGAACTTTCTAGCTTATCTACTTATCTAGCTCTGAAGCATTTTCTGCCTTTCCTTCAGGACCATCACGTTCTGGTGAGAACAGACAATGCAACAGTTGTCTCGTACATAAATCGCCAGTGTGGTACCCGCTCTCTTCAGCTGCACAGACTGGCACAGAGGGTGATTTTGTGGAGCGACACAAGGTTCCTATCTCTCCGAGCGTCTTATGTTCCAGGCGTCCTCAACAAGGGGGCCGACCTGCTATCGAGGGGAAACCCCCTATACGGGGAGTGGGTTCTCCACCCTCAGGTGGTGGAGCAGTTGTGGCGGAGATACGGTCGGGCTGCCGTAGATCTCTTCGCCTCGCGGGAAAACACAAAGTGCCCACTGTTCTTCTCTCTGGGAGACGCAAACGCGTCTCTGGGCGTGGACGCTCTGGCCCACCCGTGGCCGACCGTTCTACTATATGCGTTTCCTCCCATCAGTCTGATCTCACCCACCCTAGCGCGGGTGAGAGAACAGAGGCTGTTGCTCATTTTGATTGCTCCCCGTTGGTTATCCAAGCCATGGATGGCGGAGATAGTGCAGCTTTTATGGGACAACTCATGGCCTCTTCCTCTGCGGAGGGACCTGTTGTGCCAGGCGGGCGGGGAGATTTTTCATCCTCACCCAGACCGGGTGGCTCTCTGGGCCTGGCCCGTGAAAGGTGGAACTTGAACGCCACGGGTCTTCCGGCGCCTGTTATAGATACTATACAGTGTGCTAGGGCCTCCTCCACTCGCTCTTTGTATAGCTGCAAGTGGCGGGTTTTTGAGGAATGGTGTGGGGCTAGACAGATCATCCCGTTCCAATGCTCCGTGTCTGACGTCTTATGTTTTTTACATTTGTTAGAAGAGCGTAAAGCTTTTTCTACTATAAAGGTCTATTTGGCTGCCATATCGGCGTGCCACGTGGGTATCGGTGACAAAACTGTGGGACAGCACCCTCTAGTTTGTCGCTTCATGAGGGGTGCACGACGTAAACTTCCAGTGGTTAAGTCCCTGGTTCCCTTGTGGGATTTGTCGGTCGTGCTTGATGCCCTTTGTCATCACCCGTTTGAGCCCTTAGGGGCTGTGGCCTTGAAGTATGTTGCTTATAAGACAGTTCTGCTTCTTGCTCTGACGTCTGCAAAGCGCGTGAGTGAACTACAGGCTTTTTCTGTCAGCCCCTCGTGTCTGCAGTTTGCGCCGGGGTTATCTAAGGTGCGCTTGCGCCCTAACCCGGCTTTTGTACCAAAGGTGGATTCTGCATATAGCTGCCCTACACTGGAGCTTAATGCCTTCCATCCTCCACCTTTCTCCTCTGAGGAGGAGCGGCTACTGCACTTTTTGTGCCCAGTGCGCGCGCTGCGGGTATATGTTGACAGGACAGCTGGTTTAAGGAAAGCCGACCAGTTGTTTGTGTCCTGGGCTTCTCCCCATTTGGGAAAGCCGGTGTCCAGTCAGAGGATCTCTCACTGGATTGTGGAGGCAATTTCTCTGGCCTATACCTGCAGGGGTGTAGTTCCACCGCAGGGGTTGAGGGCACACTCCACCAGGGGTGTTGCCACTTCTTGGGCCCTGTTCCGAGGTGTGTCTGTCCAGGATATATGTGCGGCGGCCAGCTGGTCATCGCCGCATACCTTTGTTCGTTTTTATCGACTGGATGTCTCTGGCTCCTCTTTGGCTCAGGTAGTCTTGGAACCAAGTGCTTCTGGTACTGTTTGAGGTCACCGTCTGGCGCCTCGGTGGTCCTTTTGCTTCAGGGGCAGTCCTTGCAATACGGGAGTTGTCCATATCTCCCATAGTGAAACACCGAACGAAGTTAGAAAAAGAACTTAAGGTTACTTAACGTAACCCCGGTTCTTTGATAACAGAGTGAGGTGTTTCACCTTCATTACCCTCCTTGCAAAGCGGTCAGAAAGCGCTTTTGAATGATTCCAAAAGGAGGAGGTTGACTGTACCAGGGTAGGTGGGCGGTGCTAGGTACTGTCAACCTGTCTGTCAAAAGACAGACGTGGTGCCATTGGAGCTTCCATGGATGGTCACGCCCAAGGCGATTCCCATAGTGAAACACCTCACTCTGTTATCAAAGAACCGGGGTTACGTTAAGTAACCTTAAGTTTTCTAGGATGTTCTGATAAAGGTTATTTATATTTACTATTCGCCTTTCTAGGATGTATCGAAGAAGAACGAACGCTGTGCTATCAACGAGGTCCACCTGGTCATCATGAGGCTCCTCAGCGTTTTTATGTCTCGCACAAAGTCTGGCTCCAAATCTTCCTCTGAGGTACTTCATAATCAGTGTTTGAAAGAAACATTTTGCAAGACTTTCTAATCATTCTACGTCGTCTTTCCAGTCCTCGTCTCTCATCTCCAACGCCACGGCCACAGCTCTGCTCAGCCTTGGAGCCATAGACTATTGTTTGCATGTGCTCAAGTCATTGTTAGAGTTCTGGAAGAGTCAGCAAGGAGAAGAGGAGGCAGTGACAACGAGCCAGCTGCTGCGGCCTCACACGGCCTCCTCCCCCCCAGACATGAGCCCCTTCTTCCTGCGGCAGTATGTCAAGGTATGTTATAGGTTTTACACTGCTCTTATTTTGAACCTTTCTCACCCTCTACCGTCTTCCCCCCATTCGCAGGGACAATAACCACATATGCCAACAATAGCTATGGTCTGGTTTTTGCTACATTCATTTAGTCACTATTTCCACATGTCTGTTAAAGTGCTGCTCTCTGTATCTGGTCTCTTTCTGGTCTATTTCTGGTCTGTTACTGGTCTCTTTCTGGTCGCGTTTTCTGGTCTCTCTTGAGTCTTTCTCTGGTCTCACTCTCTCTCTCTGGGTTTGTCTATCTGGTTTCTCTGTGTTCTTCCTCTGGTCTCTTTCTCTGGTCTCTCTCTCCGGTGTGTCTCTCTGGTCTCTCTGGTCTTTGCATTGCTACATTCATTCTATCTGTTACTGTGTTGCAATCACATGGATGTCAAGATTGGTTAAATGTCCACACTAGTTTTTTTTAAGGGGGATTCTGGAGTGTACATCAAACTATTCAGTGCTGTTGATGCCCTACTCATAATTTAGTTTCTCTGACAATGAATGGAATCCTGATCTCGATCGTAAATATTTTTCTAACCTCTGTATTGTCCTGTGTTCCAGGGCCATGCTGCTGATGTATTTGAAGCCTACTCACAGTTGCTGACTGAGATGGTTCTGCGGCTGCCCTATCAAATTAAGAAAATCGCAGACACCAACCCACGTATCCCTCCGCCTGTCTTCGACCACTCCTGGTTCTACTTTCTGTCTGAGGTATCATCAGATCAAATTGTTTTAAAGTTATTTTTATTTATCAATTTACAGAGGTGAAATAGTACTACTGGCAGTACTCTCTCTTTCGAGCCTCTCTAGTCTTTGTCTAGTCTCACTATCTGGTCTCTCTGTTTCTCTCCCATTCTGGTCTGTCTCGCTCTGGTCAGTCTCCCTATGGTCTCACTTGAGCCTCTTTGGTCTGATGTCACTTTCTCTCCTGCAGTACCTGATGATCCAGCAGACCCCGTTCGTACGGAGACAGGTGCGGAAGTTGCTGCTCTTCATCTGTGGCTCAAAGGAGAAGTACCGTCAGCTCAGAGACTTGCACACGCTGGACTCTCACGTGAGGAGCATCAAGAAGCTTCTGGAGGAGCAGGGCATTTTCCTCAGAGCCGGAGTGGTCACCGCCACCTCTGGCTCAGCCCTGCAGTACGACACACTCATCAGCCTGGTACGTTTTATAGTCTGTTTAGTGAATACAGAGAATATTGGTGATTAAAACGTCTACTATTTCATTGGCTTGAAATGTTCAAAAACATTGATTTCTTGTTCTATATTTGCAGCATTTAAAGTTTATTCCTTGAAGCATTTATTTTAAAGTACAACAGATAAAGAGTGACTTGTACACATCATATTTGATGTTTTCTGGACAAAACTTTAAACTATAGTTATTCTTTATTTAAAAAAACAATGGACCTCATGTTCGTAATATTTATGTTTACAATTTTCAAGCAGATTATACAATCACAGAGCAGAATGTTTGGGTTGCCATTTTTTATATTGCAGTGAGGGTGGTCCTCTCTTTTTCACTTGGTCACATAAAAAATTTGACATAGTGAATCAGCGCTTCGTCCGCGCACTAACTCCCAAGACTTCTCTCCCGCTCACTTCCGTCAATAGAAGCAGCATGAGCGGGAGAGAAGTCTATGGGAGTTAGTGCGCAGACGAAGCGCTCATCGTATTATTACGCCTCACAGTATAGTACCCCTTTTTATCCGCTGGGAAAATCGACATCATACATTTCTGCGTTACTATACTTTGTAGTGTAACACATCACGTAACTGTATTTAAATAGGGAACACGTGGAAGAGTTTGGTAGCTTCTAAAGGGGGGCTGATTTGGTACTATACAGTCTGTGGAAGAGGCTGCGTTTGTGCTCCCGTTTGCATGACAGAGCGCACAGACAAAGACCAGATAGGTCCATATCAACTAGTCTAAGTTAAGGTAAGAACATATGTCAGTATGCAAAAACGGTGGCCTATTCCTTTAAGAGTGTATCATGAAGTAAAACTAGTTTCTAGTTTCTTGGACAAATTAACACATTTTGCTCAAATACGTGAAAGAAAATTGGGTGCAGGTCTTTAATAAAATCACTATGTGTCATAAGAGCGATTCCTCATTTGTTTGACACTTACTCTTGTCTTTCAGATGGAGCACCTTAAAGCTTGCGCTGAAATTTCGACTCAGCGAACCATCAACTGGCAGAAATTCTGCATGAAAGATGATTGTAAGTCTTTTTTTTGTAATTTGTAAATGTCAATTTTGATATTGTTGTAGGTATTTTTTCAAACATACTGTATGTACAAAAAGCAATAAACAAGGGAATGGTCAAAGTAGACTCTTTTGGTTGGAAAAGTTAGTTAGTTGACTCGCCAACACACATCAAAGTCCTCCGAGATAAAACCTTTGTAGAGAATCAAACTATTCAAACGCAGGAAATGCAATGACAAACCAAATAACCATTCTCACTCATTCAACACGACATAATGCGCACACGCACTCACTCAGACAAGACACGCCCAAACACTCTCTGACCCTTTACACCTCTCCTACCGTGTGTCCAGATGTGAACCAATTTGGCTTTTTTTATTTTTTTATTTGTTTTCCTCCCTCTTTCCAGCGGTCCTATACTTCCTGCTCCAGGTGAGCTTCCTGGTGGACGAGGGTGTGTCTCCGGTCCTCCTGCAGCTGCTCTCCTGTGCCTTGTGCGGCAGTAAAGTCCTGGCCACATCCTCCTCCAACTCCTCCTCTTTCTCAGCTGGAGGCTCCTCCAACGCAGGACAGACCGGCGCATCCCAGTCGTCCCAGAGCAAATCATCCAGCAAGAAGAGCAAGAAGGAAGACAAGGAGCGGGACAAAGAAGGTACAATGTTAGTCTTTTCAAAGAAACGATAGTATGGGTTATTATTGGACATAAAAACAAATATTGAGACTATTTACTTCATTTCATGCTTTTGAACGTAACTTATAGGTATATTTCCCAATTTCAGAAACAAGAAATTTCCTGAACCAATTTATGGTCAATACTTTTGTTTTAATAGTCAGAAAACTCTGATGTCATAGTGGTGTTACAGGACTGAAACTTTTAGACAGAAGGGATGTTGTTTATCATTTGTGCCAGAAGTTCCTAATATTAACATGAATGACTCTAAAAACCACACAAAGATTAGTATTACTATCGAAGGAAACCCATGAAAGTTCCTCAAATGTCAAACTGTTCTCACTAGTTTTCACACACATATATTTTTTAGATTTTGCATAATACATATCTTTTTTTGGCGAGTTAATTGCCTAAATGATAACCCAGACATTTATTTTTGCAGGTGATGGCGGTGGAAGCCAGGAGGACCAGCTGTGCATGGCTCTTGTCAGTCAGCTCAACAAGTTTGCAGACAAAGAGACACTTATCCAGTTCCTCCGCTGCTTCCTTTTGGAGTCCAACTCATCTGCCGTCCGCTGGCAGGCCCACTGTCTGGCACTACACATCTACAGGTATAAGCATTTATTGATTAAAGTTATTTCAGTTTTAGGCTGCGGTCACATGCACAGCCTAAAGCCCGGTTAAAGTGGGCCAAGGCCCACTTCGCTTTTACATCTGGGCTTTAGGTGCTATGTGACCGCCGCATCAGGGCTTGGGCACGGTTGCTGCAAGTGGGCTTGGGCACGCTTGGGAGAGGTGGGCCCGAGCACGGTTAGAATGCTCAGATGAGGTGGTCAATGTGGGGAGTGGGGGAGGAGGTGTGGTGGGGACGTGATATTGTTCGGCACATTAAGTCTTCCTACTGCGCCCGTTGTGACGCGCATTTTCACACACGTCTCTATAGCAGTTGCATACTTTTTGTATTCTCTGCTTGTGTTAAACCTTTCATATAAGTTGCAAAGGAAATTATATAATCAAAATAACCATAGTCTTTGTGGCCACTATTATTTATTATTATTTTCGATTTATCTCAGAATGAATTAGGCCCCACACTGTTTAACTTCTGTTGTCAGTTGGACTTTGACAGCACTTTGAGTCTTTACATCTGTTTATATCTTGTACAATTTAGGAACTCCAGCAAATCCCAACAAGAGTTACTGCTTGAACTGACGTGGGCGATCTGGCCGGAGCTCCCAGCCTACGGTCGTAAAGCGGCTCAGTTCGTTGATCTCCTTGGATACTTCTCTCTCAAGACGCCGCAGACTGACAAAAAGGTTGGTTTGCATTAAAGCTTTGTAGTTCACCACAAAAACGCTGGTAATTATTTGCATCGATTTTAGTTGAAAGAGTATTCCCAAAAGGCCGTGGAGATCTTGAGGGCGCAGAACCACATCCTGACAAATCATCCCAACTCTAACATCTACAAGTATGTTTGATTAGCTAAACCAATGCTTTTTAGATGTTTATTGTTAGTTCTTGGTTTTATATTCACCTTCTATGCCGTACTAGGGGTTCTAGCGCTCCTTCTATAGTTTCCATTGTTTCTGACATTAGTGACTAAAATATATATGTACTTTTATAGCACACTGTCTGGTCTGGTTGAGTTTGATGGGTTTTTCTTGGAAAGTGACCCTTGTCTGGTCTGCAACAATCCTGAAGTCCCATTCTCAGTAAGTTCTAAATATGTACCACTTCTATCACCGTGTCTAAGTAGTTTTCCTCTAGCTGCTCCGGTTTCCCCTACCACTAAAAACATTTACAATTGGTGAGGGTTGAATGAGTTTGTGAGTGTGACTGGCTACAATCTAGTGTATTTACGTTTACTGTTGATTAATACTCACTGCCCCATCCAAATAAATATGTCTTACTAGAGCTATTTCTGCTTCCTGAACTTAAACTTGGGTTAAATCATAATTTATATTCTTACAGAATATCAAATTGTCTTCTATCAAAGTGGACACTCGTTACACCACCACACAGCAGGTGGTGAAGCTTATAGGTAGCCACACCATCAGCAAAGTTACGGTGAAGATCGGGGATCTCAAACGCACCAAAATGGTCCGCACCATCAACCTATACTACAACAACAGGACAGTGCAGGCCATTGTGGAGCTCAAGAACAAGTAAGTCCCATTGGTCAATAGATATGAAGAAAAAGGTCATGTGATATTTTGTCCTCATATCAAAAACAGGCTTGGAGTAGATTTTTGCTTCTTGTTAATGTTAGAAACTTCTGGGACAAATTAATAGAAATCCCCAATTTGATTTAGTTTATTTATGTACAGCCTCTAATCGTGGGCGTCAGCATGTCATATCAATGTATAATTTAAAACTGAATTTGATATTGATTCATTTCTGCTATATGAGAATAAAACCTACGCCCTATTGATTACCTGAAAAAAGAGATGATTTAAGGAATTTCCCCGAATTATCATTTTTATTGTAACCACTAGAGGGGTGTGTTTCACTAGGAAGTCTACCCAAGTAACCGAATAATATAGTATAATATTTGTTTACTTTCTTCAACTTTTTTGTTGCGTTTCCAGACCAGCGCGTTGGCACAAAGCAAAGAAAGTCCAGCTCACTCCAGGCCAAACTGAGGTGAAGATTGATCTTCCACTGCCCATTGTGGCCTCCAACCTCATGATCGAGTTCTCGGACTTCTACGAGAATTACCAGGCGTCCACAGAGACCCTCCAGTGTCCCCGCTGCAGCGCCTCTGTCCCAGCAAACCCCGGAGTCTGCGGAAACTGTGGAGAGAATGTTTATCAGTGCCATAAATGCAGGTCAGTTTAAAAAGTGTATTGCAACCCAAAAAGTGCTTGATGAGGTGCAAATGTCAGAGACGATTTGAAAAAACATAGCATTACACACTCAAAATGTTGATGTTCATAATAAGTTATGGCCATTATATCCTACATCTGATAATTGTGGTCCCTTTATCATTTGGACTACTCGCACAAAAGAATGATGATGCAGCAGAAAAGAATTACGTATTCAGTACTTGAGTGCTATTTTTTCTCAAACAGGATCTATTTTTTTAAGATGATGGATGATAAATCTAACACAAACATGGAGCTATAATTGCACGTGGGTCAAAGATTATGTTTTTATTTGTGTAAACAATATTACTCAAGACAAAATTAACCTTTTTGAATGTGGTCAAAGATAGTACACTAGAAATGCCATTAGAAAAGAAATTGTCACGATCATGTTTTTGAACCAAAATGTACAAACATCCTGCATAATGAGAACGACTCAGTGTGGTATTAAAACTACTGTCCTCCTTCAGGTCAATCAATTACGATGAGAAAGACCCGTTCCTCTGCAACGCTTGTGGTTTCTGCAAATACGCTCGCTTTGACTTCATGCTCTACGCCAAACCGTGCTGCGCAGTGGATCCCATCGAGAATGAAGAGGACCGGAAAAAGGTACCGCATCTAATCCAATCCACTATAATTGTATACCACATTTTATAAAACAAAGTGCTGCACAGATAAAAGTAACACATTAAAATATACAAGTCGACCGTCTTTAATTAAAGACAATAAAGTAAAAAAACAATTAAAATAACTCGATAAACTATATACATAAATAAACAGTGTTATTGTGGATCCAATCACAAAGAGCTACTCAAAGACAACTTGATTACCCAAGAGGAAAACAAAATGTGGGTGAAAAAATGCTCTATATTGATCTAACTTGATCAACAGAAGAATAGTTCAGAGTATACCCTTTTTTAAATTCTCTAAAAGCAACTCGTGGCCATGTGAAAGCTAGATCCTGTTAGACTTCTAAAGCTAAGCAAAGAAAGGCTTGGTTAGTTCTGTGATGGGTGACCTTTGGGAACACCAGGGCGGCTGTGACTGGAAAGTGCCTTACTGGTTGAATCCTTAGGCAAAACACTTCACCCACATTGTGTGTGTGTGTGTAAGGTTGGTGGTGCTTTATCTGTGTGCTGATGGCGCATACTGGTTGCTTCTCTTCTGTCAATGTTCCATAGGGCAGCTATGGCTATAGTAGTAGTTTATCACCTCTGTATATGGAGTGAAAGAATAATGACATGTGAAAGGTCTCTGTCAAAAAAAACTGCTTTATAAAAACTAATGGACCTTGACTCTGGTATAAATATTCACTACTACTACTTCTACGACTACAATGAATTAATTTTACAATGTTCTGCTTATTTCTCTCTAGGCTGTGACCAACATCAACACCCTTTTGGACAAAGCTGACAGAGTTTACCACCAGCTCATGGGCCACAGACCTCAGTTGGAAAGTCTACTATCGAAGGTCAACGAGGCCGCTCCAGAGAAACCACAAGTGTGTTTTTCCACTAAATGTTGTCTGCTTAAATCCTGTCTAGGCCTGTCGCGATAGTCAATAAATCAATTAATCGCACGATAAATAAAATTTGCTCAATAACTTTTCTGGCCGCGATAAATCCCATTTGCAGCTTGTTTGTTTCCCCCGTCTCTCTCTCCCCCCCTCTCTCTCGGGTCAGAGAGCCGCAAAGTGGTCATGGGAACATTAGCGGTCTAGCAAGCAGACGGAAATTACTCAAAAATACAAAATACAGCCAAAACAGGACCTAAACCAGGACTTAACCAGGATTGACAATGGGGGACACAGTAGTTGTGAACATATGCCGGCAGCTGAGTTCTCATTCAGGCTTGATTAGTGACTATACTAGCGCAGCTAGCGTTAGCGTGTTCGCCAATGCAGAAGTACCGTACCATACCAATAAAATAAACTTATGGCGCACCTCCGTGAACACATACTGCTGTTATATAAAGTCTCTAGAAGGTCTCTGAACACAGAGATGCTGCAGACTTGCATTCTTGGAGTAGAACTTTACACAAAAAACCCGCTAGCTTAGCTGTTAGCATCAAAGCCCGCCCCGCTACTTCCGGTGGGCGCTACCGCAGCAGGACTTCTGTACGCCCCATTGGTGAACCCACATGTCAGTCACTTGTCATTCGCCTGGTGTGTGGGGAGGTGGGACTACTCCTGAGAGATCCTGTCTTAAACCACACAAAATCAACATGTTGGTATTTCTTTCTCGTAATCTGCCATAAAGTCTGAGAAATTATTGACATTTGAGGCATCTGTTTCATATTTTCTTTACAAAGGTCCTGGCAGTTTTATTCCTGGTCATTTTTTGTTAAGAGACTGAGTATTTTATTTATTGTTTTTGGTTGTTTGTAAATTTATTGTGTTCTAGCGTTAAATATTCGTTAAAAATAAAAGTTTATTTCTCTTTGTAAAGGTGTACCTGCATGATCATTGTAATCGATGCAAATGATCTCAGAACGACAATATAATCGCTTATCGCAATAATTTCTGAGACAATTAATCGTCTAGCAAAATTTGTTATCGTGACAGGCCTAATCCTGTCTAGTTAATGATATACGTTTGCTGAGTGTTATGTCTGTTAATATTATATTCTCTTTGCGATCCCAGGATGACACTGGAGCAGCAGCAGGTCTGGGGGCGTCGTCCGCTAACGTTAACCGCTATATCCAGCAGCTGGCGCAAGAATACAGCGGAGACTGCAAAACCTCCTTTGATGAGCTCTCCAAAATCATACAGGTAAATCTGGAGCCAAGTTGTGTTTTTCAACCAGTGCTGAAAAGCTGTGAAAAGTCAAAATGGGACAAGTATGCAGTTAAAAAACACCTATCGACGCTTATTATATATTCACTTTAAAATCCAAACTATTGTAATTATAGAATAGTAGAGAAAAAAATTAACCTGCATATTCATATTCTGTACTTCTCTAACAATGCTAATATGTCATTATATTGTGATTTCAGAAAGTCCTAGCGTCCCGCAAAGAACTCTTGGAATATGATCTTCAGCAACGAGAAGCTGCCACCAAATCTTCCCGTAACAGCAGCAGTCACCAGCCCACCTTCACCGCCTCCCAGTACCGTGCTCTGTCTGTGCTGGGCTGCGGTCACACCTCATCCACCAAGTGTTACGGCTGCGCGTCCGCGGTCACCGGGCACTGCATCACGCTGCTGAGGGCCCTGGCCACTAACCCTGCCCTCAGGCAGATACTGGTACTGCAGGGGCTGATCAGAGAGCTGTTTGAGTACAATCTGAGGAGGGGGACCGCGGCCATGAGGGAGGAGGTCCGCCAGCTTGTCTGCCTGCTCACAAGGTATTGGTATAAGATAAGAGAACCTTTATTTGTCCCACAGAGGGGACATTCTGCAATGTATTTTTTTTTTTTTTAAACATCAGCATTTGAACCTGGGTTTTCTCCAGGTGCTCTGTACCACTAAAACATATACAAAATAAATTGGTGTGAATGTAGTAAAGCGCTTTGTGTGACCTTGGTCTGTGAAATGTGCTAAGTAAAGAATACTTTCTTTCATAAGGTGCAATTGAGTCATTATCCCCATTGTCCAATTTTGAATTCCAGCTTATTATCCTTAGTTGTATCTTATGGAATGTTTTTTTTGTTGGTATTCACTTCCTGTTATGTATCTGCAGAGATCACCCAGAGGCGACTCAACAGATGAACGACCTCATTATTGTCAAAGTGTCTGCTGCTCTTAAAGGACACTGGGCCAATCCAGACCTGGTACGTGCCTCCACCGTACTGTCAATATGCCTCCAGTTATCTCTTGCCATGTCACACGTAGGCTCATCACGTTCCTCAATATATAAGCAAGCGCTGGTCCAGTTAGTCTGTTTCTGAATGCCCACACACAAACGGAGAAAACACAAATCTTTTCTTTAGCCGGAATTTTCCAAAGCCTTCGTCTCCAGTGGTGAATATCCGGTTTCTTTCCCTTCTGCTGCAGGTCAGTAATCTTCAGTACGAGATGCTGCTGTTGACAGATTCTATTTCCAAAGAAGGAGGGTGTTGGGAGCTGCGGCTGCGCTGTGGTGAGTCTTCTATTGACAGTTTATCAGTGGTGGAAGTATTTTATTGAATTAGGGTCAGTAGTAGTTGTAGGGTAAGTAAACGTACAGCCAGGGGACCAATAACATTACTAAATAGAAATCCACTTATGTATGTTGTGAACAAAGAGACCACGACACACAGTCTTCATCTTAATTAAATAATTCATCTTGGAGTCAGAATATGAATTATTGGGCTGGTTGTCTGGTTATCACTGCAACAAAACTAGCAACTTAGGTTTATGTAAATTTATATTATTTACAGTTTATGCATATCAAAACCCTCAGCCTCTATGATCCAGGCCATAGGTTGGGGCCTTGAGGTTAAACCTACAAGCTGGATAAGCTTTTTTTATTTTGACGTAGATCCAATGGGAAATTACTTGGTTTGCAAATTGAAATGGCTTTTTTGTGTGGCATGTTAAAAATGTATGCGTTTTTTCTTGTTCCAGCTCTGAGCCTTTTCCTCATGTCTGTGAACATAAAAACTCCAGTCGTGGTGGAGAACATCACTTTAATGTGTCTGAGAATTCTCCAGAAGCTCATCAAGCCTCCAGCTCCAACCAGCAAAAAGAACAAGGTGCAGATTACTACAACATGGTTTCTCCTCTTGAAGGATCTAAAAATATTTGTTTGTATTTACGTCGAGGCTTTGACTGTTTTCAGGAAGCTGCCGTGGAGTCTCTCACTACCATCCGACCGTACAGTAATGAGATCCATGCCCAGGCCCAGCTCTGGCTCAAGAAGGATCCTAAAGCTTCATACGAGGCCTGGAAGAAGTGCCTCCCAGCCCGATGTGAGTGCAGTGTGGACCATGAACTTGAGGATAATGAACTTTTTCCATTGATTTTGAATGAGAACTGTCAAAATGGCTGCTAAGGGAGTTATAGTAGTTTCAGAAATCTGGGAGTCCTGGTTAAAGAACACGTATGATGATTTTATTTTATTCAGCTTTGAATCTGGTTACATTATTCCCTCATCAAAAAAAGATGTGGGGATCTTATATAACTTGACACAAATGTACAAAGCAAAAACCCTCACATCTACTCAATACTATTCTTTCTGCCTCTGTTCTGAATGCTTAGAAAATGCAATGTTTTTAGTTTTTTGACAAAGTTTCTAATTTTTAACGCTTTTCGTAAAACACTAACTTTAAATAATATTCTGTTAAATTACAGGCCAGGAGAACATGCCAAAACCTCAGAACAAGGCAGAGTTGAGGCGGCAGTATCTTTTGGAGAAATATGCCTGGAAGTGGAAGCAGTTCATGAGATCCAGGAAAGGAGACGGTCTGTTCCCACGACTGCTCAAACTCAGCCACAACAACTGGCTGCGGCAGGTGAGGACTCTTTTCTGATTTATTATATAAAGATAAATCCCTGCTCTATCTCGGATCTCACCCCCACCTTAGTTTGGGCTATATAAATAGACATTTAAAAAATAAACACTCATGCGTTTGTTTCAGGTTTTGTTTACTCCAGCGACTCAAGCAGCTCGCCAAGCCGCCTGCACCATCGTCGAGGCTCTGACCACCATCCCCAGCCGCAAGCAGCAAGTCCTGGACCTTCTCACCAGGTCTCTGCACCTCTCAACTCATTTTTTTTTATTTCATCCTTAATATTTCTACCTGCAGTGTACATGCAATAATATGAAGATTGCTGAGCGCTGACTTGATGTTCTGTGTATGTGTGTGTGTGTGTGTGTGTGTGTGCGTGCAGTTATCTGGACGAGCTGAGTGTTGCTGGAGAGTGTGCGGTGGAGTATCTGGGTCTGTATCAGAAACTCATCAAACCCACGCACTGGAAGGTTTACCTTGCTGCCCGCGGAGTCCTGCCCTACATCGGAAACCTCATCACCAAGGTGCAACATCTCATTAAACGTATTCTGCAAAATCTTCCATCTTACTGCGTTGTTCCTCATCATACCTGGAGTTGTTTTTGGCTCCATCCATGCTAATATGAAGAACTTTGGGCAATAATGGGCACAAATATGAGTCCCAGCAAGAGGGCTGTCCCTATGCTCTTCAGTAAGACTTGGTTCATAAGGCACTAACATGTCACATATGTACTTTGGTGTGAGGCCATGGCGATACTTGTAACAAGCAGAGCTGCTTTAAAGTCCATTCTCTGAGCCGCAGGATGCCAGTGCAGAGACCTGAGAACTAGACTAATGTGATCGTACTTCCTGGTTCGAGTCAGGACTCGAGCTGTTGCATTTTGAATGTACTGCAGCTGGTTTGCTTCACAAGCATAATAGAAAATGAGCGGATATTCTCAAGATCATGTTTAAGGACCAATGAACCTCTGAATTCTCACATCCTGTATATTTGTTTTACTAAATCCTATTACTAATCAATGTTTTTGTTTTTTTAGGAAATAGCAAATCTTCTGGCTTTGGAAGAAGCCACTCTGAGCACAGACCTGCAACAAGGCTATGCGCTCAAAAGCCTCACTGGTAAAAGAAAATCATTTTTCTTATCTTTTGAAAGGATGGCGCTGTTCTTAATTGTTATTATTCTAAATTATGTTTAGATGATGTGATATGATATGTTTTACTTGCTTCTTTATTATTCTAAAGCTAGATATGTTATACTTGCCTCATTATTATGCTAAAGTTAGCAATTTTACACTTGCTTTCTTATTATGCCAGGGGTTTTGTAAAAAGAATTGTGTATATAGATATAGTTAATTTATATAAACAGTATGACTGGTGCAACAATTACATTTCCCCAGTGTGGGACGAGTAAAAGATCTTTTAATCTAAGTTATAAAAGATAGATTTGAGGAAGTAGGCCATATTTAGGTCATATTTAAGTAACCTGTAAACTTGTAAACAATGAAGCACATGTGAAATATTAATCAAATATGTTTCATTGAGTGATACATCCTTGCCCTTGTTGCAGGCCTTCTGTCCTCTTTTGTGGAGGTTGAGTCCATAAAGCGTCACTTCAAGAGCCGGCTGGTGGGAACGGTGCTGAATGGTTACCTGTGTCTGCGTAAACTCGTGGTTCAAAGAACCAAACTGATTGATGAGACGCAGGACATGCTGCTGGAGATGCTCGAGGACATGACCACGGGTACGATTTATGTGGTTTGGAACAAGGTTTAAATACGTGACATAGGGATGTAAAAAACTATGAATTTTCATGACCGACCACCGAGCCTCATTAACCGGTTGAAACCGGTTAACCGCGTAGTTTAAAATAGTCCACGTTCTTTGAAATAACAGCCATTTCGAGCCGCGTACTTTTCATAAGTGCAGCTGAGCATTCTAATGGATCAGAGTTGAGACAGCGGCGCCCAAACCCGCAACAGCTCCGGCACCTTTGCGCACAGAGAACTGCTTTTTTAATCTTCCCATTCTGCTGTGCTGCGGGTTAACACCAAAACTTTCTAGCAGCAAATGACGGCTCGTTCACATGGTCAGAGCAGCGAGTGACGAGCCGCGTCTCACAGGTCTTCACAAAAGTTTAAATACAAGTGATGTGTGTGGAGCTGATCCCGAGGACCATAAACACAAACATGTTCCATGTGGTTTGACTGGAGCCGCGTATTTGCGCGAATCCTTTGGGCTCCGTGACACAGAGGAGCGCGACAGACCGGTGTGTGTATGTGTGTGTGTATGTATGTGTGTATGAGTGTGTGTATGTATATGTGTGTGTGTCTAAATGTAAGCTCCAATGTAGTTCTGACCCGCGCCAGTGTGCAACTTTGACGGTAACAGAGGGGAGAGATGATGCGTGTGGATGTTACGTATGGAGTGTGTGTGTGTGTGTGCGTGTGTATATATGTGGCTCGTGCGGCGTGAGAGTCGTCCCGGAGTTTATAATACATGGGCGCACACAGCTAGATACAGACCCGCTCGTCACACTGTGCAAATAGGGCTTAAAATAGCGTTATTTTTTCTCTTTTTTTAACCGACAGCTTTGACCGGTTAACGCTGTGACGGTCAACCACCGGTTAAACGGTCGCCGATTTACATCCCTAACGTGACAGCCTTCTTACTCAGACCCGATTCACATTTCTATGCAACCCCTGGACCTTTTGTAGTTGTAAAAACATTCTGTAAGTCAATCTAAAATACTCAGATTTTTCATACACTTTGGTCCAGTATATCTGAGCCAAACCAAAAAAGAATATCAAAACCTATTAACAGTAGGGTTTGGGTTAGGGATTAAATAGTAGGTCATTCAAAAATAAAACTATTGCCATTGATTCTAAAAAACTATATTCTAAAAAGCTATGTATGGGCGGCACGGTGGCTGAGTGGATAGCACTCTCGCCTCTCAGGTTCGAATCCTGGTCGGACCAGGGCCTTTCTGAGTGGAGTTTGCATGTTCTCCCCGTGTCTGCGTAGGTTTCCTCCGGGTAATCCGGTTTCCCCTACCACTAAAAATATGTCCAATAGTTCTGGCATGCGCCTCCTGTACTGGCGACCCCGCTCCCATCTCTGTGTGGAGTGAGAGGACAAGTGCCCATAATTAACAATTGTAAAACTGCTTTGAGACTCAGATCTGCAGTGAAAAGGCGGTATATAAATAAAGATTACTACTACTACTATAAACAAACTACACACTGGTTATTTCGGCTCCATTTTTCCTTCTTCTCTTCTTTAAATATTTATGCTTATTCTGATTGTAGCTTTCACAGAAAATAACAAATATATTTGGCCAAATTGAGTTAAATGGTAGTTTATATAGGACTTTGCAAGCCGTTCACAGATCAGAGAATCAAACCGTTCAAACATTGGAAAGGCAATGATTAAAAAAACTGAACCATTGGTCAATAAGGGAAGATGAATGATGCCCATAAATCAAGTTTGAGAGCTTCTAGCTTCAGTCCCAAGTGAACCAGAGTGGACTTTAAGTGGGGGAAGCGTACCCTTAGAATGTAAATATGTTAAGGGGAAACCATTGTGCCTTGATGACCTGTGATAAGTTATATATTGTTGTGACCCCTTTTAATGCAGCCTAACTGACAATGTTGACCGAAAGCCTTGTCTCTTGTTTCTAGGCACAGAGTCTGAGACCAAAGCCTTCATGGCCGTGTGCATTGAAACTGCAAAGAGGTACAACCTGGACGACTACAGGACCCCGGTCTTTATCTTTGAGAGGCTCTGCAGCATCATCTACCCTGTAAGTGTCTGTGGTCTAACTCTCACAATTTATGTTGTTGTTATACTCCTCAGCTTTACTCACCTCTTCTTCTTTGCTTCCAGGAGGAGAACGAGGTGACTGAGTTCTTTGTGACACTGGAGAAGGACCCACAGCAGGAGGACTTCCTTCAGGGCCGGATGCCTGGGAACCCCTACAGCAGCAACGAGCCTGGAATCGGCCCCCTCATGAGGGACATCAAGAATAAGATCTGCCAGGACTGTGACCTGGTGGCTCTGCTGGAGGACGACAGCGGGATGGAGGTACCACAACAGAATCATTTATTATTTATCTGTCCGTCTGTTGGTCTGTCTTTCTCTCTGTCACTCTTTCTGTCTGTCTCTCTCCTGTATCTTTGTCTTTTTCTCTGGATTGTTTTAACATCAATAACATTTTAGTACTAGATCATTTACTTCTGAGATCAAAATCATTCAAAAATGGCTCATAGGATCTCACATTGTGTTTTGTTTATTTTATTTTTCTGCAATAAGTACCTCGTTTAATATTTGATTTCCAATACATTTGACAGCACCAAACAGTTCCACCACTTAAGGACTAAATAAACCAAATTAAAGATTATTACATCAGCCATTATTTATGTTTATTCATTTATGTTCTAATAACAAAAGTTACTTCCCTCAGCTATTGGGCATGATATAGTTGTTATAATTTCAAATTTCTTAAACATTAAATGCCGAAGTAACCATCAAGGCTGAATTAAACTCCATAATTCTTCTTTTCAGCTTTTGGTGAACAACAAAATCATTAGCTTGGATCTGTCAGTCGCTGAGGTCTACAAGAAAGTCTGGTGCCCGACTAATGAGGTAAATTATATTAAACTTTGGGATTTAGCGCTCTTAGAAAAACATGTTTAATGTTTCTATTTGTTTATTATTTTGCAGGGTGAGCCAATGAGAATAATCTACAGGATGAGAGGTTTGCTGGGAGATGCTACGGAGGAGTTCATTGAATCCCTGGACTCCACCACAGGTAAATGATGGGTTTTCTGGGTTATTTTTCATGATCTGGCATAATAAACATGTTGTAAATGTGTTGGTTTGTCTCCAGATGAGGAGGAGGATGATGAAGAAGTGTACAAGATGGCAGGGGTGATGGCTCAGTGTGGAGGACTGGAGTGTATGCTCAACAGACTGTCCGGAATTAAGGACTTCAAACAAGGGAGGCATCTTCTAACGGTGAGCCGGATACAGATCAAAGTGCTTTACTTCTCAAGTTCATCTGTTACTCACTCACTAAATTAAATAGGTTTTAAAAGAGACAAAATCGTCCCTTTTGCGGTTTTTTTCCAGGTTCCAACATTGTGCATTTATCAAAACTGGACTTGTTTTTAGTTCTACCCATGCTATTTTTAGTGAAACACTGTACGTTCTGGCAAATCCTAAAATTGTTAAGGTGTTTAAACTAAACACCTTAAGTGGCAAGATTACACTTTGTCTTGTTCATTTTAACTGGACCAACGCTGGTTTTCTTTGGGGAAAAATGCATTATTTATGGATGTAAAACCACCAAACAAGTGAATGTTTCCTCTTGTAATCACTCGAGTCGTGAATCTACTGTTCGTCCGTTTTAAGATAATCCTTCGTCCCACTGTGGGGAAATTTCAGTGTTGCGTCACAAGTAACAGACAGTAAGAATGAGGAGCACAAAGCACAAGATAAATGAATAATAAATCCATAATAAAATAAAATCTCTAACTCTAGCATAAAAATAAGCAGTATAACATCTTTAGCATAACAAAGAAATGGGTCTAAAATCTCCAACTTTAGCATGATGAAGAAGCAAGACTTAAGTACAAAAACTCCTGACTCCTTTAGCATAATAAGGAGCATACATATAGAAGTAAATACAGTATATTCAAGTGCAGGTAATATTGAGTTTCTCCCCTAAATAATGTTTATTCTTCTACATTTCCAGGTGCTGTTGAAGTTGTTTAGTTACTGTGTGAAGGTGAAGATCAACCGGCAGCAGCTTGTCAAACCAGAGATGAACACTCTGAATGTCATGTTGGGAACGCTCAACTTGGTACGTGACACAGATTCTCAATGTGTATACATGAACAATGCTTTCATTTAGACAAAGGTACCGGATTCAGGTCTCTTTCTCTGGTCGGTCTCTCTCTTGTGTTTCTCTTTTGCACATGAAAACCTGCAGCTTTTATGAAAGTGCAGCCTATATGTAAACAACACACTTATACACAGGTGCGCCTACACGTCCAGAAAGTATTGTAAATGTTTTATAATGGTCTGTCTCCTTCACAGGCGCTTGTGGCCGAGCAGGAGAGCAAAGACAGTGGAGGAGCCTCGATAGCAGAGCAGGTCCTGAGCATCATGGAGATCATTCTGGACGAAGCCAACGCAGAGATCTCGGAGGACAAGGTGCTGGCCCTGTTCAAAATATTGTTTGGTTCTCCATCTCATACCAGTCTTTCCTATTCTCATCACCAATTTTCATCTATACAAGTTTAAAAGAATTTCTGGTTGCACTCAATGGACTTGTTTGTTAATAAGCCTCCAACATGTACACATAATTTCTATAATTACAAAACGAACAAACCACCATTGACCACTGACAACTTAATCAAATAAGCGGGATTGCCGGATTATAAGACACCTTTTTTGGTATTTAGTATTTTGATCTGCGGACTATATAACTATGTGGCCAGTGTATATCATAAACCAAAACTTAACAGATGTGGACCTAATAATATTCCTAATTATTATTGTACTTCTCTTTAGGGCAACTTGCTTCTGACGGGAGACAAAGACCAGCTGGTGATGCTTTTAGACCAGATCAACACTCCGTTCGTCCGCTCCAACCCCAGTGTTCTACAAGGCCTTCTGCGGATTATCCCTTATCTGTCTTTCGGGGAACTGGAGAAGATGCGGATCCTTGTAGAGCGCTTTAAACCCTGCTGCAGCTTTGACAAGTACAGACTTTTTCCCTCTCCTCTCACAGCAACAGAGGCTTGCCAAAGCAAAGTACTAATACAACTTAAACTACCACAACAAAGTAACAGACAAGTGTGAAGTGAAATTAAAATTATATACAAGTCTAGCTAGATTAGATTACATTGATTGTTTGTGACAAGGAGTTTTTCCTCTTTTTGGCTCCACCCATCTATGAAATTGTATATTCTTCCCTGTTCCTGCTGAAGAAAAGCAACCCCATAGCATGATGATGATCACTATATTTGACACTGGGGAATGGTGTGCTGAGTGTAATTAGTTAGTTTTACGCCAAAAAGACCTCATTCAACTGTAGTAGCCAATTTAATCCAAATTCAGTTCAATGTATTTTTGTATAGCTTTAAATCATAACAGTAGTTAACTCTGAGGACTGATCTGTATTGGCAAATTGACAACTTTCTAGAGAAGTAAAACAGTTCAAACACAAGAAATGCAATGATCCATAAGGGGGAATGACCACTGTTCATACATTTTGATAAATGTCACAGCATATCAGAGAATCAAACACAGGAAATGCAATAATAACAAACACATAGAAGGTCCATAGGTAATGAGATGACTTGTGTCCATAAATGTTCTGGATTATTTCTATATCAGCAAGGCCTGGCTTTCTTCTTGCCACTCACTGGTGTAAAAGTTGTATTAGTACTTGTAGGTATATATTAAACCCTGAAAATCTAATAAAACCGAACTAAGTGCTTTTTCAACTGATTTTCCAGGTACGACGAGGAGCACAGCGCGGACGAAAAGGTGTTTTTAGACTGCTTCTGTAAAATTGCGGCTGGAATCAAAAACAATAGCAACGGACATCAACTCAAAGACCTCATACTCCAGAAAGGAATCACACAGAGCGCCCTGGACTACATGAAGAAACATATTCCTAATGCCAAAAAGTATTGCCTTGTTTTCACTGTTGTAATTCATACTTCTTGAGTACTATTCTTGTAATATAACCTCTCTCCTCTCGTGTTTTCAGTCTGGATGCAGATGTGTGGAAGAAGTTTCTCTCTCGACCAGCGCTGCCCTTCATCCTTAGACTTCTACGTGGTTTAGCAGTGCAACATCCTCCAACACAGGTGCACAACACAGCTTTCCTCTAGTCTGTATCGACTGTATTAGAAATCGAAGGTTTGGATTATAGCCACCGAAAATGTCAAATACAGTTAATTTTTCAAAAGACAACAAAGTTAAACTTGTAAATCACTTTTATAACTCTGGCCCCAACCAGCTCTTATGTTTTTAAATTTGGCCCCCAACCAAAATGAGTTTGACACCCCTGTCCTATGCACTTGGTCCACTCCTATGCAGTCCTGTCTGTAACCTTGGTTTGTCTCTGGCACCAACTTTAGGTCTTGATAGGGACAGACTCCATCACAAACCTGCATAAACTGGAGCAGGTTTCCAGTGATGAGGGAATCGGGACTCTGGCCGAAAACCTTCTGGAGGCTCTGAGGGAGCACAGCGACGTCAACATGAAGATTGATGCAGCGAGAAGAGAGACCAGAGCCGAGAAGAAACGCATGGCTATGGCGATGAGGCAGAAGGCCCTGGGCACTCTGGGCATGACGGTATATATATATACACACATATATATACGCACATGCTATGACGGTACACACGTGTGCGAACGTTTTGTTGCTCGACTATGATTAAGATATGTGTTCTGTGTGTTTCGTTCTCAGACCAACGAGAAGGGACAAGTCGTTACCAAGACGTCGCTCTTGAAGCAGATGGAGGAGCTGATTGAGGAGCCGGGCTTGACCTGCTGCATCTGTCGAGAGGGCTACAAGTTTCAGGTGCAAAACATCAGAATGCCACCACAGGAGCTCACAAACTTGCTTACATGGAGCAGAACAAGTCATAAATTAGTAAGACATAGAATTGTAAGATTTTCCACAAATGCCCGTACCTCTAATATATAAACAAGCTCAACCAGGTCTTCTCTCCCCGCCAAGCCATTTCTGTTAAATTCAGTTAATTCTTGTATCCCTAAATCACAACAGTAGTTTCCTCAGAGGAATTCACCAACACAGATCAGAGAATCAAACTGTTCAAACACAATTAATGCAATGATAAAATACACATAGCCATTGGTCCATAAGGGGCAGAGACAAATGTTGATCAATGTTCTTAAACATTGACAGTCCTGGATCATCACCACCACCTTAGACCCTCCAGCAGGATCTAAGGGAGTTACTGACAAAGTTTTGAGCCAGTGAGAGGGGCGTCTGCTTATAGATTAACTGGAGGGAAGGATATTAAACTAGATTTTTTTTTTCTTCTCTTGAAGCCGACGAAGGTGCTGGGCATTTACACCTTCACCAAGAGAGTGAACCTGGAGGAGTTTGAGAACAAGCCGAGGAAGCAGCAAGGCTACAGCACCGTGTCGCACTTCAACATCGTCCACTACGACTGTCATCTCGCAGCCGTCCGGTACAAACTGTTCTGTGTCTCAGAGAGTGTGACAGGTGAAGATAACAGCATAACAACATGTCTGTGTCTGTGGCTCAGGTTGGCTCGTGGTCGGGAGGAGTGGGAGAGTGCTGCTCTACAGAACGCCAGCACCAAATGTAACGGGCTGCTTCCTGTTTGGGGGCCACATGTGCCAGAATCAGCCTTCGCCACGTGTTTAGCACGGTAACCACAACCTTCTCGCCTATTTCTCTCCCTCTCCCTGGTCTCTCTCTCTCTCTGGTCCCTCTCTCTCTCTCTGGTCCCTCTCTTTCCCTGGTCTCTCTCTCTCTCTGGTCCCTCTCTTTCTCTGGTCCCTCTCTCTCTGGTCTTTCTCTCTCTGATGTCTTTCTCTCTCTGATGTCTTTCTCTCTCTGATGTCTCTCTCTCTCTCTGGTCTCTTTCTCTGGTCTCTCTCTTTCTCTGGTCTCTCTCTCTCTCTCTGGTCCCTCTCTTTCTCTGGTCCCTCTCTCTCTGTCTTTCTCTCTCTGATGTCTCTCTCTCTCTGGTGTCTCTCTGGTGTCTCGCTCGCTCTCTTGTGTCTCTCGGTCTCTCTCTCTCTTTGTGTGTCTCTCTCTCTCTGGTCTATTAAATATTAAAGGGTTCTTTTGTTATGTTTAAAGCTGCATGGAGCTAGGGCTCTGTTCTATATATTTAGTATAATGTGCTTTAAATGGTTTCTATAATTATGTTGTTCCAGACACAACACATATCTGCAAGAGTGCACAGGGCAGAGGGAGCCCACGTACCAGCTCAACATCCACGACACCAAATTGCTTTTCCTGCGATTCGCCACCGAGCAGTCGTTCAGCGTCGACACCGGAGGAGGAGGACGAGAGAGTAACATCCACCTGATCCCCTACATCATACACACTGTGCTCTACGTCCTCAACACGTAAGAACCACCTCTCACAGCACCTGAAAGCACTAGCACATTAACAGACAACATATAATGCTTTCACTAGCGTTGGCACTAGCACTTCTACATTCTTCTTTTTGATTGAGTTTTCCATGGTATGTGTGCCATAGTCATTCTAAATGTTTTCTTTTGTCTATTATTTTTATAGTATTATTTTACCGCTCCACCACATCCACAACATTTTTCCCCCTGGGGTCAATACATTTTTTGAATTGAGTTCAGTTAAGTTGCACTTTATGCCAGAAAAATGATTAATATCCATAAAGTATCTATCTCTTTCTAGCTTTAGATCAATCTCCAGTCTGCACTTTTAGATTTACCAAAATGAGAAATAGGAACTGTATCCAGCCTCATAAGATTTATTTTAGATTTCCTTCTTCAATTCAATTACATTTATTTTTATACAGCCCTAAATCACAGGACCTTGATCATTAGACCATACATAATGTCCATAACTACTGTTTCTTCATTCCCTTCCAGCACCAGAGCCACGTCCCGGGAAGAGAAGAACCTCCAGAGCTTCCAGGAGCAACCGTGTGAGAAGTGGGTGGAGAGTTCATACGACGTGGAGGGGCCTCACTACTACACCATCCTGGGAATGCACATCCAAGCTCCGGAGCGCTGGAGGACCTCACGCCTCTACTTCCTCCAGCGCCTCCTGCTGACCGCACACGTACGCAAGGTCTCTCCAGCCACCACCAACAAGTGAGAATTCTTTCAATTCAATTTCATTTATTTTCGTAAGACATGGAAGCCATTAGTCCAAAGCGAGAGGCCTGACCAATTTACAAATGTCAGTGTTGCATCACCAGTTACAGAACAGTAGGAATGAGGAGAACGAGCAGCATGAGGGTCTGGGACAAAGTGACTCAGTAAAGTGACAGTGGACACAAATTATTGTTGTCTTAAGACCTCCTTCTTTGCCCAGTTAGACTAGATTTGGCTTCACCACTTCACGGGTGGCTTTAGATTATTGTGATGTAATCTTGTGTATACCTGTGTTTTTCATTCCAGACTCTCAGACAAAGCACCAAAGGAATATGCAGTTTATCGCTCCCCTCTTCTCTTTTGGGGACTAGTGGATCTTGTCTATGACATGTTTAGGGTAAGGGCACACACAAGCAAACGCACACACAGGACAGAGGGCGGGCATGGACAATTTAAAAATTGGTGAATTGTTTTGTCAGATTTACTCAAACTACAGTAGATGATATGAGCAGTCAAAACCTGTAAGACACACTTGGGCAATTTTATGATGATGCTAGCAATGGAAATAATTTGGATGGAACAGAAGAAAGTGCCTGTTTCCAGTTTATTGCATATAAATTGTATTTGTAACAAGTAGTTTTATAGTATAAGTAAATTCATAGGAATATCTCACTTGCAAAACAATGTCTCAATGGAGCCATGATTACATAGTGAAAAGAGAGGGAGACGTTTCCTGACGGTAATTACCAGGGGAAAATAACGGTTTATTTATTAGGTAAGGCAAGCTTATTTATATAGCACAGTTCATACACAAGGCAGCTCAAAGTGCTTATCAAAATGACCAGGCTCCTTATTTGAAGTGCACAGCGTCTACACAACAATGTTGTTCTCGCTTCGTTTGTACAAAAGAGTAGAATTCTCCTCACGTTGATCCTCCACCATTGTTTGCCTTTGTTCTCGGCTACTGCGTAATGTACGTGTGGGGAAGTGTTGAGGCTATTGTAGGCAGAGAGTTCACAACTTTTTCTTCACACAGAAATTAAACGGCCCCAATCTGAGCAGTGTATCTGTCTGTTACACTCTGGAGGCTGTTTCTCAAGGCTTGCATTTTCACTCTCCTGAAACAGTCTTCATGTAAACAAAAGGCCAAACTGATACCAAACTATCGTTTTACACCGCCTCAGTCCTTTGCCCCCTGTGTGTGTCTCATGCATGGATCTATAATAATGGTCTCACGTCTGTTCTCTCGCTTTTGTTTGTGGAGCAGAAGGTTCCCACCAGCACCACTGAGGGCGGCTGGTCCTTCTCGTTAGCGGAGTATGTGCGGCACAACGACATGCCAATCTACGAGGCGTCGGAGCGGGTGCTAAGAGCCTTCCAGGACGAGCTGATGCCGGCCGAGAGTCTGTCAGAGTTCTTTGACGTCGTAGGTGAGTGTCCACACCTCATTGTTCCAGAAGAAGTCACATGGACCCAGTCTCCAAACCTCAACAGTTTGTTTGCTGCTCCTTCATCAGAAATATCACATGATCTATTTTTGATGAGGGAACAAAAGAATACATTCTGAGACTAGGGATGAATATTTTAAACTACGCGGTTAACCGGTTTTGACCGGTTAATGAGGCTCGGTGGTCGGTCATGAAAATTCATAGTTTTTTACATCCCTATCTGAGACTAATCTTGCACTCTGTGTGGATCTTGTTTTTAAAGATCACATATATTCAGAGTAAGAAAATAAAAGTGCATTGCTCCCACAGAACTACATCTTAAAGTATGATACTTTTTTGGCTCTCAACTAACAAGGTTCCTGTCCAGGAGGCATCTCAAACTGCGGTAGAAGCAGCGGCTCTAGTTGGAGCTGTTCCCGCGTGACTGAGCTCCTCACCCTTTCATAGTGACTCTGGTCTGTGGAATGCACTAAATGAAGACTACTGCCTATCTCTAAGGCAGCTCCCAGCCACTCTCTGAGGCAACTCATGTGGACCGTTGTGTCTGATCTGTCATTACACACAACTGTTGATGTGACTTGTATAGAGAGTTGAACTCAAATAAAATATTTGCTCCCCCACAAATGTACTCTTTGGCCAGTGTCGAATGTTTTAGTGCTTTAGTGCACTATGAATTATATATAATAAATTAAATGTGTATGTATGTACACACACATTCTAACTATATAAACATCAGAATTATAGCTAAATGACTAAAAATTATACTCAATATTGCTCTGGAGCCATATTTGGCGCTTTCAATGATTTTGTCTGGCTCTAAGACAAATTTTAGTTGGCGTTACGACTAAAAACGTATTTGAAATATTCAGTATTAAAGAATTATTAAACTAAATGATACATTCTGACACTAATATTACTCATGTGGTTGTTTTAAAAAATCTCACAGTAAATAGAAAATGTGTAACTCAAAATAGATTTTAAGACTTTTTCGGCTCTCTTTGATTGAGCTACGTTACTCTCCATAATCTTTGTTCAAACAACTTTGCCTTTCATCTCAATGTTTTAAACTAATTGTGTTAAAAAATGGCTAACCTCTGTCTTTTTCAGGTCTTCTGTCTGAAATCCCGGATCCGGACTCGTTCCTCCAGGACGCTTTGAACTCTTTGCCGTGAACACATCTCTCTCTTCTCTCTCTCGCTCCCTCCCTAAAAAAAACAACTCAAATCTCCCTGAACCAGGAATTCATTCAAAACATTAGCTCAAGTAAAAACACCGCTAGCTGTTCGTAACACACAAACTGCAGACATCATCACAAAGATGTCGGATCATTTTAAACACTGGGTAATATTTGGATGCAGTGTTGAAGCTACGAGTGGCATTTGGTTTTTATCTCTTGTTTGATCCTTTTAATACATTTGGGAGCAGGTTTTGTCGGTTATTTTTGTATTTCGTTAAATATTTCTTTCTCACCCAACTGGAAGCAACACGTTTCTTGGTTTGTTTTTGTTTTTATCAAAACCAGAGCTACACAAAGGAAGCGGCGTGATCAAAATCCCCCAGACACACGCCGCAAATGTTGGAATAATTTATTACTTTATTAATAAATCTTGTTTCTGCCTTTGTTTGGACATTTCTGACTGTGTTTCTGAGGTGTATTTGATATGTTTTATCCGTAGAACTGATGCATGGAGTGTGGAGCTGACTCAAAGTTTATTTCTTTCCCGCTGCTATAATTGTTTTTGGTTTATTTTTTGTCCAAATGTTGCTGTATGTCTGCTTTTTGGAAACTTTAGAACTAATAAAGCCCTACTTATTCCAAATCTCACCCTGGTCATACTGCCTCCTTTTTATGTATTTTTATAGTGTGACAGTCGATACTTGTATCAAACAAGACAATTTTAACACATACAGAGATAGGACCAGACGATGGACGAAGATGATGCAAAAGTGTCCGATTGTTTCTGTCTGTGTCTATTCATTTAAATGATCGTGAGATTCTGACACTGAAGATTTAGGGCCATTTCTGCATGTGGCCACAAGAGGGCAGTGACGCCCCACGCGATCAGTTTAACCAGACAAAAACCCTGGATCTGTTATAAAACCACAGCTCATGGTGCTGATGTTAACGATCTCTAAAACCTGAAACGGACATAGAAGCATGATTTATTTTAATTCAGAAAACTCATGACTCAAAATGCATCTGTTTTTACACAGCACTTTTCTAGACATAGTCCTTCACTCTTCAGAGCAGGGGTCTCCCACCTACAGCTTAAGATAAGATATACTTTATTGATCTCACAATGGAGAAATTCGGTTTTACACACATCACATCAGGGCATGCAGCAAACTACTTCAGTGCTCCTTATAGAAGTGGGCTAAAGTGTCCTGCCCAAGGACACAACGACAGCAGTGAGAGTCAGTACCTCCCCTAAGGATTGACAAATATGTTGAATAATTTTACATTATACAATTATTAAAAATACTCTAAAACATTGTGTGTGTGACTGCAAAACAGCCCAAGAAATAAAGTCAGTCATGGCTAAAATGTCGCTACATTTATCTTAATTTCATATTTTGACAGTCCTGTGTAACCTGGCAAAAGCCAGATTGATGATTGTGTAGAACTCTAACGCGTTCTCTCGAGTGTTTGTGAACTCACAAATACCGCGAGAATTCAGCTTGCAGGCAAGGTTAAGTCCTGTGGACTCACCACCTGCAGGAGGATCAGTGAGGGGCTGGTGCTAAGTGTACTGGGTGCAGCTCTGACTGACACCCAACCCCCCGACCCAGAAATGGATTAAGGGGAAGAGGATGGATGGACAGTCGTAAAACAATTTCCAAACGAACATATAATGAAGCTGCTTGTAAAGTATAATACATTTTGTTTTAAGACCTTGCTTTCTCACATTTCCCCAAAGGAAAAGATCCTCTTTTGTTCTGACATACAATAGTAGCTCAACTGAAACACCGTCTTCATGTAAACGAAAGGCCAAACCGATTCCCAACTTCAGCGTTTTACTGTTATAGCGTCCTCATGTAAACAGCACCATAGTTTGTTTGTGAAAACCTTCGAGACCGTTCCCTAAAGGCTAAATACCGACACGAGACCCTGAAGGGAAATTGGTCCTCTGCATTTGACCAATGCTGATGCCATTTTTAAGGCTTACGTCAGGACTCGGAAGCAGTGGTTGCCGTAGTAACAGCGCCAGGGACCCATCTCCAGATGTTACTGCTCGGCTTGGTCAGGACCGCAGCTGGAGGGTTTTACCTATTCAGCAAATATTTAGTGGTGGGGAAAACCGGAGCACCCGGAGGAAACCTATGCAGACTTACTGTAGGGAGAAGATGCATTGCTGTTTAATCACACGCTGCAAATCTTTGGTCGTATTTTTTTTTTACCAACAATAAAATGTCTTCTGACACAACTGTCAGACCTTTGCAGCTTTTGTAATTTTTCTTCAGTTTTGTGATTATTTAATTTCAAAGCTTTGTGATTCTTACTATCTCTGCACTTGGCACTTAGAGTTGCCTTGTGTATGAAATGCTATACAAATAACTTTGCCTTGCTTGCCTTAGTGTCCACAGTAACTCACGCAAGAGCATCAAGGAGTACACACACGCACGCACGCACGCACGCACGCACGCACACGCACACACACCAGCCTCGGCTCCATTCACATTTCTGGCTTTAACGTGACATTGATACAAAACTTTACCCCGTTCTCACCGACTTCTGTCCAATCACAGCGGTGCATCCCTCTCGGCCAATGGGAGCACGGCGCTGTGACAATGACCAGTGTGTGGAGGAGAGAATAATCCACTCAGACAACAATGACGCGGCGTGGAAACAGGAGGAGGGGCCTGAGAACCTCCTGCTCGGGCTCCAGCAGAGGCCTGTGTGGGAATGAGCCCCGAAACATCTGCTTCTGGATACGTTCCCATAGATGGAGCTGTGTGATGTCAAGTTGCCCTATTTCACATGTCGTTTCCAGGCAGGTTTGTTTGTATAGCACAGTTCATACACAAGGAAACTCAAAGTGCTTCACAAAACAGGACAGAAACAATCACACGAGGCATTAAAGTCATAAATATTCACAGTACATTAACAGGATGGAAGATACAGTCCCTCAGTTGTATGAACTGTTTTTAACCTGGATTTCAATATTGTCAGAGTAGAAGCCTGTCTCGCATTATAAATTCAATAAATTCTTGTATAGCCCTAAATCACAACAGTTGTTATCTCAGAGGACTTTACAAAACCATTGAATTCGCCAAGACAGATCAGAGAATCACAGTTCAAACACAAGAAATGCATTGATAAAAACTGAAAACACATAGAGCAATTGGTCTATAAGGGGCAGAGACCAATGTTGAGTCTCCTGGATCATTTTCACTGTCCTGAGACCCTCCTGTTTCTGCAAGGAATAACTCACACACAGACAGGCAATAAATCCAGGACTCAGGCTGAAGAAGGAGGACGGAGGCCACGCCATGCAGGACTTTCTGGAAGATTGAGATTTTAAGCTGCATAAATCTGAAATTCTGCCTCCCCATGTTTAGTTCAGACTCTAAGCACGTGCACAAGGTCAGTCCCTGTGCTCCTCAGAGTACGAGTCGGTTCACATGACACTAACAAGTCACGGATGTACTTTGTTGCGAGGCCATTACGAATACTGTGACAAACAGAGCTGCTTTAAAGTCTATTCTCTGTTACTTCCTGGTTCTCGTCAGGACTCAAGCTGCAGCGTTTAAAATAGACTGTAGCTGTTGTTGCACTGTTTTGACATAATAGCAAAGCTTTCATTGTTTAATTATCATCCATTCATTCTTTTTTTTTTTATAGTGATTACGTTACACTTGATGTTAGTCTCTATACTGACAATATTCAAAACCAGGTTAAAAACAGCTGTAGCAACTGAAGGATTGTATCTTCCCTCTAAAATGTATAAAATATAGATCCCTAGTATAGTACATTTTATTGTATTTGATTTTGCTTTGTCCAGCACTTTGATTGGGAGTTGCCTTGTGTGTGAACTGTGCTATATAAATAAACTTACTTGTTGGTTGTAGTCAAATTAGTAGCTCTTTCTTTGACCATTTCAGGTTAAATGATTCATAAATAGTTAGGACCATGTGTTAAGAGTGATAGATGCCTTGTATTATTGTTTTGTGAAGCACTTTGAAATGCCTTGTCAATGAACTGTGCCATACAAATAACCTTGCCTTCCCAGACCCTTCCTTTACTTTATTACGTCACAAAAAAACAAAAAAAAACTTCCTTTCTTTAACTTTTTTTCCCACTCTTCGGCACCTCTGTTTCTCAGGCCAATTGTCCCTCGGCCTGGTCCCTGGTCCAGATGGCCGGCCTGGACTTCATAGAGTGGCCCTTATACCAGGCCCACACTCGCATGGGGGGGAGAGGGGGGAGGGGGGTGAGGGTGGGAGAGGGAGGGGAGGGGGCACACTTCTTTTTTTGTCCCGCGGCCCCAGACCAGAGCTGTGGAGTGTGGGAATGAACGCGACGGAGCTGCTCCCACGTCTCTCAAGTGTGTGAGTCTGAGGGGGTCTCAGGAGGGGGTGAGGAGGGGGTGAAGTGTGCCACAAATGGGGGGTATTAGAGATGACAGACCCCCAAAAGCCGTGTCATGCATTCCAACGCGGTTTAAAAGATGTGGGAATGCAGGGTGTGAGTGGTAATCTCTGTGTAGGCTGCATTCATGTGACATCACAACATTCCAAAGGTAGACTTAAGTGTGATAATGAAGAGGGCAGCTGAGAAATGTTCATCTGTAACTATGGAGAGTGTCAAAAGTCAAAATTCTCTTCCAGTCCAAAGATGTTTCCCTGTATCCCCGATATTTAGCGGTAATTTAGGTGATGGTTTTACAGCAGGGGTCTCCAACCTTTTTCAATCTGAGAGCTACTTTTATACAAGCAAAGAGGCAGAGAGCTACTCCTTTTGTCGTAATAATAATCTAATAATTAATCTAATAATTACAACCAAACTCGGAGAACACATATAAAATGCACCATAATACTATATAACCCTATATTTATACTTATAATAGATATGTAATGGCTCAAAAAGTATTAAATTAAGTGTATTTGTTCCCGAGCTACCCCTAAGGGGCCGGCGAGCTACTGGTGGCTCCCGAGCTACAGGTTGGAGACCCCTGTTTTACAGTATTCTTATAATCTTACATACAGGAAATAGCTTAATTTGGAGTAATTTATCTAATATCTGGACAATCCACATGAAACAAAATCTATCCCAAAGTTCCACTGCTACAGCCTCAGTCCCGGATCTACAGCCTCAGTCCTGGATCTACAGCCTCAGTCCTGGATCTACAGCCTCAGTCCTGGATCAACAGCCTCAGTTTCAACAGCTTTGTAAAGTGCTCCAAGTCCTCCTGCTGTGATTAAGGCCTTTACAAAAAATACATTGAATTGAATGCTTGTGTGTTACTTTTCTCTGATCATAAACGCAGCAAAATGTGCAAAAGTTCCAGTACTTGTGTTTTTTATGATGTGCCGTCGAACAGGAAGTGGAGGAGAGCGAGGTGAGAGCGGAGTGTGTCCTGTGTGTGAGAGATGTAACAACAACAATCACGCTTCAAAAAACGCCGTGTGTGGGAGACGACACCTCCAGCTTTCAAATCCACAGAATCCTGTCAGCGGTAAGTGTGCCAGTGTTTTCACAAATGTCTTCTTAAAGCTCAGGTACCTAACTTTATTCTGTCGCAGAAAACACCTGTTGTTTGTCCCAATAGAAAGAGTCACGTAAAGTCAAGTAAAATGTCAAGTAAAATGTTGTGAACAAAATAGACCACAACGGCTGTCTTCATCTTACTAGAAAACATGGTATATTTTATACTTGTAAGAATAAGTCACTACTAGAGCCCTGTGAGTCACTATTTGACACTTTGGGATGAGAACTGATGGGATAAATGAAGGTGGTCGTGTCTTTTTCACTTTTCTGTCTGTAAAATCTGATCTAAAGCTGCAACGAAGGCCAAAAATACACATGTGAAAACTAGTGATGGAGAATGAAGAACTAAAGCTGGATTTCATTAGTTTTATTTCAGTCTATTCCAGATTTAGAGGTGAGCGCACAAAACCTTCAAACCACAGCCATATTCAACAGGAGATATTGTACAAGTATGTATTGTTTTATATAGATCATGTTTGTTTGAAAAACCCCCGAAGAAGTTGAGTGTTTTTCTAAAGAGTTTTGTGAAATATCTGTTCATGATCACACTACTGTTAAAAATTATAGACTTAGCGGGGATCTCACGCACAAGTTTGCCTGTGGCTTTCAGTTCAGTTTTTACAGACAGAGTATTTTAGATAGATAGATAGATAGATACTTTATTGATCCCCGTAGGATAAATTCAGGTGTCCAGCAGCAGAAAAAAAAAAAAAATGGATCATTCTAAAAAGCTAACAACAGTAACAATAAGCAACTGCCCTTCAGGTGACAGCAGCAGAGGTGGAGCAGCCTCTGGGTGGAGCAGGACGGGTCAGAGCAGCAGAAATGGACACATTTGGGTCAAGTAAAGGTTCTCTTATCTTAAATATTTAAAAACATCACATTATGTCACAGATCAATACAAATGTAATTATAAAGCACAATTCATTCAGTGGAACCCGAAGCGCCTCACAAGCCAAACTCTAACTAAACTAACCATCATAATAATGGGGCAAACATGCACAAATCTTTCATAAAACTCATTAATAATCCAAACTTCTTTCATATTAAACAGGTGTTAATAGATTGAATAAAACATCTAGAGGATTTTTTTCTGCTCTAAGTTTTGTATCTTTTCAAACTTGTCCGACTGTGACTTGTGCAGTTGTTGGTCAGTCCGCGGTGGAAGTGTGTCCCCCACGTGTGCCTCCCTCACCCCAGCGTCCTGCCCCTCTGTGGGGTCAGGACGTTCCCAGGCACACTGACCCCCTCCCCCGCCCTCCCCCTCCCCAGACGACTCCACCTGCTCCCATGAGGCCTGAGGCATTGTCCAGGGACCCTAAACAGCCCATTGATCGTGTGGCAGCTCCTTCTCTGCGCCTGATTGGCCGGAGGACTGTGAGAAAGTGCGGCGAACCCAGAACCCACACGCTCCGCGGCGCTGGGAGGAGTATAAATACAGGACAGAGAGAGCAGGACGACAGACGCTCCTCTCGCTCTCTCTCACTGCACTGCGATGGCTCCCACTGTCTCTGCATCGTGCTCCAAGGAAACCATGGCTTCAGCTCATAAAGTAAGTCCAGCTCCTCTGCAGAATCTATACTTGTATTCTAGATACTGATATAAGTTTATGCTCTGTGTGTTTTGAAACTGATAAACTAACTGACTTTCTTCTCTCTGCAGCTGAGGAAGCCCATGGTTGAAAAGCTCCGGCGTGATCGCATCAACACCTGTATCGAGCAGCTCAAGTCTCTGCTGGGCCCAGAGTTTCTCCGACAGCAGCCCTCCTCTAAGCAGGAGAAAGCAGACGTCCTGGAGATGACGGTGGCGTACCTCCAGGCCTGGCAGCAGAGCGGCCCCAAAGCCCCAGTCTCCAGGAAGAGCTCGGGGGACGGATACAGCCGCTGTGTGCAGGAGGCCGTCAGCTTCCTGTCCCACTGTGAGCAGACGCAGGCTCACACACGCCTGCTCGGACACTTCCAGGGAGCAGGGGCCAAGAGTCCCCCTACCACCCCCCCACGCTCCCCTCTGCACAAGGACCACTGCAAGGTCCAGAGCAACGGGCTCTGGAGGCCCTGGTAGGACTCACCAGACCAGGCCTCGTTTAAGCCTAAGTGTGAGCTGCACGCTGTCAGTGTCACGGACCACAAGGCGGAAACAAGTCCTCCAGTCACGCCCAGTGATGAAGATTCTGGTGAAGAGTCGTCTGTCTATGTGGATGAAGACTGTGTCCTTCAGGTGGATGAAGACTGTGTCCTTCAGGTGGATGAAGATCGCTCTGCCTCAGAGCTTGTGGACTTTGCTTCGTTAGAAGCGTCTCTGGTTCCTCTGGGACAGAGCATGTTGGTTTTATAAACCTGTGTCAAACCCACACTGGGTTCTGTTTGTTCTCACGTTGGGAACATTTGTTTACAATGTTTTAAATTGTTTAGTGCCTACATTAGGTCATTATTGATAAGTGTATCACTTATTATCTGTTGAACCTCTGATCCTGTGGATCGACTCCTGTAAATCTCAAATGATTCTATTTGATTTAAACTGTGACCGTCTCTGGCCCATGTCTAAAGTTATATATTATAACATTTATGTGGATGATGTTCATCTGTGAAATGATAAAGTCGTATCGATGAAGCTTCTGAGAAGCACCAGAAATAAACACAACTAAATATGACAAAACTGTCTCTGTGTCTGTGCAGTGTTCACCTCAGGTCTCACGATGAGGGTCTCAAGATGAGGGTCTCACGATGAGGGTCATGCTGAAGATCTCATGATGAAGATCTCATGATGAAGATCTCATGATGAAGATCTCATGATGAAGATCTCATGATGAAGATCTCATGAGGGTCTGCACCTTCAGATCTACAGGTCCTATAGTGGAAGGAAGGGGGCATTAGTTATAAATAATAGAACATGTAAAATATGTTCAAACGAACCTATTGCAGTCATGTGACATCACATGAGGCTCTTAGCGTCAGAGTCCTCTGTCACTGTGGCCTAAATGTAAATCATATTCAACAATGGTGTCATCTCCAACATGTGAGAAATAAGATTAAGCACATTCCTGAACTCTGACAAATGTGTGTGAATCTGTCCTGTTTCTGTTGTCCACAGTTTTTTCCCATCAGCCCCTCTGTCAGCCGCCACCAGACACACCCGCCCCACGGCAGGCACGCCTCCAGAATGAGCCAACTCTCATTCAAACTTTTCTTTAGTGGTTTGGAGTTTGGCCGGCCCAGGACTTTCTCAGGCTCTGAGTGTCCGCAGCAGCTGTCGCTCGCCGCCTCCCCTCCCTCAGTCCCTCTCTCCCTCCCTCCCTCACCCCCCCCTCCCACTCTCCTGTCCCGTTGGCAGACACCAGATCAAACATGAGGCTAATGTGATGTGTAACACGACACACGTCTTTTGTCCCAGCAGAGTGAGTGAGTGTGGGAAACTGGAGATAGCAAACTCACAACTGCAGCGCTCTGTAAACTTTTATGACAGGTTCAAAGCTGCGGCTGTGGGGGGGGGACACTTTGCACTCCCCCTCAGCGCTCCCCCAGAGACTGAAGACGCTGATGTGTCGAACCTAACCAACACAGAAAACAGGTTCTCGAGATCTACACAGAACAGAAAACTGCAGCCATCATTATTACTATAACTCATCGTAAACATAAGATTCTGTACCTTTTTTATTCGGATCCCATTCGACAAAAACTTTACATTGACTTCCTGAATCCATCAATTAGTTCATGCTGAGTGGTTTAACAAAAAAAGACATCATGGATGATCATGGATCTATTCTAATAACGGGTACGATCAGCTCGACCGGAGCCAGGCAGGATACAAGTGAATGTTGGTGTGTTTTGGGGAGAAAATAAAGTCTGACTCTTGAGTCAGTTTGAAGCACGACACTGTGACAGAGGCGAGTTATCTCTCTCTGCTCGGCGGGAGCCATGACACACGGCTTCTAAAGGCCGGATCTAGTTGTGATCTGGGCCTGGCCCGCTTTAACTGGACTTTAGGTTGTGCTTGTGACCGCAGCCTGATGTGTCGCAGGCAAGAAGAGAATGGCCTTCACAAAATGGACAAACGAAAGTCACAATATTCAAGTGATCAGGCCTTTAACCTCACAGTGACTTCAGTCACGTCTGTGAAATGAAGACAAGGCAGCGGAGAGTGCACCTGTACATGGTTTAAATGTTTGAGTCCCTCCAGATCAAACAAGAGGAGACAAAGGCTTTTATATGATGTGTCTCCATGTGAATAAAAAAGGAGATGTCATCATAAGACAATAACACTATTCAGTATTATAATTGTCTCATGCTTAAAGCGTGAGGTAAAACAAAGACATACAGTGCTTCCTGAGAATAATGTTTAGCAGTAAGCTATAACAGAGGTCCACAGTACACAACATGATGGTCAGTTTACACAGTCCTCTGTGACTAGCTAACACACACATTGTCATATACCATGTTTGCTCCTCATTCTGTATGAAAAAGTTGAAAACTGAAATAAAATCCCACGGGCATTTCAGCTCAAGATCCTGCTAAAGCCTCAGTATTTTTTTAACACTTGACAGATCTTTCAATGAGACAAAGAGTTTAAAGAAGCTCATACTTCATAATCAGTGTGCTTCAACGGTTGACTTCTACAAAGTTTAGTTTATTGTTAGCTCCACCATGTCTCAGCAGAAGACATGTTGTTGGTTCACAGTGTAAGGGACATGGTGGTTTTATACCATGTGTTGTATAGTGTTTTAACCTTGGACCAAAACATCAACTGGAAAAGAATTTACTTCTGCAGACTATTTTGTTGACCAGCTCAGTTTTATCATATATGGACAAGAAAGCTCATAAAAGATCCATATTTGTTATCATAACATGTGGTTGTGGCTGAGAGACAGGCAAACAGAGTAGAGTAGAGTAGAGTAGAGTAGATAGATACAGTAGATAATTTATTGATCCCCGTAGGAGAAATTCATGTGTCCAGTAAGAGCAAAAATGAAAAATAAAATTGATCATTCTAAAAAGATAACAATAGTAATAATCAGCAACAGCCTCAGGTCACCGCAGCAGAGGTGGAGCAGCCTCTGGGTGGAGCAGGACAGGTCAAAAGGTGTAGCCACTTTACGGACCATTTCCTCTGCTCTAATCCAAAGTAAAATGCTAAATGCTTCATCAGCATTTAAAAAAAAAGTTATCATTCCTCCAGTGGATTTTCACCTGATCCACTTGGTTCGGACCATGAATCCTCTCTGCTCTGGTCTGGACCAGTGTAAAACCATGAACACTGTACTGCAGCAACATCTCAGGTAGAAATAAGCAATACAAATAAAAATTGTAAAGCACAAAACAACAACTGTTTCAGACCTACTTAGGACTTGCTGCTGTTTCCAGCGCAAGTGCTTTACTTGTTTAAAGTAGAGTAGAGTAGAGTTGAGTAGGGTAGAGTAGGGTAGGGTAGAGTAGTGTAGGGTAGGGTAGCGCAGGGCAGAGCAGAGCAGAGCAGAGTAGGGTAGGGTAGGGTAGGGTAGAGTAGAGTAGGGTAGGGTAGGGTAGAGTAGAGTAGGGTAGGGTAGAGTAGAGTAGAGTAGGGTAGGGTAGGGTAGGGTAGGGTAGAGTAGTGTAGGGTAGGGTAGGGTAGGGTAGAGTAGAGTAGGGTAGGGTAGGGTAGAGTAGAGTAGGGTAGGGTAGGCTAGGGTAGAGTAGAGTAGGGTAGGGTAGGGTAGGGTAGGGTAGAGTAGAGTAGGGTAGGGTAGGGTAGAGTAGAGTAGGGTAGGGTAGGCTAAGGGTAGAGTAGAGTAGAGTAGGGTAGGGTAGGGTAGGGTAGGGTAGAGTAGAGTAGGGTAGGGTAGGGTAGAGTAGAGTAGGGTAGGGTAGGCTAGGGTAGAGTAGAGTAGAGTAGGGTAGGGTAGGGTAGGGTAGGGTAGAGTAGGGTAGGGTAGGGTAGGGTAGGGTAGAGCAGGGCAGAGCAGAGCAGAGCAGGGTAGAGTAGAGTAGAGTACAGTAGTGTAGGGTAGAGTAGAGTGGAGTAGAGGTGGTGGAAACCAGACTATAATGAGTTATAATGAGAATTAAATTGAATATACAATATGATTTAGTGCAATGCAAACAAGAACGATAGTGCCAAAGAGGGTCAGTGCAATAACATGATATTTAGTGCTATGTGCAAAATATATTTAAGATGATGTAATTTGTCATTTACAGTCACTATAACTAGATCTCTGCTAGCCATCTCCATCAGGAGCAGCACCCTGGGGCCCACATGCAAGCGTTGCTCTTGGATCAAGGCTGGAGGAAACCCACCCAGGCACAAGAAGACATAATACAGAGGAAGGTCCGGGCCTGCACTAGAATCTAACAAGCGACCATCTTGCTGTGAGTGCCACTACATGTTTAACTTAACTTTCTGAGACAATACACCACATCTAAGTTCCCCAGAGTGGGTCCAGAGCTTAGACGTCTTGAACATTACAGAGAGGCACGTGACCTGTGTTAGACTGTTTCACTGAGACAGTTGGACTAATATCTGATTTGAAGTACTGCACTTGAAACTACATACACGTCTATTGTTTGCATGAATAGCTTGTTGCAAACCCCTCCTTAGCATAGGACGCTGCAAGACAGAATGTATAACACTGGAGGTGTTATACATTCTGTCTTGCAGCGACACTGAGCTCGTGGTAGCTCTCATAAACATTAGATCCTGCTGCGCAGGCTCACATCAGACAGGAGACACGCGCTCACAGCTCGCGCTTTCACACCTGTGGGGCACGTGCCCTTTGATCCGGCCTCGTGCCACAGAAGGGGGTCCGAGCGCAGGTGTCCCGCGTGGAGGCGTCCCGCATGCGCGGCTCAGTGGGAGCTCGCGCCTTCACACCTCAGTGCGCGCGCTCAGGATGTCACACACGAGGCCGTAAAGTTCCGCCACTTCCGTGAGCCGCGTGGGGGTCTACTTTATTAACAGAAGACGTGGAGCCAGACCAAAGAGTGCAGATACTATTTAGTTTCGTGTCTTCTTCTGTACTCTTTGGCCAGACCTCAGACTGACGTGTGTGACACAAGCTCACGTGCCCCAATAACACTATTCAGTATTAACGGCTTATCGTTCCAGAACATCTGGCTCCAAATGGACACTTTTCAATTATAACATCAATCTCGTGCTCATTCAACCTGTATCTTATCTCAGAGCAGCAGAGCTCCAGATACTGTAGATAAATAGATACATTTGCTCAGGTCAGTACTGTTCCCCTGGGGGTGGAGAGTGTGGGAACCCCAAGCCTCCAGGGACAGGCCTTTGTTATGTTAATGTGACAGTATATAAGAGCCGCGCGCGTCCGCCGCCTCATCACTGCTGCACGCGACTGAGATGGCTCCTTACAGCTTTTCTACTCTGCACCAAACCAGGACCGAGAGGGATCCCATCAAAGTAAGTACCCAGTCGCTTTGGCGTTTATGGTTAGGATTGCATATGCAAATAGAGAGTATAGGTTGTTATTTAGCTTGTTAGTTATAATTTAGTTTGTGTGGCCCAGTTCATAATACTGTAAATGCTCACCAGGGCTGCAGAGTCAAGGGCTGCTTCCACATCTCTCCTCACTGTATGACTACCCTACAACTGTTTACACACTCTTTTACCCAGTTCTATTTACAAATTCAGTAAAAACAAATCTAGTGAAGACGAAGCTCTATTGCAGATTGAATTCAGTGGTATTGAATTTATTGGATCTTGAGTCATGTTGCTAAAACAGTTTAGATTTGATCTTTGAGCTGTATGAACAAAGATTCAGTTTTATGCTATGACAAAGTCTTGTGTGTCTTGGTAGATTTGATTTTGACGGCCTTTTTTCCTTATTCCATTTAGTTGAGGAAACCTATAGTAGAAAAGATGCGTCGAGACCGGATCAACAGCTGCATCGAGCAGCTGAAGGTCCTTCTGGAGAAGGAGCTGCGCCGCAAAGGCTGCCCCAAACTGGAGAAGGCCGACGTGCTGGAGATGACCGTGTGCTGCCTCAAGCAGCAGCTGCAGGGACACACGGGCCCCAGCGCCTTTGGGACGTCCCACATGGAGGACCACAGAGTAGCCAACATGGAGGTTCAACCAGAGGCCCTCAGACCTCACATGGATCTCCCTGGTGCATCCCAAAAGGAGGTGCACACACTCCCTCAGACCTGGCTTCAGGGCTCATCTAGCAGTCTACAGCAAACAGACACTGCTCCCAACAGCGCCCCCATGTGGAGGCCCTGGTGAACGGCCAAAGACTGTAGACTGTACTTGTGCTGATGTACATAGTCTGGACTGAGTGACGGTGGCGCCCCTGGTGGACACTGGAGGCTCTAACCATCACATTGATGGACTGTTGTGCTTGATCTTGTTTGTTTTGCTCATTTGATGACAGTGGACCAAACTGTAATTACTCCAGTGGAGTGAAGGTTGTGCTACGGGCCGTATGTGTACATGCAACTGGTGTTGAGAATATTTCTCTTGTGCTTTAAGCCAAATGGTAAAGTTATGAATGAATGAGTAAGTGAATGAGGGAATGAAAGGCATACTCTGACTGTTGTTGGTTCACATTGTATGCTCATAATTGTGTATATTCTGTACGACAATGAATAAAAGTTGCAATCAATAAATTGAGATCATTATTTGAAGTCTAATTCTAATACCGTACCACAAAATATCTATGCAACAACAATATGAAGTAGCCATAGCAGTACTGTATATAACTGTATTATTATCACACAATGAGCTGTCCTAGGTAAGTAAGAAATCTTTATTTATACAGGGCATTCCACAGAACAAGTACTTCACAATGTTTTGGAGGACAGATGTTTTTCATTCTTTCCGCACAGTGATGACGGAAGCGAGATGGCGAACACGTTGCTACATCAAACCCTCTGACCATTCCCAACCCCTAGCTCTCTCTCTCAGACCTATTGCACAGCAGTAGGGGACACTGGAGCACCTGGAGGAAACCTTCGCAGAAACACAGGGAGAACATGCCTGAGCCCTGTCGCTGCAGCACCTCGACCCATCTGCACCAAGGGGAGCTATGGCTTTATATTGAATAATTGTATAAGAGTGTATGACAAAAACATCTCTTTCATTAAATGAACCAGATCATTTACAAAAGTCGAGTCGTTTTTAACAACCAATTTTTTTCCCTCAATACTTTTAACTTAAACAAATTGTTTTATCTTTTTCCAGATACTATTACCATCATGATTCAGCACTAAGTTTAGTGCCATATCTCTCATATTTTGTGTTTTTTCATGTCTATGGACCATTTTTGTTCAAAATAATCACGATAATAATAATAATAATAATAATAAAACACTTGGATGAATTTCCCTTGCCTCAATATAAATATATATTTATATTATTGTTGTGAACAAGATGGCATTATAAACCTGTCGTTGAGTCTCAAATGTCAATTAACTGTTTTATAATACACACACATGGCTGAGTGAAGCTGAGGACCTATAGTTTTGGCCTCTGGTAACTATAATTATAAGTGAGAACAATGTCCAACCATACAAAATCTCCACCATGTTCTTTGATAAGTATAAATTACAGTTTGTGTCTTTGTGGCTGCCTCTAATCGTAAATGTCAAAAGAATTTGGTTTTGATTGATTTAGGAACCGCTAATTCAGATTCAGGAACTGTTAAAAAAGACAAAAGCTCCTGAATCCAATAATTTTTTTCTCTATTTGAATCGCTATTAGTCCACTATCTCTTGTGAAGTGTCAGAGCTGTACCTTTTTTCTATTTCAGATACAATTACTGAAAAAACAGTGGTGCCTGAAGTGTTCATAATTTCTAATGTACGCAAAACGAAACCACAAACATGATACAAAAAAATAAAACAAAATTAAAACAAGACACAAAATAACTGAAAAACGAAAAATACCCTTTTGAATTGGAAAAATAAAGACAGGGTGAAATCCGAGGCACTCTGATAAAAGTCCTTTAATGCAGAAGGGACCAACGCGTTTCGGCCACGCAGGGCCTTCTTCAGGGCAATGTAAAAAACATTGAATAGACGGGTGTTAAAATAGACAAATGACATCCACTGAACTAGTCACCTGACACACAAGAACAACCTCTATTGGATGAAACATTGAAGGTAAGCGTTTGATAGGACCAGTGACGTACACAGGACTCGTCACATGATAAAGTATAAGTATCCTCCCTTCATTCAAAAAGAATGAAGGGGGGATATTCAAACATATGCAGACACTACAAGGTATGCTACAAAGGACAATGTTACACACAAAGATAATAAAAACAGACAAATTACCAGAGGGGCCCCTCAAAAAATACCTTGTCAAATTGACAAAAAAAAAACATACACATTTTTTTGGACCCTGTAGCACTCATTCCTCCTGTTCTGAAGACACAAAATAAACTGCATTAAACCATTTGAAAAAGAGGTTTGGCTCCTTACACACACACACACACACACACACACACACACACACAAACACTCTAACCATACACCTCTCTCCCACTGCTCTGTGCTGAAGGCGTCACACCTCCACATACTGTTTGCTTCTCCTTTGTTTGTCCAAATGAAACCATGAAAAGCTGTAGTGTCAGTTTCTATCTTCGCAGCTGCTGTTAAATGCAGAATAATGTTGGTGCATTCTTTCACATCTTTGCGGCGGCCTGAGGAGGATGTTGTTGAGGAAGTGAATATATTGCTGCAGGTGCTGGGGGTCACACGTGTTGTATTTTAAAGTCCCACTGCCTTCTACTGGCCGGGCACAAGAACTAAATTGTTTTCTGTAGCCATGTAAACTCTGCGCAGGAGACTGGTTGTTTTTGCTAATTGCTTTGCACCGTCTGCGCATCAACTCTCTATAAAACGGGGCCTCAGGCTGAGTAGATAAGATAAGAGGAAGATTGATTAACCTCAAGCGATGTGAGTCCTCTGGGAATCCTTATCTGTTTGGTCCACAGCCTCCAGGGAGTGATGCAGTCATAATTAGAGCCCATTTTAATGAATATATTAGTGTTAAGTGAAGGGTCAAAGGGCGACTGTTTATCTCCACTCACACCTGTGGAAAAAGCAACCGTTTAACCTTTCCATGGGGTGACATCAAGAAAACACATGACGCACACAGAGAGCCCTGCAAACACATTGTAGATATTAATAACTTATGCTTAAGATATAAATACTGTAGTAACAATATGTCAGTAATACAGATATAACATGGGTCTACAATACAAAATATGTAGGTCAGGTTCCACAGAGGCAGTAATCTTGTATTGTAGTACATGTACCTGCCCCGCTCCCTCTGCTCCTCCTCCTCCCTCCAGATCTTGGTGCCTCCTTTCCGCCTCAACACCGTGGGGAGCAGAGCATTCAGCTGATGTGCTCCCCAGCTCTGGAACACCTTTCCCCCTGACCTCCGCAACACTGACCCTCTCCCACGTTTCAAAACCGCGCTCAAAACACATCTATTCAGACTGGCCTGTTCACGGTGACCCCACATTCCACTGTCCATTTGGAATTGTCTGCTTTTTACTGCTTTTGTGTACCGTCCTTTTGTGAGGTGACCTTGAGTGTCCAAAAGCTAAATTAACTTGTGCTAAAGTTGAGCAGTCTTCCTGAAATCCAAGTTAAAAACAGCTCTGTTTGGCTGGCCATACACCTGAAGGATTGTTTCTGTGAGTTATAATGCTTTGTGTCTCTGAGTGAAAAGGGTTTAGGCTGTTATTAATTATAACTAAAGTTTCAAGGCCAAGATAACATAGATAACTATCTACTATAAGTATTACAGCTATTTTATTTTTTAAGCAGGCGTTTATTCCTTGCCCACTGCAGGAAAAAAATATATGATTAAGATTAAGAGATCCTTTCCCTCCCACAGTAGGGGAAATTTCAGTGTTACATCACAAGTTCAAGAACAGTGGGAATGAGAAGCACACAGCACAAATATAAACAATAAACACATATAAAAGGTGCAGTAAAGGATTCAGGTTAGCTCAGCTTAGCATTAGCATCCAAGTAGCACCAAGTCAAAACCACTCCATGCCCTCCACCAAACCCAACTCCCAGTGCACATGAACTCTGTTTCTGTAATAACGCAGTGTAACGAAGCCTCCAAGCTTGAAATGTGAAAGCATGTTCTCTGTCTATATGTACCTTTGCTCATTTTCATGAAACACATGTGTGTGCTTTGAGCGCTACACGGAGGAGCAATTCTACTCCTTCGTCCGCCCCAAACAAAACCACGCAAAGCTGCAGTTTTCCATTTTTTCTGCTACTCTTAACTGGCCTGGCACTAGAACTACTTTGTTTTCCGTTGTGTAGACACTTTTTTCAAAGTGACCCGCTTATGAAAAGTGGTCATTTTTATAAATTGCTTTGCAGCGTCTCAGCAGCATCTCCGTCTAAACGGGGCCTTGGATTTTCCGGTTTGGTTTTTGCATTATAGCCTTTTTGGGACCTTCATTCATCTCACCACAAACCAATGCATCATCTAGACTCTCTAGAGAGATAAATACAGTATATACTTATATTTATAGATCTGTAGAATAATCAGAAATACTCAAGAGTATGAAGGTATAAGTCATTAGCTCTGACTGTTAAAAGGGTACAAAGTGACAGTTGACACACGTGGTCCCATCCTGTACATTCTAACATCATTTAGAATTATATTGCGTAGGTGTTCATTAGACCTCAGTGTTCGTGTACATGTTCTTCTTTTACTCAATCCTATATTTCTCACTGCACTTGTACATTTCAAACTTCTTCTGAAATCCACCTGTTGATCCTCATAGACTCTGGTCTCTGGTCTGTTTGACCTCCTGACTGCGGGACGTGACCCGGACTCCGCTGAGCCGTGGCACACTCCTGCATTCACACGGTGGGAACACGCCTCGCTCTCCCACCACAGTCACCAGGGGTCAATGGGCTTGACCCCGGACACACAAAGCACCCTTTTATCATCTCACTTCTGCCCTGGCTTTCAGAAGATTTTGGAGGGAAAAGCCACAACACACATTTTTCACATACCAAGAACAGCTGCTCAAAATGCCCCAAGACACGTGATGATGGATGAGTAATGAGGCAGAAGTGTGTTAGCCCGAGGCCTGGCTAGTGGACAAACCATTTGCAAATCATCAACAAAAGTTGATTTTTGATGCCATTTTTGATTTGGAATTTTTGATTTATTTCAATTAAATTTATTCTTGTATAGCCCTAAATCACAACAGTAGTTATTTAAACAGTTCAAACACAAGAAATGCAAAGATAAAAAACACACAGAGCCATTGGTCCATAAGGGGCGGATGCCCAATGTCCATAAATGTTGACAAAGTCTGTCAGGAATGAACCAGACAGAGACGGATCGTGGTGCGCCAAACTCTGGAAATGTATTTAGTTTCTCTCAAGTTCCAGTGGTTTCTGATGTTTCTTTCTCTCAGACAGAATGGAGTCAGTACACACTTTATATAGTCATTGTTACGTCACACATCAAAAGACATACGTGTCACACAGAGACAGTCACATCATAGTCAAAACATGGTTGCACCATCAGAAGAGTCCTTGTATAGTCCTGCACGTAGGCCAAATCGCTATCTAATCCTAACAAGTCCATAAATCACATTGAATGTTGAGTGTTGAGAATCATGACCACTGTCCTTATAAGGTGCTACTTATATTTGGCAATACCATATCAATGCACATTTAAAACTTATACTATATCTAGATGTCTTAATGCTAAGGGCACATAACGAAAGCTAACGTCACTAAGCTAACGTCTTATCTTTGAAACTTTATAGAACTTTCAAGCATTAAAACAATACAGTAAACATTCAGGATTTGTTCATTGTGTACATTTGGATACAATTCTGGAAATGCGCGGTGGTGTTCATCTCTGGTTTGAAAATAATAATGTATATTTTAGGCAGAAAGTAACCGCCGTAGAAGGCCAGAACACTGCAGAGGATGGCAAAGACGTGGGCGGCCATTGTGAACGGACCTCGGCTGATCAAGTACAGTGTGAAGAAGCTAATCCAGGATATTTTATACACCATTAAGCTAAACGTAATGCTCTTCGCCTCACTGTAATTAGCTGGGAGGTCTTTGCCCAGGTAGCTCAAGATGAAACAAAAAACGCTAATTGTCGAGACGTACGTTACTTCCACCATTGAACCGATAGATAACGTATTACTACACTCCACGACTATGCTATTGGCGTAAAATGAAAAATCTTTGGATGGTTTTGGCGGGTCTACAGCTACACGCAAAATAGAAATGGCAAGGATCAGAGAAGATACAACAAAAATTGTCCACTCAGGTCCATTGTTTTTAGCCCACCTATCGTAAATCGGTGGAAGCTTGGAGGAAAATTTAAAAATGCAAACGACTTGTAAGGCACGCACGGTTATGGCGGTTAAGCAGACAGTGAAACTAAATATGAATAAGGGGTGTTTTAGCAGGCAGCCTATGTGCGAAGGCTCTCCAAAGTGGCACAAAGCACTGAGAGTGGCTAACGTTTGCGCGGCCAGCATCACAAGGCACGTTCGACCTCCAGCGGATTTGGCAACAGGTGTGGTGATGTGGAGGATGAGGATGATAGCAGAGCTAATCGTCAAGAAAAGACAGCAGGCCATGAAGAAGAGGAGAGCAATGGTCAGTGGGTCGGTCCATGACAAGGTTAAAACAGTCCGGTGCAAGCAGTGGTCGCTTTTCTCAGGAGCCCATTCCTCGATCGGACACGGTTGGCAGTGAGTAGGATCTGGAGAGAACGATTAGAAGGAAGGAATAAGTAAATAGTAGTAATAATAATGGTTTAAGTTCTAAAGCTCTCAAAGATTATCGGCCACAATAACACTACTAGTAGCCCCATTTCCACCAAGCCTTCTCGACCCTCCTCTACTCAGCTCAACTCCTGATTGCGTTTCCATTATGCTTGAGTTTGGCAATTATTTTTTCTGAGGCGGCCATATTGTAATATCTTAAGAATGTGGAGGGTCAGACCCTTTTCATTCACCCAGTTACCATTTCATTTAACTTTACAATTATTGACAGAATATTTGTGGGAAAGCTACTTCAATTAAAAAAATATTTCATGAACAAAAATAGAAAAGCATAAGGTAGAAATAGGCCATTATTGAGCCACCGTTTAATTAAGCAATTATGCCGGTTAAGTGGACAGTATGAGATTGGAAAGGAACAAGTGGGAAATGTGTCCACTTTAGTATCTGGTGCTGTATCCTAGCAACCAATCCTCAACAAAACAGTATCCGGGGAGATTCATTGATAACATGGCTTCCAACAGCACTCAGACCAAACTCTGTCAGTTCATCACTTTAAGTACCAGACCTGTATACAACCAGGGCCGTAGTATTAAAAAGTTACCTGGTCACACAGGGCTGGTGGAAACGCTCCCAAACAGGGTAGACTAAAGCCCTGTTTCCACAAGCCTGACTTGCCCTTACTCTACTGAAGGGCCAAGTCAAGCTGGTGGAAACAGGGCTTTAGTCATAAGGTTACCAGATGCATTAACGAAGTGAGCAGCAGGACAGGCCTTGCAGTCAAAACAGCAGGAGTGTTGTCCAGTTAATGCTTTCTTGAATCCAGTGCGACAGGGGGGAGAGCAGATCGACAGTGGGACCTGCAAAGAAACAAATTAGTTCAACAGCTTTTAACGTTATGTATTTGCAAATGTTAGAATGTTTCTCTTTTCTCATTAAACTGCCAAGTTTTAGGACCCGAACACACTGTTTCATCTTAACATAGATGTAGTGCTCATTATTCACCAGATTCTTTTTCAATCTTTTCTAATTATTTTGAAAGGACAGTTTTACTCCCTGAATCAGGAAGTTTCACCCTCTTGACAGCTCTATAGAGGTGACTAGGTTACTAGGTTAAATCCTCCAGCTCTGGTAGTCCTGACCAAGCCGAGCATCAACATCTGGAGATGAGTTCCCGGGCGCTGTACTACCGCGACCACTGCTCCTGACGTAAGCCTTTGCGGCATCAGGATGGGTCAAATGCAGAGGATTGAATTGCCCTACAGGGATTAATAAAGTGGACCTTTACCTTTACCGTTACCATGTATAGATTGGTAGGTTATGGCACACTTTTTGTATTCCAATTTTCTCCACATGCATTTCCCCGTCAGGACCAGACCTATACTGTTATGTGCATATTTTGGATGGATGAGAGAAACAAGTGCTCAAAAGAAAGTAAAAACAAGTCTGAGTCAATCTTACACTACCTGGTCACTGTACCGCAAGTGGCGTTCCAGACAGATCTATTTCAAAAACAAGGCTGGGTTTACACTAGCTACAATTGAAGTGAAGTCTGGTGAACTTGGGGCTAATAATCAATCATATGTTTGGAAATCGTTAAACAAGTGTTCGCTTATAGTCACCAAGGTCAACTCACTTCTTTTGAAACTTCTTTTGTTGCACTTGCTTCTCGGAAGATATTTAGAAATCCCACATCAATGCACATTTAAAACTTATATCTGGATGTATTAATACTAAGGGTATTGATGGGTAAGTGACTGTAAATGACACATAGAACAAAAAGTGTTATTTCATTATTTTGTCCTCTTTGTTTTTTGATCTGAAGTAAACCAAGTCTAATTAGTGTGAATGCGTCCTCAAACTATAGATCCATTTAGTAAAACTTCTCAAACCTGTGTTATTGTGTCATCTGCTATAGTGCTGTGCCACTCGATGAGATCCTCGTTTATGACCAACGACACCGGGTTTGGACTAAAGGACCCGACCAGCCTAAGCGACCACTTCGAGCCCCTCCAGATCCAAGTCACAATGTCATATCCTGTGGGTGGGTCTCCATTTTGATCAAAGTAAACTGAAGTGTTGTCAATAGAGAATTGTACACTCTTCAACCAGGGCAGTAGCTGTGTTCCAGAGAATGCAAAATCAGACCATTTCAAACAGCTCTTTAAAAGCACAGATATATTCTTACCTCCCAGGGCTGAAGCTTCCTGTTGCTGCAATTTCTTGAATCGCAGTCTAAAAGATTATGAAGCGAGTGGGCTATTGCGTACACTGCTTTGTACACATTGAATGAAGAGGTCAAGTCATATGTCTCTAATGTATAATTATTTATGGCTAAACTGTACACACTAGTGCTTTGCAGGCAGTCATTCTCAAAGCTCTCACTATCTACACTCCCATTGTATTGCATGGACTTCTCAAAATCTCTTTTCTCAAATTCCTCAAACCCGTCCAAATCGGCTTGTTTCACCGATATTCCTATCACCGTCCCAATTGTTTGGACGCCGGGAATGCTCAAAATTAGCTGAGCCATCGACCAGTCTTCAGTTCCTATCCACACTTTATTGGTGACGTTTTTCTCAATGATGTAAGGCACAAACCCTCTGAATATACTCTTGCTTGAAAACGCCACAATCGTGTTGACTTTAGTCGCAAGTATGCCATCCACTAGCTGTCTCATCTTTGTTGCAGATGTGGCTGAAACAGACGGAATGATGCCTTGAAAAGCGATGCAGATGCCGTAGAGAGGGGCTCGTTGGGTGAGGAACTGCATTCCGTGGAGACCGTAGTCGTTGTCACTACCCAGAAGAGCGATCCAAGTCCAGTTGAAGCGGACCAACAGCTCGATCATGGCCGTCACCTGGTTCTTGTCGCTGGGGATTGTGCGGAAGAAAGACGGGTAGAGGTTCTTGTTGCTGAGTAATTCATTAGAAGCTTCGTAAGAGATCTGGATAAAATAAGAATGTATTCAGAATTGTCAGTCAGAGATGACAATCCTCGGTCCCATCTGAACCTCAACTGCAACCATACTAAATTCAATTCAATTTATTCATGTTTAGCCCTAAATTACAACAGTAGACTTTACACAACGGTTGATTTTGCCATCACAGATCAGAGAATCAAAAAGTTCAAACACAAGAAATGCAATGATTAAAAAACTCATAGAGCCATTGATCCAAAAGAGGCAGAGGATCAATGTCCAGAAATGTTGATAAATGTCCTACATACAACAAGTACATGTATCTCAGCAGTCTCTAAAGGTTCAGAAACATGGAGAGTCAGGACGAAGATTTCTGCAGCAAAAATGTATAATGTTGATGTCAAATCTTTCCTTTTTTGTTTTGTATTGTTGTCTTGTGCACAAGTTTACTACATGCAGCTATTTTATTCCTATCACTGAAGTGCTTTCTACTGTCCAAGATTATGCACATGTTTTTGACATATTTATGAGAAAACAATAAGACAATAGTTCATTTGTACTGACAACTACGTATGATGTGGAACAGATTTGGTTTCTGGTGGATTGACAGAGAAATTTGCTAAGACTAGAACAAAATTTCAGCTGCCCTCCAGGTTCTTGCTGCTGAGTAATTAGTTAGCTTCGGAATCATTAGAATCCTCAGTCCCATCTGAACGTCAACCACAACAATCAGAGATTATCCTCTTTGTGGTAGTATGAAGTGGATCATCTCTTTGTTCAGAACGTGTATCTGCAATACCTGCAAGGACATGGATTGTACTATTGGTAGACCAGCCTGTAGAACTGGTCTTGGTTCCAGTGACTGTATAGAAGTATTCACATTTCACATTAACCAAACTGAACCCTAATCTCTCACCTGTGGCACGAGGTACGAGCCTAAAAGAGCGGCTGGAGTAAAGCTTTTGCTGCTGCTGTCTGGTCCAATGACAGCCAGGGGTTCTCTACTCCCCTCCTGGATACCCCTTCCTCCTCCTCCTCCTCTGCCCTGTGGTGGGAACAGGGCTCGATATTGGGGTTCCAGCAGGTCCAGAGTAGCTAGCATACTCGCGGGGATGGAGCAGATGTCGTAGATCTGATATCCGAGCCTCACCCCGGGGAGCAGGCTGTTGTTGTTGATCTGCTCCACAGTGAAGCGTAAGGCCTGCATCAGGTGGAAGCCGTGCTTGTTCGGAGTCCCCCTGAACACAGTGAAGGCTTGGATCACATCAGGCACACTGGCAAAATTATAGAAAAATATATGAAGTCACGGTCCTGACCCAAACCCAAACTGCTTATAAGTGGTTGGCCTGTAAAATGTAAGATGGGCAGAGGAGCAGAGGCAAAGAATCCATGATGCAAGGAATACCAGACTGAATACTTAAGGAAGTCTTTATGTTGAACATGGTGGATACAGGCATCAGGCTTGAACAGTGCAGGCGACCTCTCTTTCTCTTTCATTATTGTAGAAATTCCTGTATTACCCTTTACAAACACCAGGGAGGGATGGAAGAGTTATTTTAGCTAATGTCCTTTTGTGAAAAACAGCTTGACTTGCCCTCAGAGTCAGCACTTGCCTGTATGCGCTGAATTCCCTGAGGTCTGTAATTAGTTCTCAGACCTAACTGTGTTGTGCACCCTGAGATGTGCGCACGCTACCACAAATTCATGCTTACAAGAAGTTAATACATCCTTGTATTAGGAGATATTTCATTCATATTTGATTAATTTCTGATATGGGAATATTTTGACCACCTGAAAACAAGAAGTGCATATGTCGAGCACTGAACTGTTTTTTTGCAATGTTCCTTCTACAATACAGGATTTTGAAGAGGTCAGTTCACCAACAGCACATCAGAGAATCAAACTAACAAAGACATAGGAGCCATTGGTCCATAGGAAGTGCAATAACTGTAAATGTCCTTAAATGTTCCGCATCATCACTGTCCTTAGACCCTCCTGTATCAGCAAGGAACAATATAAACAGTCTGCAGAACAAGAACTGTAACGTCTTGTGATAAATCAACTGGGCTGACATTCAGACATGTGTTATAGATTTAATTTACATCTGGAGTGATTACTGACAACCTACACGGACATGGACATAGAGGACAGGAATGTGTGCTGTCAAACGGTGCCCAGGCTTACGGATTAGTTTGACCGTTTTGGTAAGACTTAAACACTTTAAAAAGCTAATATACTGTAATATTCTTACTTTTTTATTCTCTCACAATATAGCCTGTCTTTGTACTTCTACAGTATGTGTTTGTTGTTTCCTGATAGAATTGATTTGAAATTGCACATATGACTTACTTGTTGCATGGCTCCAGGGCTATCTGGCCTCCTACGTGCTTGTTGTTTTTAAATAGAGGAAACAGCCCTGCAATGATGTGATCCCCGCTCAGATACATGCCCTGTCCATTAGAGTCATAGTCCAGCTCTGCAGCAGTGATCCGCAGCAGAGTCCAAACCTGAGCCAGGGTCCAGAACAGAGTCAGGGTCCAGAGCCTCATTTCTCCAGCCGCCGTCTCTCCTTCTGTGTTCAAAGGTGTCCGGTGAATGCGTTATGTTAAAGGATGAGGTCTGTGCATTTGCATTGTGTTCTGGTCGAGCAAAGTTTGCAAATGTTTCTGCCTGTCGTGTCCGCCCCACTAGGAAAATACGCAAACCATATCTTTGAGGTTAAGGAAATGTCTGAAGTGGATACAATAACGACAATGTGTGGAAAACATGCATTTTAGTCGTTTAGTTTTGTGCCCTTTCCCTCAATAATAATAATAATGCAATGGTTTTATACAGCGCTTTTTCTGGACACAAAACACTTCACATGTCATTATTCATTCACTCCATACCCGGTGGTGATAAATTTCTACTGTAGCTACAGCTACCCTGGGGCACACTGACAGAAGCGATGCAACCAGTATGTGCCATCGGCTCCTCCGACCACCACCAACCATTCACACACACCAGACTCATTCTAGTTAATGCGGGTGAAGTGTCCTGCCTAAGGCCACAACAACAGTTTGGCACTTGACAGCTACACATGGTGTTCCCAGAGGTTAAGTGTCTTGCCAAGGACACATCAACAGCAGACATCAGTGGGACCAACTGAGCCACTGTCGCCCCACTGTTGTTTTAGTTTTATTGTTTTTGTGCAGATTTGCGTCAGTTCTTTGGGGCTCTAAGCTGAGAGCTTGTGTTTGGTAGTAAGTGTGACCTAGTAAGTGTGACCCTTTGGTAGTAAGTTTGACCTATTGATTCTGTTCTGTTTTTATGGACAGAATTTCAAGGCATAGTCAGAGGTCAGAGGGATTCCTGATTATTGTTATTAATCTTTTCTTCAGACTCAAATTAAATTGATTTAGATTTTAGGCAAGGCAAGTTTCTCCATGGCCTCTCATCAAAGTATACATCTGTGACATTAGTGCCATAGGAAACCAACTTGGACTCTGAGGAGCACAGGGACTGAACTCCTATTGGGACTCTGAGGAGCACTGGCTGTGTATTTTAGTGTAGAGTTATTGTTCATATAATGTAATGCAACACTGGAATTTCCTCACTGTGGGATGAACAAAGGATATCTTAATCTTTCAACTGAAGAATTGCATATTCATTCTTATTTATGTATGGTAATTATTGATGCTTTGTGTGACTGCCTTATGCTCACTGCTCAGTAATGGGGTTTTCAGTATCTTACGTGTAAATGTCCATCTACATAAGCCACAGAGCGTTTGCATGTTGTGACATTTGAGGCGGATTCTGTTGAAGACACCTGTGCCATATTTGCATAAAGTTTGATTGTTTTGACAAGATTCTCGATGAAGCAAATCACTAGTAAATTTATGCAAATGCAAAAAACTGCAATGGTCCAAATGATATTTTCCATTCACTTTCAGAAGTATCTAAAGGTTTAGATGTCTTTTGTTGATTTTGACATTAAAATCTAAATTAACTGCATACAAGTAAAATATTGTATTTTGATTCATTATTTTCAAATAGTCAATAAGGATTTTACATGTATTGAACTGTAAGAACTTTTTGCTTTATTTCAGGTTCCTGAATCTGATTTGAGGTGTTCCTCAGCTATGACAACAGATGATTATCACCCAATAGTTCATTTTTCAGTCTATTGCCCCGTTTCTACCAGCCCTGCATGGCCCTGGAGGTATTCAGGCCGAGCTGGTACTAGAGTGTTCTAACTGACAAAGATTGGCCAGAGAGCTGCTGGAAGCCATGATTACCAAGGAATTTCCTCTGGTTCGTTGGGGGTAGGTTGCTAGGATACGGTACCAGCTACTAAAGCGTAATGGAAACGACCTGGTAGAGTACAGCAGAGTAGAGTAGAGACAAGTAGGGCTCTTTTCTGGTAGAATGTGTGCTTATTAGAGCCAACCCGCACACACCAGTTATACCAGAGTTATTATTTACTAAAGAACATGTAGTCAACTTTGGAATTTGACCTTTCTCTGCCCAGAGATTGTTCCCACTTATAATTAAAGTAAATTATTAATGAGAGGCTAAAACTACAACACCCCAGCTTCATGAAGAGTCTATAGAGATATCTCACGTGACGTCACGATGCCTCGAACTCGCGGGGCATCCGCCATACTGGAGGACAAGCAAACGCTGTATGATAGTGGCGTGCACCCGGGACCGCATAAACATGTTCAACATTTTTGCCGTTTTTGGCTGCAGCAAAAGGAGAGACAGGGAAAATAAGTTGTGTTACCGACTGCCAGCCGTCCTTACTTCACACGGCTCAAAAACAGAAGACATCTCAAAGAAACGAGAGAGAAATGGCACAACCATACGCAACAACAAAAAACTAATAGCCACCAGAGCGCCCGAATATGGATCATTTCATTTCTGCTAAGTGAAATCAATTTGATGGCGGATTTAGTGTTATTCCGAAACAAACAGAAGTTTAAGGATAAAACATATCTGTCTGACTGCAACGTGGGGTTGCTCCATAGACTGTAGCTTAGCTTGTAGCATAGCTGTTATATATTTGGTCTCACACAGGACCTCACCCGGTTCACAGGGTATCTGACTTACCGAAGGCCAGCAGACATGTGAACGACTGAGCCGTGCTCCAGGGTGCCCCGTACTAGTATTTATTAATAAATAATAAAGTAATCTCATTATTTCCACTGCAGTGTAGCCACACATAGATCCATGGTGTAACAATAAACACATTAAATGTTAATCGGAGAATACATTATACATATACATTCTTAATACACGTGCACAGAGGTTTTCAGAATTTTCTGTTCACGTTTTCATGAAAAAACACTGTTTTAATGCGACAATATGCGACCGCGGTAAACCTGGATGTAACGATAAACATTAATAATACATTTTAGGACGCATTTTCAGAGGATCTGATTCATGACTTTAGGTTGAGTATATATTTGGGTCACTAACTGCAGAAGTTTCAAATTCTCTGTTCAGTTTTCATGTAGTTCGAGAGAGTTCTAGTTTTGAACGTCCAGTTATAGATAGCTAGCAGGGCTGTTACTCGCCGAGGTTGTCCTCCAGTATGGCTTCCGTGGAGTGCGGTAAAGTTAGTTTTATAATGGATATTCAACACATTCAAATAATCTATTTAGCCCTTTGCCCTTTTGGCCCTTTGATTTCAAAACATGTTGGGTTTATGTATTCTGGTCCCCCACACATGAAACAAAGCTTATTTTTTCAATATTCCCTTTGGTTGATTTTTTTATGATTTTTTTGCTATAAAATATTCCCTTTAATCTATTTAGCCCTTTGCCCTTTAGGCCCTTTGATTTCAAAACACGTTGGGTTTATGTATTCTGGTCCCCCACACATGAAACACATCTTATTTTTTCAATATTCCCTTTGGTTGATTTTTTATTATTTTTTTGCTATTAAAAAGTCCCTTTAATCTATTTAGCCCTTTGCCCTTTAGGCCCTTTGATTTCAAAACACGTTGGGTTTATGTATTCTGGTCCCCCACACATGAAACACATCTTATTTTTTCAATATTCCCTTTGGTTGATTTTTTATGATTTTTTTGCTATTAAAAAGTCCCTTTAATCTATTTAGCCCTTTGCCCTTTAGGCCCTTTGATTTCAAAACACGTTGGGTTTATGTATTCTGGTCCCCCACACATGAAACAAAGCTTATTTTTTCAATATTCCCTTTGGTTGATTTTTTTATGATTTTTTTGCTATAAAATATTCCCTTTAATCTATTTAGCCCTTTGCCCTTTAGGCCCTTTGATTTCAAAACACGTTGGGTTTATGTATTCTGGTCCCCCACACATGAAACAAAGCTTATTTTTTCAATATTCCCTTTGGTTGATTTTTTATGATTTTTTTGCTATTAAAAAGTCCCTTTAATCTATTTAGCCCTTTGCCCTTTAGGCCCTTTGATTTCAAAACACGTTGGGTTTATGTATTCTGGTCCCCCACACATGAAACAAAGCTTATTTTTTCAATATTCCCTTTGGTTGATTTTTTTATGATTTTTTTGCTATAAAATATTCCCTTTAATCTATTTAGCCCTTTGCCCTTTAGGCCCTTTGATTTCAAAACACGTTGGGTTTATGTATTCTGGTCCCCCACACATGAAACAAAGCTTATTTTTTCAATATTCCCTTTGGTTGATTTTGTATGATTTTTTTGCTATTAAAAAGTCCCTTTAATCTATTTAGCCCTTTGCCCTTTAGGCCCTTTGATTTCAAAACACGTTGGGTTTATGTATTCTGGTCCCCCACGCATGAAACAAAGCTTATTTTTTCAATATTCCCTTTGGTTGATTTTGTATGATTTTTTTGCTATTAAAAAGTCCCTTTAATCTATTTAGCCCTTTGCCCTTTAGGCCCTTTGATTTCAAAACACGTTGGGTTTATGCCTGATGGTCCCCCACACATGAAACAAAGCCTCTTTTTTCAATATTCCCTTTGGTTGATTTTTTATGATTTTTTTGCTATAAAATATTCCCTTTAATCTATTTAGCCCTTTGCCCTTTGATTTCCAAACATGTTGGGTTTATGTCTACTGGTCCCCCACACTGATTTTTTTACCTAATAGATCCATGTTTTTTAACCCCAGAAATGAGCACAGGGCAGAAGAGTGCCTTACTGCCCCACCTGGACCAGTGTATTGCCCACAGTATTGCCCCACCGGATCATTACACGTAATTTATCAGGTTATATGTCCGGCTGATTTGCCCCTGTATTAATACATTAGAACAGAAATAGAATGTCTTAAGACGTCTTTGGGAGCCAATGTGATGTAATTAAAGATTTATTGCAGTATCCACATCCTGACAGTGGAAGATTCTGCAGTAATATATGCGGGGGTATGGGTATGTGTGTACCTGTGTAGACACAAATATAGATGGACTTTATAAAGCAGTTTCCATACAGAAAAAAACAGTAGTACAACATAACATGCACATATAAAAATAATGTTTATATAAGGAAAATCCAACACTACTTAATAACACATAAAAATGCACCAACCAAATCTATTAACTAACTTTGTACTTAATAGGTCAAACATGCAATATTGATGCTTTTGTCCAACAGGGGGCGCCAATGTCTAACATGTTGCGTCTCGCACTGGATAGACGCAAGGTGATGCCGATTATGAAAAAAAAGTTCCCAAATGAATACACTGTACACATAACATCCCAAATGATGCTTCAAAGGACTGTAACACAAAATGTGCTGTTGAGAACCTACTCTTTTTGTTATTAAACGCACATTAAAGTCAGTAATGTAAAGTAATGTTAGAAAAAGCGCGCTCTTTGCGCTTCCGCGGCAAACTTGCCTTGAGTGCGCATTTCAGTGAGGGGTCCTTCAAGGTGTATGGCAATGTGGCGAACTTTCATCGCCTGGTTTACTTTGTGTATTAAATATGTATATATATAATTTTCTTTTTACAACCGTCTTGTTATGCACTCAAGTGGTATACTCTGTTTTCAGTACAACCTGGATTTTTATACCGTAGTTTCAAGCATGGGGTCAATATGTGCCCTCGGTGGAGTTAATCCTCTGTTCCTCTGATAATCTTTGTCACACCTCTGGAGTAAAACGCGCCCTGTACAGCGACATTTACATTAGCATACCAATTAACTATAAGTTGATGTATTTACTATTGAAAAGTCCTCATTTTTAACATGCCAAAACATAGAAGAGGGTGTGGTTCGCTCAGAAGGGACCTCTGGACAGCTGCTGGAGGGGAAGAAAGGCTTTTTCAATGTTTTAAGTCTTGTGGCAGATGGAAGGAGTCTACTTCACCCAGGTCTGATATTTGGGCTCGATTGTCATTAGTGGTCTTTGGCAAAGACACTAAAAACAATCGAAGTTGGCTACATACAATTTGGAGTGACAATCGCAGGCAACTAAAAAAAAGAGTAATGACAGCTCAGACAGACATGGAGAATTTGGACAATGAAGAATCAACACAGAATCAGGGAGACCAAAAAGTTCAAATAGATGAAGAGGATTGGGGCCAGGGAGAAATCATGAATAAAAATTTGGATGAAGAGGGTACAGGAATAGAATTGGGAGACCTAGGCCTGGACTCCACCGGGCGCGTCTCCGTTGACGCGCGTTGGCTGCTGTCCGTCAGCCGTCCGTAAAACGGACTAGTGGTCAAACCGGCTGCAGCAGCGCGCAACTCTGGCTGTGCGCTTATCAGCCTGCTTTGTTTTTGTAGGAGACATGTTTGGGCATTGTGTGAATGAATGACTGTTTGGCTGATGGAGGAGTTATGCGTCGGCGTGCACGTGTGCGTGAGCGTGTGCGTGAGAGCGCCCGTGTGTGTGTGTGTGTGTGTGTGGTGGGAGGCGTGTGCGTGCATGTGTGTTTGGGTCTGTGACTGCAGCGTTTATTATGATCCAGCCTCTTCGTTTGTTTTCTACTTATTTAGCGCGTCATACACTTTTATCGGACCCAACTCGCCTCTCCGCGGCTTTAGGCAACAGGCAGAGCTATAGTTTTAAATAGAAGAAGCGGTGTGTGATTTGAATGAGCTGTGGCTATGATCAATGCAAAGCACAGCATATTGAAGCATTGAGGACGTCGCGATGGATGAGGCAAAACTTATTGAAAGCAATTGGAAAAAGGGGAGAGAGAAAAGAACTCCAACATATCCAGTGTTGTGAGATCTGTCTCTCATAAGTGCAGCTCTGTGTGTGTGTGTGTGTGTGCGCGCGTGCGTGCACTTGTTTTCAACTCCTGGTGGGTTCCATAACCTGAGATTCCACTCACGTCATGGGGACTGGTTTTACGTGGTGGGGCCCGAACACCGGACCCCACTGGTCCAAGCTTAATAATCAATGGGTAATGCTTTTCTAACGGTCCTTATGCAGTCTCTGTAAAAATATGGAAAGGACCCCTGGAGGTTTACTTTCCTGAAAAAAGTGTGTTATGTGTCGGAACCCTGGTGGTGGGTTGCGGGATATCAAGGAGGGGCACACTGGGGCAATTTCAGTCCAGCAGGCTGGAGCCAATCATGGAGCAGCACAACAGAGGAAATCAGGTGTCAGGCTAGAAAAAGGTGCAAGTGTGTGGTTCATTAGGCTGCAAGAAATCATGGAGGAGCACACTGAAGCGCACGCTTACAAACCACTGGTAAGTGCTGACTACAAGTCATGACTTCAAATTGTTATATAGAATGATTACAAATTATTTGTTGTTTGTGCAGCTTAGTCAAGAGTCCCTAATTGATGAAGTCGACTCAGATTCTGACGATTTAACTGTCAAGAAGAAACCTGTAAAAAAGTATGGAAAAAGAAAAATCAAAAACACTTTTCTTCAAGACTCGGAAAGTGACGAACCAAAGGCAAATAAGATTGTTATCATGCAGCTGCAAAAGAAGAAAAATGGGGGGCGAGTATACAGCAAGAGACACTTCTGCCTCTACTGTTCAATGTCCTGCCACAAAATGTCCCGTCATTTGACTAGAAAACATGGAAATGAAAGTGACGTAGCCAGAGCATTGGCTCTACCTGTGAAATCTAAAGCACGTAAACTTCAGTTTGATTTGATCAGGAATAGTGGAAACCGTGAGCACAATTTTGAGGTTTTAAAGGCCGGCATTGGAACTTTAGTCCCAGCTAAACAGCCAAATTCCCCAGTTAAATCCAGTGAGTTTTTGCACTGTATAGACTGTGGGGCATTGCTTAAGCGAAAGTCGCTGTGGAGGCATGTGGCCAGGTGCCGGCTTTCACAGAAAGATGCCCAGGCTAAACCAGGTAGAAGTAGGGTCCAGTCCCTCTGCTCCCTAGCCCAGCCTGTACCGGAGGGCATCAGCAAAAAGCTGTGGTCTTTAATTTCGGCAATGCATCAGGATGAGGTCACGGGTGTTGTCAAAGCAGAAAAGGGGATTCTGAGACTCGGAGAGCACCTGTACTTAAAACACGGGCATGATAAGACTAAGCATGATTACATTAGGCAGAAAATGAGAGAAGTCGGTAGGTTAATTAACGAAGCAAAAACCGCAGGGAAACTGAAAACAATTAAGGATTTCTTTATTCCTTCCAACTTTAACCATGTGATTGATGCAGTCAGGTCTGTGGCTGGATATGATGAGGAAACAAATCAATACAAGACTCCATCCTTGGCCCTCAAACTCGGCCATAGCCTCAGAAAGCTAGCAGATATTCTTCAATGTGACTCAAAAATGGAGCATTGTGTTGATGAACTATTTATTAAAAACCTCCAACGAAGCCGGCTGCTTTTTGAGAAGAGGTGGGACGTCTGTGTTTCTTCTGCTGCCCTACAGACCCTCCGGCAAGCCAAGTGGAACACTCCGGACCTGCTCCCTCTGACTGAGGACGTTAGAGCCATGCATGCACATATTGAGGTATGTCGACCTGAATATGTGCAAACCCTAATAAGTGAGCCAACGTCTAAGCATTGGTCTAAACTGGCAGTTTTGACTCTTTGTGAGGTCATCATTTTCAATCGAAGAAGGGAAGGTGAGGTTTCAAAGATGCCACTGACAGCCTTTACCTTAAGAAGTAAGACTGGGATCCATTCTGACATTGCTCTGGGACTGTCCCAACTTGAGAAAAAGCTGTGTCAGCATTTTCAACGCATTGAAATTAAAGGGAAAAGAAGTCGGAAAGTGCCGGTTCTTTTGACTCCTGAAATGATTGCTTCGATGGAGGTGCTGGTGGAGAACAGAAGGGCCTGTTCCATCTCTGACCATAACCCATACTTCTTTTCCCGCCCGGGCGCAGACACCCACATCAGGGGATCAGACTCCCTACGCCAGGTAGCCAAAGAATGTGGTGCGGTGCATCCAGAGATGCTATCCTCAACCAAACTTAGAAAGCACATAGCTACTATGTCTACAGTTCTCAATATGAAAGAGAATGAGATGGACATACTTGCCAACTTCCTCGGCCATGACATTCGCATCCACAGGCAATATTACAGACTACCAGAGGGGACACTGGAGCTGGCCAAAATCAGCAAAGTGTTGATGGCCATGGAGCAGGGAAGAGTGACGGAATTCGAAGGAAAGAGCCTCGACCAGATACAAATTGAGCCTGAAGGTAATTCTTGATATTATTAAAATATGTATGATTTTTTTCCCCTAAAGGCCACTTGTATTTTTATTTTCTGTGCGACAGGGAGAGCAGTAGAGATCCTCTCACAAACGGACGGGCTAAAAGAAACTTCAAGCGGAGAACCTTCAACCATTCATCCAGATGCACCCCATGGTAGTGGCAGTGCCCCTTCTGGTAAGTGTACCAGGTGGGGGATTACAGCCAGGCTGCTTGGTCCTAACCCTGGGAGTGTATATTGCTAATATATTTTTATTTCTCTCCCTAGAACGTGTAAGAAAGCCATGGTCTGCATCTGAGGTGAAGGCTGTGGAGAAGACCATGACACCTTTCATACAGACTGGAAAGGTCCCTGGGAAGTCTCACTGCCTGGCCTGCATTAATGCCTCACCAGATGACCTTAGACATCGGACATGGAGTGGCATTAAATTCTATGTCAAAAATAGAATCACTGCAATTCGAAAACAAAATCTAAAATAAAATTCCTTTAAAATAGTTGTTTGGTTTCTATTGACTGTTTTGTATTACTTAAAGTAGTCCCAGTAAAAAAAGATTATGTCTATGGGTCCCATTCTGAACGGCCCTGTCAAAGGGACCCACCAGGTAACAAAAACGTGTATGTGTGCGTGCGTGTGTGTGTGTGTGGGAGCGCGCGGCGGTGAGGAGAGAGCGCCTCGGAGGTAGACGGGACAGAGCGAGAGAAAAAAGAGCGAGGTGTATATAAAGATTAGCGTATTAACATTACGCGAAAAATAAATGGTAGATTTACGATCAGGAAAAAATTATTTAAATTAACACATGAAAAACATTACACACGTTTGTTAATAATCATTGTCATTAACAAATACTTATAACCAAGGACTACAGCATATCAATACATGTTTAACAATGTTGTAAATATATTATTCCATTGCATTTTCAATGGAAAACGGACCCGACACGCGTCGACGGACGGAACAAATAGGATTGTTTCTATTTCGTCCGTCCACGTCTTTTGCACCCTCCGTTGACGGAATAGGTCCGACGTGCGTTGGACGGACGCATGCGGAGGCAGTGGAGCCACTTCCATTCACTCTCATGGAGATAACGGAGACGGAGATGAAACGGACATGTTTGGACGGATCCGTCGTCCGTTTTACGCGCCCGGTGGAGTCGGGGCCTTAGAAATGACAGTGGATGAAATTGAGGGAGAAGACAAGGATTCGGATGACAATGGCCAATACAAAACAGACAGCAAGAGTGACGATAGTTTTGACGTTGGACAACCAAAACAGAAGAGGAGAACAAAGTCTGCAATTGTCTCAGAGGATGAAGATAGTGATGTTGATTCAACAGAAATGACGCGAGACATGAAAACACTGAGGGATGTGAACAAATATAGAAACATTTCCCGTACACCTCGCACTTTCTCTATTGGCTTGACCAACAAAGAATGGAAGACAATAGCACCACAGATGGGTGATGTACAACTCGGAGTGGGGTGGACCCATGTTCTCTACGAGAAAATAAGGGAACACCATCCCAGTTGTGTGCCAATATTTACATATTGCCATGTACGGTGCCTTGGTAGTAGGAAATCCAAATTTCCATACTTGAGGATAAAGGCCTGCTGCAAGTTTTCGACCTGCACCACAAAGTTCACCATCACAATGACTGACAGTCCATCTCACAAAAAACAGCTTGATATGATTGTCAGTCGTACAGGACAGGTTCGACACCTCAAACATGAAACTAGGAGCAGACCAGCCAGCAACATAAAACGTGGAAAAATAGCAAAGGCTGCTTGTAAAGGGGTCAGTAATTTATATTATAAAAGCTTGCGCTCCACTCCTATATCTGAGTTAGCTGCTGGCAACCTGTCAAAAAGCCTGAGCAAAAACATTTTAAAAGTGATTGCCTGTGAATACAAGAAACATCAGCGATTACACGACAATGTGCTGTTGGAGTTACAGATGACTCAAACAATAATACGGGAGTGTGACACAAACCACCGCCACCTTCCAGGGTATGTACAGGTACTACAGACAGACCCGTTTGCAGCGCACCTTTTTACCGAGGATAGTGTGGCCATTTTGGTCAACCATCTCCGGTCAAGGGAGAGGGTGTCTTTGTATCTAGATGCAACTGGAAGTGTTGTGAGCAAGATTCCAGGGACCAAAAAGCAAGTTTTTTATTACGCTTTGACGCTACCTGGAGCTGGTCGAGATGCCCCCCCTCTTCCTGTCTGCGAGCTCCTCTCCAGTGAGCATTCACTGCCACACATCGCATTTTGGCTGATGAAATTTTGTCATACCGTGGCAAAGTTCACCAAACTTCATCCAGCCAAAATTGAGACAGACTACAGCTGGGCACTTATTCAGGCCACATTGTTAGCCTTCAACAAGGAGAGTGTGGATGGTTATCTGACCACTACCTTTTCTATCATCTCAAGAAAACTGTGCTGGGATGATATCAAAGCCACTACAGTTCTCCATCTATGCGCTGCGCACATCATCAAGGCTGTACACACAAGCATCTCAAGAAAAACCCCCGACAATGGCCTTAGACAATTTGCCACCTTTGTTTTTGCACGGCTGCAAAATACCACCTCCCTCCAATCGGCAAAAGACATTTTTGGCCATCTGTGTAGAGTCTTGTTGGGGAAGCATGCAAATGCAACGGTCAAAACAAGTGTTGCATATCTCCAGGGCCTGATATCTAGGGGGAACAACCCTGACATTGATGCCATGGAGATGGATTTGTCTGATTACAAAATGTCAGAGGACGACATTCGAGCAAGGACCATTATGGGCAGATCCCCATATGGTAGATTTTTTCAAGACACTTGCCAAAGGGCAAGATTGGACGTTGAGGTGGAGGACAGGGAAGACGATATAAATGAGTACTTCTGTCCTGACATCGTGGCAGTGCTGATGAACACTTACATGGGAATCTACCCACTTTGGAGTGGCATTATGCTCGTTGATTTGAGGGGCTATGTCCAAGATGTGACCCATCAAGAAGAGGCAGAGCAGAGCCGAGATACCAACTGTCACGTAGAGGGATGGTTCAGCATTGTGAAGAACTCTGTTTTAAAGAAAAAGTTGCGTCTCAGGCCTGCTGTCTTCATAAGGTCCATGTATTGCACCTTGAAGGGAAGGTACATTGAGCATAACCTCAGGCACGGTCTTGTGGGTAATGTAGGTCTGAGACCACGCAGAGAGGCTGATCTGTCCCTGTCAGAAGAAACCTGGGCGAAGCGTGGGGAACCGAATCAGCCTAAAAAAAAGTCGCGGTATTACTCCGCCCCTCCAGAAGTCCCACAGCCACGGAAAAAGATGGGTTCTGTAGCCGACACACTCCCTTTTGAAAAAGACACACAAAAGAAGAAAGAAGACATGCACTCGTGGGAATCAGAGTCACACACAAAAAACAAAAGGAAAAAAACACAGAGACAAAAGGGAGCGACACATAAGGGGAAAAAAGACACACACACAGGAGGAGAAAACATGTCACAGGTAAGTGTTAATGGATGTACATATACTGTTTATACATTTATATTAAAGGAATTTCATTTAACCTAAGTTTTATTGTAGGTCGAGACACTGTGGGTGAGGAGTGACACAGAGCTGGTCATATCAGTAATCAAATGCAGACAACTCTGATTTTCTATTAGGCATGCAGACTTTCGGACATTACGCCCTAATGAATGGATTTCTGGAGAGGTGAGTGTTTTGTTATGAATATATGACTGCTAACTTTATCCTCTGAAGTTCTAGTCATCATTATCACATTTGCTACCTGCCTATGACGGCATTCATATATTGTGGAAAAATTGTTTCCTATTGACTGGTAACAATATATCTAATATTTGTATCTCCTAGGTCATCGAAGCATACATTTCGGACACGCTGAATAAATATGACACTGCTCAAAAAGTTCTACAAATAGACCACTACACCACAGGACTCATTCTACAGGGCTCGTGGGAAAGGATCAGTCGGCATCTAATGCGAAATGTAAGGAAAAGACATTTTGGGAGTTATTTTCCTAATAAATTCATGAGTACATTATTATTACATCTATTATAAATATCAAAATGACCGCAGGTCAACATGGATGACTTTGGTGCAGCCGTATCATTTGTTAACGTGCATGGCAACCACTGGAGGTTTGTGGTGAGTACAACTAAAATTGGTCATAATGACAACAATATCAATACAAAGCAGAACAAGACGGACAACTTTATGTGATTTGACATTGCATTGTTGTGTTTTATCCAGTATCTCCATGCACCCTCTCGGAGCATCTTCATCATCGACCCTGCAACTACCACCAATGACCACAGTCTCTCTGCAACTGCTGTAAAGAGTTTCAAGTGAGAAAATAAGACACACATTGTCACATTCTTTCACAAATACTCATAAATTATATACATTCTCCCACCCAGATTGACAGTCCCTCCGAGTCACTCACTGTCACAGACTACCGTAGACCATTCAATTCATTCTTACTACAATTATTCTCTCATTCATGTCTATCTTACTTGTTATTTTTGCTGTTTTCCATACATACATGGTCTCTCTCTCTCACACACACAATTTGCTCTCTCTTCAAAACTCTATACAAAACTTGAAATCCATGCAAAACAATACGTAAAATATTTGAATATAGACTCCATAGGTGTATCCCTATCTCACTACATACACGACCATTTTAACCCAGAGTGATACTTCACTACAACCATATAACCCTGAAATGCTTCGTACAGTCTATGACCAATTAAATCCATTGCATCACAGTACAGTATTTTTTTTTGCTAATTAGATACATTGTTACAGAAGGCTACTTCTTACTGCTCTGTCATTTATTTTGTCAGACGCTTCTTTCAAATGCGACAAAATATTGTCGGAAGACAGGCGTGGACTGGCCTGCACTGGAAGCCAGCAACAATACCACACACTACACAAAAAGATGGATCAAGTTGTGGAGTCTTTGTTATGCAGGTATTACACAGAAGTTGGTACTATCTGAAGCCATGTTCCACATCACATTAGTTGTCATGAACTTTTTGTAGAGAACACTGAACCTGCATTTGTCTGAACAACAGTTACAAAATTATCCATTGTTTTTTTATTTCATTTTTGTTTAAGATGGCAAAAAAAGCAGTACAGGCTTTCCCAGCACTCCCGTTGCTTGACACGAGTGGCTCAGCAAGAGTTGTGGCCAATCTCCGGTGTGAGATGGCAAATGATATCTTGCTTGCATCAGGTATTTTTTTATTTTCTCACAATCACAATTTCAATTGGTGTAATGTAGGCAGTCCCAGGCTGCAGTGATTAGTTAAGTAAGCATTAGTATAAGATAAGCTCTGTGGCAAGGCTGCATCCCACGGGTCATACTGTCATTTTTTACAGTTAAAGACTATTGCACCATCTGTGGTCTCTTTGATGTTCCAAGCGGAACAGACATGGAAGCAGCAGTGATTGACTGGGTGAGTGTTAAAAACTGACATTTTATAAATTACTGACTTAACAATATGATACAGTAAATATTGCAAACTTAAAGCTGTTTTACACTTTAGTAGTATAATGCATTATCCTATGCTCAGCACAATGCAAGAGCTTCTCCAGTATTGAAAAGTGATCAAACTTTGAATGTTGACTTTGAACTTTTTTTACAGACCCAATGTGATTGCTGTGGGAGGTGGTCCCATGATGTTTGCATCGCTGCAGACAATCAGCGCAAATACGGAAATAAGTGGACTTGTCAACTGTGTTGCTAGGAAGAGACCAAAAAAGGAGAGGGGGGATGTAACGAAGTGGGGTTGAGGTGGGCAGTTAGTGGAGGACAAGGGGATAAAGACAATGAAGGGATTAGTGGCTAGTGGTAGCTAAACGTTCAATGTTTGTGTATATGTATTAATGTAAAAATCTTTTTTTTTTTTATCAACCAAATATTGAAAAATTTGGTATATCTAAAAAAATCAACCAAAGGGAATATTGAAAAAAGAGGCTTTGTTTCATGTGTGGGGGACCATCAGGCATAAACCCAACGTGTTTTGAAATCAAAGGGCCTAAAGGGCAAAGGGCTAAATAGATTAAAGGGACTTTTTAATAGCAAAAAAATAATAAAAAATCAACCAAAGGGAATATTGAAAAAAGAAGCTTTGTTTCATGTGTGGGGGACCAGATTACATAAACCCAACATGTTTTGAAATCAAAGGGCCAAAAGGGCAAAGGGCTAAATAGATTAAAGGGAATATTTTATAGCAAAAAAATAATAAAAAATCAACCAAAGGGAATATTGAAAAAATAAGATGTGTTTCATGTGTGGGGGACCAGAATACATAAACCCAACGTGTTTTGAAATCAAAGGGCCTAAAGGGCAAAGGGCTAAATAGATTAAAGGGACTTTTTAATAGCAAAAAAATCATAAAAAATCAACCAAAGGGAATATTGAAAAAAGAAGCTTTGTTTCATGTGTGGGGGACCAGAATACATAAACCCAACGTGTTTTGAAATCAAAGGGCCTAAAGGGCAAAGGGCTAAATAGATTTTATGAATGTGTTGAATGTGTCGAATATCCATTATAAAACTAACTTTACCGCACTCTGCCGTGGCTGCTAGTCACGTGACCGTAGGATCCCTCTATACATTTGTTTTTACTTTATGATAGATCAATGGTTTTTACAGAGTCCTCCGGATTTCAGATTTGGATGCAGCCTGCTCCGTCCTGCAGAGGGCGCTGTTGCACGTGTGAAACCCAGAACGTAACGTCCGCTACTTGAGTCTTCTGAAAAGTTATTCCACAGCTACTTTGAGGTAAACAACCAAACAAATGACTTTAATTCGCCATAACAATTATATCCATCACAGGTCTATGCGCTCAAAACATGCGATTTGTTGTAGATTTTGCCCAAAAAACAAAACTAGCAGCGTCTTTAGTTGTGCTGCGGTTTTAGCCAAGTCATGAGCTAACGTTAGCATCAGGGCTAAAGCTATGTTTTTAAGACTTACCACTGCTTAAACATGTCCTATACCCCCCGGGCAAAGTGGTAACTCTAAGTACTTAGGGAAAGGTTATGTTTGTAAATGTTGTCTTTCTGTAAACCACCATAGTGTTACTTTACATTTGCCTCAATCAGTCATGTCATGCTAGCTAACACAATAAACACAAACACAAAGCTTAACTACATACTGGCAAAGGCAGCTTTAGGGTTATATATGAATGTGTATGTATATGGAGTGTATATACAAATGTCTGGATACATCTTTGCCCAGTGCTGGAAGAGCAAATTGTGAAATTATATTAGTCATTTTTTTCCTGTAAATTACAAGAATTTCTCTGGGAACAAGCTCCCAATGTTTACTGTTCATTAGTAATAGCCTTTTTTGTGGGATTTTATTACATACATTTTCTAATTTACAGAGCTTTTGTCACATCTTTATTAGTCATCCACACGATATACTGGGCATGTCTTTCATCACCAGATAGTGAATTCGGTTAATTAGAATACTATTCAATTCAATGAATATTTGTATTGCCCTAAATCATAACAACAGTATTCTCAGAAGACTGTACAAAGTTGCTGATTTGCCAACATCAGATCAGAAAATCAGACTGTTCAAACACATAAAATACAATAATAACAAAATTATAGGAGTCATTAGTCCATAAGGATTGGGGTGACCAATGTAGAAATAGAAATAGAGGCATCCGCTCCCACGGATGGACATGCGGTAGATTCAGAATTGAGGTTGTAGATCTGGGAGGGGAATGCATGCCGTCGTAAGTTCTTTTGGTGGTTTGATAGGTAAGGTTGTGTGAGAAAATGGAAATCTTTTTAATAAATTAGAAAAATATGTATTCCCTCTTCTCTGGACTTCTAGTTGAAGTCTCTCACTGTTATTTTTCAGCTCTCTTCGATCCGAGATGTCGTCCGGTGCTCTGTTCCCCAGTCTGACCAGTGGCTCCAGAGGCAGCTCCAGTAAATACCTGGTGGAGTTTCGCGCTGGAAAGATGACGATGAAGGGAAATGTGGTGACGCCAGACAAACGCAAAGGAAGTGTCTACGTGCAACAGTCCGACGATTCGCTCATCCACTTCTGCTGGAAGGACAGAACCACTGGCAACGTGGACGATGTGAGTGTTATATCATCTATTACAGGGGTATTCTACTTGGTCCCCGAAGAGCAAAGTAGATGCAGTTTTTCAGTCCAACCAAGCAAGAGCAAAATATACTCGTGCTCAAGTTCCCTGGATGTTTAGTGGTGGGGGGAAATTCGCACACGATTAAATTGATGCAGTAGAGCAATTAAATAATTGTCTGTTCCACTTTCATGTTTTCCCCTGAGCTTCCGCTGATATGTTTCAATTGTGTATTAAATAAAAGGGGCGCTTTTAGTGGTGTTGTATATGTTCATGGATAACATTTTTGCACTTCCCTCCTAAGTGTTTGCTCTTCAGTTAATGTAAAACCCTAATAAATGTGACATCTGAGATGGGTCTTTTTTTCCTCAATTTTGTGTAATGTCTTTGACTATTATGAGGGACATGAATCACAATAAATTACAGAATAAAATTGCAATATTATTAGAATTGCAATAATATTTAATCGTGGTCCAAAAACCGCAAAACTAATGAATCATCAAATTTTTGCCAATTCCCATCTCTATGGATGCATGATATTATCTGGAGAGGGTATTGCTGCTTAAAACTTTCTCTTCACACTGGCTGTAAGGGAGATTTTCACATAGACTTCAATGTGAACTAAAACAGAAACAATTGTAGTATTTAAAAGACATCATTAGCATGACCAAACCTAATCTACGTCTGTGTCTCTGTTGCATTTGTGATCTTAGATTTGAAGCTACAGATAAATAGATAATTGTAAATCCTGTATTGACTGTTATAGTTTCCCACTGGTCTTCTTCATAATATCTACAGAAATGTTTGTGACCCCCTCTTGTTGAATTGTCTCTTTGTCTCTTGTGTTTCAGGATCTGATCATCTTCCCAGACGACTGTGAGTTTAAGAGAGTCTCCCAGTGCACCACCGGCCGAGTCTATGTGCTGAAGTTTAAGGCCGGGTCCAAGAGGCTCTTCTTCTGGATGCAGGTCAGAAAACAGAGGCTTTCGTGTTCCCCTAAACCAGGCTTCTCCAAACAAAGGCCGGTGTCCCGATTGTGGCCCTCTTTGTCATTTTATGTGGCCCTCTGCCTCGCTAACACAAAGTAAAGTAGAAGACCCAGACAGGGGGAGTATTTGTGGATGAAATCAAAAGAAAAGATTGAGTAATACATTTTTGGCGAAATGTAAAAAAAAAGATCGGCCTCTGATTTTATATGTCAACTTTGATGCCAGTTACATAGAAAATAAAAGATCATCAGTGACAAAGCAGCAGATTAAATCCCACTGATTAACATGGCTAACGGACAAGTAAATCACTAAATGTAATCATTTTGTTTCTACTAAAAAAAGAATATCTAATGTGGACATCTGAAAATATGAAACAAACCTCTGCTGCTCATTCCATCAAAGGATCTCGTCTGTGACACCGATAAACAGCCTCTATAGAACATTTGACTGTTTTATTTAACGGTTATCTTACCCTAACCCTTTCTTTGTGTAGCATAAAACCTTTTGAATTCTGTGCCTTCAATGTGAAGGCAGCGGAGTTTGCAGATGAGATACAATTCGATTCATAGCTACCTACAGAGATACAGGCCACTTTTGATTCGATGTCCTCTGCGGCTCAAATGATTCCTTGTGGTCGGATAAATGAAATAGTCTGAATCTACGTCTGACATATTCCCGAATATTAAACTCCTCCTCCTTCTGCGCAGGAGCCAAAGACCGACAAAGACGAGGAGTTCTGCCGCAAAGTGAATGAGTTCCTGAACAACCCTCCGATCCCTGGGGCCCCCGGCAGCGGAGCAGGCAGCGGCCACGAGCTCTCGGCTCTGGGAGGAGAAGGCGGTCTGCAGAACCTGCTGGGGAACATGAGCCACAACCAACTCATGCAGCTCATCGGCCCCACTGGGCTCGGGGGACTGGGTGAGGACCACTGGACTTGCACTGAAGCATGAGGGCCGACGACATTGACTATTTGAAAACATATTTTATCTTTATTTTTATCTTCTAGTGTGAACAATTTAAAACATTAATCCAATACAATATGCTGTAAACAGATATTCTGACTTTCTCCTACAGGGCAGATAGATAGGGCATACTTTGTGCCCTATCTGAATAAAGTAGGACGTTTATCACAGGTCTCCAAGATTGTCATATGTAGCCATTAATACAGAGTTGGTTGATACTGTCGTCTGCAGGTCTGGGGGCTTTAGCCGGACCAGGACTCGCTAACCTCCTGGGCAGCGGAGGACCAGCGACCAGCAGCTCCTCCTCCAGGTGAGAGGGTTTAGAGTTTGCAGACTCTGGTCTCTTCTAAACGCTGGTATCTCTGTCTCAGCTCTCGCAGTCAGTCGGCAGCTGCTACTCCCTCGTCCACAGCTACGCCTCGAGTCAGCTCCTCTCAGGCCACCCCCACAGTAACTCCTGCTCCTGCTGCTGCTGCTGCTGCTGCACCACCGGCCACCACCACCGGGGGCACTACTCCCTCCACACCAGGTACCTTACAGCTTTGGTAAAGTTTCACACTATACCAGTGATGTCATCGTTTCGGCCAAACTACTACAATTGATGGATCTACAGCCTGTCCATCCGGGGGGCGGGTCACTCTCAATGTGGGCCGCCTCCTTTTTTTGAGTCATTCCTTGCTGATGCAGGATGGTCTAAGGGAAGAATAAACGTACAAGAAAAATACTCTAAATTAGGGTCTAAAAGGGTCTAAATGCCCCAGTGCTGGTAAAACTAGGAAAAGTCAGTGGCGGGTCATTTTGAGTGTAGGTTAGCACAAGGGTTAAGAACATCCATCCATTTTCCATCCATTTTCTACCCTTTAATCCATTTCTGGGTCAGGGGGGTGGCAATCAGAGATGCCACCCAAGTCTCATAGCACCAGCCCCTCACTGACCCTCTGCAGGTGGTGAGTCCACAGGAGGACGGCTGCTCTCTGAGTGTGAGCATAGCCTTGATCTTTCAAGGTGGTGAAAGATCAAGGGTTAAGAACATTTATTTGTTATCTCCCCATGGACCAATGGTTCACATGAGTTTGTTGAGAGCCAAAACAGTTCAAATGCTAAAGTGTTTAAGTTAAATTTAAAAATATTAAATAGTTTTTGGGTAAAAAAAAACATGCTTTTGTGTTAAAAAAAATCTTGAGTTTAAATGAATGATTTTAAAATGTTAAGTTACTGTTTATTTCACAATGATACAAACTGTAAAAGACAATTGTACAAATATAAGTTTAAAAACGGTGTTATATATTTTAGTAGCATTTATATTGCCCAATGCCTAAAAAGTCAAATAATGAGTCAAGTAAGCAAAATAAATAAACAAGATTGCATGTTGTGGTTGATTTTGTTCACAACAATCAGTAACATTGAGTAAATATGGCCATGAGACAATCTTCAGTCCAGGGTGTGAAAACTTTCAAGCACAACCGAACACCTGCTGTTGAACTAGTCCCAGTCGTAATCTCTCTCACTCCTGCTGTTTATTTGTCTCAGTGGCGCCCCCTGTGATTCCCGCTGCCGCCGGCAGCCCCCCACACCAGCCCATCCAGCTCAGTGACCTGCAGAACATCTTGGCCACAATGAACGTCCCCGCGGGCTCCCAGGGATCTGCAGGTGAGATTAGGTGGTCGATGGGTCGCGTTCATGTTCCAGAGTTTTATTTCAGTATTTTGGGTGCTATTAAAACTTGATGGGAAAGAAGCTATTTTGGAATGAACTTATTTTTTGTCAATGATTAGACTCAAAAACCTGCCTGACATATTCTTATGTCTGAAAGCCCTGTTTACTGGCCAACTTTATGTATATGTTTTGGAATACTGTCACCGCTTCTCTTTTATGAGACATCTCAACCACACACACCGAAAGCAGAGTTAAAACAGGAGGCACATTTCGATGAGAATAATGAGAACGATGCAGAAAGTGCAATACGGGTCTCATGATGTTCTGACCCGCTCTGAGCGCGTCCATCTACTATAGAGTTGAGGACCACTGTCAAAGACGACATATTCTCCTTTAAGCTCCATAAGAACCAAAGGACTGCAGTATATGATCTCAACACTAGTAAAAACTACAGTGTACCTTTAACTTTGGCTTCACTGTGACACTGTAAATGCCCCTAAAATATACAGATTGCTGAAGTTCTGTTGCCCCCTAGTGGACCTGGCGAGTGTGTGCACCCCGGAGATGATGGCTCCGATCCTATCAAACCCCGAGGTGCAGCAGAGACTGACGCCCTTCCTCCCGAGCGGCGAGAGTCTTCCTCAGAGCGCTGAACAGATCCACAACACGCTCAGCTCACCACAGTTCCAGCAGGTAAGAGACCAGAGAGAGGGAGACCAGCGAGAGAGAGGGGGAGACCAGAGAGAGGGAGAGAGAGAATATATCCCGGTCGGGCCAGGGCCTTTCTGAGGTGGAGTTTGCATGTTCTCCCAGTGTCTGCGTAGGTTTCCTCCGGGTACTCCGATTTCCCCTACCACTAAAAATATGTTCAATAGTTCTGGCATGGGCCTCCTGTTCGGCGACCCCGCTCCCATCTCTGTGTGGAGTGAGAGACAAATGCCCAAAAAACCCAATTGTAAACCGCTTTGTGACTCTGGTCTGTGAAAGGCGGTATATAAATAAAGATTACTTACTTACTTACTTAGAGGAGAGAGGGAGCTCTATTGTCTCAGTAACAAACACTTTAGTCTGTCTGACCTGTCTCTGACCTGTGTCTGTCCTGTCTCTGACCTGTCTCTGACCTGTCTCTGACCTGTGTCTGTCCTGTCTCTGACCTGTCTCTGACCTGTCTCTGACCTGTGTCTGTCCTGTCTCTGACCTGTCTCTGACCTGTCTCTGACCTGTCTCTGACCTGTGTCTGTCCTGTCTCTGTCCAGTCCATGACCATGTTCTCCAGTGCGCTTGCCTCGGGGCAGCTGGGGCCTCTCATGAACCAGTTTGGACTTCCTGCCGACGCTGTGGACGCCGCCAACAAAGGAGGTGAGCAGCAGCAGCACTCAGAACTCCGAGAATCACACAATAACAAAGTTTATTTATTTATTATAAATGGAGTTAGTTTCTAATTGTTAGCTAAATGGATGGATTTTAACGAGCGTCCATTCACAAAAAGTTAATCCATTTTCTCATTCAATTTTAAAATACAGTAAAAACAAAACACACACAACCACTGTTAGCTCAGAGAGAGAATAAAGTTAAAAAATAAATAATTATTGTGCTCTGGACTTTTTATATACTAGTTCTCGTCTATGAGAAACCAATATAGATATCAATTTACGATTATTTTGGTATTTCTGTCCTAATGACCCACACAGGTTTTGAAATACTAATTTTCTGTCTCTTTCAGATGTGGAGGCGTTTGCTAAAGCCATGCAGGACAGCAAAGGAGACGCCAAAGACAAGAAGGACGACGACGAAGACATGGCCCTGGACTAGAGCTAGACACACACATATATATACACACGTATACACACACCCATAAACACACACACCCATAAACACACACACCGACAGTTCCTCTACTCGTGTGGCTATTACATTGTCTAATCCTGTAGTGATAACAAATGAAACGGCTCTCTAAAGACCTGCTCCCACGACGTTGCCTTAAAACTTTTACGGCAACTTCTTCCAACTCAGGACAAACTAGTTTCTATCATTAGCCTTTGTTCCGATGTGAGTCTTTTGGACGGTTTTTCCTCGTTCTGGGGCCTCATTTATAACTCATCCATACTTTAGATCATACCATGTTCTCATATTTAGATTCCAAGGAGGTTTGATGTGTTTTATGGATGAGACTTATGGACAACAACAAGGAAACTGTTATAAACCAGTCTTATCCAACTTTGTGGTGGGAGGTGTCTGCTTCACTGCTGTAAAGCTGAAATAAAAACGATCTAATCAAAACATTTTTTGTTGAGAGAGGACAGAAAAATGTGTTAAACCGACCCTTTCCAGTCATTAGTCCCTGAGCTGATGCAGACCAGAAGCAAGGTCTTCATTGCTGTGTTTTTGGTAAATATATGGATCTTCTGCTTATTTAAAAACCTTTACAACTTTGTCTTTTGCCGCCCACCGGATTTGTTTGTATGCAGTTATAAATGAGGCCCCTGTGTTTGGCTGTAGCACTTTGAGATAGGGTTATTCTTGGGTTTTCATTTAATAAAACCTCAAAATAAACATTGTTTTTTGGTGTTTTTCAAATGGTTTCATATTTATAGTTGATACAGGGAGGGAAGACTGTTGGGGCGGTAATATTAAGTCAATCATCCCGCAATGGATGACTTAGTTTTGCATTTAATTAAGATTGGATACATTAGGAATGAGAAGCACACAAGATTAATCTGATGTGTTGTGTCGATGGTGATCAGAGGACAGTGGCACATTCTGGTGGCTTAGCTGTGTCTGAAGCCAAAAAAGTGCTATACAAAAACATTGCGTTATTATTATTAATGCAAATTGAAGATCCAAAACCACCTAAAATTCACCAAACTGGAAGGTAAGATTCTGGCAACACAAGTGTCTGTAAATGCCTTCATTAGCCCAGTGAGAATGCATATGACGTACTGCGTACGTACTTTAAAGACGAGTCCTCATGTGAACAAACAAAACCTGGAGCCAGACTTTTATATGAAAACATTTTTATTACACGAGGGGGAAAGGGACGTGAAGGGACGACAGCTTATTTCAACTGTGAGTGGTAACTTTACATCACATACATTTTGGTTTTTAAATAGTTTCCTTTTTTTTGGACAGGAAGTCATAATACAGTACATTCACGGAAATCAGCAGACGACAAGATGCGACTGAGCCTCAAAAACGTAGAAACAAAAGCAGATATTGACATTATTTACAATGGTTCTGTGTTTACAATACAACACGTTCAGTATAAATATAGTAAATATGAAGATTTTGTTTGTTTGAAAATATTTATCTTGAGCTAAAATTCAAATAAAAATTAATCCATCAAGTTCATGTATTTTTTGCATTCAGTCTTGCCGAATTGCTCTGCTCTCTGCCCCCACATTATTCTCCAATCCAATCCATGCTCAAACCATATACGGATTTTTTGGTTTTTATTATTTAGGTCTATTTTTCTGTGTATTTTTTAATATTTTTTTTCTGTGAATAAATGTTGCTATATCTTGCGCATGTTTTGAAATAACTAAAAGTACACACAGCCTCAGCTTTAACATCTTAAAGGCCATGCAGGCTCCGCTCAGACCACAATAGAAGTGTTTACAAAAAACGCTTTAACTTTGCCCACTACAACCCTGCCTCCAATTGAATCAGAAAAACGCTACGACATGACAAAATAGATGTAAAAAATTCCATGTAGATTGCTCGGTTTGGGCATCTCTGTTTAGACAGCTGCCCCCTTGACCCGGCAACAGATAAAGCAGAAGAAAAAGGATGGATTTTTGAAGGAGAGGCAACATTTCAGGTCACTTTTCACCCCAGAGTGAGTGAATCTGGTCGTGAGGCTCAGTCTTTCTTCACAGTGCTGCGACTTAAGTTTCCATAATACAAAAAAACGTTATTTCAAACATCCGCAAATCAAGATTCATCAAAAACTATATTTGTAACTAGGGTTTCGTCAATGCCCCATAATGTATAAAACATATGTACACAGGAAGCAGGAAGAGGACAAAACATAAAACAATGTTGGGACTGACATGAAGTGATTTTAGGTAATGATAGTTTGACAGCAGTATTTATATTTTGGTCGGAATGTATCTTGCCCCCACTTTGGCATTTTCCATTTCTCCCATTAGTTTTTTAGTTTTTCTTACAGACGAAGAGACAGAACACTGGCTGGCCTGTGTCTCTGTGCACCAATGAATATTCACTTTGATTTTCTAATCTCTAGGCAAATCCACAATTCCGTGACGCCATCCAAGACAACTGCTACAAAAATACAATACAATAAATTCATCCGATTGATATCTTTGTGACATTGTTAAAACAGAATGGAATAATGAAAAAACAAAAAGGTTGGATGGTGGATTTGATAAGATTTTACAGAAAATATATATGAATAAATATGTATTGAAAAAAGAAATGTTCAGAGTGAGGACAACACTCCCATCTGGTGGTAGAATCTGACATTGCAGGCACATAACTGTATATTAAACTAATATGTTGAAAGTGAAAACAATTGAACAGAAGGGACAGTGTTAGCGTGGATGGAGCCAGAAACATATCTAGGTCTGTATTAAGTGAGTGAATTTACAAAGCATAACAGAAGAACAAAAAGTTTTAGTTTTGGCCCTAACTTTCCCTCATTACTCCAACATTATAAGCAAACGTAGTCACACAACATTACTTTTACTTTGGGTGTTTGATTTTCACACCTGTTCAGCCGCTGCAGCAGAAATCATTGAATTTCCAAATTTCTGTTTGGTTCAGTTTGTTCTTTGCGTGACTCAATAAAACAAAAACAAAACACAGCAGCAAGGAACCGTGTGCTGGGGCTAAACAACATCTGTCCAAATTCATACATTTCTAATACAAGTTTGGCATCTCCTGTGCTCTTACATGCATCACTGCTGTCGTCTCATGAGGATCAGATCAAACTAACTGCTTTTTCGCTTCTCAATCACATCTCACGAGTTCATCACACGTTTTTATCAATAAAAAATGATCTTAAAGGCTGTAAAACGAAGCCACACATGAGGTTAAAGTCCAGTCTAAATGTGATATTGTCGTGACAACAGAGGCTTTGATGTACGCTGCATAAACAGTTTAATCAATGACATTTCGAACTAAACAATTTGCTCAAAATCAACATTTCTTTCACCAAAACCTTATTTACAAGAATGTACACATGTGTTCAAAACCGCCGTGATTATCTTACACCAGTGCATGGCTGTCGTCGCACCTGAAGCTCATTAAAACAACTAGTATTGATGCAAAACGCCAGGAAAAATATAAAATATACACTTCTTTTGCAAAAATATAATAAATATTAAAATATATGGTATTTAAATAGGCTGCAGTATCTGGACACCCACCACCGTGAACTTTTTGGAATGTGACTGAGGGTTAGACGCGGGGGCAGCCCTGAGAACCCACTGCTCCGTGTAGAGACAGGGGTTTGGACAACAGCGCCGCCCGGTGGTTGAGCGAGGCCACGCGGACACAGCCATGGAATGAAGGCAGCTTTTCAGGCAGCTTTGGAACCGCCACGCCACCTACAGGCGAGACAAAGGAATGAGTCACAAGGTACAATCAAGATGGCATTTATACAGGCTGTAGTAGATATATAGAAAGATACTTTATTGATCCCCGTAGGATAAATTCAGGTGTCCATTAGCAGCAAAAAGAAATCATAAAATTGATCATTCTAAAAAGCAAAACAGCTTATTTGCTATATTGCAGTTATATTCTCCAGTTTTATCACTCATTAAAAGTGTGTAAAAGGAAAAAAAACCCTATACATGGGTTTACTTACTTATCATAAAACTGGTAGAAAACTAAAGATTTCACAAGTTGACTGCCAAAAAATGGTCAGGGGTTTCTCAACTGATTTAGACTAATTTTGGTGTTCTGAGTCTGAATATCACATGCATTTTGCTCTATCAGGTCAACTTTTTGAGATACAGCCATAGTGTTACGGATTACGTACGTCTACATTATTATGAATTCTGCTTATCAAATTTGATGGCGTAAATAAAAACTGAATGACTTTGGATACGTTGACGTTTATTTCTTGAGGAAAACAGAAAAAAACGTCAAGGGTTTCTCAGCTGATGATCCGCAGGAAATTGTTTTTTACGCAAAATCGATTAAAAAAAATATTTCTGTAGCAAAAAATCCTGACCTGATTGAGCAAAACCAAGGTCATTTTCGGATTCAGAGCATCAAAATTAGTCTAATTCAGCTGGAAAACCCTGGACTATTTTCAAAAAATATTTTTTTGTTACCCAGTGTTTTAGAGGGAATTTCTCAGAACGCCGTTGATTTATAATGGGAGCAGTCACAATGGGAGTCAGAGGCCGAGTGTTGAGGCAGAGCTGGTCCAATCCACAGACTAAGGACGTCAAAGCCACTCGAGGGAGTTGGGATTCATTTCTGTTTCTTCCCACACTTCTGTCCCCTACAAATCCATCCTGACCCTAATCATATCTGACATTCTTCTAAACTCAGGCCCAGTTTGTGTTTCTAATAAAGAATGAGGGTCTCACCTGGGACTCCCCCCAAGTACACAGCCGCCTTGGCCCCAGAGGAGGAACTGTGTTTGGGGCCGACGCTCTGCTCGGACAGGGCGTCCACCTGGAGGGTCAGGACGTTGCTCTTCTTCACCACTGAAACAACAGGAGTGACATCACATAGGTCATGATAGTGTTATTATTGTGTGGAGGCATCTGTAACCAGGGTTTATGCACAGAGTCTGAGGCACAAGAAGTGTAAGACTATGAACAATTGTTTTGTTTTTACACCCTCCCTCTCCTCCCTCTCCTCCCTCCCTCTCCTCCCTCTCCTCCCTCCCTCCCTTCCCTCTCCCTCCTGCTAACAGTGCTTACCATACGCTAACAGTTTAAACGCTAACTCTGTGGTGGATTCATTTCTATATCTTCTTTATGACAAGTGCAGCAGCAGAGGATCCTCTAGTAAACATTGTATTTCAGGACAGGACTTTTTTCCACATAAAAAGTGAGAAACATTTGTTTTTGAGCTGGTCCTTGACGATGCTGGAGGATCTAAAGACATCACTGTCCTGGACACTTCTGGACAGTGGTCATCCTGCTCCCTATGGACCAATGGCTCCTATGTATTTGTTGAGATTGCATTTCCTGTGTTGGAATAGTTTGATTTTCTGATCTGTTGTTGAGGAATGGAGTCTTCCGAGGCGACTGCTGTTGTGATTTAGGGCGATACATAAACACATTGAATAAAATTGAATGGTTTTCACCTGTGATGATGTGCCAGCGACCGTTACATAGCGGCTCTTCAGGAGACAAGGAGCTGAACATGTCTCCTCCACCGCTGTTCATCGACAGCAGCACCTGCACACAACAGAGACACACACAATGATACACACACAGAAAACAGAGAGTCTGATTTGAGTTCAGTTTAGGCCTTGAACTTGATGGTAAGAATATGTAGTTTGCGTCTCATGTTTTGTTATGTGACATTTAGAGACAGTCTTGTTTAATGGGAGCAGGAGATACCCATGGATAGAGCCCCATCAAGTGGTAGAAGTTGGAAATTATATTCAGCCATTGGCTCTAAATACGTATAACATGGTGTGGCGTAACTGGAGACAGGCTGTTGTAAAGAATGTATTTTGAAGAAGTCATGCATTTGTACTTTGTATCAAAATGATTAACAGACAATAAACGGACTGCAGTTTATCATGATATTTTTGTGATAACTTTATGTGGCATTTGTGCACTGAGTCTAAGATAACTCTAATCCAGTGGAAACTAAAGTTTATTCCAATGTATTGTATTTGTTTTAAAAGGCAGAGAAAAACACACACACACACATATATATACACACACATATATATATATAAATATATATATATATATATATTTCTATGTACAGTGTGAGACAGATAAGATTTTTTTCCGTTTGTAATCACGTGTGGTGAGACTGAAACATGTCCAGGTCTGTTTTCAATGAGAGAAGACTGTCGCACCTCTCCTTGGTTCAGCACCACGCTCAGGTAGTAGCTGCTCGATGTCCCAGAATGCAACAGGAGTCCGGAGTAGGAGACAGACCGCACCTCCAGCTCGATGTGGAAGTCTGCTCCGAGCTGCAGAGACTCCGCTGGAACACAACAGGTGTGTGAGAATATGGCAGTAGTGGTAAATAGCAGGCTGTGGTGTGTGTCACATGACAGGTACCTAGGGTCATGTGACCTCCCTCTCCAGAGAAGTATGCTCCGGACTGAAGCGGCTGCTGGAAACAGGGCACGGTCCCCTGGGTCAGAGTGGGACGTCCTGCCGGGGAATCGTTCAGCTTCAGCTCTCTCACACAGCCCACAAACCCACTGGAGCCGGGAGCCTGGACACAGGACAGAACACAGAGTTAGAATAAGACAGATACAGATGGAGAGAGAACTAGATAGACAAAGAGAGGGAGAGAGAGAAGCAGCCAGACAGAGAGATAAAAAGAGAGAGCAGAAACACATAGAATATATATGTGATATATATAGAAAATAGACAGAGCAGACAGACAGGGAGACAGAGAGAGAGAGAGTAGCACACACACACAGACACACAGAGAGAAACATAGACACAGACAGCTAGAGTGCAGACAGACTTACACTGAGGGTGGGGGGCAGTCCTCCCACGTACAGAGGTCCGGACAGTTTGGTCTTGTCTCCTCCTGGGATCCTCTTGGACTGAGCACTGATGCCGTCCACCACCAGACTCAGCTTGTCTCCTTCACGCTTGATGAACACCTGTCACAACATTCAAACTAAAATGTATTTGAGCATAATACACTGGTCTCTTGATAAGAGAGATTAAGACAGACAGAGAGAGGGCGACAGTAGCTCAGTTGGTAGAGCATTGGCCTTAAGGCCAGAAGGTCGTGGGTTCAATTCCCACCTCTGCACCTTCTCCACCAACTCTCACTGATGACTGCTGTCGTTGTGTCCTTGGGCAAGACACTTAACCCCACTTTGCCCAAAGCCCCCACTGAAAGATCAAGGCTATGCTCACACTCAGAGAGCAGCCGTCCTCCTGTGGACTCACCACCTGCAGAGGGTCAGTGAGGGGCTGGTGCTGTGAGACTTGGGTGGCATCTCTGACTGCCACCCCCCTGACCCAGAAATGGATTAAAGGGTAGAAAATGGATGGATGGATGGAGAGACAGAGAGAGAGAGACCAAAGCATCATATTGTGTCATGGTTACCGTGTGCCACTGGTTGTCGTTGTACTTGTTGCGGCTGCGCAGACTGATTTTCTTCTTCCCTCCGTCCAGCAGCAGCTGCAGGTGTCCGTCAGAAACACTCAGAGACAACAACGTTTTACTGCGGCGCCCCCCGGCTGCGTGGAGGAGCAGGCCGTCAGATGAGTTTATTCTCAGGCCCAACGAGATGTGAGGCCTGCCCAGACAAACAAGGACAGTAATTGTTGTTTAATGGATTTAATCATGGACAGATGTTTGAGAGCAATCATCAACAGCCGTTTTCAGGTCTTTCAACAGTTTTTCACATGGATGTAGGTCTGTACTTTGACCAAAGAACCATAAGCATTGACTCACAGTGAGTTGAGGGTCAGTGAGTCGTATTTGTGAAAGCTGTGAGTTGATCCGCTGAAGTGCGAGGCTCCGGGCTCCACCTGCGCCTGCTCCGACTGACACGAGTCCCTGGTGTTCCTGCTGCGAGACCCAGACGGCTTCCTGTTCTTACCCTGGATCAAAACACAACATATGACCACAGAGTCAAGTCATCAGTGTTGTGCCAGTTCACAGCTTTTCTGAACTAGTTCAAGTTCAGTTCATACATGCTCAAAGTGAACAGTTCACGTTCAAAGTTCACATTTTTAATTCTGAACTAGTTCAAAGTTCAGTTCATTTTACTTTTTTCGTGAGATACTTAAATACATATTTTTTTCACACTACGAGCTAATATATATATCTCCTGTACACCCACAGGAGGAGAGTCTTTTGACTACAAAACAGAGAAGATTTACATGGTTTTCAATGGGAGCAAAACGGAGTTGCTCCATCTCTGCTCATAAACTACAGACAGTAATGCGCTGCAGTGCGTGTGTCTATACTTTATGTCAAATGCAAACCGTGTAAACTTTGTCGCTAACTCACCCTGTGTTTTCATTACGACTTGGGCCCATGTGAAAAGCACCAGCTCACAGCGCCGCACAGCAAAACAGAGTCGGGGTGCGTTCACAGACGGTGGAAACCGTAGGAATTTTTAGATTTCGGCGGAAAAAGTGTGAGAATACAGGAGGGAGTAACTTTCTCTCGTTGCGTTTCAGAAGAGAAAACAGATTCCAACGTTCATAGTGATGTCTGCCGTTCATGACACATAAAATGAACTAATTCACGTTCAAGTTCTTTTTAAAAAAATGTGTTGCGTTCAGTTCAACGTTCACAAAAAAATGAGCGTGTTCAATGAACGCGTTCTTTTGAACTCGTTCACGCACAACACTGCAAGTCATTGCGCTGCAAAAATACACGTGGCATGTATTTAGGGCTGACGAGCTGTGCTCAGCCCGTGTATTTTTTTCCCTATCCACACACACTTCCTGGAGGAAGTGTGTGTGGATAGGGAAGTCTGGGCGTCTCTGCTTAGACTGCTGCCCCCGCGACCCGGCAACGGATGAAGCGGAAGAAAACGGACGGACGGACGGAATGAGCACAGCTCGGTGCGTGGCACAATGGTGACAGAAAGGCTCCAGGCTGCTATAACGGCAGAGCATTATAAATTGGCCCCGCTGCACCGTAGGTGGGATGGATCTGATCCGTGAGTGGATCTGAGTCTCACCTTGGGCTTGCTGGGCTTGGGAGGCGTCGCTCTGATCTCCTGAGGTTTCTTGGCTGCAGGACACTTCATGGGAACATTGATGTTTTCTTTGGCCTTGAGCAGATCCAGCACCATCTGATGACTGGCGTCTCTGTGCAGGGAAAGAGTCAAGAGTTTCAAGCACAACAACCAATCAAACACAACGATAAAGGTGAGGGCTGAACTATTGTGGCAAACTAATGAATAAGATATGACATTTTGTTAATGTTAGCCACAGCCACTTCTTTACAGCTGGGAGGAAGTGTGTGTGGACACAGACGTAGACCAGGTTCTGATTTGCGTCTGATGTCGAGCCGATCCAACAACAACAATCGCAAGGAAATGTGCGTCACTCGCTTGCGATTTTTCTGTAGTTATATCCACATAGAAAGAGCGGAGAGAAAAGCCGAAATGGACTAAAAAATCCCAGTCTATCTGGGTGGGAGTGATGACCACACAGACGACCCTTAGACCAGACTGAGACCAACAGACAATGAAAACACCAGCTTTTGTCACCAAGAAGCACAAAAAGAACAAGAACATTTGCAGCAAAATCTCGTGTCCTCCTGAAGCCTGAAACAGGATGTGAACACTGGACTGGTCATGGATCACAACAAATACACAATAGATTCTAGAGAGTAGCACGATTGGCTCCAGTGTCTCTGTGTCTCTTCACCTCCTCACAAACACGTTGCTGATGCAGCCGGTGAGGTTGGCCAGGCCCATGTCAGGGGTCCCTCCCAGGTATGTGACGCCCAGGGCTGCAGCGCCTCCTGCTGGGGCTCTGCTGATGGAGATGCCGTCCTTAGATTTCTCCAACACGTCGTCCATGTACACACGCATCCTGGACACACACAATCATAAACATTCAGTGTTATCCAATACAGCCATGTTATGGCTCAATGTAAAACTCTGAGCCTGTCCTTGACTTTGACTATACAAACACGCACTTCAGCTCTGTCAATTTTGAATCATTTTGTGGACATATTACACCTAATTGGAACTTTAAACGGCTTGAATCCAGTCAAACAATTTCACAATATAAGTCATCTGTCCTTATACATGTCTGATGAACTATAGAGGCTGTGTCATGGTGAGGACTTTTAATGTGGGTTCTTTTTTACCTGGTTTTTATTTAGCTATATATTTGTTCTGTTGTAGTTTGAGTTATGCTTACTGTACCCTGTTGTTTATTATTCTACCCTGTGCATATTTTTCTCATATATTCATCAAGCCCTGGTGATCCAAGATGGCGGCCTAATAAAATCAATAGCTTAAACTAAGTAGCACATGGGACAGCCATGGGGGCCGAAAGTGAACGTGAACAAACATGCACAGAGGAGCACGACTATGTTATGACCAATCAGACGCTGCTGAACAGAGCCGAGCTAGAGCAGGAGACGATCGAGCACAGTTTGTGGCAGTAAAGTGTGGATTTATAGAAAAAGTTCAGGATGACAAGGAACACTAAATCCTTTCAAAATCTGACCTTTATGAAAGCTGTAGGTTCTCTGTCAGCTGAGGTCAAGTTGTTTTTGTTCACATAGAGTTCTATGGGACATTTTTCCGGGTAGCCCACGTGAATTTAGTCTGCAGTACCAGGGCGCCCCCTGTGCCCATTAGTGGGACTGCTATAAGCTAGTAAAACCCTATCCAGGTATTGTTATAGATTCATGGTATTTATACCCTGTTTTTGTTGGCCATCCATTGTCTCAGCCACATTTGTTCTTGGCTTGTTTTCAGTTCTGGTATTTTGTGTTTTGTTGTTACCTTGGATTTATTTGATAAATTACACTTTTATAAAGCCCCCCCCTGTGCTGACGACCACAAGCTAGCTGACGAACTGAACTTATTTTTCAGTCGCTTTGATGCTGCCCCTGACACCTCTCCCTCCCCCACCCCCCACTACTCTAACGACCCACCCATCAGCCCTGCCCCCAGCCTAACAATAGCCGCTAAAGAGATTAAACAACTCTTCTTGAGGCTGCACCCCCGCAAAGCTCCTGGCCCGGACCACGTGTCTCCGGCCACTCTGAGACACTGCGCCAGTGAGCTTACTCCTGTGTTCACGGACATTTTCAACACCTCTCTGCAGTCCTGCCATGTCCCGGCCTGCTTCAAATCCTCCATCATTGTCCCCGTCCTGAAGAAGCCCAGGATCACAGGACTCAATGACTACAGACCTGTAGCACTTACGTCTGTCGTCATGAAGTCATTTGAACGCCTGGTTCTCTCCCATCTCAAGTCCCTCACCTCCCCCCTCCTGGACCCCCTGCAGTTCCCCTACAGAGCCAACAGATCTGTAGACGACGCCATTAACCTGGCCCTCCACCACATCCTACAGCACCTGGACTCCCCGGGGACCTACGCCAGGGTCCTGTTCGTGGACTTCAGCTCTGCCTTCAACACAATCCTGCCATCCCTGCTCCAGGACAAGCTCTCCCAGCTCAACGTGCCCGTTTCCACCTGCAGGTGGATCACTGACTTCCTGACGGACAGGAAGCAGCGAGTGCGTCTGGGGAAGAATGTCTCGGACTCTCGGATTATAAATACAGGAGCCCCACAGGGCTGTGTTCTTTCTCCCCTGCTCTTCTCCCTGTACACCAACCACTGCACCTCCAGCCACGACTCCGTGAAGCTGATCAAGTTCGCGGACGATACCACCCTCATTGGACTCATCTCTAACAACGATGAGTCCGCCTACAGGAGGGAGGTGGACCGGCTGGTGTCCTGGTGCAGTGGTAACAACCTGGAGCTGAACGCCCAGAAGACAGTGGAGATGATTGTGGACTTCAGGAAGAGCACTGTCCCCCCACCCCCACCCTCCGTGATGGACTCCCCCATCACCTCTGTGGAGTCCTTCCGTTTCCTGGGCACCACCATCACCCAGGACCTCAAGTGGGAGCCGACCATCAGCTCCCTCATCAAGAAGGCCCAGCAGAGGATGTACTTCCTGCGGCAGCTCAGGAAAGCCAAGCTGCCTGCACAGATGTTGGTGCAGTTCTACACGGCCATCATCGAGTCCATCCTCACCTCCTCCGTCACCGTGTGGTTCGCTGGAGCCACAGTCAGGTACATACAGAGACTACAGCGCATTGTGCGCTCTGCAGAGGAAGTGATCGGCCGCAGCCTTCCATCGCTGCAGGACCTGTACGTCGCCCGAGCTCGAGGCCGGGCTGGTCGTATCACAGCCGACCCCTCTCACCCTGCACATGGACTATTCCAACCACTCCCCTCAGGCAGGAGGCTGCGGTCCATCAGGACTAGAACCTCCCGCCACAAGAACAGTTTCTTCCCCTCTGCTGTTGGACTCTTGAACACTTCTTAACCTGTCCCCCCGCCCTTTATAAAGTCACTTTACTGCCCATCATACGTCACTTTACTTCACTGTACTGCTGTCACCTTACATTGTGTGCACCATGTGCACTTGTATATTGTAAATAGTAACTGTAACTCTATTTTAAATTTAAATTTATTCTTTAGAAGTGTTTTTTATTCTTATTTTTATTATCTCTTTTTGACTGTTGCACTGAGCCAAAGCAATTTCCAAGTCTGTGACCTCCTGTTACTTACGTGGCAATAAAAATGATTCTGATTCTGATTCTGATTTTCAATTCTGCATTTTGTTTTCCTTTTTTAATTTCACCTTGCGACACCGTGATACAAAGTGTTTAAGAAAACACACCAATAAAACCTTTTCTAACAGACCAATAGTATAAATAATCGCACCCGTTGATGTTGTTGTACATCGCAATGTAGTGTGTGTTGTCGTCGTTGTACGTCTTCTGAGTCTTCACTTGGCTGTTTCCCGCTCGCACCACAACATGGCCCTCGTTCAAGAAGATTTGACACACACCCTCCTGCAGAAAAATCAGTACATTTACAGAGTCAAAATCAGATCTCTCTCTTTGTCCAGATTAATCCAATCAAGCTGAATGAATGAAGCCTAGTTTATACTCGCGCGGCGCGGAGCTTACGGAGGTGACGTGACGTCACTTGCGCGACGCGTTGGTCACCGCAAGACACTTACGTCGCCTGCTGCGCAGCATCAAAATTTTCTAACTACGTAAGGGTCGCCGCTAGGAATCTCCGCTGTGATTGGTCCGTGTGTGTGTATTGGAAGGAGCGGCTGCAGCAGGGACATGGAGGAGGCACTATGGAGCAGAGAGCTTTGTGCTTCGAAGGAAAAGCAGTTTGGGCTCAGAGCCTGATAAACAGGAGACTGTGGACTATCTAACATATATATAACTTATAAACTGTGCAGTCGTTTGTTTTGCACTGTTCCTGTCTTGTTTGAATCGTAGCAGCGTTTGTTGCTTTCCTCCTGCACTCGTAAATCGTTCATGTTTGTCTCAGATATTTACCACTATTATTGTTTTTCTGTTTGTGCTGAAAACTATTTAATAATAACTATGTTTCCAACAAGAACTGTGTCTTTATTCACAGCATCCCAGTTGAAATGACTTATAAAATAATGAATCCATAAAACTATCACATAAACCTACAGTAGAAACACGTGTAATGAGCTCAAACAGCTTTGTTTGCTATTGTTGTTCTGAAGAGGACAAAGTAGCAACGTAAATGGGACCGCTCTTGTGAGATCGCCGTCATGTGGTTTGTTGTGGGATTACAACATTCTCCTCAAAACTCCGTAAGGGGAACGCGCCAGTATAACATCAATTGTGCTTACGTAGGTCCACCGCAACCGCTAACGTAAGCCACGCCGCGCAAGTATACACTAGGCTTGAATGCATGAATGCAAGTGTCATATAAACCACATGAGCTCTGGATACAGTGCTTCTGTGTCGAGGCCTTCTCCAAAAAAGTGACCAAACAAAACAGTTTATTTTTAGTAGTTTTTATCTTCAGCTCTTCAACCCATTTAGATGTTAGGTCACAAGTTTTTCAAAGATATTATACAGTTTAAAATAATAAAATAAAATTGAAACAAGTGTATATTATATTAGGGCTGGTGGGTGGTCAGATTGAAGTGTGAAAAAGCAGTCCATTTAGAATAAAGTGGATACTACAACCAATTGTATTTGTCAAATTTTTGCATCTTGTTTTAAAACATAAGACGAAGCAAAATCCTAAAATAGATGTACCCTTTTACATGCAATTTCTGAATTGAATATAACACCAGGATAAAGTTGGTTAGTGCTGTCATTATTGATTCACTCCATACACAGTGGTGATAAACTACTTCAGTAGCCACTGCTGCCCTGGGGCACACCGAGGGCCTGTATATGCCATTGGCCCCTCTGATCACACACGCCAGACTAATTCAATGCACAATGTGGGTGAACAACAGTTTGGCACTTTACAGCCACCCCACTGTGGTACTTGGGGTTCCTAGAGGTCTCCCATCATGGTACTAACTAGCCCCTGCACTGCTTAGCTTCAGAGGTCTGAGAGGATCTCAGAATTTCTCTTTTAGGCTTTAGCTAGTACAGATTAGCACCAGTGGGGGCCAATTTTTGGCCCATTAGTTAGAACGGCGGAGATAGGCGTGACTACGTCCGTTAATATATACAGTGTATGGTTAGCACTGCCCTAATAAACAGTCTATGGTTTGATAATAATAAACATTGTGTCCTTACAGAGTCTTGGTGGTAGAACATCAGACCCTCTTTCTGGTCCGTCCTGAAGCTTAGGCTGCTGTAGAAGTTGTTTCTGAGACTCGGGACGTTGGTCAAGTCCAGGTCCAGGTAACTCTGTCCAGAGAAGTGAGCCTCACGCCCCACCTACAGGAAGAGATGCATTAGACTTTATAAACTTACACCTCAATATAATATTACAGAAAAAACCATCAAGAACCCGTCAAGAAAAGCCCAAAATTATGTCTTGTATGCTGAATAATTATTAAAGTTTTTGACGTGTGTGTGTGTAAGGTCCAGGTACCAGCAGATCGTTGTCGCAGCCGAAGCTCACTCCGGTGCTGACCATTCTCTTCAGGTCGATATGAGAATTCAGAGCTTTGACGTTCCGGAAGCATCCTTTCACCGAGCCCTGCTTCGGGAAAGCTGACTTCAGCCTGAACACAAATAAAAAAAACACAGATTACAGAAATGTCACTCTGGACGTGAGACAATAGTTCACCATGAAACCAATGAAACAATTATGCAGTAAATGTAGTCAGCAGAAGGCACCGTGGCACGATTGTAAGAAATGTAGAGATTTAGGCTGAGAGTCAGGCGATTATTATTATTATTATTAAATATTATTAGCCTGACTCTTGCCAGACCCTTGTAGTTCGCTGCCTCTGGTGGAGCATTGCGGAACTACATGGGTCTGGCGAGGGTCAGGCTTATAGTATAAGCAAAAATCTCCTCAGGTTTGTTGAAAAAACGGAAGAAAACAAGGTTGATTGCAATAAAAAATGCGTGTTTGTTTAGGTTTTACAATCTGGTTATATTCACCCTTTTATTTCTAAATGGTTAGAATTAAAATAAAGAGATCCTTTTTTTGTTCTACAGTCATTCAATTTCAGTGTTGCATCACAGTTTACAGAACAGTGGGAATCAGAACACACATTATTAATATTAATAATAATAATAATGCATCGGTTTTATCGGACACGCAAAGACGCTTTACATGTCATTATTCCACTGGTAGTGGAAGGGAAAATTAGGTACCCCAGCTTTAATTTAGTGAGTGAGCTTCGGGAGAAGAGACTGAGGCGAGAGAGGAGACTGAGGCGCCGTTGTCCAGTTTCTGCGCTGTATTTTTGTGTGTGCACGGGTTACGCAAAGACACGCACATCTGTGCGTGGACTTGGATATGATGACGTTACGCGGCGCCGTTCACCGTAATCACAGCCGCTGGAGGAAGCGCTGTCCAGAGCGCTGTCCAGAGCGCCCGCAGCTCAGCTCGTAGAGTTCATACAGGAAACAACAGCATTTGTCCCACGGACACGGTCACGCGTGTATTCTTTTAAAACGTAGATTCCCAGAGACCTGCTCTGTCACCACCACACGCACGTGTCCGTGGCATTCCGAGTGTTATTTAGGGATGCATGGGCTTGCGTTAATTTTTTTAACACAATTAATGAAAAAAATTAATTAACGTGCGTTAACGCGATAATTTTGACAGCCCTAAAATAAACATGACATTTTTGTGACTCTTTTGGAACTTTCCACAGATGCCACACTATGTTTTATTCCTCAATGTCTGTGTGAAGTGTCTCTTACGCCGCTGGCATCTTGTCCTCAGGGACGCCTCCCAGAAAGTAGGAGGAGCTGAAGAGTGGCACGTCCAGGAGCTCGGAGTAGAGAGTGATCCTGCTGTTCCTCACCACCAAACGGTTCGGAGTGGATGAGCGGACGATGATGACCTCCAGCTGTAACATCACATAACAGCATCAGACAGGGGAAGATTTAAGGCGGAGGATTTAAGCTGGAATGCTCTGATCTTGACGTACAGCATTGGCATCTCCGTCGCTGATCTTCATGAACGGGGAGTTGGGTTCTTTCGGCGTCAATTCCATCATTTTACCATCAAAGTCGTACAAGACCACGAGGCGGCCGCGTTGGACAGCCAGACACAGGAACTTGTCCTGAACATCGACAAAACATGAATTTTAGAACAACACATCTATACTTTATACATGTTCCTAGAAATGTCAAAATTCAGGGCCTTATTTCTGTTTATGTTGCCCCTAATGATTATTTTGAGATTATTAAAGCTGCAGTATGTGATATGCAGTCTAAGTGGTCTGATAAAGTCGTTATTACAATTACAATCACACTTTTGTCACCAGAATCTACACCTGTGGCAAATGTAGCTCCTAAGACCTGAGAACAGATGCAATCCACCTGCTGGGGTTTAGCAAAGGATGGTAAAAACTATGTGTATTAGGTATGAGTACTTTTTTTGGACGATCTTTCATTCAAACAAATGTGTGGTGTTATTTTTTGGTTTGTGAAAAGAAAAAAAAAGAAAAAATTGAACCAAATCCAGATGAATTTCACTGGACTGGCAACCCAAGTGAGAGCCTCATTCTTCTCTCTGATTGGAGAATCTGCTTCAAAACCATTTCATATTATGTGCATCATATTCTTTGTATTTTTAGATATTAATATCTCCAGTTTAAAATTTTGCTCAGAAAAATGTCAAATGTGTTGTGTACTTGTAATCTGGGTACACAAATATTACATAATTGTCCCTTTAACTTTGGAATGAAATCAAACTAGAATGAGCAACACTCCCATCTACTGGGATTGTTGCTCATTGAGAGAGAGACCAGAAAGAGAGACCAGAGAGAGAGACAAGAGAGAGAGATCAGAGAGAGAGACAAGAGAGAGAGACCAGAGAGAGAGACAAGAGAGAGAGATCAGAGCGAGACCAACGTTGTTGCACTCTGAACAATTGTAAAGTGCTTTGGGTGACCTTGGTCTGTAAAATGCACTACATAAATAAACATTACTTACTTACTCAGCAGAAAGAGATAGAGAGAAACCAGAGAGAGAGAGAGAGAGACCAGAAAGAGAGAGAAAGAAAGAGAGAGAGAGATCAGAGAGAGTTTTGTCTTAGAAGTTTGAAAAATGTAAAAAAATATGTTTATGTTTATGTATGTTATTATGAATGTTTTTGCTGCTTTCTGACCTCCATGACACGTACCTGGTCTTGCAGCATGAGGATGATGCCGTGGTGAGAGACCAGCTTGATTTCCTGCTCAAAGCGTTGAACCCGGGACCCGCCCTCGTCGGAGAAGGCAACTTTAGCGAAGCCGGAGCCATCAAAGTACGCTGCGTCGTTCACCCAGGCTTGAGTCAGCAGCGGCTTCAGCCTGAACATCAAACAACAACAATGTCAACAACAATATTATGCATTAAACCACATTTTGGCCTTAAAAATGAGAGAATGCTGACTTTGGAATTTCATGTTTTAGAAAGGGAAAGTTTATTGAGTTGATAATATTATGTAAATATGGATGAACAAGACAAATGGTCCAGAGGGGGGCAGAGAGTGGCCAGAGAGAGAGACCAGAGAGAGAGAGACCGGAGAGAGACCAGAGAGAGGGACTAGAGAGAGACCAAAGAGCTAGTCCTGGTAACCATGGTTAAAGTGACATATGAATGGACTGTTGTGTGAGTGGACACTGACCGGCCGCACGGTTTGTCCTCAGTCGTGTTCAGCTTGATGATTTTCTCAAAGTTGTACAGACTCAGCACCTCCTCGTTCAGAGTGTCCAGCTCAATGCAGCCTTTGAAGTTTGGCAGAGCCAGTTCTGGAGGAGGCTGCGGGGAAATAAAAACACACAACATGTTTAAAGGGTTTTACCGGTGTCATCTCAAAACTTTTGCCGTTTCAAGATATTTTTACCCAATTGTGCTAAAATGGTCTGAACAGCTGAAGAAAATGTTTCCCTATTTCTGTAAACTTGACGGCCTCAAGACCAGCCCCTTTATTTTAACATGTTAGTGCCATATGAACAGGAAGCCTGAGGAGCGCAGGGACTGGCCTCCTGCAGACAAGAGAGCGAGAGAGCTCTTTCTTGTCCTGAGAGACAAGAAAGACTAGAGAGAGAGACACCAGAGAGAGAGACCAGAAAGAGAAAAGAGAGAGAGAGACTAGAATGATAGACCAGAGAGAGAGAGAGACTAGAGAGAGAGATGTCTTTTTGAAGGCACACAGGTAATAAGTTGCCAATACCTGTGTGCTTGTATTAATCGCAATAATAATAATACCTTGAAGGAGCTGGGGTAGCCTCCCACGTAGAACACTGTGTCGTCAGTGAGCAGGCTGAGCAGGCCCTGGTCTCCTCCAGCCTCCACGTAGGCTTTGGTCGCTATCTGGTCCCCGTCGGCCTCAGAGGACATGGACATCAGACCGTACTGCAGGATCCTACACAAAAACACAGTTCATTAAAAATAGAACAGAAAGAGAGAGAGTGTCCAGAGAGAGAGACCAGAAAGAGTGTCCAGAGAGAGAGACCAGGAAGAGTGTCCAGAGAGAGAGACCAGAGGGAGAGACCAGGAAGAGTGTCCAGAGAGAGAGACCAGAGGGAGAGACCAGAGAGAGTGTCCAGGAATGCAGAAATTAAAGACATTACTTCTGTTTTAAAGGTTCAGTCTTCAGTTCATGACATCCCAGTGAAAGGATTTGTCACAGCAGAACGGTTTTGAAAGCAGGAGCATTTGAACAAAACTGGCAGCTTTGGAACATGGTTCAAATCTCAGATAATGTTCTGTGAAGCTGCTCATTTCCTGTGGTGTTGTTGTGTCGTACCTCTCCAGCACCACTCTGTTGAAGTTTCCATCGGCTTTCACGTCTTCAGCCATCAGGACCTCTGCGGTCTCTCCTCCGGTGTTAAAGAACCAGCGCAGCCTCCGTCCCTCCAGAGCCATGCCCAGGAACTCCTTTGACGACTGGGATACACGTATTAAATTAGGGAATATTATTGTTATTGATTATTTTAGTTATTCAACATTGTCTAATACTCGGATTTAATTAAAATGCATTATTTTTTTCTAGTGTTTTTTTTTTGACACTTTAAGACGCTTTACATGTTGTTATTCATTCATTCCATACATATACTGTTGTGAAAAACTACAGTAGCCACAGCTGCTCTGGGGCACACAGACAGAAGCGACCAGTATGTTCATTGGCCCATCTGACCACCCTAATTCTGACCAAATACAGCAGTAATTTAGAAAGTACTCACGTCCTTGTTGCCGAGGTAGAAGACAAACTGCTTGCTCAGCTCGTCCTGGCGTCTCTTGCGTGCCGTTGTCTCTGGCAGAGTGATGTAGAACTGGAGGTTGGTGTAGGCCGCCAGGTCGGCCAGGTTGGATGGGTTTCGCACCTGGACTCCAGAAGTGCCGTTGAACTTCACCGGGACGCCCACCTACCGGAAAACACAAATATCAAACATTTATTTTTATAGCACAATTGATAAATTAAAAGAGCTTCAGAGGATACATTTAAAACACAGAAAATATCCATTAAAACAGTTCAAAAAAGGAAACACAGGAGACACATCAATTTACAAAAACAGTACATAAAAAGTGATGTGGGGTGCAAATCATAATAATTAATTGGTTTTATATAGTGCATTTTGGACACTCACATTTCATCCACCAACCATTCACATTTCACACACACACCAGACAATGTGGGTGAAGTGTCTTGCCGAAAGACACAATGACAGCTTGGCACTTTACAGCCTGCTGTTCCTGAGGTCTCCCATCCTAGGACTAACCAGGCCCTGCCCTGTAGTTTCAAAGTGACATAAAGCAATCGACAATGTATATCTATGAGACAGGCCTAATGTCTCCTGAAAAAAATCTACTCCCAAAAATGTATAACACTTGGAAATCTGATAATATTTGAAGGATTGGTGGAGTTTTGAAAGTGAAGTCATGTCACTCATATCTAAGTATGTATGTATGTACAGTATGTACAGTATGTATGTATGTAAGTATGTATGTAATGTGCCTGCTAGTGATGCGCGGGTCGACCCTAAACCCGCGGTCAACCCGCGGGCGCTGCGGTTTCGGGCGGGTCCAACATTCCATATATACGGCTAAAGTTGGGTGCGGGCGGGTCGGGCCAAGATATGTATTTTTGAAGTCGAAATAATGAGTAGCCACACCATCATGCATTTTTTGCCATGCACAACTCCTCACCACGAGGTGGAGCTCAACGTCTATCATTTCATTTTACACCGCATTGCACATAGAAAGCATAGGGTACTTATCAATTGAGATGGTGAGCTCTGTCATGGTAAGCACTTAACAGTCCATGGCATATAACACTAAATTTGAGAGAACAGAAGAACACTACTACTGTGGCACGCTACAACACACACAACACACATACATTATTATATATATATATATATATAATAGACTAGCTAGCTGGCAGTAGCTATAGTTTTGAAATTGCGCTTATGTTTCGTTATTTGGACGAAGGGCATCCGTACAGGCCTAGCTTAGAGCGGCAATTTAACCCAGATTGATAGCTTGCACCATGGCGGATTTGATAAGAGAGAAATTAAAAACAGGGGAGACTAAAGTTGTGAAAAAGGAAGGCAAGAAGAGTAAAGCTTGGGAGAAATTTGGACAAATCGTTCTACCAGATGGTTCTACTGCAGACCATGCAATTTGCTTAACTTGTAGGGCATTGTACAGGTACGACAGCCACAAGACTGGCACATCAAATCTGATTCGTCATCGCTGTGACGGTGAGACAACTGCGCACGTACAGCAACCTCGGATTACATCCTTTATTCAGAATAAAGTGCCCTTCTCTGCAAAATCCAAACTTGTAGATCATTTTGTGGATTTCTGTTGCGCTGACTTGCGCCCATTCGACATCGTCTCAGGCAAAGGCTTCACCAGTGTGGCACAGGGACTCATCAATATTGGAGCCAAATATGGCTCTGTGGATGCAGACTCCGTGATTCCTCACAGACAGACAGTTTGTGACAGGGCAAAGGATAAGGCCAAACTCGAAAAGGCCGCTTTATGTGAAGCAATTAACAATGCGCTTGATCATGGGATTGGCATCACTACAGATATGTGGACAGATTTAATATGCGATCATACACAGCGCTGACATGTCACTTGATCACTGAGGAGTGGATACTACTGTGTCGCGTAATCTGTACTTTGGAGTTTGATGCCAACGAGAAGAAAACTGCTGCAAACATACACGACCAGATAAGCAAGGAGTTAATAGACATCGGCGTGTCTCCCCAGCACCTTGCCAGGGTTGTTTTTGTCACAGATCAGGGGCCCAATATAAAAGCTGCTCTGAAAAATTACTCCTGAATGCCATGCGCCGCACATATCCTTAACAACATCCTGAAACATACATTTGAGGAAAAAGATGCGCCAGCATTTATGAGTCTTGTCACGAATCAAATACACAAGTGCAAAGCGTTGGTTACTTACCTCAAAAAGTCTGGTGGAACACTCAGCCTGCCTTACGCGGTCACACAGGAAAGCGAAACAAGGTGGAACACTAAAGTTGCGATGATAAACTCTGTGGTTAAACAGTACAGGCAGATCCTCGAGCTGCTTGAGGTCAAGGGGCAAGGACACCGTTTGGATGGCATCCAAGTAGAAGTGCTGAACACAGTCGGCAACTTTTTGTCCATTTTCAAAGATGCATCAGATGAAATGGAAGGCGATCGCTATCCCACCATCAACACCGTGCTTCTTTGGTACACTAAGCTCAAAGCGCACTGTGAGCCACGGAGTGAGAGTCCCGAATACCTTGATTACATTTGCAACCGCGCAGGGATGTTGTTAAACGAAAAATGAATCGTGACCAACACCCACAAGATCGCCACCTTCCTGACTCCCCGCTTTAAAAGCCTCAAAATGCTCCAGCCCGATGACAGATGCGTAGTCCACACAGAGGCTCGTAGACTGATGACTGTGTTGTCATCACAACAGAGGCCTTCTGAAGCAGGTGCGTATGTACGCGCAGGCTACACATTACGCATGCTTAGCCTATATGATATGTGTAACATCTCAAAATAGATAGCAAATATTTCTGATTGAGTGTATATATTTATTATTTAGTGATAGCGGAGGAGATGGAGGCAAGCGAGAGAAGTTTGGCAGAGGAGAAGCCGTTTGAAGGTAAAATGAATAGTTTACACTACAGCTTTTTAAAATTTTAGAAAGCATCTTCATTATGATTATTATATTTATGTATTTATTATTATTGTAGGAATGCCAGAGAAAAGGCGTCGGCTTTTTGCTGAGTGGGAAGACACACCAGCAGAGCTGTATGAGGCCGATGATGACGTTCAGCGTTATATTAACAATCATTTCTCCCTCGAAGATTGCCTTAAGGATGTTCTCTCTTTTTGGAAAGATCAGTCACTTGTGGCAAAAGCCGTTTTGTGCATCCCGGCCACAAGCGCTTCCAGTGAGCGAACTTTCAGCTCTGCGGGTCGACTCTATTCTCTTCCTTCATAGTGCAGCGAAATAAGCTAAATAAAATGTCAATAATAAGCCTGACATTAATAGTTAATTGTTCAGATTCAGAACCCATGGAAATGTTATGCAAATGTTATGGAAATGTTATGGAAATGTTAATAATATAGGCTTGCCTTTTCCGTTCCGTTCTTTAAATTGACCTTTATTTATTCAGTCAATTAAACATTTTATGTGGTTGTTTTATCTGAAAAAGAGTTGTCCTTTGTATTTGATAAGCAAAATGGTAGTATTAATGTCCGCGGGTTCGGGTTGGGCCGGGTTGAGAAATCAATGCGCACTTGTCTGGGTCGGGCGGGTCGGATTGAGTTTTATTTTGGGGCGGGCGGGTCGGGTTGTAAAAAAAAGATGACCCGCGCATCACTAGTGCCTGCCATATATTAGTCTCACATTGCAAGTATAATAACAGAAGTAAATAAGTAAATTAAAGAGTGGTCAGACTAGTTGGACTCAAATACATGCTGTGTTATGTCAATGTGAAAGTACTCAATGTTAAAAAGTGAGCCCTGCAGTGACTCTCTGCGGCTCCGTACCTTGCTGGCGGCGTTGCGGGCCTGCTGAATGAGCTCTCTGATGCGGTTGATGCTCTCGGAGATGTTTGGCATGTGAGCAGAGTGGTTCTGCAGCTTGTCCAGTTTCTTGAGGAGCAGAGGAACCGTGTCTCCCAACATGTTTACTTCAGACAAAAAAAAACAAAAGGACATTCAGCACACCAGCAGAGACTTTCATTCTTTTGAGCCATAATTCAGAGATTATGAGATATTAATTTCGGTTTTCATATTACAAAGACAACAGAAACTCTTCTAACCAGCGTCAAAAGTCTCCATCCCCCAGTTTACTCATTAGTATTTCACCTTTAGCATCAATGACAGCTCAGAGTCTTTCGTGGTAGTTATGAGTGAGGTTGTTTATTCACTCTGATGGTAAAGCTGCTCCTCCAGCTCCTGTAATTTCCAGGGCTGCTTTGCATAAACTGTACATTTGAGATCTCCCATGTTTATTAAACAAACCAACGATGAGTGGAAAAAGTTATCATTCATGATCTTTCAAATACAAACCCAAACATATTGAGTTAGAAAAACACTGAAGTGGCTAATAGATAAGGTGAACTAATGCTAATGCTATGCTAACAACTGTTTTGTTAAGTGTTGATATTGATATATTTTAATGGTAGGGATTCTAACTTTTATCAATTTTACTTAAATAAACCTCAAACTCTGCTTTAATAATGCTACGTTAGTACACATTTAACACTGTCACACACAGAAGACGAAGAAGTGAATGAGCGGCTATTGTCAATAGAAGCATGAACTGATGTTTGAAATTTTTTTACATTAAACTCAAAATTTTGATTTCCTGATGTTGCTAAAATAATTGGTGTTTTTAAGTCCGCGTATCTTTCAGAATCTCCAATTATGGATCAAAAGGGCTTTCAATTCAATACACTGTTTTTCTATAAGATACAGACTAGTTAAAAAGCCTCATTTGAGATCTACCCGGGCTAAGTTGAACATAGAGAGCAAGAACCGCCCTTTCAACTTTTTGAACAAAACTCTCGGGTCTTGGGGGGAGGAGGCCCAGGGGAAGAACCAGGACACGCTGGAGGGACTATGTCTCTCAGCTGGCCTAGGAACGCCTTGGGGTCCCCCCGGACGAGCTGGAGGAAGTGTGTGTGGATAGGGAAGTCTGGGCGTCTCTGCTTAGACTGCTGTCCCCATCGACCCAGCAACGGATGAAGCGAAAGAAAATGAAATGGAAGGGAAATCTCTTATTTAGTTATTTGACAAGCACATAGCACCAGAATGATTGACAACTGGGAAAACCAATAGTCTTGATGATACACTGGGAAGTAGAAAATCTTCCTATAGACCTTTAAGGACTATGCTATGAGGAAAGACGTGTCCTGTGCACAACTGTTTAAACTTTCAAGCACAACTATAATGACAAACTTATTATACATCTGATAGATAAAGTCGTGTCCTCACCGGTCTTGTTGGCCTCTGACAGGGCGTTGTTGATGTCTGTGTTGGTGGCGTTGGCGTCTCCATACGTCTTCTGCCACTTGTCCAGTTGCTCTTTGATCGGGCGAAGTGCATCGTTGACGGATGTAGCCGTGTTGTTAGCTTGTTCTGCGGTGTCTTTAGCCTCCTGGATCACCTTACTCACATCTGGTGGACACAACATTACCGTTTTCAGATGTTTAACTATGGCAAGGAATGGGAGGTTTATATATTTGTATAGCACAGTTCATACACAACCCAAGGTGCAGTTCTTACAGTTGCTCTAAATGAAAAGTCATGTGACAAATGTGACCTTGTTTTGGACGCAGACTTTGTTTACAAAAATAGAAATAGGAAAAGCTGCTTTCTCCCACTTTGCTACTTGTAAATGGAGCACTCTGGCTCATGACATCAACTGTGCACTGACGCTGAGCTATTTCAAACAAAACTAAAGACATTTTGTCTGGACATCTTTTTCTTTAGACTTTTAGATCTGTCTCTACTTGTTAAAGCTGGGGTACCTACTTATCAGGCCACGACAAATATAATTAGGTATAATGACAATGTAACAATTCATGACTGTCTTCTATTTATTTTTGCCTTTCTCACATCTTTAGAGCAGCAAAAGTGAAAACTTACAGAGCACCCTCACTCAACCAATCAGCTCTCAGCCCAAAGAGTCAAATAGTGACTCAGAGGGCTCTTTGTTACCATTATGCTAAAACTATCATGTTTTCTAAAAAGATGATGGTGGTCTGATTTGTTCAAAACATTTAACGGCTCCTCTGTTGACAAGGTAAATAGGTAGCCCAGCTTTAATATCTCTCTCTCATGTTGAGTTGCAGCTTTGAATTAGATGTGCTATATAAATAATTCTCCTTTCCTTACAGGATTTACTCGTTAATGAAGGTCTGTGTAACAAGGGGCTCTACTGTTTGTGGGTTTTGAACAAACACTAAATATATACAAATAGTTTTGTACTTGTGGTGAAGTTCATGTTGTTTATAATATTCTCCAGTTCCATCGTCACATTTTTCTGTTTGTCTTTGACGTCTTCCAGTCTCTGCTTGGCGTCCTCCAGCTGCGGGTTTAGCTCTGACCAAAACACAATAAAAAAACAATGAGGCAACATATAGAATAGAATGAATAGAATTTCTAATGGAAAGAGAAGTATTTACCGTTGTTGAGTTCATCGTCGAGTTTCTCCACCTCGTCCTTCAGCTCCATGCTGTGGTTCTTCAGAGAGGCCGCGATCTGACCCAAGTCCTGGTTCTTCACATTCTTTGAACATAACAAAGACATTACTTTAGTCGTTAGATAAAATACAGACCTGCAAACTCCTGAATAACAAGGTGACAGTCAACAGTGGTATTAGTAGTCGGCCTCATCACTGTAGGACAGTGATGAGACGAGAGCAGTGCTAATGTATAAGTACAAGGCAAAACTAGCCTGCTATTTTAAATAGTAGTTGTATTATTTTTGTAAGTTAGACTTTATTGTCCGCTGCCACTAGGGCCTCTGTAATAGATATTGTACATGTTGGGGGAAACCAGAGCACCCAGAGGAAACCCAAGCAGACACAGAGAAAACATGCAACCTCCTCCACTCAGAAAGGTCCTGTTCCAACCGGGACTCAAAGAAGAGAGGGAGCTAACCAACAGTGGGGCTTATTGTGTTCAAATTACATACTTTTAAAAACTTCTGTTGTTCCAGGACATAAAAGCTGTTTGTTCCACACACGTTGTTGTAACTATAACTTGACACTTAAATCAGTCAAGATATAGCTACGTCTTTGTTTCCACAAATATATACAAAGTAGAGAAAACAAAGCAAATGTGCACTTACATTAGTTACTATTACTAGTAATATAACCAGTAATATAAGACCAATTCTTCCCTTTGTAATGAGTTACTTCAAAAAGGAAAATATTACAGTAATATTACAAAAGTAAGTAGTTCCTCCCAACACCGATAACCAGTGCAGAAAGCCTTCTCCTCACCGGTTTGACCGGGGCGCCGTCTCCTCTCGAGGGGGAGGAGGAGCCATCTGCTGTCGCCACAGTCCCCAACTGCAGTAAGACAGGCAGCTTAATGTGGAGACTTACCCTTTACCCCCATTACCGTTATAACAATAAATAATAGCATTTTATTTTTCCAGTCAAATTAGATTCTGGAAGAATGCAGTTATCCACTTCTACCACTTAATTGGAGAGTAGCAATTCTCTCTTACCCCTTTTAATGTTTAGTCATTACTTAAAAAAACTAGTATTCTTAGTATTCTAAAAAACAAGATCCCAACGTGATTTTTTTCAAGATCAGGTTTAAAGGAACACAAAGAATGTAAAATATATCTTTAAAATTAGTATTTCAGAACATGATAAAAATGAACTGGACTTCTGGTTTTACTTTTGTCCAAGGTGTACAGTAACATTCCGGTAACTAACATTTAGTATGACTTTTATGAATAATCTATGGGTATATAATAAATAAAAAAACGCCTCTCATTCCAACCAAGATTGACTGAAATAAAAATGTAATCTACTTTCCATTTCTGACTTACTTTTTGAAATGTATTTTGCAGAGTAGGATTTTGGTGCAAGCCACAGAATATGAATTGAAATCACACAAAATCACACAGAATGAAGTGGCTAAAATGGTTAAAAGGTAACTGTGACGGAACAGCTTTACCTCCAGTGCCTCAGTAGCAGCTTTGTTGGCCATGTTGGCTGCGTCCTCCGCCTCTTTGATGCTGTTGATGATCTTATTATAAGATTTAGTCACATCCACAAAACCATCCTTCTTTGTGCCTTCAACCAAACTGCAAAAAAGTATAACTTCAGAATTTTCCAATTAATCACAAAAATGAGAGTACGGAGGAGGGTTTTGTACTTGGAGATATTCATGGCGAGCTCGTCCAGCATCGCAGCGTGTCTCTCGGCCTGTTCCACCAGAGGGATTTTGGAATCTGTCCAAGCAAAACTGTCCACTTTGTTTGCCAGCGGAATCCTCGCTCCATCCAACTGGGCGGCCAGATGCTCGTACTCCTGTAGAATCACAATGTTTATTCAATTTGGAAACAGACAAACAAGGGTATTATCAGAATTCTAAGTATTAGAATTGAACATCGGTTGGCAAGTAATAGTCTTATCGCCTGGGAGCCTCCTTAGTCCTTAGTCCTGCACTACACAGAACCTGTCCTTGTTCTACAGCCTGAGTCCTGGGTCTAAAGCCTGCCCATCCCTGGGAGCTGATCCCTTTAGCAATGTGGGTCTCCCTGAGGTTTGTCAAGATTTTACCACTGTTTTTGTTGTTGTGGTTCTTTTCTGATGCAAGGTGATGATCAGCGACCTTTAAAGACATTTATAGAAATGTGTAGGGCATGACTTCTATGTGTTTGTTAATATAGCATTTCCTGTGTTTGAACTGTTTGATTCTATGATCTACTTTTGATGAGTCAACATATTTGTAAAGTCCTGCAATACGACTGCTTTTGTGATTTAGAGCAATACAAATACAACATTGAATTGACTTAAGTAGGTTATGTAGACACAGACCTCTTTGGAGTCTTGGAGCATGGAGAGGAGGTTGTTGACGTTAGCAATGTTGTCTTCAGCCATTTGCAGCTGCTCTTTCACCTCCTTCTCCTGCGACACCAGCTCATTCACTCTCCGCTGAGAAACAAAATCAAATCATGCAAACCTTTTATTTCACTTCGTCATCAGACAAGAATGATATTGAAATGTGGACTACAAGAATCCACATTTCACGCAGATATCCGAGCTCCAAAATAGAGGATTCTCTGTGGACATGATTGGTGAGATTCAGTATATAATATATTAAACACTTTTCAAATATGTTGTTAGTCTCATTCCCACTGAGCAAAAACATGGATTGCCTCTTTCTTACACACAAGGCTGGTGTATCAAAACAACTCGGCAGCAGCAGCAAAAGTACTTAACCTGCCTTGTGACCATAGACTGTATATATTAATGTGACCTAGTCTTTATGCCGGGCCTCATCAGTGTTGACCAATCATCACTGAAATTTAGTTTCCACTGAAGTCCCAGTTTGACACACAATTCAACACAGTCAAAGAACACCTATAGCATCAGAGCAAGGCTATTGTCAAGGGTCAATTGTGAAGTAAAAGATGCCCTTAAAGCCCCTTCCCATAAATGCTGTAAGTTACCGCAATAATAATAATAAGACCGGTCCACATTAACCTGCTGATCCTCTATGCCCTTCTCGTTGTTGGTGTTGATGTCCTCGGCTCGGGCCGTGTTGTTGACGGCGTCGTTGAGGGCGTCCCTGAGGTCCATCATTAGAGAGTTGAACTTGTTGAGTCTGTCTTTGATCAATTGAGTGGTGTTTTCATTCTGCAGGTGTTTGTCTGCCAGCTGCTCATACACACGGTCCAACACTGGTGAGAGATGAGAGAAGCAGCTTTATTGGTGCTTTAAACAGATATGGATCAGTCAGAAAGTTCAACAGTCTCCGGCCTAAACATGGTTGAACATTATTGTCAAGATTTGTTGTAGTTCAATGGTTATGACACAAGTTTCAGGCTGGGTACAGAGGTTCTGGGCAAGTCCCACCGGCAGGAAACCCCAGAGACCCAGGACACACAGAAAGCACCCAATGAACCTAGCAACTAAACAACCAATCAGGAATAGCGCTAATTTTTTTCTTGCGGCTGTTTTTAAACCTGTCACTGAGGTGTCTTGGCCATTATATTGACTGTATATTTAGTATTATTTTTTGTATACGCACATTTTAAATTGTATTTTGTCTGTTTTTACCTGTTTAAACTGTGAAGCGCTTTGTGGCCTTGGTCTGTGAAAGGCGCTGTATAAATAAAGCTTACTTACTTACTTACTTAATTTCAGAGACAGAATAGACAGTGATAGTACTGAATATGCTCTTCCCCCCTAGTTTTACTAAAGCTTGCCTATGCTCAGCATCAAACTGGTTAACAGCCATCTCTCTTCTCTGTCTTTATACAGGCCCTTCAACAGTCCATCATAGCTACTGCATCACTGCACATGTGGCAAAACTCCTGTTCATAGACACTTACACTTCTGTGCCTGTGTCTTCTCGTGTTCGGCAATTTTCTTCTGTCCGCTGCAGCTCCTGAACCTCATCTCCCGGAGCATGGCCGCCACCTGGTTCATCATCCTCGCTCTCTCATCGTCATCCTGGTCTTCCTCTGTGGTATTCAGCGAGCGGTTTGACATGGAGAGAATGTCTGGGAACAAAAGGTAAAGTACATTTTAGCCAAATGTTGCTGTCCTGATATTCAGGAATGCACTGGAAACGGCAGCAAGTCCTAAGTCGCTCTGAAACAATTGTTGTTTTGTGTTTTACATTTTTTTTTTCTAGCTTTTTCTACCTGGGATGTTGCTGCAGGGCAGTTTTCATGGTCCAGACCAGAGGAGATCAGGCGAAACTGGAGTAATGATAGATGTTTGTAAACACATCTAACATCTCACTTTGAACAAGAGCAGAGACAGTGGTCTGAACCAAGAGGCTACTCCACCTCTGCAGCTCTGACCTGTCCTGCTCCACCCAGCGGTTACACTATTTCTGCTATATAAAAAAATGACCTCTCCTGCTCCACCCAGCGGTTACACCACCTCTGCTGCTGTAACCAAAATGTTGTACATTTATGAGCCCTTTATTTCTTATATGAAGAAACGTTTTACAATCAGTAATACATTGATGTTTTCCTTCCAAGTCTGTTTTCTATCGTCCAAACTATGAAGAATATATACATTAGCAGTTTTTCCTCATATTGCAGGATATTGAGGTTAAAAGCAGAAAATATGGAGGGTTAATTGTGTTGCCAAAATTCAAGCACACAATATATAAAATCAATTTGATAATTAATTTGGCAATTACTAACTATGGCAAGCCACTCCATTATCGATTCCAAGGACAAAACTAGTCCTGAAGTTTTACCAATAAATTATGTACAGTACTTCAACACATTACCATTAATATTCATTGTTATGTTGTTGATGAAAGACAGTAAGTCCTCTGCTTTCTGGTGAGTCGAGTTTGTTCTGTCCCCAAGGTTTCCGGCGCGCTCACTCATTGCCGATGCCTAGAACACATTCAAAAATCATAATTGTCCTTGTAGTTGATTGATTTTTTTGGTTAAAGTTGAACAGACCTTGTCTTGTAACTCATCAATGTCAGAGTTGATATTAGCGACCTCAGCCTCCAGCAGGTCGGCTCGGTCTCTACTCGTGTCCAGACTGCTGTTGTAGTTGTCAATGGAGCGCTGAAAGAAAAGACAAGATTTAATAAGGATGGTCATATTTTCTGCTTTCTGTGAAGGTTAATGCCATAACACAACAATACATGGCATTAAAAACGCATGATTAACCCTTTAGGTGACAGAAGTTTTATTGCTCAATCTTGATTTCAAAATGCTATAACTTAAGAGACAAAGCCTTTCTGTAAATTGGAGAAATATTAAGGATGGCCCCAAATTTAAGTAGGGATTATATGGTGGCTTTTTTTATTATGGTAAATATTAATTCTTGTGCACTGCCCCTGTTCAAATAAATCAATACATAAGTTAATAACATTATACTATTGTTAGTAACTTATAGAATGATGTATCTGTTTGTGTTTCTGTTGCAAGGCACCTGCATTTCAGTATCTATCTCTCTCTACATCTATCTCTCTGTTGATCGTGTATATGACATGAAGCAATGAATCTAAGTTGTGGTGGTTCCTTTTGAAAGAACAAAACTATGAAGACACATAACTAAAACAAAATATGTATCTCTTCCTGTGTCTGTAATGAAAGTGTCTCACAGAGATGTCCTCCATGGTCTTGTTGAGGTTGTCCAGTTGGGCCCAAGCGATGGAGCTGGCGTTCAGGTTCTGGAGCTGAGCAGACACGGATGAAAAGTTCCCGTTCATCTTATCCAAATCCTCCAGCAGAACGATCACACAGCTGTCACAGGCTGAGCAAACAAAAGACATTCACTTGTACATATCAGTGGTAGAGATATGATGGAGGAATGGGCCAAAATTCCAGTGTGAGAAAACCTTGTGAAGACGAAACAGAAAGTGTTTAACCTCTGACAATGCCAACAGGGTTTATAACATAGAATTGAGATGGATTTTGTTATTGACTAGCTTCCTACTTAATTTTACCTTAGTTTGCCAAAAAGCTTCTTTAGTAATAAGCATAACTTTTTTTGGATTTTATTCTCATTATTTATCTCTCATTCCAGGCATCTCTCATCTTTTTCAGCGGGAGGACTTGCACAATTGGTGGCTGACGACTTTTTTGACAATATATTGTCGGTGGTTTGGCAAAGTCCTGTATATGTGGTTGTGTGTAAGCTCCTGCCACCGGATATTTGTGTACCGGATATTTGTAATATTTGTGCATGTGCATGAAAGTGCATGTGAACATGTATGTAATGAAGTCCAAGTTTTTTATTTTTCTATTTTAGTTTTATAGTAATTATTTTTGTACTTTATAACTATTATTATCTTCCTAATTTTCTCTGTCATTCTCATGTTTTGTAAAGATGTTCTTCATTCCCTTTAAATCAGAAATAAAAGGTAAAAGATGTCCTTTGCTAGCAGTTCAACCTTTGAGTTGTTCCTTGCTGACTCAGGAGGGTCTAGGGACATTTATGGGCATTTATAAACATTGGTCATCCCGCTCCCTATGGACCAATGGCTCCTATAAGTTTGTGAATATTGCATCTCCTGTGTTCAAACGGTTCGTTCTCTGATTTGTTGTGGGTGAATCAACAACATTATAAAGTCTTCCGAGATGATGCTGTTGTGTTTAAGGGCTATGCAAAATTACTCTTGACAAAATGACAACACAAACAACTCTCATTTCAAATGTTGTGAATGGGATAATGCCAGCAGGGGGAACTGGGCAGCTTACGTTCACAGTGCATGGTGTGGTGGTGTTCCATGGGCACGCTGTACTTGTTTGTGCAGACGTCACACTGTTTTCCCGTCATCCCGTCAGGACAGCGGCACTCCCCTGTTCTGGGGTCACAGCGGCCCCCTCTGCAGTTACACTCTGGAACAACACAACCACATTTGTGTAGCACAGTTCATACACAAGGTAACAAGAAACATTAAAACCACACAATACATTAAAATCATGAATAATCACAAACATTAACAAGATACAACCCTTCAGGTGTTTGGAAAGCTAAACAGAACTGTTTTAACTTGAATTTGAACATTGCCTGAGTAGAAGCTAAGTTCACATTTTCAAGAAGACTGTTCCAGATATTAACTGCATAAATATGAAGCGCCCCATGTCTAGTCCTGACTCTGAGTACCAGCAGGAAGCCAGTCCCTGTGCTCCTCAAAGTTGGTTCATATGGCGCTGACATGTCACAGATGTACTTTGGTACGAGGCCATGAAGAGACTTGTAACAAACAGAGCTGCTTTAAAGTCTATTCTCTGAGCCACAGGATTTTGTAATGAAATCAATGAAATAAAATAAATGAAAAGAAACAAACTTTTACAGCGCTACATGTCTTAACAAACAGAGCATTAATTTATTGTACTCACTCTTGCATCCCTCAGGCGTGTAGTCCCAGTGTCCGGGTGCACACTGTTTGCAGTTAGGGCCATTGACTCCGGGCTGACAGGAGCAGGCCCCGGTCTGAGGGTCACAGGGCTGGAGCAGAGCAGCCGAGGCTTCACAGTCACAGACACGGCAGCCAGAGCAGGAGTCGAAGCCAAACATGCCATCCTGAAGAGCAACAACACAGGAACGTCCAATAGTCTCAGGTTTTGGAGTAGGATAGTTTTTTTGATCCAGTGCAGTTACAATGGCATTCAAAAGTACTTCTACAACTTGAACTTTTGCACTTGTGGAAGTAGGTAAAAGTAGCTACATTATGAGCACTTACTCTGTAGATGTATTGACAACACTCTTTGAATGAACTCAACCTTCTTTCCTCATTCTCACCTCACAGCAATCGCAGAGACGGCCGGTGACTCCGGGTTTGCATCGACACTGTCCCGTGTGTGGGTCACATGAGTCAGTACCACAGGGAGAGCAGCTGCATTCTGGGATAAGAAATGCATTTAGTTAGTGGGTTGAAACCTAATGTATAGTAAGTGGCTTGTGAGAGCGTAGCTACTAGGGGTGGGAACCTAAGGGTACCTCACGATACGATACGATACACGATACAAAGCTCACGATAACGATAATATCACGATAACAATATCACGATAACGATTACGCGGGAGAAAGTATTGCGATATATCGAAAAATTGATATATCGTCACACCCCTAGTAGCTACAATTAATCAGTGTTGGGGAAGTTACTTTTAAAAAGTTACTTTTAAAAAGTTACTTTTAACGTTTATCATTTTATAAAGTAACTTGTTACTTTACTTTGTTACTTTCTTTAGCGATTTTAGAAAGTAACTAAATTACTTTACTTGGTTCTTTTAGGGACTGTATTATGCTCGACTTTGTGACGCGTTACACCCAACACTGCAGTTAATACATCAACAGCATTAATCTATTTGACAGTTTTATGTAAATCCCTGGTCCACATGGAGTATGCCTACAGAGGATAGAGTACGTAATAAAACGGGACGCTTTTTGGCATTGCTCACAAACCGCTCACACCACTTTGTTTCTAACAAAATTTTAAAATTATCGACCACAAATAGAATGTGATTGCAAAGACCGTAATTTCATCGTAGATACTGCCAAAACTAGGGCTGAACAGAGACAAGAACTCCCAACAGATAGTCCAGGTCTGTCATTGATGGGGAAAAAATGGTTAAAAGCTAAAAAAAAGTCAATTTTGCAGAATATGTTTTCAAAACAAAGTGAGTAAGGGACTGTGTGCTTCATTGCAATGATCATTTCCAATACAAGATTATTTTCCCTGTGCTCTTAAATGCATCTGCTGGCAAAGCCTCTCTTAGAGGTATCTGGTTTAAGTGGTATATGCCAGAGTAAACAGAGAAGAAATCTTGTTACACCAAGGGAACTGTTTTTTCACACCACAATCGGTGCCCCCAGATGTACATATATCTTGATTAATAGGAATTAATTTGGATTTGGCGATTTTTCTCCTCTATTTGTAAACTTCCCTCATGTAGTTTCTGCTCTAATTACTGCAAAGTGGTGACTCACTGGTGCAGTTCTGGGCGTGGATGGCGTCTCCATAGTACCCAGGGGCACACAGCTCACAGTGGGGTCCGGCGCTGTTGTGCATGCAGCCCAGACACTCTCCGGTCAGAGGGTGGCAGTCGGTGAAAAGCATGTTACTGTCCGTGTTGCCGTTACACTGGCACGGCTCGCACCTGCTCCCGATCACCATGGGGTTCCCGTAGTACCCTGGGGCACACCTGGCAAGGAGGACGACACAGGAGTCAAGGGCAGCAGCAAATCCACACCAAATTTATAGAATGACCGCAGCATTTATTGAACCGAAAGGAACTAGCCCTACCACGCTCCATTGCTTTCTCATAGCAACCCCATAGCAACCAAAGATACAAACTGGATTGAGGCTGTTCAATATCAAAATAAAAACATTCTCGACGTGAGCCCAAAATGGTGTGTGCAAGTGACACAAATGTTATTGTTATTTTTCAGTCGCTATAGTAAAAACTCATTCATCAGCACTTGCCTATTTGGATTCAGCATTGATATTTCTATGCTGAATCCATTTCTATCTAAATCAAGTATAATTAGATGATTTGTTTCTCTTTAGCCTCGCCTTGTCCCTGCTCCAGTCTGCAAAGTACTTCTTTATTGCTTTATGTGTCATGATGTGGATTTTATTTCTGAATTTGTTTATATTTTGACATTAGTTCTCTGTCTGCTATATGTACCCTGTGCTCCTCTCCCCTCGTTGCTGGTTCCTTTTTTTTTGTCAATGTCTGTTCTGTTTCATCCTGTTACTGGTTCCCTGGTGATTTGTTTTCACCTGGACTTTTTATTTTATTAGTGAAATGCGCTATTAAGTATGAATTACTTGTGTGTAAGTCTCTGGAAGTGGCCCGGCATAGTACACCCTGTGACATGTTAGTGCCATATGAACTAACTGACTCTGAGGAGCACAGGGACTGGCCTCCTGCTGGTGTCCAGAGTCGATTCATATTTATGCAGTTAAAGTCTGGAACAGTCTCCCTGAAAATGTGAGACAGACTTCTACTCCAATGTTCAATGTTCAAATCCAGGATAAAACAGTTCTATTTAGCTGTGCATTCAACTGGATCACTGCTTTTAAAGTACTGTGATTATTAATTAAATGAATGTCTTGTGCACTTGTGAATTAACTTCTCTATATAAACAAACTTACTACTATTAGATCACTACTACTACAGTATAAAGATGATGCAGAGGAGTTTTGGGTTACCGTTCACAGTGGGGGCCTGCGTATCCGGGCATACACAGACACTGCATCCGTTCGCTCTTCTGCACGCAGCCTTCTGCAAAACTACAGAAGCAGAGGAAAAGTCAGCCACAGAAACTCTAATGTTGAAGATGATAAAACAGACACAGAAACTGACTTGTTGGAGGAGACGCTGAGAGGACAGGGGCAGCTGGAGCAGGACACCGCCTGACCGTCCAGCGAGTTGTTACCCATGAAACCACCCAGACACTTCTCACAGTGGTCGCCCGCGGTGTTGTGACGGCAGTTCTGAGGAAAATTACATTCAACAATTATGATACCTCTACAATCACAATGGGTATGTAATTATTGCCCTTGTATCTTTTAGTAATTTTAAGAAATGCTTTGTGCTTTATTCCATTTTTATTTCTAAGCAATTTCTTGGTTAATTACTTCCTTTAAACATAATTCTGATTCAGAAAATAGATATATTATATAGAAATATGTATATGCATTTAACTGAAGCTATGTTTGTAAATAGGCATAATGTACTGTATCTATGTGGATGCATGCATGTAGTTAAAATGTACTAAGGAAACACAATAAAGTATTCAAAATAATAATACCAATAAACATGACAATAGTATAAGTTTATAGCTTGGATACCTTTCAAACCACAAATATGCTTAACTATTTTTTCTAAGTTCCTTTGTCTATTACGGTTTTCTACTAAATTCTTGCTTATTCATCCTGCTGAAGATTTAAGACTTCTTTCCTTATGATGCTTAAGACAGAGATTTTATACTGCTTCTTTTTATGCTACAGATTTTTTTTTCAATGTGATGATATGACTGTTTTTCCTCATTCCTACTGATATATCACTGAAATTTCCCCACTGTGGGAAAATAGAGGATCTAAAGGGTCCCTTATCTTAATATTTCTGAAACAAAAAGTCAGGTACCCCAGCTTTAACAGTAATGGTTCTTACCACACAGATGCCAGATCCGTCCAAACACTGGTCTGAGTGTCCGTTGCAGTTACAAGGCACACATTTACCCAAAAACAGACCGATGGTGTCTCTGTAGAAACCGGGAGCACAATTCTGTGGAGTGTAAGGAAAACAAAGAGGAGAACAGATGTAATACAATATTACATAAACCATTATATACAGCAGCAGCTTTATGTTGTCTACTTTATGAACAACAGAGAACCTCAGGGTGTTGGGAGACATAAAAAAAGAGTTTTCCACAAAGCCAGGACATTTATGCTCAGTCATATTCAATTCACTTTAATTTATCCTTATATTGCCCTAAATCCCAACTGCAGTTCTCTCAGAGGACTTAACAAAACTGTTGAATTTGCCAACACAGATCAGAGAATCAAACAGTTCAAAGGCAAGCAATGCAATGATAAAAACACATATAGCCACTCTTCCATGAGGAGCAGTTAACCAATGTCCATAAATGTTTATAAAGTCCATAAATAAATGAATGTTCAGTGTTCTGAATCATCAACACTGTCCTTTGACCCTCCTATGTGTTTGTTATTATTCCATTTCCAGAGTTCAAACTGTTATTCTCTGATTCATGGTTTGTAATCCCCAACTTTGTAATGTCTTCCGAGACGACTGCAGATGTGATTTAGGGCTATTCAAAAATGAATTGAATTGCACACAACAGTATAAACACTGATTTTAATCACATTTTTATGACCTTAGATGGATAAGTGAATCAAAAGCACATGGTAGAGCGCTTTGACACCCAGCACTTTGACACCCAGCTTACACCGCACCATAATGTTCTAGTAACCCTTACCCTTGCTCTTACCCATCACTCCAGATTGACATGGGGCTAGAGCTGTCATGGTTTAGGTTTATTTCCTGGTTTCATTTGTCACTTGTTACCCCTGTATCTTTAGTTCAACTTCCTGTTTCTAATTACCTGCCCTGCCCTCATGTGTATCACCTGTGTCTTGTTAATCTTATGTATTTATACCTTGATCTTCAGTCCCTCTTTGGTTACATTTTGTGTTTTCACTGGATTTTGTTTTATTAAATCCATTATTTTTGCAGTTCTGTGTTTTGGGTTATTTTTCTTTCCCCACCATGTCACTAGCCTGTTTACCAAGGGCTACATGAGGCACTGACCTGGCAGGAGTCTCCTTGATAGTTGGCGGGGCACATGCAGATCTCCACGTTGTTAGCATGTCGTCCCGAGGGTTGGGTCTCGGCCCCCTCCAGCACGGCTCCTCGGATGGACACGGAGTGGGCCGACTGCGAGTGAAGCGCCCGGATCTGAAGAGACTCCAGCGAGACCAGCACCATCATCAGCTCCTCTCGAGACACAGCATTGCCAGTCTGAGCGTGAAGGAAGCTGCCCTGGAAAAGCATTCATACAAGCTATCAACTTTTTAATGTAGAGCGCCTTTCCTACACAAGGCCTTGTGATCAAAGCGCCTCACAACCCATATCACATCAAGCAAATCATAAACATTAAAATATACAGTACATTTACCTCAAAAAAATCAATTAAAAACAAACATTAAGATCACAAGAATTATAAAAACAGAGAATAAAATCACACAAGTAATTAAAAACCGGATTAAAATAATAAATTGCCACAGTGCATTGAAAAGAGTACATTTAAAATCCTTCAGTTGTAGAGATACTTAAAATCAGACTAGCTACACTCGTTAACTGTAGTGGTAACAGGAGCTGTGTACATAGTATGTCAAAAAAACAGTACAATTTTACTTAAAAGAAGCAACTTTACTCATAGTTCAAGTACAGAACGTTCATTTCTCTTTCAAGTAAAAAAATGCCTGCCTCGTTTATGGTTTAAATAAGAAACATTACACATGAATACTGGCCATTGAAAAGCATATTGAGACTATTTACTCTGTCATTTCTCATTTTAGAATGTGAAAAAATAGTAAATTATTTCACATTCTAAAATAGTAAATACGTAGAAAATATACAGTGAAAAAAGTATTAAGGGTAAAATAACGCTATCTGCCTGCCTTATCCATATGCTGTCACCAGAGGGAGGGGCTGAATTTTACAGACAGCAAACACAGCAAAAAACAAAGTATGTTAGTATCATTTAAAGGGGACATATCATGAAAAATCCACTTTTTGTGCCTTAAATGCCTTATGTTGTGTAGTTGGAGCCTCTAGAAGTGCAAAAAAGTTGAAATCAGTCTCTTCATGGGTTGCAGAGAACACTTCATATTCTGTTTAGGTAAGATTTTTCAACCCGTTCTGATTTTGCCATTCTCTATTACGTGTTTAGAATTATTACGTCACAGTATTTGCAGCGAGACTGCTATATAAGGGCATGGGCGTCTAACAAAACACTTCGGCCCAGCCCTCCTCTACTGTGCATCACTTAATTTGTAGTCCAAGCTCAAGGATGCCAGCGCACAGGGCTGGACTGGACATCGGGCGTACCGGGCAATGCCCAAAGGGCGGATGCCCATATTTGGGCCGGTCTGTCTGCCTCATACAAAACACATGTTTATGAGAAGTGTAAATCCGTTGAGAATTGTTCGAGCGGGGCGCGCGTATCCGCGGGGCACCTGCTGTATGTACTCGAACGGGATTCCGCCACCTCAGCGGCCGCAGTGTTCCGGGGCATCTGCGGCCGCTTTGTAATGAGCAGCTTCCGCGTCCAGCCGCTCGCAGCCGCTCCACCGTGTTGTGGCTGAGCGCGCAGCCTGCCATGTACCCAACCCCATAAACGTGCACAGGACCATGCGTGTCTTTGAGTAATCTGTGCACCCAATAAATACACTGCTGCAGGAAACAGTCCGCGTCTCCCCTCTCCTCTCGAAGCGCGATTAAACACCCTAAATAAAGCTCTGATACCTAAATTTTGCATTGCATTAAAAGTTCATGTTTGAGCCCAAAGTAATATGTTGTGAACAAATTAAACAGATTTAGAGCCAGCAAATGGCTGACAATATGCATTTCAGTCTTTTTTGACCAATTCTCATCCCTGTAACAAACAATAGTGTTGTCTGTGTCCACCTCCCTCACTCTGAGACATGTTTATTACTCTCTTGTAATGTAGACTATTGCATTTTATTTTATTGTTGAAACTGCACATATCCTGATCCTCTACAGCAGTGTCTCCCAAAGTGGGGTCCGCGGCCCCCTGGTGGGCCGCGAGGGTACTGCAGGGAGGTCATAAAAAAATAATATAATTATTTAATGTTAAATTTATAATGTTTTGTTTGTAATATTAAAATATTTGTGTTAATTATTTGACTTGAATAATCCACTGTAATCATTTTTGTATTACAATGTTTCCCCAAAATAAAATAACCAGAAGAGCCTATTCTTAATGTTGTCTTCTTGGTTATTATTTTGGGGGGCCACGCAGACCCGTCAGATTTTTAAGGGGGCCTCGGTGTTACTGAGTTTGGGAATGGCTGCTCTACAGTATTTGCTTCCACATACTGTATAAACTAGGAGTCGGCAACCTGCGGCTCCGGAGGTGCATGCGTCTCTTTCCTTCTGTAGAAGGAAAAACGTTCTTAACGTTTTTAAATGCTGTAAAATTGTGCATAAGTAATATTCAATTTAAAAATTTCTGTCAACGTGTCTGTCAAACCGGCGTGTGAGCATCATAGACTGTGCGCATTGATCCCAAAGCTAAAAAGAGAAGAGTCGATAATAAGACTTGACTAAGAATGAAAATTTACATTTGCTTTCAGTCAATGAGGAAGGACTGCTTCATGTTTGCGATGTAATGAGAAGTTTCTATGAGATAATTGTATCTGTGCTTAGAAACTACAAAAATGGCCGCTCGGGGTGGAGTTGAACCTGTGTCACCTGGATGGGGTGGGTGGTCAAAAGCGCCTCATTTGCAGTTAAAGAGACAGCACCAAAACAGGTTGCTCTCAGACGCACTTCAGAACAGGTGTAGAAGAAAGGCCCGTGGAGCTACAAATGATGAGACTCAGACCCAGGCATTGAAGTTACGCTTTATATAGGCCACAAATTAATGGTCAACGCGAGGTCTGTGGCGAATAAAACTTTCATCCTGCAGGATTTCTTTACATCGCGCGCTTTGGATGTACTGTTTTTAACGGAGACTTGGATCAACAGCGGGGAGTCTACTGCTTTCTCTGAGTTATTACCTCCGGACTGTACTTTTATCAACGCACCGAGAACCACTGGTCGTGGCGGAGGTATAGCTACTGTTTTAAAGAATTGTGTTAATCACAAAGTGGTATCTGAATGGTCTTTTTGTTAATTTGAACTGAGCTGTTTTGAGCTGCGACAGGCTGACCCAGTACTGTGCGCTGTCGTTTACAGACCACCGAAGCACAACAAGGATTTTATTAGAGATTTTTACGAATTTGTTGCTTGTGTGCTCACGCGTTACGACAGGGTTTTAATTGTCGGAGATTTTAATATGCATGTATGTTGTCCTTCTAAGCCCATGGTCAGAGAGTTTTTGGACTTGGTGGAAGCTTTTAATCTGACACAACATGTCTCTGGCCCAACACAAGTGCACGGGCACACGCTTGACATTGTGTTGTCGTGTGGTTTTCCTGTCAACAATGTCGTTGTGGGAGATGCCGTGTTTTCTGACCACAACCCTGTCATGTTTGATTTTATTTTGGACTTGGAGCTGAAGCTGTCTTGCGTGCGCCATGGTCGTGTTATTAAGCCTGACACGGCCGTTGCTTTTTGTCCGCTTTTTACTGCATCGCCTCTGGATCATCTAAACTCCGCTGCATTTATGGACACGGAGCAATTGATGAACTCTTTTATTTCCACCTGCTCTGAAGTCCTGGACAGTGTTGCTCCTTTTAGAGCCATATGTCCTAAGCCAAAGCAGGAACCGTGGCTCAATGACACTACGCGCACAGCTCGGCGTGAGTGTCGGAGAGCGGAGCGTACGTGGAAGAAGGACCATTTGGAGGTTTCGCACGCGATTCTTAGAGAATGTTGGAGAAATTATCAAAGTACTGTTAAAGCTGAAAAAACTCAATATTTCTCAAACTTGATTTTGAATAATATCGGTAAACCTCGGGTTCTTTTTAAAACAATTGGTTCTGTTTTTAATCCAAGTCCGTCCACTTCATTGGAGATGACAAATGAAACTTGTGAACAATTCCTCTCCTTTTTTCATGAGAAGGTTGATGCTATTAGGGCCAACATTTCTCCCTCTTCATTGTGGAGTTTGGTATCCACGCAATGTTCAGCTGTTTTTTGTCAGTTTGAGTCTGTGTCATTGTCTGTGCTCACAGGGATTGTTAAAAAACTTAAACCCTCCTCCTGTCCCACAGATCCGGTCCCTCCTCGCTTTTTTAAAGAGGTTTGGGACACCATTGGCTCTTCTGTTAAAGAGATCATCAACAGCAGCTTGGCTTCTGGCATAGTGCCCTCTTTTTGTAAAAAAGCTGTAGTTGAGCCTTTGATTAAAAAACCTGGTCTTGACCCTGCGAATTTGGCAAATTATCGGCCAATTTCCAAACTACCCATGGTATCGAAAATTTTAGAGAAATGCGTTTTTGCACAGTTGCAACCTTTTTTAGATGAAAATGGCACTTTAGACCCATATCAGTCAAGCTACAAAGCTTTGCACAGTACTGAATCTGCACTCTTAAAGGTTTTTAATGACCTGTTTTTAATGACTGATTCTGGAGGCTCTGCCATTTTAGTGCTTTTAGACCTAACGGCTGCTTTTGACACAGTCGACCACACAATTCTTTTAGACCGCCTTAGAGATCGCGTGGGTGTCAGGGGGACCGCGTTAGGGTGGTTTAGGTCCTACCTGTCGGAGAGGTCATTCTCCGTCAGGCTGGGGGACTCCACTTCATCTTCTGCTCCGCTTCACTGTGGAGTCCCCCAGGGATCTATCCTGGGACCCATTTTTTTTGCAATATATCTCCTCCCACTTGGAGAGATTTTTAAGAAACATGGCATGTCTTTTATGCAGATGACTGTCAAAGGTACATGCCCATTGCTAAGAATGACCACAGCCCCCTGACACCCCTGCTCGACTGTCTAGGTGACGTCAAGGCTTGGTTAGCCCAGAATTTTTTAAAACTGAACGAGGGAAAAACAGAAGTAATGACATTTGGATGTAACCTCACGGACTTGGGATCACTCCAAAACTATTTGCATCCCAAGGTCACCAGCCTTGGCGTCACCATAGACAGTGATTTTAAATTTGATAAACAGATTAATGGCGTTTTAAAATCGAGTTTTTATCATCTTCGTCTTTTATCTAAAGTTAAGCCCTTTTTATCTTTTAATCTTTTTGAGCAAGTCGTGCACGCTTTTATTTCAAGCCGTCTGGACTACTGTAACGCACTTTACTCGGGAATTAGCCAGAAAGCACTCTCTCGTTTGCAGTTAGTCCAGAACGCTGCGGCACGACTCTTAACAGGGACCAAAAAACGCGAACATATTACCCCAATCCTTGCGTCCTTGCACTGGCTCCCTGTTAATTTTAGAATTGATTTTAAAATTTTATTGTTTGTTTTTAAAGCTTTGAATGGACTGGCCCCTCAGTATATTACAGACCTCATCCAAATTTACCGGCCCTCTCGCGCTTTGAGGTCTGAGGGCCAGCTCCAGCTCGTGGTTCTGAAGACGAACCGTAAAACCAGAGGGGACAGAGCGTTCTCCATTGTCGGCCCTAAGCTGTGGAACGCTCTGCCCCTCCACATCCGTACAGCCCCCACCGTGGAGTGTTTTAAATCCCGTCTTAAGACTCACTTTTATTCTTTGGCTTTTAGCACCGCGTAAGTTGTGTGGTCCCCCTGTGTCTTTTTATCTATTTTATTGAATTTTATTTTTATTTGTAGTTTTTAATGTGTTTTTATTTCTATTCAGTCTTTTAAATTGTTTTATTTCTATTTATTTGGTGGAGCTCATTTGTATTGTTTTTGTTTTATTGTTATTGTTGTTCAGCACTTTGGAAACGTTTTGTTGTTTAAATGTGCTATATAAATAAAGTGGATTGGATTGGATTTAGATGTAAAAATCAATTATTTGAAAACACGATATGTCCACTTTAATAACTGTTATAGGAGAAAAACTAACATAATTAAATCATGGTTACTCAGGTTAAATGATAGTGGTACTTTAGATAAATAGAGTCTACCTAAATGTAATCTCTTAAACAGTTGTTCTTACCTCCACAATGTGCACAATTCCACTGTGTGGGTCTTCGGCAGAGGGGTATTCTCTCTCCATGAATACTAGAGTCATTTTGTTCCCCTGTACAAAAACACAGAATAAACTAGAATAAGATAATGATAACAGATCTGAATAGGCTCATGGGGAATAAAGCAGAACATATAAATTTTTCCAGCTATCGTAATTGCTTTGAGGAGGGTGTTCACCTTAAGGATGACGTCGGGCCTGGAGGACTCAGCCGGGAGCAGAGCGTCTCCTCTCATGGTCTGAGTGTGAAGCCTGTATCTAAGAGAGCCGCCGTAAGAAGACACCTGCAAATACAGAAGGAACACTTTGTAACAATTGCATTTGTTTCTATGTCAGCACTCGGGTGAAGCGTGTTCTGCAGGCAAGATAATATTGACTTTTTTCTTGAAATTTCCAATCTAATTTCCCACCATCACCTACAGTCATGAGCTTTGAGTAAGAAACAACAAGACAGCGGATACAAGTTGTAAAAAAGAATCGTCAGAGGAGTCGATAGAGAATAATGGTGTCACTATAATATTATGAATTACAACAACACTGATGTATCAATGGCAAGAAGTTGCGATTTATGGTCAAAATCTGGAACAACCAAGTTATGTCTGTGTCCCTTAAAGGTTTCCTTTATCTGAGACTAAAATTTGTGTGAAGCCCAAATAAAAATAATAGGAATGCTTAAATCCACAATACAAATTACTCAGTATCTATGCAATGTTTGCCAAATCACCGGGAAGACCAAGCGATTTATTTTCAACCTATCATTGATTTGAACATCATATAGAACTAAAGATATCTCACATAGACAACCAGACGGCGGCACGGTGGCTGAGTGGATAGCACTCACGCCTCTCAGCAAGAAGGTCCTGGGTTCGAATCCCGGCCGGACCAGGGCCTTTCTGAGTGGAGTTTGCATGTTCTCCCCGTGTCTGCGTAGGTTTCCTCCGGGTACTCCGGTTTCCCCTACCACTAAAAATATGTACAATAGGTCTGGCATGCGCCTCCTGTTCGGCGACCCCGCTCCAATCTCTCTGTGGAGTGAGAGGACAAGTGCCCAAAAATAACAATTGTAAACCGCTTTGTGACTCTGGTCTGTGAAAGGCGGTATATAAATAAAGATTACTTACTTACTTAGACAAACTTTCTCTAAACAAAACTTCAACCTTCAGCCAAAAGGACAGGAAACCGTCACTGCACGTAATCCACAACAACAAAGCAGCACAAGATCCAACACGACAGACTTCCCTCTCTGCTGCAAGAGTAATCTGTGGGATCTGAATTGTCTGGGAGGAGATGCAGGTCGTGAGCCACATAAAAGCTTTGTAGACCCAACACTGATGAAGATCCATGAACTTCAAAGAGGTGGGTTGTTAGCATGTTGTGACTGGTTTGACTCTCACAGACGGCCGGTTGGTAAACAGTGTGCAGGAGGACGCCATTAAATACTACATTGTACAGTATTGTATTTAGTATTGCATTTAATTGTATTAGGGTAGGGTGTAAAGTAGAGTAGGGTAGTGTAGGGTAATGTATGGAAGGGTAATGTAGAGCATGGTATGGAATGGAATTGTATTGTGTTGTATATGCACTATTTGAGCAATTTTGATTAATAATGAGATCTTGAGAATATTTACATTCATGTTTTACGTGGAATAATTACTTCAGTAAAAATCAAATGGATAAACATGTAACAGTAAAATACCATCATCTAGGAGGTAGAAATTACATATGGCTTTACTAAAGAAATCTAATTAGGAGGAAATATTAATGGCAAAAGGTGCACTTTTTTGTTGGACTTGGTTGGACAAAATAAACAATATTTTGTTGCTTAAGCAAAAATACACTCACTGTTCTCAGGTTAATTTATTTATTTGCGATTAATTAACTATGAAGCCTATAATTACATTTGATTATCCAAGTCACGGTTCTATTAAATACACAAAAAATAGCCTTAAAACAGATTATAATAGACTGGCTCATTACAATGGATCACTGTATTCTGAATGCACATCTTGATTGTAAAATGCAGCGTGTAGGCGATGCTGTCAAGCAGAAAAAAGATAAAACCCTTGTCTTTACTGAACTTGTCTCAGCGCAGACGTCTGCAGTTGACCTTGACTGAATAAACCCAGATAGAACAGATAAACTGAAGCAGCCTGTTGTTTTAAAAGCATAAGTCTGTCCACGCAGGAGTGATTAGAAAAACACTGAGGAAACACACTCCTATAAAGAAAAAAGTATTTTCTCAATACTTTACTATGTGTGAATTGGATGATTTCTGTGAATTCAACCGCAAATAATGACGACAGAAGCTCAGTTGGTAGAGTGTGTGTTGAGCTGAAGCCTGGCGGTTCCAATCCTGCTCCCATCTAAAACATCATTGGTTGAGTTGCCAGATTGATGAGACCAGCTCACATCGCTGACTGTTGCTGTGTGTCTTTGGACGAGATACTTAACCAGCCCAGAGTCATACACTGGTGTATGAGTGTATGTGTGAGACTGTGATTGGTTCCTTGATGTGAAGCGGTTTAAGTGCCTTGAAAAGGTTGAGAAGTGCTAAATGTAATATTATGCCATTGTAGAAGTATTCATTCTGCCAAGGTATGTTAAGTGGGAAATATATGGGCAATTTAGCGTTATAATAAAACTGCTTTACCTTCCCCTTCATACCTTTACATAAACTTCTTCACAGTCAGATTTTCAAAATACACACAAGTCAAAGGGACCTGGCTGCAGCCTGCTGTGACTTTAGAAGATACAAAATTCTGAAGTTTATTTTTGATTTGCTTTTAATTTGTGTTTCCCTTGTGGTGAAAAGTTGAGTTTGAGTTGTTTCATGTGGCACCAACAAGTATGTACTTTGATGCGAGGTGATGGTGTACTTGTGATAAGGGTCTAACCAACAGGTGGAATTGTATGTGTGTTGAGAGTTGCAGACACTGACCTTGTCTCCTAAATACGTCTTTGGCGCGTGCCAGTGGAGGTCCTGGTAAATATCCGGGACATCTGTGATATCAGCCTCCACCAGGTCCTGTCCCGGATACACACTCAGAGGCACTTCCTGTCTGTCGGCTCCCAGCAGCACCCAGCCCTGCATGTTCATGATCTGCACCCGACAACCACATTTACAACCAGATCACACCATACCATCAACACAACTACGGGTCCAGGAAACCCACCTCCACGCGCCTCTTGTCAGAACTGCGGCAGCGGTCAGTGGCACCGAAGCAGAAGCAGCTGGTACAGCCTTTGGGGTTGGTGGGGTCCAGGTGGAAGGTGCCCACTCTGCACTGGTCACAGCGAGGCCCTTGGACATTCTCCTACAACACAGAGAAGATAGATGAAAGTTAAAGGTGACTTAACATGGTTCTGTCTACATGTTATGGAAGTGGAACTGTGAGCAACATTCTCTCACATATAGTGCTTACAAAAAACTTTTGGAATACCACAAAGTAACAGACAATTGTAAAGTTAAAGCAAATAGACAGTTTTAGTTTGATTTGCAGCACTTGTCTAATTACAACTAACTTTGGCTATAAGCACCATGATGCATCCATCAGACTACTGTATGACAGTTTGTCTATGTTTTCTGTGCTTGTCCCAAATAATAATATAATAATGATGTGATGTGCTTGCCTCGCTTGCCTCCCATCAGTGTGCCCCACGGCAGCTGTGGCTACAGTGGTAGTTCATCACCACTGTGTATGGAGTGAATGAATAATGACATGTGACATAAAAACGGCTATATAAAACCGATGCATTATTATTATAGTATTATCTAATTTCAGGTCAGGAGTGAAGTTTAAAGCACAGTTAGGTTTTACACATGCATTCAACATGTCACTAAGTTCTGTTTAACCCATTAAAAAATTAAAAAATTGTTTGTAGTCCAGATTGTAGTGAAAATTATGAGTGAATTCAAACCTTGCAGAGACACTGTCCGGTAAAGGAGTCGCACACGTCCTCTTCTGTCCCTGCGTCGTTACAATCACACGGTCTGCAGTTTGGAAAACCATAGAACCCAGGAGAGCAGCGGTCACACTGCCGACCCACAACGTTGTCCTTACACCTGAAAAAGACCTAAATCAATCTCTGGGTAGAAATCACTTCTTGAGTATCAGTGTCTGTAGATCCAGGCACCATCCTGGATCTACAGACAGTCCATCTGTGGGAGTGGAACCCTCCCTCAATGTGGGCCTCCCCGAGGTTTCTCACTTTCCATTTCTTTCTTTTCTTTCTTTCCCGTCCAAAGCAGGAGGGAATAAGGACAGTGGTGATGATCTAGGACACTCCACATTGAACAACATTTTTGGATTTTATCAACATTTATGGAAATTGGTCATCTACCCCTTATGGACAAATGAATAATCCAAATGATCCAGGGGCCGACATCCAGGGGTTGTCGGCCCCTGGATGAGTCTGGTTAACTAAAGTGGCCTTCTAACTAAAAGATTTGGACACCACTGGACATAAGGAAACATGAACATTGCCAAGCTGCCTCCATACATCGTACCTTCGCTAACACAAATCAAAATCCCATTTACTTAAAATCTCTGCAGTCTGTACCTGCACTGGCCACTGAGATGGTCACAGCTGGCCTCGGGGGACAGGATGCCAGCTCTGGAGCAGTTGCAAATCTCACATCCGACCACCGGATGGCAGCCAAATGCCTGCGGCTCACACTGGACGCACTCGGGCAGCAGAGTGCGGGGAGGGCAGATGCAGTCTCCAGTCACCGGCTCACACAGTCTGGTGCCACAGTTACAGGCTGAAGGGAAAAACACATAATGCGAAAAACATAAAAAACCACAGTCAAGTATGTGGACAGCTGCCAGAAGTGAAACGCTTCAAAACACAGCTATAACAAAGGTTAAGACCAGATTTCCATCTTGCTTATGTCATGCCATAGTTCTCATAGGTGAGAGAACCATGTATGAGCACCTTTTGTCTGTTTGAGTCTTTCGTGTGTAACCAGAATGATGAAAGACTGGATGTCACCTAGTTTTTTCTTATTGTGGAAGTCGCTGATTAAAGCCAACTCAAATAGGTTCAAATAGCCAATTTTGTGGGTAGCAAAAACCAAGCAACCAAAGACCAACCAAAGATCCTATCAGGAGTGGCGCTGGTCTCTTCCCGCTTGACCTACTAGCTAGCCTAAGCCTATTTATTGGACAGCATGCTCCTGATAGGTCAGTTGTTCAGGCTCATATCTTGATGTACTTAGACATTGTCGAATATAAACACCAGGCTGTTTTAAGGCCAAAATGGTGTGACACAAACGGTTACGGAGCTAGAGGAGTTCACTTTTCAATGTAAGTCTTTTAGTGCTCTAGCAGGTTAGCACTGTCCATCCCTACTGTGTCCCTGTCGCTTACGTCTGCAGTTGGGGAACCCCCAGAAGCCTGTGGCGCACATGGAGCAGTCTCGTCCAATCACATTAGGTCTGCAACGGCACTGGCCCCCAAACGGCTCGCAGGAGTCGCTCTCCGCCCCCACCTCATGGCACGCACACGGCATGGCCCCGTTGTTGAAGAAGGCAGAGAGGGAGACAGCAGAACTCAAGCAGAACGGAGAGGCTGCAGTTGGACTGCAGAGACATGAGAGAGGAGTTATTGAGTTGTTTGGAGCTATTACTGATGAGGTTTGGAAATAATTATTGGTCACTAGATCAGAAGAGAATATCTGTGTATCTGTCTGTCTGTGTGTGTATGTGAGCTCATTATGCGTGTATGTAAGAGAGAAAGTGTGTATGTGAGCTCATTATGCGTGTATGTAAGAGAGAAAGTGAAGAATGGAGCTGCGTATTTGTATTATAGCTAGTAAATGGTAAATCAAATTGTAATTTCTGCTTGATAAATGTATGATCATGTATCCATCTATTTTTGTTTTACCACCTCCTGAGGAACTACAGAAAAATAGCACTGCTGCTTCAACCTGGTACAATGCAGCTCTCCTTTTGACTCATGTTTATAGTACACTGTCCCTGTAAAAATACAAATCATACCATAGAATAGCATACTTCAAGTTTGACTTATTGCCACTCCTTTTTGAGCTTTGGCAGGAGTGAACAAAGGGAACCCTTAAATGTATGTTTTGAATGTATGTAAAACTGTATTTCTCAAACTGTATCTTGTTTGCTTTATGTTATGCTGTAAAGATGAAAAATATAGTGTTGTAGAGGCAAAAAAAAATACTTTAAAATCAATACAAACCTATATTTCAGACCAAAGTGAAAGTACATAATCTAATGTCTTCATAATTGTGACTCTTACTTGATATAGAAGCTTTTCTGGCCACAGGTTGTGATGAAGTCATAGGATTTGTCCATTGGTTCTTCGTACAGATAACTGGAGCTGTAGGACGACTCCGGCACGACCAGCATATAATCCTGACAGAGTATACTGCTTTAGAGTAATGAAACAACAACAGAAGGTACAGGAGGCTTTACTCACCAGCCACAGAGTTTTTCCAGCAGGGATCTGAACAGTGAGAAAGACTTCGTGATCCGTGACGTCCAAAATGATCTGGTTTTCAGCTACGAGGACGTTCCTGCAGCCAAAAGCGTGAGGGCAGTACGAGGCGTTGGTCTGACCTGTGGGGGGAGAAATATCAGTAATATACAAAACAACACATGGGTAATTATTTCCCTTAAAGCTGGGGCATCTTTCTCTCCCTCCCTAAGTAGTCCATGTTGTTTGTCCCAGCAGAAAGAGTCAAATCGGATCATAATATGAATATTCATATTATTAGAAATAATGTTATCTTTTGCATAATTGTAATAAAGAGCCCTTTAAGTCACTATTTGACTCTTTAGGCTGAGGACGGATTGGCTGGGAGAGGGTGGTCCGCTCTTTTTAACTTTTCTGGCTGAGAAAGCTGATCTAAAGATGTGAAAACTAGTGATCAGATTCATTTATTTGCCATTTGCAGTAAAACCACATTGGAAAAACTGTGCAAGACTACCCCAGTGTGCACCAGGTTAGTTTGATCGAACCAAACTAAGAACTAGTTAGATGTAATCAATTTGATCAGTTACATTTTCTGTATAAAAGTTAGGTAAGTAAGCAATCTGTATTTATGTAACGCGTTTTTAACAGACCAAGGTCACTCAAAGCACTTTACAATGTTCAGAGTTCAGATAGAGTTCTATTCTCTCCACATGGTGTGACGACCCCAGTCTTGTCTGCTTTGTGTGTTGCTGCTGGCTTTCTCCTCCTTTCAGGATCCAGCCAATAGGAGAGCTGATTGGGACTGGCAGCACCTGAGATGGGTGGGACTGGCCACATTCAAAAGTGCTGTCAGGAAGTTGATGGGCCTCTCTCACCTGGCAGTAGCAGCCTCTTAAATAAATATTCTATTTTTGGTACCTTTTTGAAATATGTGTGGACTCCAGTTTTGTCCGAACCTCAAGCCAGTTCGTGACAAATGACGGAAGCGATACGCTGAACACACTGGCGCATCAAAGCCCCAACCAACACCATCCATTCATTCACTTATTACATTCAAACCTATTATATGTTTTTAGTGGTAGAGAAAACTGGAGCACCAGAGGACACCTACACATGGAGAACATGCAAACTCCACTCAGAAAGGCCCTGTTTTAACCGGGATTTGAACCCACAACTTTGCTGAGAAGTGAGAGTGCTATCCACTCCGCCATCGTGTCGCCAAGGTATCCCTGCTTTATGCAATGGCAAAAGTATCAGACCAAATGTTATGTTGCCCACTGTAGTGTAATGAGTTTGAAGAAAGAGTATCTATACAGAAGCGGGTTACGAGTGTCCATGTGAGTGTTTTGAACAAAGTATAAGCAGTAAAACCAGAGCTGTTGGGTGGTTTAAACAACATTGTACATTCAAACCACACAACCTCACTACTCCTTGCTCCTCACGGTTTAATTCTTACTTATAGACAGGGGTGCACATAAGAGGTACGCATGTGCCACAAATATCAGAAATGCGTACTATCACTTGAGTTAGTAAGCGCTTTTGCGTACTTCACATGGACCAGTCCTTCTCAAATAGTGGGGCGCTCCTCCCTAGGAGGGCGTGATGCAATCACATCCTCCGTTCTGACCCCGGGAGAAACTGTGGCCGCTTTGACAGCTCCACGAACGCGCAAGGTCATGTACCGAGCGCGGACCAGTGACGTGCGCACAGAACCATAGACACGCGATCATCCCCATCCCCAGGTTGTTGCACGTGCGGGTCTTGCCTGTCTCCCCCGCCTCTTCCCCGTCTCTCCCCCATGCCTCTCCCACAGCTCCCCCAAGTCTCCACACGAAGCGAAGCCAAAACTCACTGAATTAAGGCTCAGGTACCTAAATTTTTGCTTGCATTGACAATGCATGTTATTTGACCACAAAATTTAAATGTTGTGACCAAATCAAACAGAACAAACCAAAACAGTCTTGTTTTTTTATTTTACTTGCGTAAGAAAGAGCCCTGTGAGTCATTATTTGACTTTTGGGCTGAGAGTGGATTTTTAAAATATTTGTTTCCATATAGTTAGTGCCACTTTATTGCCAAACTCTTTTTGACTTATTTTTTGAAGAAACATGTGTTAGTCTCACATTATTGTTGGTTGTTTTATTAACTTTCCTGTGTGGAAGTTGTATAATCTTTTTATTATTCTACTGAAGGTTTATAATAATACACTGCATTCGTATTGACAAGTGTCAGCTCTCAAATTCTTGCTAATCTGCTACAGAGGCCGAGATATCAGTCATTCTGTAGACGTTGAATTTCTGGAAAACTTCAGGTTTTGGAGGTGGTTCTAAAATCGGCCATAGGTTTTACAGGTCTGTTTTATCAGCTGTGTCAGGCCTTAATGGGTTATTTGACTTGGATTGAGTGGATAATCTGAGCTGATCTAAACTTTAGCATTAAAAGTATAGTAATATAGCAAGTATAAAATCTCTATTAAGAACCGCGCGACAAATGAGTACCAAACACCATGTCCTGGTTCTCATCTGAGTACCTCACTGAAAAAGTTATGTGCACCCCTGCTTATAGTTGAACTAACTTTGATGGCAGATCACTTAAAAACACGAAACACATGAAGAGACGACAGATGAAAACCAGAGAGAGTTTATCTCCTGGAGGCGGATACGGACCTTGCCAGACACGTCCCCCGTTGATGTAGACCTGCAGAGGGTAGGAGGGGTGCAGGGGCTGGTGGTAATGAAGGATGAACACATATCTGCCCAAAGCTTGGACACGAGTGGAGTACACAGCTGCATTCTGGGAACAACACAGGCATAAACAAACATGAGAGATGAATTATGTTGAAATGTAATGTTAAAGGACAATAATAAAGGAGAAAAATGTATGAATAAAAATGAAAAATTAGTGATAGCGATAATGGAAAATTACTAACAGCCCCAAAAAAGGATTTAATATGGGCTAAACATGGAGAGGCAGCATTTCAGGTTGATGGAGCTAAAATCTGTCTTCCTGAAAATATGAGACATGTTTCTACTATGAAAATGCTAAATCCAGGTTAAAAAACAGTTCTGTGTAGCTGTGCATACAACAGAGGGATTGTATCTTCACCCTTTTTATGTAATGTACCTTTTGAAGCGCATATAAATGGCTGGGATCTTTGTGAAGCTCAAATCCTGTAGTTGTGGCATCTAAGGACTCATTTATTGTAATTATAAGTGGTAAAAATCTGCACCGAGAAAGATTGAACTTCGAAGTCGAACAACATTTTTCTAAATCGCAATCGGAATTCTTTTTGGATTCCAGACAGATGGTTCACTAGTTTAAGCAAATATTCATACTAGGCATTTTTGAAAACATATTTGCCCTTTCCTCAATGTGTGGAATGCTTGGTGTTGTCCAATGTTTGAGAATAATTCTGGCTGCTACTAATACCCTGACTATGATAAATGAGAATTCTCTAATTGATATAGTAAATATATTTTCCTCAATGACCCAGCAAACACAGTCAAGTAAAGGGTGTTCAATCACTAAGGACACATGACCTCTCTGCAAAAGTGTTCAAGCGCTCCCTTCCAATTAAATTTCAATGGGAAAAATCTGATATTTGGGGAATATTGTCCTATGGGGTGGTAATATACTATTCAGATTTTTTTTGGGAGAGACCTTCCCAGGCAACGCATTCTGGGATCTGCAACACTGGCCCACTGTGGTAAATAGAGCTGACCCGGGTGAAAACCCATAGCAGATATAATCTACAAATTGGTATGTACTGTATCTATGTATATTTTCATCTTTCATTGTGTGCAGTTTTGGTTTCCAATGATTAGAGGTTGGTAGTGATATTGACTTGAAATGGATGCCTGGAAAATCTGTTTCGGTGAAACCAAGAAGACTGACATTTTAGAAGTGAGGCACCCCAGGCTCCGGCCCCAGGTGAGCAGGTGGAAAACTGTTGCTAAAGCTAAACTAAGTCCAGCAGTCATATTTATGAGTAAAAAAGGGTCAAAAAATGAATTTGAAATAATAAGAAAATAAGTCGTTGCAAATCTGCAACGCATGCCTGGAGAGGATGAACTAATTAATTAAGATGATGTGTAGCTCTATCAAACATCTCTAGATAATGTTTAAGAGACAAACTGAACCAAAATAATGCTGAATATTAGTTCTGTATAATGTCACCTGCACAGAGTCGAGCCTGATGTGGTCTGCGTTGTCAGCCCCCAGTGGAGGCCTCTCAGTTCTGCTCCAGGTCTGGTCTCCCTGAGCTCCGTGAGGGGAGGGCAAGGGGAAGGCCTCCGCGGGGAAGGCCTGGATGGGCTCCTGCATGGATGAGCTCTGGCCCTCCTTCAGCACCAGGGAGTTGGAGGGCGTCTGGAACCGGGAGGGGACACAGGACAAGCTGGGAAAGGAGGAGACGATTGCGGAGGGTGAAGAAGAAAAAGTGATTTGCAAACGAAGAATATTTACATGTCTGGAGCGAACTGTCCGTGTGTGCTGATACAGTTCACTTTAGGCTCCACAAACTCCATGGAGAACCGGTCCTTCGGCACCAGGAACACTTTGTGCTGTAGACAGATGAAATTATAGAGAGGAACATCAAGATGGACCATAATCACAGTTCACAAATGTACATTTAAGGCACACAGCATAAAAAATATAGGATTTTGTATCCTTTATTTTTTCTGCTGTGTTATATTGGAATATCATAATAATTTGACAAGCAGGTGAGTACTGTGGTAAATTCCCCCTATAGAACTGTTGCTTCTGAAACATGCCAAACTATGCTATGTCTTATTTGACTGTTTTAACACCGTTTTTTTTTTTTACTGTGAAATATTATGTGCCACTTTCTGGGCTGTGGAAAGAGCTTTAGAAATACACTGCAAAAATTGATGAGAAGTAATAATAAGTCAAAACATTTTCAAATTTAGATTTGATTTCCGAATGGGAAAAGCAAAATTATCTTCTCTTAAAACAGGTAAGTAGTTAAAAAGTTGAAGACAGAATATTCTGGTCTGATTTGTTTATTTCATTTTTACAATACTTGCTGGAATACTAGGCAAGGCAAGTTTATTTATATAGCACAATTCATACACAAGGCAATTCAAAGTGCTGAACAAAACAAGAAAACATTAAAATCATAAATTATCACAGAACATAAAAAAAAAAAAATACTATTTACAAGACCAAACTAAATTGTAGTCTATGAAAAAAGTATTCCAACTTGTTGTTATTATTCAACATTTTACTTTGGTCTTTGACAAAAATCTCTTATTGATAGTGTCATCTGTTTTTTCCCCTTCGTACAAAGTGTTAATAATAGTAATAATTATATAAATACATTTTATATTTGTTGCACCTTACATTTCCAGGAAACTTCAAAATGCTAATGTCGCTCATATATACTAGTTAATGCTACTGTAGTGAATTACTGTGTTTCTCACCAGGAAGAAGCTGGTCCGATCTGCACTTAGGAGAACCTCTGCGTCGGCGGGAAGGAAGAAAACGGACACGCGGTTTTGGACGTCAACGGCAACGGCTCGACACAGGAAGCTACACGCACGCACACACACACACAGTTTTTTTACAAGCCCAAAAACCTAGTGATAATTTCTCTATCACAACCTCCTTAGTGCCTTTCCCCTCTGGCCTTTTTGTGCAAATGGGTTAAAAATATTCTTATTCTTCTTTTTGGTGTTATTTGTGTAGTTTTTATCCAGCATTTGGGGTAATCTTCTGTAGACTTGGCATGTGGGCGAATCATAAAAAAGAGACAGGTTTAGCGGCCACAGAGACTCGCAGCTGAGTGAGAGGCAGCTGTGTCCACAAGCACAGAAACAACTGCAAATGCTTCAGTCAGACTCCAGCAAACACGCCGACGCCAAGTCCACATTATTAATGCTCTCAACAGTATTGTATAACTCTGCATGGGTTAAAGCTGGGGTACCTAATTATCAAATTGTATGGAACTATTAAAAAAATTCAAGCCTCATTCCTCGCTCTCAAAAAAGTTTGGCTCTATCTATACTTGCTTTCACATGCATGTATCACATCCTCTGATCGGGGTTTTCAGAGAGAACAGTGAAAAAGAGAGGACCACCATCACTCAGCCAATCAGCTATCAGCCCAAATTGTCAAATAGTGACTCAGAGGGCAGAAGATAACATGTTTTTCCTAATAAGATAAAGAATGTTTTGGTCTGATATGTTCACAAAAAGCGATGTTTAAAGTTTACCAGTTCGACTCTTTCTATTAGGTACAAAACAAAAAGTCAGGTACCCCAGCTTTAAATGTTTACCAATTATTTATTATTTATAACATCTTCTTTCCACAAGCTGTAATCAGTTTAAACAAAGCACTTGTATTGTAACTCTTTTAGTTGATCGATTTCACATTTATTTTATTCCTGTACTTTTAACCTTGTTTTATTTATGGACTAGTCTGGTGCACACTTGGGACTTCGAAATTGTATTCCAAAGTGGTTTTCCTGAAATTAGCAAATTAAATGAATCTGAATCTGTCTTGTCCGTAATTTCCATCCACATATCCAACCATTTACTTCTGCTTTATCTGTGGCCAGGTTCCAGAGTCAGAAGTCTGAACAGAGACTTCCAGTCTTCCCTAGCCACACGTACTGTACTTCTCCAGACCCTGGTCCTGTCCCACAAGCCTCCAGGCCTCACCTGTATTTGCAGTGCAACAGGGTGAGGCTGCTGTGATGGTCGCGGGCTCTGGGCTCGTTCACGGACACAGACAGGGTCTGTGGGAGCTCCTCTTCACTGGAAAACTCCACCACCAGGATGTATTCTCCTGGAGCTGGCAGGTGACTGCGGAGCTCGATGCTGATCTGAGGACCCGGGAACACACACAGTTACTAACATTAGTAAACATTAATACTGTCTCTATATACATTTCAATTACATATATTTGTGTATACCCCTAGAAACAAACAGTTCTGGCTTTTAAAGCCGCATCATAATGTTTTACTTATTATATTGTTTTATAAAGCGGGCAAAACTGTATATTTAAATGTGTTACTTTTATCTCTGGGCAGCAATTTGGAAACTTGTTTTATAAAATGTGATATATAAATAAAGTGGTTTGGTGAGAGCCTGTATAAAACAAACGTACATCAAAGCCGCTGCAGACGGCCATGTCCGGGTGTCGGGGGGTGACTCTCTCCGTGGGACAGGGCCGAGGGAGGTGGTTGTCGTTCCTGCAGCTCGCATCATTACCAGAGATGTAGGGAAACGAGTCCAGAGAGAGGTACGTGTACTGCAGGCAGCTGAGAGAGAGGCAGCATTAACCAGAGAAGAAGGTTCAAATGCGTCGGGAAATTAACCGTATAGAGGTCCCTTGTTCATCGGGGAGGTTATGTTCTAAATAAGCAGCTATGAGCGAAATCTTTGAAGTAGAAGCTCTACGTTTAAAAACCCCTCTTTTCTAAGCGATTGACTGTACTTACTTTTGGTTGACTTCGGGCGCGGAGCCGTAGGTGCAGGGATCAGTGACTTTGATTTGTAGAATTGGAGCCTCGTAATAAGCACTGGGGAGGAGCACCAGGTAATCCTAGATGAGATCAAAATATTGATTTTAGATTAGATTACTTTAAAATTCAAATAAACACATTATGCCATCTCCAAATACTTGTGAATTTGAAAGTTACATTGTAAAAACAATTGATGAACAAAGGAAACTCAAATATTTGTAATCCTGGTGTTTTTAATCAGATTTGAAATAGTGAAATAGTGATATCCAAGTGATAGTGATATCCAAGGTAATTCCTTCCAGATAACAAACCGCAGACAAATTCAAACTCCATTGCATCCTTTCTGTCTCTGGTGCCTAGTTTCCCTGATGTGTTATTAACACTCACGAGCAGGATGCCCTCGGCCTCGATGACCACGGTCCAGGATCCGGGGTTCAGAACAAACGGCTCCACAAAGTTGTTCTGTGGGACGTTCACAAAAGTGGGCTCAGCGCTGGGGGCAAAGACGATCTGTTTGGACTGTTCGGAGCCTGGAACACACAGCAGTCATCTCTGTACACAGTTTACTTTTTAGTGTTTTACTATATAAACTCTGTTTAGCCTTAAATATAGAAGTTAATCAGAATCAGAATCAAAAGTACTTTTATTGCGATTGAGAAACAGGAAGTCACAAACTAGACATTTTTTGCTTCACACAACTCACTAGTTACTTTTCCTGCTGCTATTATTACTATTGTTTATTTCACTAAATAATATAAACTTCTAAAGTACCACAAGTGACTTATCCTTGAACCAAATGCCGTCATTGCTCCAGTGTTTCATTTTATTATCTTATTATTTTATTTAATCATCTATTATCTCAAATTATAGATCCTGTTTGATCTATTACTTTGAGGAAAGGGAGAGGAAGAGAGGAGTAGGAGAGGAAACAGAGGAAGGAAGGAAGAGAGGAGAGAGAAGAGGGGGAGAGAGAGGAAAGATAGAAGACAAAGGAGAGACAGGAGGGGAGGGGAGAGGAGGAAGAGGAGAAGAGAGGAAAGAGGAGAGAGAGAGGAGAGACAGGAGGGGAGGGGAGGGGAGGGGAGAGGAGGAAGAGGAGAAGAGAGGAAAGAGGAGAGAGAGAAGGGAGAGGAGAGAGAGAGGAGGGAGAGAGGAGGGAGAGAAGGGAGACGAGAGAGAGGAGAGAGAGGAAGAGGAGGGGAGGGACATGATGTAAGCAACCTGAGTGCTCTTATTTGCTTCTTTTATTCTGCTGTAATGTGCAACGATGACATTGACATTTCCCCACTGTGGGACGAATAAAAGCGTATCCTATCTCACATTATCTCATCGTACAATAGCGTCACAGTCAGAGAGCGTATGTGCAGCACGTACCTTTGACCTGATAGGCCGTTATTTTACCGTTGGCGGTGGTGCCCTCAGTGTTTACGTATCTGAAGATGAAGCGAGTGAGATACACGTCGGCCTCACTCACAAACACCTGCAGCTTCACCGCGGGCTACAACATTTAGGGGAGAATACCATGAATACAAGAGCTTTGCCAGAACCACTGTGATCTGTGGCCCCAAGAGGAGGACGCAAGGAGCACCACGTTTGTTATCATCGACGAACAGAGAAGAGGGAAAGTAAAGAAAGAGTATTTCACCAGGTTATTTGTGAGTAAGTCCAAACAGGATGCATCGAGGAAGGCGGTCAGAGGTTTTTGATATAGAGCTACATTTCTAATATTTGAGTGGATGTCTTTAATAGAGAGATCGTGACGTCACACATATAACATAGAAATACAAAACCTTGCTGGACTTTTATTGTAAGTCCCTTTTTGACATTCAATGCCAAGCTCACCAGTGTCAATAGTCATATGTGATGACTTATGACTATGGGAAAACAGTTCAAAATACTGCATATCTTAGTACATAAGCATTAGCCTGGCCAGTATTTGCATTTATGTGTAGTGTATATAGAATTAAATATAATACAATATCTGCCAACCAGCAACAATTGCCTCTAGACTGTATAATCAGGATGGGCAGAGCTAGATGAAGCCTTATAGGGAAGAGCTTGTGAATGAAATGTAATCTTTGGCTCCATTCCCTTTAGTTCTCTATGTAAAACTGAAAATTGGGATAAGCAGCGTTCTCCCACTATGCTCTTTGTAAAGAGGACATTGTGGTTTATGAGATCAAATGTGCTCTGGGTCTGAGCTTGATCAAAAGTTTTTGGTTTTTTACTTTCTTCCCTGGAGACCCTCTTTTCTTCCTTCATTGAGAAGTAAACTACTCTGAACTTCCCAGTGACTTTCTAAAGTTCTTCCCCAGAAACAACAAAACAACACTTGTATTAGCCATAAAATAGTTGCCATGTTTTGCTACCAGTCGAAACTTTATTTTAGCACCAAAAATCACTGACCTTCACTGGCTTCTATGACTAAATACTGCTTCGGCTATTTATTGAAGACAGCACTATAGGTGATGTCTTCAATAACTTTGTCCTCTCCTATCATAAAGTCTATGGCAAAAACCCAACCAAATGTATAGGTTTGTGTATGTATATAATGTTGAAGTCATCTCATCTTGTGATTAGCTTGTTCTGGCCAGGCTAACAGTATCTCAGCCCTGAACTTACAGTGGTGGCAGTAGTAATGCCACGCCTCCTCCAGGATGGTGACTCGGCCCCACACCGGAGCACCTCCCCTGTTCAAGAACCTCAGCATGACTTTGAACAGGTCTGGAGAGCCGACCGAGACCTGCACCACCACCCGGGACTGCTCCAGAGACAGAGGAGGAGAGGAGGGAGAGGAGGAGCGAGGAGAGGAGGAGAGAGGAGAGGAGGGGGGAGGAGAGAGGAGAGAAGAGAGAGGAGGAGAGAGCAGAGGAGGAGAGTGGAGAGGAGGGGAGAGGAGAGGAGGAGGGAGGAGGAGAGAGAAGAGGAGGAGAGAGGGGATGAGAGGAGGACAGGAAGAGAGAGAGATAAAAGAGAGGATACAGAGGAGGAAAAGAGGGGAGGAGGAGAGGAAGATAAAGAAGAGAGAGAAGGGAGAGTAGGAGGAAAGGAGGAGAGAGAGAAAGAGATAAGTGGAGATGAGGAGATGAAGAGAAAGAAGGGAGAGTAGAGGGAGAGGAGGAGAGAGAGAAAGAGAGAAGTGGAGATGAGGAGAGGAAGAGAGAAGAGGGGACGAGGAGAGGAGATGAGTAGCAGAAGAGAGGAAAGAAGGGGAAGAGAGACAGAGGGCGGGAGGAGGAGAGGAGAGGAGGAAGGGAAGAGGAGCCAGAGGAGGAGGAGAAGAAGTGAGAGGAGGACAGTAGAGGAGAGGAAGGAGAGGAGGATGGACGGGAAGGACGAGGGACAGAGGGTTAAGAGGTAGAGAAAGGATCACCACAAAGTTTTAAAAAATGACATGCAGGATGTTAATGTTAGGGGTGTAACAAAGTATGATTCATGATGCATCACAATCTATGTCCATTTTTAAGAAGTCATTGATGTGTCTGTGTGTGTTTTTTTTAAAATCCTGTGTTCTTTTTGTAGAGTTTGCATGAATTCACGAGAAAATGTTTCTCGCACACTTTCTTGTTTACAGTATATGCATCATGTCAAAGAGTGTTTTTGCACAGTCAAAGAGTGTTTTTGCATCCAAATTCAGCAAAAACACTCCCCCATTGTCCTTTTTAGTGCTCTTGAAGAAACCCTTTATGGGCATCTTCAGCTGTGGTCAAGAGCTCAACATTTAACACCTTTTGAAGATGTAAAGAATGACCGATTTTAATAGATTCTTGACTAAACCAGAAAAGCTTGGACCAATACATTGTTACACCCATAGTTATTTAATTAATGACATGTTAAAGCAAAAAACCAAAACACTCAATACATATTTGACCCTTGGAAGGAAAGGATCGTCATTCTGGATTATTTTGGATAGATCAGTGTGTTTTATGAGTGTCTTGATTTCCTGGTTAAACAAAAGACATTTGCAGAATATAAAATGTTATCACCGTCACCATCAGAGAAAGTCCATGCATGAATCTCACAGTTAAAGGGCCACAGGACAAAACATTACAACTATTCCACTGTTTATGTATTTATAAAGCAGTGAATTTATAAAGCAATTGACTGAAAATAAAAACTAAAACATTTTTTCCATACATCTACTGTATATCACACTTTATCGGGCTGTTAAGTGATGATGTAAAACTTACTGCTGTCCTGTATGTGCGCTGTAACATTGAAGTTTGGATCTCTTATCTTAAACGGGCTAAAATGGGTCCAAGCTAAAGATAATTTATGCTGGAAAGCCTCATCACAAGGATTGCCTTAGAATTATATTTATTGGAATGTTTTCTTAAATATAATGTAGCTGCATGACAAGTCAATTAGACCCAGCAGCACCATGATAAGTAACTTCATGATTTGACAAATAGACCCCAGCAGAAATATCGCATGATGTCTGAAAGGGGACATTTAATTCAGAGTATAAGCTTGCGAATCCCCTGGGCCTAAACCCTGTTGGTGAAGGAAGCTGAGCCAATAAAATGACATTTCTTCACTGAAGAGGAGGTGATAGGGAGGAGGTGAGCTCGAACAGCAGCTTGATGTGGCAGGACTGAGAAGCTGTTTAAGTGATGAGCTCAGTGCAGTGAGGGAGGACTCACTACGACTATGCCGCACAATCTTTCAGTCTGAATTTCTGCTTTATCTGCATTTGTAAACAAGAGGACAGGACCTCTGCTTCAAACATAACGTAACTATCACTTCTACAACACTTATTTGTCTTCTCCTTTGGTTTGAGAGTGGTAGATGTGAGCATAATTTATTGCCAAGGCAAAACTTAACAGCTGTTTGCTATGGAACAGGGCATTAACTCTGGTATTAAGTCAAGTATAGTTTTAGAATTTTGTAATTGTATTTTGAAGAGAAAACAATTCGAGGTACTCTTGTCAATTTTTCTACATAAGTTTCCAGTGTTATTGCCACTGCTGATCCTGATGAGGACCTGACAAAGTTAGACCCACTGCAGCACTCATTTGTTGTTGATGCATAGTTTAACTTACTGTATAAGTGAGAAATTACGTCACACTTAACAGCCCAATAATGATTGACCTCAGCACAAAGTAACTTGCACTAAAAGCATATGAAAGATACTAAAAAGCAGTTGTGCGTACCTGAATTGGGGTCATCTGGGCGTACCCTCTCCAGCTGAAGTCCCTGAACTCCACAGGGTTGTACCCGAAGCGGACCGGTCTCCCATCCAGCATGGTGCCCTCCTCGATCTCAAACTTCAGGTGATGCAAGTCCGGGAAGAAATGATCAGGGCGTGGGCTAAGAAAGAAAGGATAGTCAGGAACAAATAAAAGAGATTTTTTGCGTGAAGAAGTACTTGAGCTCTAGTCTCTCATCCGTCCTCACTATGACTTCAGATGTAGTCTATTCATTGCTATTCACCCACTGTCACATTGTCTGTTTCATGGCGTGATGGCGGGACCCCTGTGGACTGGTCTCCCTACAACTCAGTACAGTCCTCAGAGGAGATGACTATACAACAACAAATACAATTTGTGTGGACAGGAACTGGAGGCTTTTGCCAAGAAAAATTAGCAGCTTAGTCATAGGAGAGGAGAAAGCAAGCCCTGATACACATGCTGCTACTCACAGATTACATTTGGGTCCCTCTACGTTGGGTCGACACCGACAACGTCCGTTTCTCTCTCCGCAAGATTGTCCAGCTGCTCCTCCGATGTCACACTGGCACCCTACACACACATAAACATTTACACAGAACACGCACGTATACACACACATCACACACGCACCCACACAAACATTATTAGGATCGTGTTAGTTTATACCATAGATATTGATTATTAAAATGATTAATAACGAGACCTTGGCATCCAAAGTAGCTGTGCTCCTGCAGGTTGTAGAACCCGTCTTTACACGTGGAGCAGGTTCCACTGCACACGTTGGGTTTGCAGTGACACTGGCCGGTTTCCTGAAGCATTCAAATATATTACTTTAGGTTAAGTATAAGGTACATAATTCAAAGGGCAGCATACATTAGACAAAATAAAGAAAGAAATTAATGAACCAAGTCTCCATCAGGACCACACTGGTCTCAAACTAAGGGGTCTTATACTGTAAAAGGTCAAAGTAAAGGTGCACTTCGTTTCTCCTAATGCCATGAGGGCGTCTATCAGGAGCAGTGGTCGCCAAAGAACAGTGCCTGGGGACACATCTCCAGATGTTGATGCTCGGCTTTGTCAGGACTACCGCAGCTGGAGGATTGTACATGTGCAAAAGACCCTGTTCCATCCGGGAGTTTGAAGACGGCAAAGTCAGCTCACAATAAAGATTTACCTGTGCACATTCAGCAACTCCACTCACAGTACCAGCCACGTTGCATTCGCAGCCTGTGGGACAAAACACACAAACGTATTACACATGTTTTCATGTGTAGTGTCATGGTGGTTCTGGTCTCTCACTGGAGCAGCCGTCAGGAGTGTCCGGGGACAGGTTCCAGAACAGAGCTTTGCACTGGTCACAGGCTGGACCTTCCACGTTTGAGCGACATTCACACTGGCCCTAAGAAAAGAGTATGAAAAATATAGAAAATTAACCCTTTTCCAGTTGTCATTAAAGATTAAGATATCCTTCTAAGTCAAGAGTGCAGACCTTTATTACATCCTTTTAGACTATTGCAGACAGAAGCATGTGAAGGGTTCTTTATAACTGTAAATTAAAATAAATAACTTACAACTGGAGGCGGCACCACATACTGGACTGAGCCGGCAGGATGGCAGGTGCCCGCTGGAAGAGAGTTGACATATAATCAACTAATGCATCAGTTTTAATATTGTGCTTTTCAGGACACTCAAAGACGCTTCACATGTCATTATTCTTTCATTCCATACATAGTGGTGATACATTACTACTGTAGCCGCAGCTGCCCTGGAGCACACTGACCCAAGCAATCAGTATGTGCTGATGGATGTTCACTCTGACCACCACCAACACTTCATTCAAACACCATTCTAAGCAATGTGGGTGAAATATCTTGCACAATGACATTTTGGCACTTTTTTTCATGACTATTGAGTGTACATTCACACCCAGGCTGTGTAAGGGCTATTTGACCAAAAAGGATAGTGGTGGGTGCTGGGCCAGATGACCCGGCCTCCACAGTCACCTGACCTGAACCCAATCCAGATGGTTATCGGGTGAGCTGGACCACAGAGTGAAGGCGAAAGGCCCAACAAGTATCTCTGGGAACTCTCTCAAGACTGTTGGAAGACCATTTCAGGTCACTACCTCTTGAAGCTCATCAAGAGAATGCCAAGAGTGTTTGAAGCAGAAATCAGATCGAAAGGTGCTACTTTGAATATAAGACATAATTTCAGTTGTTTCAAACTTTGTTTTAAGTACGTACATAATTCCACATGAGTTAATTCATAGTTTTGATGCCTCAAGTGTGAATCTACAATTTTCATAGTCATGAAAATAAAGGACTCTTTGAATGAGAAGGTGTGTTCAAACTTTTGGTCTGTACTGTATATGTCATAGATTAGACAAGAACTCAGTATGTATAGTTCCACACACATCAAATAGTACCCAGATCTTACATTGGCAGTGTGGGAATCCATACGCCCCGTGAGCACAGCTGTCACACCTCTGCCCCACCACACGGGGCAGACACGAGCACTGGCCGCTCTCCTGATCGCAGCTGCTGTAGCGGGAGCCTTCTGCAGAGCACTGGCAAGCTGCAAAAACATGGAAGTGAAAGGTTTTGTGTGTGTCATGTGAAGGATGGTGATGAGAGGCTTACGGGAGCAGCTGGGGAAGCCGTAGAAGCCGGGGGCGCACTGCTCACAGGACGCACCGCTGTAGTTTGGGCGACAATGACAGTGTCCTGAAGAAGAACAGGACGAGTCCAGAGCCGTGCGCAGGTCACAACTGCAAACTGGAGGAGCAGAAAGAAAGAGTTAGCATTGTAGTCCCTTTGCCAGCATGACGACACTAAAGATGACCTTGGATAAACACCAAATTATTCATTAGTTTAGGAAGGTTCATCTTGTCTTAGAAGAATAAGGTTATTCAGAGGAAGAGGAAAGTAAACCCTTGAAATATGTCAAGGTAATAACATTGGTATCTTTCAATTGTCTGATATAGTAGAACCAAATAACAACATTATTACTACGTATTGACCTTTATTTAACCAGGAAAGTTCCACTGAGTTTTTAGAATCTCTTTTTCAGGGGAGTCCTGACCCCAGACAGGGGTGTTGGAGAGGGGTTAGGGAAGGTATAATGGGAGACTGCTGATGCAGGGGGGTCTAAGGACAGTGATGAGCGGGCACCTTAATTTGTATTTATGGACATTGGTCATCCCACTCTGTTTGTAATCGAACAAGAAAACCTATTATTGTACAACTGCCCCATTTGTTATGTACTGTATATGTAAATCCCATGAATTGTTCAGGTGCTTAGGATATTCAAGATTGTTAATACTCAGTAGTTAAATAAAAGTAACAACCCCAGACTTAACTCTACTCAATTCAATCTTCCATTCTACACATGTGTTTTAGAGATAGCTAGGCCCACTTCCAGCCTCTGTTGTTGCCCCTGTTGACTGGATTGTAATAAGGACAGGGCGGTCTACTGTTTTCACTGTTTAGAACTGTAACTCTAATATTGAAGCTGGTCAATCAGTCAAGTCACCCAAGAAAGACAAAAATTACAACGTCATTTCACATACACAGTGAAACACAAAAGTATGTGATTAAATCCAGATTAATAGTTACAATAGTCCATGGACCATTCTGTCACATTTTATAGGAGGATACATTCATCTTGTGCAGGTGGAGCCACAATAACTGATCATAAAAGTTTTACAGGCCTGTATAACACTTCATGAGGTTAAGCATTTCCAGATGTGGTGAGTTTATAATGCGTCTGACGGGTTATATTTTAGAACAAATGAGGGTTTTTCATGGGGGGCCGAAAAAAACTGGTAAATATTCATAGCAGTCTTTAGACAGTTTCAGACTAAAAGTTGACAAAACAACAAAACATTTCTTGAATTAGAGACAATAACTCCCACCAAAAAATGTGAACATACTTCTGATCCTATGCTTTGTAAACGCACACGCACCTTCACAGTTTGGGTAAGAGTGGAATCCGGAGCGGCACTGTTCACACCTGGGTCCAGTGAATTCTGGTTTACAAAGACAGCGACCGGAGGCATCGCAAACCTCTGGGATCGAACCGATACTGCTGCAGCCACAGACTGAAACAAAACAGGTTTTTATGACAACTTTAGTAAATACTTTGTAAATCAATAAGTAACACAGGTGAAAAATGTGTTAAAAGTAATACCTCGCTCTACTCTACTGATCTTTGCGTTCCCCCTGCGTGTGCGTCTCGTGACCGGGGCAGGCCAATCAGCCGGTTATATATTCTCTAACCAGGAAGCACTGGTAATGCGTACATTTGAGTATTTGGCCATTCTAATTCTATATTGTCTGTCTAAATGTGTGTACAATACATGGTACCTTTTTAATATGCAACAACACGACCAGTCTTTGCCTCTTCTCTCCCTGAGTCCTAGTCCTTCTGAGTTTGGTGGTTGAAATAGCCCAATTGTACTACTACTAAGCTTACAACTGTTAGTATGTGTTGCTATTAGCTACTTAACTAGCAACATAAATGCTACAAATACATTGCAGGATTTGTGATACAATATAAAGGTATTATTTTACAACCATCTACCATGTCTTTGTGCTCAATACAATTCAATTATTTTTAATTTATTTTTGCCCTAAATCACAACAATAGTTGGCTCTGAATACTTTACAAAACTGTCGCCAACACAGATTAGAGAATAAACACAGGAAATGCAATGATAAAACACATAGAACCGTTGGTCCATTAGTGGCAGATAACCAATATCCATATACTGATGATAAAGTCCATAAATGTGCTTTGTAGGTTCTCACTCTACCTTTCTGTGTGCTGTAGCATTGAAATTTCCCCACTGCAGGATTAAATAAAGCTGTGAGAGCCACAGATACAGTACATGCACATGACTAGTGGTTAGAGGAGAGTAGAGAGGCACTTAAATAAGAAAGAAAGAATCCATTCCGCTCCCTATGCACCAATGGCTCCTTTGTTTGTTATTATTGCATTTCCAGTGTTTGAATTGTTTGATTTTCTGATCTGTTGTTAGCGAATCGACAACTTGGTGAAGTCTTCTGAGGAAACTGCTCGTTCAATTACATAAATAAATTTAATTTAATGTTAACTCACGTTGGCAGAGGGGGTAGTTGAAGTACCCTGGGCCACATCTGTCACACTCGTAACCTTGGAAACCGCTACGGCAGACCCCATGTCCTGTTATTGAGTCACATGACCCATCCTGGCAACCGGGACCGGAGCACTGACAGGCTGTGAAAAACACAAGTATAATGCATTATTTAAACATTATCTTGACAATAGTTCCTTTGCTATTTGCTATATTTTTTGACATGTGATAATCTTGGAAGTAGAAAATATATGGATAAACTTTACATATAATTCAAACCTGGTGCATATTGAAGGACTGCAGATGTAAAAGTTAGGAAACCTAACTTTTATCCCTCATAATATTCCATACTTGTGAGAAAGAACCCTGTGATTCACTATTTGACCTTTTTAAAGAATTTTAAATAAATGTTATGTAGATTTCTTATTTATTTTTATGCATGTCTTATTCTATTTTTACTTGTACTGTATATCTTGTTTGCCCCGAGAGCCAAAGGTATTTCTTCCTGCAACTTCCTGTTACTCACAATGGCAATAAAAATAATTCTAATCCTGACTTGAGAGTGGGTCCTCTCTTTTTCACTTTTTTGTCTAAAAAAAATTATCTAAAAAAGTGACAGCGGCCAAAATACTAGTGATAGAAAAAAGGAAAGGAACTAGCTTTTTTTTAATCACTTTTTTGGTTTGAAAATTAGCCATACCAGCTTTAAAACATAATTTGTTATGGCCTCTAAATACAAATTTAGAGGCCATAATCTGAGGCCTCAACGCAGTGTAACAATAGTTTTGACAATTTAGACAAAGGGGACAGATAAGTGTAAAACATAAGAATACAGAAAACAAAATTATGAAAAGGCTAGAGAGCTAGGTAAAACTGAAAATGGGAAATAATCTTTTAATATGACTATAATCATAAACTCAATGATAAAATACAGATTCAGATTCTTGTATTATCTGTAATGTGAAACAAGGAATCCAATGTTACTATGGGAAAACCTGCTGTAGTTCTATGCAGACGGGCTGACTTTGTGAATGAGTTCCCAGACTGAGGCAGGTGTCAGTGCAGTTTTTACAGAGATTAGTGTCCTGCAGAGGAATGCTGCTCATTTGGAGTTCGTCTGTCAATGTATCGGGTCTGAGAGTGTTGTGGGCAAAGGACAAACACACAAACCAATAAGTTGAGTAGTTTAAATTCTTGTGAGAGATGGTGAAAAAGGAGGGAAGACCACTTTATTTACCAAAATTGTCTTAACATTGTGGCAGCTGCAGCTAGGGTACATAGAAGTGAGAAAACCTGCACTACTATTGACACTGTTTCCAATTGACACTTGACACTTTTGTTGTACATAATTATCCTGCATTTAACATGTTTGCACATTTCTTTCTTTTGCACAATCTTAGTGTTCTATCCATGCCAATGTGACATGTAAATTTCTCCTTTGTGAGATAAATAAAGCACATCTTATCTTATCTTAAAGAGTGTCTGATACAGAGGTGAACTAAAACAATATGTATAAAGCAATTTTCTGGATTCTGGAGATAGAATAGAAAGATTATTAGATAGATTATTTTTGTAGGTATAGCTTCATTTTAACAAAACAAAATTTAATCAAAAAGGAAGACAAGTAGTACCAGTCAGGTTTGTGGAGATACAGTTGGGATGCTTTAAAATGATATGAAATGTAATTTTTTGAGTTTGATTTTTTTAGAATGTATTTCAATTTATTCTTTGTTTTGTTTAAAAAAAATTAAGGCTGGGACTCGATTAAAAAAATTAATCAAATTAATTAGAGGCTTTGTGAATCGCAATTAATCACATTTTAATCGCATGTAAATAGTCCTGAGAACAGTGAGAAGTATATTTTTTCACATGGATTTTTAGTTTACCATTGAATAATGACTGAATACATAAGCTTAAACAACACAGGTTCAATGTGGATGATCAGACGGACTTCTTTCCCATCAAATAACGTTTCTGTCATTGCCTCCACACACTCTGTCCACAACATACGCTTTGTATAACCAAAATCCACTGCACTCGAAGTGAGCACTAAAGCTTACAATACGTTTGTGCACTCGAACTAAAACATCAACATTAGCAGCTCACACACCTGTGTCGCTGCTGCTCCTTCTCTGAGGAGTCGCTTGCTGCTGCTCCTCCTCACACACCATAGCTCCATACACAGCGCTCTTTCCAGTCTCTAACCATGGATCTAATTCACTCAGATTTAGACACCGCTAAAGTTGGTTTATGCTTGTTATTAGGGGTGGGCGATATGGCCTTAAATTCATATTGCGGTATAATTTGGGACACAGACGGTAGACGGTATATATTGCGGTATAATTTGGTGTGTAAATTTCAATATAGGTCTAGCAGGTTCTTGAATGAAATAGTCAAGATTGTTACTTATTTAAATGTATTGTGCAAAACTGCAATGATAGAGAACATTATAAAACTTTAACTTCCAAGCAGCATTGCTGGGTGGTTGATCAGACGCAATCTATCTGGAGGGTGGCGGTAGTGCGCTAAGTCAGTTCGCATCCGCCGTTAAGCAGTCAAAGAAGAAGAAGAAGAAGAGTTGTCACTCCCGGATTCGTCCCGGAAACCGGATTCGTCCGGAAGTTCAGTTTGCGCATGTCAAAAAGTTTAATATGTCCTTAAGTGGTGACTGGTTAAGTTTAGGCGTCTGATTAAGATGGTTAAGTTTAGGGTTAAGGCTGGGTTGGGGTTATTTTATGGGAATGGCTGGTTAAGTTTAGGCATGAATAGGTAGTTTTTCATATTTACTTCCGCTTCCGTCCAGATTCCGTGACGTAATCTACTGCTGCCTGTGCTCATTGGATCAAACTGAACTTCCGGACAAATCCGGTTTCCGGGACGAATACGGGAGTGACAGAAGCATTGCTGGGTTTCAACCACGTAACCAAAAGGGGGCGGGACATGTGTCCGTAGGACAGGAAGTATTTTTCTCCTATTAAACAGAATGGGCAATGCTGGAAAACGCAGACATAGGAGCTTTTTGCGGCTTAGTATCACTCTTATTATGAGTGAAAACTATTTTAATGCAGCGTACGCTTTGTAGTGTTTGAATGAGTCCATTTTTTTCAACAATGAGAAAGATTAAGGCTGTTATAGTGACGACAGTGGAGTCACTCTGGTATCAACAGAAACACGTCTGAGATGATAGTTCTGATCAATAACACAATAAATATGGCACAAATGTTACTTTAAACAGCATTTGAAGCAAGAAATCTGACCCTTTATTGTCATTTCGGTGATTTTTTGAGCTGTAAATAACCAAAAATACGAGCTATGCTATTAGCTTAACTCCGTAGCGTTAAGCTAACAGCAGTGAGTGAGCGAACAGCGGGGGTTGACATCAGAATGTATTTAACAGTTCTTTCTTTCTGTTGCCTCAATTACTACAACCGTATACCACAAAAAAATACTGCATTGTATCTATGAATGTAAGCGAAGTAAAGACTGCCGTTGACACCCGTTAGAGAATTTAACGGGTGTCAATTTTTATAGCAAAGTAGAGACTCCATAGGTTTCCCACTTGATATGAGCAGTTGCCACTACTGTACACGCCACAGAAAAAGAGCATTTTAACTCGGAATTAGTGAATATTTACATTGTTCTTAGTGGGGTAATGTAGTTCCTGTCCCTCGGAGCACTTTCGTCACGTGCAACCCAGCAATTTGATGACATAATGACCTACCGCAATATGCTGTTATAACAAAAATCTCTACCGTTGGCCAAATTTATATTGCTTATACCGTTTATATCGCCCAGACCTACTTGTTATGATGTAGAGTATGAGATCATTAGTCTGTCCGTCCGGAGGAGCGGATCCCTTTCTCATATGGGTCTCCCTCCCTGTGGGTTTCCCTAGTTCTCCCCAAGGTTTCTCACTTTTTCCCACTGGGTTTTTTAAGAGTTTTTCCTTGTCGATGCAGGAGGGTCTTGTTGGACAGTTAGTGTCCAACAGAAAGGATTGGTGATGATCAGGACACTTTAGCATTCTACAACATGTATGGACATTTTCTTCTGTGTGTGCTTTATATTTTTCATGTGTTTTAACTGTTGATTCTCTGACCTGTGTTGGTGATTTCAATGGTTTTGTTAAGTCCTCTGAGATGACTTATGTTGTGACCTAGGGCTATACAATTGTATTGTATTGTGTGTATGATGTACTTTTGAACAAGAAAAGTCACGGAGCTCAATTGGCGCCCCAGTATAATCGGTCCGTCTGAAACTCATCCTCCAGTAAGGAAGGTTCCGCGGTGGAAAAAACACATGCGATTAAAATGCGCAGTAGTTTTGTGGCGTTAACGCACCAATTTTGTGGCGTTAATTAATCGGGATTAACGCGTTAAAGTCCCGGCCCTAATAAAAAATATATACAGATTCATATTTTTAATAACTGCTCAACTTCTATAAAGGATATATAAAAGCATCAATACATTTCATGTCTTAGAATATGAAATCAAGTCTTCAGTAGAAAATATATACTGAGAAACAAGTATGAAGTGGAATAATTATTTCCGTCTGTAACTCCCTATGCTGCCACCAGAGGGGGGTGTTAAATCTGTATGTATTTCTTTTTTTTTTTTTTTTTTACTTTTCTTTTAAAAAACATGTTATCTTACTTGATAAATAACCAAAACTAAATTATGGGAATTACTTTTGTTTTAAAATACAGAAAAAAACAGCTCTGAGTTTGATATGTCATATGTTACATTGACATCATACAATTACAGGACTGAGACTGGAGAAGGGGTAGAGGCACTGATATTAGCGGATTAGCGGATTATTATTGGATCTAAAAACAACTCCAAGATAATTTGTCTCCTTCGATTCTACACTCAATATAAAATCTGCTATATAAATAACATTCTTTCTTCTTTGTGTGTAGTCGGGACAGCCCTCTAACCTTGGCAGTTGAGTCCATGGAAGCCTGGAGCGCAAGTGTCACAGTGGTCTCCAGTGAAGCCGGGTTTACACACACAGGTCCTGGTCCTGGGGTCTGGTCTGCATGAGTTATCCACGGTCCCTGCAGCACTGCACTCACAATCTACACAAAGAAACAAGCAAGGAATTATAAAAATGCATTCATTTGCAGAGAAAATCATGTAAAATGTCATACTAAAAATGGCCAGTTTTCACCAATTTTGTTAAAAGTAAGGTTTTTACTCACTTAAAATATGTGCTAAAACTGGTAACTATACAGCAAGCTTGTAATACAGCAAAAGCAATTTGTTGAAAGGTTAATACTAAAGACAAAATGCTAACGGCTAACAGTAATGCTATGGTAACTGTACATTACAGGCAGCATACTGTGATCTGATTTGTTCATTTTACTAAGTTGGGTACCCCAGCTTTAAGATAACAAAACAAGAGAATGTGTGGGTGGTAACTTAATAAAAACACATAGGCACACACTCACACAGACCCACACACACACACAAACACTATACCATGTTTGAAATGTAAACAAAAATCAGATTTCTAGTGAGAATGAAGTTTAGCTCGACTTCCCATAATATTCAGTCCCCAACAAACCTCCCTAAACAAGAAAACAGCATTCTTGCCACGTGGATGCAATTATTTATCATACCCCAAAGCTATTTTTTTCACAATCTTCTACACAACCAGGTCCAATAACACAAAACGCAACAAAAATCCGGGTATGTCCAATAAGGAAAGTGTCTTACTGATAATCTCCCCAGCTGGTTTGGCCTCTCCGTTGTTGTTGGTGGTTGGATATGTGGGAATGGCTGAAGAGCAGTGCATAAACAGAGGTCAGAGGCTTGAATCAAAATAAGCCTTTCTGTGATTTCTCTGGGACTCACGGTAGCACTCGGGGAAGTTGATGAAGCCGCTGGCACAGGAATCGCAGTTCTCTCCGGAGTAGTTGGGTTTACAAAAACATCGGCCAGTGAAGTCTTCACATGTGCCGTCTGAGAACTCGGAGCGGCAGTCGCAAGCTGCAATAACACAACATGAAAGAAAAGAACAAATGCTCAAGCTTATGAATTATGAAGCTTGAGCGGAGGTTCAATTCATCCATCCATCTTCTTCCCCTTTATCCATTTCTGGGTCAGGGTGGCAGTCAGAACTGCACCCAGTATACTTAGCACCAGCCCGTTAGGTTCAATTCAATTTAATTTAATTTATTCTTGTATAACCCTAAATCCCGACAGTAGTTATCTCAGGGGACTTTACAAAACCATCGAACACAACACAGAAATGCAATGATAATAAAAGACTTAAATCCAAAAGGAGCAGATGACCAATGTCCATAAATATCCATAAAAAAGTCCTGAATCATCACCACTGTCCTAGTGCCCATAGACTGCCCTGCATTGGTAAGGAAAAATTAATTATAAAAACCCAGTGGGAAAAAGTGAGAAACCTCACCGAGGCCTCATTGATAGAAGGATTTATATCGTGCAACAACCGTACTCTTCCTCACCACCGCGTTGTCGGCTTCACCATCTCTTCAGGCCTTCTCTTACCCCCCATCCTCCCATAATCTCTATCCCCATAGGAATATTCATCCTCTGCATTTGACCCATCCTGATACCACTAAGGAGCTGCCCCCTTCCCCGGTGTCTCTCTGTGTTGATATAGTATCTGTGATCGTCCCTATCTGTTGCTGGTCCATTGTCTTTGTCTGTCTATGTTTACCTGTTTTTCCTGGTTTCTATGTTTCATAGGATTGTTCAGTTTGGTTTTACCCTTGACTTTTATTTTATTATCAAAAAATCATTTTGGGGTCTCCTTCATGTCACCATACAACACTGTACTGCAGTAACCATGACCCCTTGTTTTGTTTTTAACTCACGTGAACAGGCCAGTGGGGACTCAATGCTGTGTTGAGGAGATCTGAAGAAGGTTGGAATACAGCGCTCACAGTTCACCCCAGTCGTATGATGCTGAGAAGATTCAACAACATCACATAAAACTTTCCAAAAACACAGAACATTTTTAAGTTATGACCGGTGCTTTTACCTGGCAGTTGAGACAGACACCTCCTCCTCTCAAGTGTCCGTGGGCGTCCAGACTTTCCCTCCTCTGCTCCACCTCAGGGTCGTAGTAGCAGTCGAATGAGTGACGGTGGCAGTTACAAGCTAAAACACAAACGACGGAAAACCCAGCCAAGATAAGTTTATGTTTTTTAATTGATCCCATAAGTCAAGGTTCTAGATTTCAAGTAAATGAGTGGGTGTGTGTCTTTGTAGCTGCAGATTAAACACGGCTAAAATAACAGTATTATTACCTCAACCACATCAAGTTAAGGCTGAGTTTGATGTAGAGTTAATTGTTCAAATCAAAGCAGATAATTAGAGGCTGGGGACACATCATAGTCATTTTATAAGCTGTAATAAATGGTACATAAGCACTTTTAACTGGTGTCTGGGATGGTTGCATCAGTTTGTGCAGGTAAAATACAGCCTAAGCCTACGAATATATAACATGATGTATTTCTATAGGCACATTGGGCCAAAATATTTGTACAGCACTCTTCATACACAAGGAAACTCAAAGCGCTGAACTAAATAAAAAAATCATACAAGGCATTAAAATTATAAAACAATTACAGTGTATTAAAAAGAGTGAAAATAAAATCCTTGTATGCACAGCTAAACTGTTTTAACTTGAATTTATAGTCAGAGAAGAAGCTTGTCTCACATTTGTGTTTAGTTTATTAAGGACAATGTGCAGTTATATTAAATGATGGCTGCACCAGATTTAGCACCTTTCCATCTGCAGTCCTTGACTTTTTCAGGAAGACTGTCCCAGATTGTAGCTACATAACTCTGAAACGCCGCCTCCCGTGTTTAGTCCTGACCGGTCACAAGCAGGAGACCAGTCCCTGTGCTCCTCAGAGTCTCAGCTGCTTCATATGGATCTAACATGTCACAGATGTACTTTGGTACGAGGACATGAGAGGAGAGACTTGTACTCAAACAGAGCTACTTTAAAGTCTATTCTCGGAGCCACAAAAAGCCAGTGCAGAGACCTATTATTTAAGTGCAGAGTAGCTGCAGGTTTTCATTCCAACTAAGCAAGAGCAACCAAACTCCACCTACTTTGAGGATCGATTTGAACGCCCCTGCTATAGATGATTACTATTTAACAGACGGAAGCATGATTTGTTTTCTTTCATGTCATTTCTACACACTACACTGTCAAAAATGATAGAATATGAGATGATAATTGCTTGAATTGGGTGTTTTTTATCTCATTTTGAGCACATTCTGACCGTCTTCAAACAAGATTTGTCAATGGGACAGAGCCATTAAGTCTTATTTCAAGAACTGTTGCTTTATTTTAGTATTCCAAGCAGACATTTCTTGTCTGCAAAATGTGCTCACAATAAGACACATTGTGCCAAATTTAAGCCGTTTTTGAGCTATTTTTCATCACTTATTGCAGTGTACCCATTTTGGTCTCTCACTATGGGGAAAGGCACCCTTTTAACCTAATCCTTCTCCCTATCTGTCTGGTTGTTCAGGAGATAATGCTTTAGGACCAGACCAGTGTTTCCTCTTGAGTTGGAGACATTGGGCTCTGGGCTTTATCTACTCCACGGCACCTGGGACGTGCCGACTCAAAAAACAAGAGCTCCTTTATCAGCAGCTGTGACATGTGACTGATAGGGCAACAGTCAAAATTGCTTTAACTAAAACTTGAGGGATTAATCAAAATAAGTCCCAATTGTACCCTGATAGAATTGGTTTCAGAAGCGAAGACATTCATGGACAGTCTATATACTGTTTTGTCAAGCAGTATATAAACATATCAGATGAGTATGCATTTGTCACCGCTGTAGCTCAAAAAGATCTTGTTTTAAGTCTTCAGCCCAACCTCCTAACGAAGCTGCGTGTGTCCGATTGGCTTCATTAACTCTTATTGTTGAACCCACACATTCCTGGTCAGGGGTCAGAGCCTGGCCTTAGCTTTAGCCATTAGCTTAGTATAGCAAAGTAATTTATTTTTCCAAACACACAGCAAATAAAAAAATAAACATAAAAGTTAAAAAAATTAACTGCGTTTATGTTGTTGCTGTTAGCTTTACTTACGTTCACACTCATTAGCGCTGTAGGTTGTGGCTGGTTTCCATGGTAACTGGTTGAAGCCGGGGCAGCACTGGTCACATGACACGCCGCAGGTGTTGTGTTGACAGTCGCACTGGAGCCTATGGGGACATGAATGAGATATTTTGAGAACCATTTCAATGAATATATGTTAAACTCATGGATCTATTATATTAACTGGATAGGGTATTACTAGCTTGTAGCTGAATAACTCATGTGCTCGGGGGATTCTCGCGGTACTGCAGACTGAACCAGACTAAATTCACGTGGGCTACCCAGAAATTTTCCCCATAGAACTCAATGCATATTAAAACAGCTCAACCTCAGCTGACAGAACCTACAGCTTTCATAAAGGTCGGATTTTGTGGGGATTTTAGTGTGGTATTAGTATTAGATAGCAATATGGCCTACGTGCAGGACTGTACAAGGACTCTACAAGGACTCCATGTTATGACTATGATTTGACTGTCTCTTTGTGACACGTATGTCTTTCGATGTGTGACGTGACAATGACTATATAAACTGTGTACTGCCTTTATTCTGTCTGAGGGAAAGAAACAGAGTAAACTAGTGGAACTTGAGAGAAACTTAAATAAACTTCCAGAGTTTGGCACACCACGATCCGTCTCTGTCTGCTTAAATCCTAACAGATTTGGTGGAGAATGCGCGGCTCGGTTTGTGCCATTCTCTGGATTGTTTTGGGGGAGTTTTGCTCTGTTTCTTTTCCTCTGCGTGAGAGATCGGCATGCTGTGTCTGGGAGCGGAGATTCCAGCAGGCTGGAAGAGCTGTTCCTGGATGCTTCTTGTCGCTTCTGTCACTTTTGTTTTTTAAATTGAATATTCCGACGCGGAAAAGAGTTGGCAGACCTCTCGGACAGTCCGTGCATGCACCTGTTTGACAAGAATAAGGTAAGCAGACACCTTTTTAAATGTAAAGTCTGCATAATTGGATACTAGCTAAATTTTGGTGTGTTTTTGAGGTCTGTCGAACTCTCTAAATTGTGTTCAAATAAGTGTTGGCCATTAAAGTGAATAGGATCCATAAAGTGAAAAGTGTTGGCCATTAAAGTGAGGATCCATAAGTGAAAAGTGTTGGCCATTAAAGTGAGGATCCATAAGTGAAACCATGGTGTAAACATAAAAGTTATTATAAAAAGGGAAACGTGTTAAGGAGGCCTTTGTTACAAAAGCTTTGAAATTGACGAATTTCAGGCTGATAAATGACAAAAGTATAAAGAACAACATCAGTTATATTTGCTTAAAAAATTAATCTTGAAAGTTATTCTTCTGTATCTTTCTGCCTGTGTGTGCGCGTCTGTGTGAAAGGAACCCCCCCGCCCTCGCTGCTGCTGAGCTGCTGCTCTGATTTAAAGGGGAGCTACTGCTTTAGGAATTTGGCTTTTCATAGTAGTTATTCCGTTAAATTTGCTAAATTTGCCATTTGAACATTGTGTTAGACACAGTTAAACGTTTTTAAACACCATTAGGGAATAGAAGTTTTGAATTAGTATGTTTTTGAAACCCAAAGATTAGTACAAAAAGCTTTGCTTTTCTTTTTAAATCTGCTGCTTATTTTGTGAGTCCATTATTGTATCTCTGATATATTTCATAGCTGTTTGTGAGAATTTTTTCATGTATTTTTTATTTTAGTTACAAAAGCCGTTTTTCAAACATTTAAATTAGAATCTGTTAAAAGTGATTAATGATTGTAGACTTCGTCTAAAAAAGAAAGAGAGAATTAGGCTGTAAAAGTATTATATTATTAAGTTCAACTACCCAATTCACATTCAAGTGGTGACTTTTGTTTTTGTTTTGACTACACGCGTGACCTTGCTGCTGCTCAGAGACATGAGGAGGCAGCTCCGACGCACAATTGAGTTTTATTTATTGAACCGAATCCAGTTTAGCTGGAGCTAAATCTTTTGTTTGATTTCAAGTTTTGTTTTAAATGTTTTTACAAATTAATGTTCATTTTTATAGAGATTTTTCATAATTTCATTTCATGGCGTCTTTCAAGAAACCCAAGGACGCATAGATAATTAATCACACAGTACAAAAGTATATAATACATGTTTTAAAGTTCAAAAGGTTGTTTGTTTTGAGTATAATTGTTGTTTTGATAACTTCTTTAGTTTCTGGTTTTAAAATGTCATCATTAGTAAGAGAATAAGTAATCTTTATTTACATAGCGCTTGGGAAAACCCAGAGCGCTCAAATTGTTTTGACTTCAGAGAGAAAAACAATCTCATTCGCATACTGATATCTATTGTTTTTTTAAATTGGCTGTTTCAAGGATTGTTTTTCAGACTCTGGCACACTGTGGGAGGGGTCACTGCTGGACACTGGACAGCGCAAAGCCCACCCAGCCACAGGTCACAGATCAAAGAGCAAAGGGAAATGCCACCTCCTTGCCCCTCCCCACGCCACTGCAGAACTGAGTGGGTGTGAGAGAGACCGGGGCCATGAAAGAGAGGTATCTGGAGACGTGATGGTGGAGCATCAGGTAGAGACCTAGAGGGAGTTGAAAGTGTGTCCAGTTGGTTTACATCACCACAGTGTGACCTTTGAGACCTACAGGTGGTTCGTGGAGTCTGGAGAGACAACCCCAAAATTCATATACATACACACACACACACATACACTCACACATTCACATTTACATATAGATACATGAAAAAGCAGAACATGAGAAAAAAGCATTTTAAAAGTTTACTCCAATGTAAACACATATTTTTAATTGTCTATCACTTGAATCTTTAGTTGAATCAGTATTTTTTGAGACCAGAAATGTTCATTTGAATTCTATATTGTCATGGACTTAATTGACCTCTGTCCTGACACTTTTGATGTTTTGATTTTGTACTGTGTGAAGTAATTACATTGATGAGGATTAGATCTGATAAAAACACAAATTAGAGAAGTAAACTGAATAACTGCGCTTGCTTTTGTCTGAGAGACATTAGCAACAGCATGAATAGAAATTGTGTTAAAGTAGAATCAAAGTGACTTAACCATAGAAAGTAACTATTGCATAACAAGCTGTGTACAGGAACTGTGACACTGCACCATTGACCAGAAGTGCATCCCAAGTGACCTGATGTGCTTCAAGTGAAAAGACTGTATCTGGAGATCTGATGTCCAACTGGAGAGACCAGAGCCATGGCTTGGACCCTACTGATGTCCAAGATGACATCTCTCGAAATATGACCTGACCTGATGACGACTGAGACTCACCCTCAGAGGACCCTGAGGACCTGAGGACCTGAGAGAGAAAACTGGGGAGTGATGTTTATATTTTTGAAATCATACATTGATGAGTGCTAAATGAGACAGATACTCATGATTCTTTCTTTTGTTTTTGTTTGTCCCTAGCTTCTGGACATCTGATGATCTATTGGACACAGCCATTTGCAGAACAAGAACCAGCCAATGAAAACGTCTATTGCCGATGCTATTGCTACAACCACAACTGTGACCAAATGCAATATACATGTTAAGTATTCAGAGATCTGACAGACAAAAAATTTGACTTTTTTAGTCTGGGAGACTGAGCAACAGTTAAAATGTTTGAAAATGATAAAGTATGAGTATTGTAGCGTTTTAGTAGATGTTAAATAGTAGTAAAAAAGTAGAATTGTCCTTTCTTTGTTGTTCATAAACACATTTCCACATAAGAGTTAAAATAGTACCCTACAATGTTATCCTTTTGATAGATCAGCTAGAATATTAGAATCAGAGTATTTTAGAGATATTAAAAGTGACAGAAGTCACAAATTAGAAATATGCCTTTGCTCAAACTGCAGCCAAACTTTGGAGTGACAATAGTGTAAAAATAGGAGTAGATAAATGCATCAACCATAGATGCTTTCAAAAATAGAGATTATTTGTAGCCAGTGCTAATATCAAATGGTAAAGAGACCATTTCACAAGCATTTACTTCAAAAGTAGATAAAGTTACTTACAGTTTTATTAGATACTTGCCAAATTCACTTGTGTTCAAACATGAGTGAATGTTGACAATGCAAAAAGTTCATATGAGTGTAGCCTAGATTAATGCCTAGATCAATGAGATAGATTACAACCAACAGAGATTCAAAAGCATTTTGATGTATTTGTGTATAGCACAACAACACAATAGTAGATATTTAGATATTGAGAAGTTTCCAGCACAAACACCATTGTAGAATAACTGACCCCAACCCCAAACATGCTCAAATAGATTAGCTCTTGTAAGGATAATACTAATTTGATTAATGATGTACATTCATCCCAAACTGCCTGACAATAATATCTTTAGATAATAAAAAGTAATAAATCACTGACCACTATAGAAGTGTAAATGTTGACCATTTGCCTTACTGTGTTCACAGTTTTATTCCTGAGAATGAGAATAGACATGGAGCAAAATCCCACTGATAATAAGCCACTGATAATGAGAGTATAATACCACAGAGAGATTTATTAGATTAAAATGTATGTTTAAGAATATGGCTCAATAGAAGCAAATATGCAAACATATTTGTAAATAGATTAGAATAGTTTAAACTATAGTGAATAGAGAGTAAAGTACACAGTCTAAGATTAAAAAGTGAAAATAATACAGTGAAATAAGTGAAGTGTAGTGTAAACAATTAGCATTAGAATAAAAGTATAGAGTAATAAAAGTGAAATTAGCTTCAAATTTGAGACTCAGCTCGTTTTTGTCTGTGTTTTGACTGAATCTGCTGAGTTCTACTGTGTCCAATAGTTTTTGTTTGTTTTTATTTTTGTTTGTTTTTATTTTTGATTTGTTTGTTTGTTTTTGTTTGTTTGTTTTTTCCCAGGATAGAGGATAAAATCCACTGATATTGATTTGATGATTATGAGTTTTAATAATTTTGTAAAGTTTTTTTTTTTGGATTTTTTTTTTTTTTTTTTTTCTTTTTCCATTTTTTTGATTGATCCAATTGAGTGATCACATGTGATTATGTGATCAAAGGGGAGGGTATTAGTATTAGATAGCAATATGGCCTACGTGCAGGACTGTACAAGGACTCTACAAGGACTCCATGTTATGACTATGATTTGACTGTCTCTTTGTGACACGTATGTCTTTCGATGTGTGACGTGACAATGACTATATAAACTGTGTACTGCCTTTATTCTGTCTGAGGGAAAGAAACAGAGTAAACTAGTGGAACTTGAGAGAAACTTAAATAAACTTCCAGAGTTTGGCACACCACGATCCGTCTCTGTCTGCTTAAATCCTAACAGTCCCTTGTCATCCTGAACTTTATTTCTTCTTAAATCCTTCGGTTTTGTTTAAATCCACACTTTAGTGCCACAAACTCTGCTCGTCTGGCTCTCGCTCTAACTCCCGCTCTGATGAACTGCTCTGATTGGTCAGAGCGCGGCCGAGCCCCTCTGTGCACGTGCGTGAGACCCGGTGTGAGACCCACACACGCGTGTTTAACCAGAACCGGGAGGACCAGACGATGCCCAAATACAGGCGAGTTTCCCATAGATCTTTGCGAGTTCCAGGCGACTTCCGCTAATCTTTTCAGCCCCCATGCCGTCACAAAGCGCAACTGAGCACAACCATTCATTTGAATAGGGCGCCATCTTGGATCGCCGGGGCTTGGTTAAACTAGTGGAAATGGAATCAATTGAATTTAGCGGTTACATTTTTTGGGGTGTTTTAATGGCTAAATCTGTAACATAAACCGTTTTCAACCATCTAAAGAGCATTGCTAGAATTAAAGGCATAGTGTTGAAATCCAACTTGTAATAACCAGCTCACTGGGCTCTGTGTTGCATGTTGTATGAACTGTGCGATACAAGTGCATTTTGAGGTAGCATAGTTTGATTCTTGTATTCATTAGAGCAGGCATGTCAAACTAAGGCCTGTGGGCAAAATTTGGCCTGCAAGATCATTATTAATTACATTAAATTGCATTATTGATGGTAAAAGGAGACCATGGCATGATATACTTAATATTAAAGCTTATAATAAGCCAAAAATATATTTTCATTAGTTAACTATCAGTCTTCAATTACATTTGTCATATCTGAGGTTGAATCCTAATCTACCAGAAAAAAATATACCACTTTTATACTTTTGGCTCCAACCAGTTGTTACGTTTTTAAATTTGGCCTCAAAAAAAAAAAAATGACACCCCTGATTTAGAGTAAGAAAATTATAAATTTAGTGTCCAAAAATAGCACTTAAAAATCAAGTGCTTAAAAATAGCACTTAAGTGATATTGAGTAATTGTGACAACACAAGAGTATATTGCTCACACTTTTGATGGCCCAATTTGTTTTCTATGGGACATTTAAAATCACATTCTCTTCAATAACCCACAGACTCCAATGTGTTTTCCACATCAGCCCACGTTCACCTGTGCGGAAGCCACTGGTCCGCAGCTAACCGCGGAGAACCAGGAAGCAGTGAATTTGGATGGAAGCGCTCTATTGAAAAGCATTTCCTAAAATACTTGAGGTCGAGCGGTGGAAGTTGAAACAAACCCCAGGACTGAATGAAAGCCTACGTTTACAGTGTGTCATGGTCAAGGCTAAAAACAATACTTTCTCACGTTATCAGTACCCGCACATTTACAATCACTTGAAGCATAGCATTTGATGAGCTTTTCCTTCCTTGCACATTGAGAAGAGAAGGGCAAAAAAGTGGAGGCCAAGGAGTATAGTAGTACCAAGAGCTAAAACTCAATATAACGTCTCATTGCAACAAACTGCAATGTAACCGAGCCGTGGCGCCACCATCTTGGACTGAACGCAACGCAACTGTCAGTGAAAGTAGGTAGGCTACAGGTTTAAATCATCGGATGATCCTAATGCTCCGTCGTACATTACAAAACCTGCTGACATTAGCTAGTTCCCTTCAAAAATTCATAAAAAAGCTACTGTTAATACACATACCTCTCTGGATCTTTGGGAATATATGACATGTTGATTAGTTGTGCTTTGGCTGCAGTTGATGCTTAGCACTGATTTTCAATTTATTTTCAGTCATAATGTGATTGCAATTTAGTATAGTATGTCACTATGGTAACCATCTCTGGTTCAGTCCAGAACAGCAAAAGCGCTGATGTCAATACTCTTTGTGGAGGCTTAAGCTGAATCGTCCCGCTGTGTTCTGGTCACTTCTCGGCAGGTTGTAGATTTGGACACTAATCCAATGTTACAGTTATTACCTGTATCCTAAACAAAAGTGTCTGCTTCGGACATAGGCTGGCCATACCAAACCATCATACTCATTTCATTTCGCACTTAGGTCTGGATTTGCCCAATTGAGCTACGTTAACAGGTGGGAAGGATTGACACCTTTCGCAGATGGAAACAAAGTCTGATTTTTAAGAAGTGTATGTATGTATCCTTGCCCTAGGATTGTCAAAAGTATTGAAAAAACATTGTCCAAAGTCCAAAAGCAAGTATCAAAACAAGATACTGATTTGAGCAAGTATCAATACTAAAAACAAGATTTTTATTGTTTTTAAATTTGCTAAGATTTTGACAAAAGTTATGGCATTTTATCAACATTTCTTCAGATTGAGAAGAGTAGTGCAAAGAAAGTGGAGGCTTAAGCTGGATCGTCCCGCTGTGTTTTGGTCGCCTCTCTGCAGGCCGTAGATTTCGACACTAATCGGATTAAAAGCAGGGTGAAAAGAAAAGGAAATGAACCCTCTTCTATAGAAGCATGTCGCCTGGAGGAAACATACACAGAGGTGGATTTTTGAACAATATTTACATTTCTAGAGATTCATCAGTAGATAAAATAGAGAAATATCTACAGTATAGATATTACAAGGACTTTCAATGTTGTCTTGAAAGAAAAGCCAGGTGAGTCTGCTTTGTTCTCGGTTGCATTGACCCTGTTACTTTATCAGAACAAGTCAACCCATGAGTCTTTTATTGGATTTAGTGCAAAGTGAGTTCACCACCAAATTCCTTCTCTCTGACATCAGCCACAAGCCACTGAGGTCACTGCCAGTACATTCTGAAATACCTGGGAACACACTGATTAAAATAGAGGCCATTTTTGACATTGAATAATCAAAGGTGAAATTACTTCTTTGCAAATTCAAGATTGTGCCCAGCGTTTGAGCCAATTCTATTTTCATTGGATTCTAAAATGACTCTTTTAATTCGCTATGACTCATGGTTCATGAAAAGTCTGTTCCCCGAGGCGTTGTGTGTGTTTAAAGCCAAAACCGCTTGATCGGCAACTTAGTAATAAGTGTTCTGCAACCTGTGTATTTGAAAGGGGAATGTCTGATTGAACAAATTGAAGGTGAATTAAGAAAGTGTTCTGTATAAGTCCAGCCAAGAGCGCACTTAAGCAAAACTTTCATTATTTGAAAACATAGCCATTGTAGTTGATAGTTTTGTGAGAAGCACTTCAATTCAATGTATTTTACACACCATCAAATGTTTCATATGTATTGAACTGTGAAAACATAAGCCATCCTTTAGAGCAGAGATGTCGAACCGGTCCTCAAAGGGCAGGTGTGGCTGCAGGTTTTAGTTCTAACCTGAGCAGGACAGCAGACTCCACTTTCAACCTGAGCTTTGAGGAAAATGGGGGAGTCTGCTGGTTTTTTTTGTCGAAATGTTGTCTAAATCACAGCAGTCTTCTTGGAGTCATCTTGGGTTGCCAACACAAATCATAGAATCAAACAGTTCAAACGCATTCGAATCCAACAATAAAAAACACAGAGCCATAGGTCCATAATGGGCAGATGATCAATGTCCACGGATCATCACCATTGTCCTAAAACCCTCCTGCATTGGCAAAAATTGTGATTGCAATTAGAATGCAACTTACATTCAAATATTAGGATTCATTTAACATTTTATACATCTAGGAGCAGTGATTGTTTTATGCAAGCCATAAAGCTATTTGAAATACAGACAAAGCAGACGGCCAATTCTCTAAAAGTAGATGATAGATTTGAATTGACATTTGCTGCCTGGGACAGAGAGATGACAGAATGACTTTGGCAGATGTGTGAAATGGAGACATGTGTGCTAAGTGTCAATATTTCTGTATCGGATTATGGAGCAGGGATATAGTTCGTGTTTCGGGGTGCGTGCAGAGGTGTCTCTGTCGTATAATGGTGGGATTTCCTCTTATTTTTATAGACATCACATGAAAAGAAAGAGTGAAAGGCATGAAAGCTGAGAAAATTCCAACTGTATGTTTGAAACCATTTCTGTGGTTCTGGCATCTGGTTTTGGATGAGAAAATAAAGGTCAGATATGTACAGATTGTGAGAATGAGAGTAAGCAATCTTTACTTATATAGCGCCTTTCACAGACCAGAGTCACAAAGCGCTTTACAATTGTTGTGCGCATTTGTCCACTAACTCCAGACAGAGATGGGAACGAGGTCGCCATAGAAGAGGCACATGCCAGGGCAAACTGGAGTACCAGATGAAACCTACGCAGAGATGCAAACATGCAAATTCCAGACTAGAGTATGTTCAAAGTTTAACACATATGTGACTGCACGTCTTTATATGTAACTGCAGCTCCAACAAGGTTTTGTTATATTTGGACAATAACAATAACGTATCCATCTAAAACAGCGGCTTTAGAGATTAATTCATTTTTTTCTTTTAGGGAAAAACTTTATATTCAAGTCAAATAATGAAAGCACCTTGAATACTGCAGTCTTTCTAGGTTATGTGGAGCACTATCACAATTTAGAAGAAAGCACCAAATAATGTGGGAAAAAATTTGAAAGAATCTATAAATAAAGAAATGTTTTGTTTTTGCGTGAATGTGTTTTCCTTTTTTGAATTGTGTTTTCCTTTTTTGAATGTCTTTAGTTGCTGTATGTTCTTGTTTCAACCTCTGCAAACGTGTTCGTCTTGATTGTCATTGTCCTTTAAGAAATAAAAAAAAAAAAAATCTGGGAGAGGGGGATGGGGGGATTTGGTGGGTGGCAATCAGAACAGCCACCTAATCTCTATGGGGGCTTCAGACAGAGTGAGGTTAATCTTGCACAGGGAAACAACGACAGTTAACAACCTCAGTGGGAGTAGCACCTCAGAAACACGTAGCACTTAATACAAACTGTAGCACTTAATACAAACTGTAGCACTTCACAGCATATTTGTACTAGAACTAGTTTTGTGACGTCCTCTCTTGCTCTTGCTATTGTTACATTTTATGTTGTGATTTTACTCTGTTTACTTAAAACAAAGAGAGCCGCATCTGCCAGAACTCATCGGAACCTTTGCGTTGTTTCCGGACGTGGCCCTGTTTATTATTGTGTATGTTTTAAAAGGCTGGGAGCAGCTGGTCTAAAAGAGCTCGGCACATTTCTGATTACAACCTCTGCCTAATAAAACCATGTCCTTCATTTGGCTCTTGTTGTGGAGACAGACAGACATGACTGGACCTGTCGCGATGCTGTCAGATAAGTCCTTGTCTGCCCGCAGTGGAAGTGGGCGGAGCAGATTACATTAATAACATGTGTGGTGGTGGCTATGATGTCGAATTTTGTTCAGGGTTTTGCCCCTAGAGGCTGCAGGGGTGTTATTACTGCATCAGGTTCACATGCGCTACATAAATGCGCTAATAAAATCCACTTCCTCCACTCTACCTGAATACATGCTGTTATTAAAGACAGTGAGGTTACAGGAGGGTTTCAAGGCTTTTTAATTTAGCCTTAAACATGATCTTAAGTACATCAAAATAAGTGAAATTATGTGTGGGCCTCATAGAAAATAGTATGAATACATTATTATCTCCAAGACGGTGTGATGTATTTGAAGTATTGACAGTGGAAGTAATGGACAGACCAAGCACTGATGCCAGTGTTTCTCCTTTTCTGTGGAAGAAGCCGATTAGAGATAAACTCAAACAAGCTCCATGGGCGTGAATCTAGAGCCAGGTTGTAGCAACCAAAGACTCAATCAAGATGTCACAATTCACTGGCTTCATATAATGCATTGGTTTTATATGCTTTTTGGACACTCAAAGACGATTCACATGTTGTTGTTCATTAATTCCACACACCTGGTCTCCCATCACAGTACTGACCAAGCCCTCCCTGCTTAACTTCCAAAGTCTGACGGGATCTGGCTTTCGTATGCAGGTATGGCCACTATGTACCACTTTCCACTAAGTTCTTCTAAGTAAAGACATAGAATTTAGTTCTAATCAGTCCTCTGTTAATGGAGGAAAAGAGGAGAATGTCTACAGCCCATTAAGGCCTGACACACCTGGTAAAACATACCGGTAAAACCTATGGCCAACTTTCAGCTCCTGACTACGCGTCTATGGTTCTGTCCGCGAGTTTAATGGTCCGTGCTCAGTACCACGTTACGGCTGTGCGTTCGCTGAGCTGTTGTCAAAGCGGCTGTCGGTACAAAGCGCCTCCCGGACGTGAATCCCGTTAAAGTACAGACAACAAATTGATCAATGAAGAGAATTGGCGTTCCTGGCCTCTATGGGTTAATGTTACTATAAACATTTGTAGTTGAAGAATGTGTTGAACAATGAGTAAAAACAAGGAATGAAGCTTCTCTAACTTTTACAAAATATGTTCCTTAATTTTACCTCAACCACACCTTTCATACCGTATGAATCTCACTGCAAAAGGATATGAACACTGAGATAATATACTGTATGCCTAAATCAAGTGTTTTTTATCTTAATTTGAGTGCATTCTAACAAGACTGGGACAAAGCTATTTGGTCATTCAAATGGCTTTGTCCCAAGAACTGTTGCTTTTTTCACATTCCAAGGGAGAGATAATTTTGCTTGTACCATTGGCAAATCTTGTTTTAAGTCAGTCAGAATGTGCTCAAATTAAGATACATTTAGCCAACTTTGAGAAAAGTTTGACTTGTTGTTCATCACTTTTTACTGAGTACTGTTAAAGCCACTGTCAGCGTGTTATTTTCCTCAGCTGCTTAATGTGTTTCAACAAATCCTGGCACCCATCTGCATCGGAGGAATGCTAATATATGCCCCCAGACACTGATAAAGTTGGCACCAAATGAAGTGGTGTAATTAAAACTCCTTCTGGTTATGACTTTTGCGGCACACGCTTCACCGGAGGTACGGCTTATCTCGAAAGTGTGTACAGTCAAAACAGATTGGGTTAAAACCGCGTTTGTAAATGTCTGGCTGAGATAGGAGATGGTAGTGTTGTGTGATGCGTGTCTTACTTGTAGGGGTCGTTGGGGTCCTGGGCGTTGCAGGCCTCGGCGTGACCGTTGCAAACACAGCGTCCTCCGATGCTGATGTCCTTGATGCTGTAGTAGTACTGCACAGACACGGGAATGGGAGATAAGCACGGAACACAGGACAAACACAGAAAAAGCATTGTGATGGGAGACATTTGTGCCTTGTCCTAAATCCATTGATCCATTTTCAGAATCATTTTTTTTCAGAATCAGAATCATTTTTATTGCCAACGTAAGTAACGGGAGGTCACAGACTTGGAAATTGCTTTGGCTCAGTGCAACAGTCAAAAAGAGATAATAAAAATAAGAATAAAAAACACTTCTAAAGAATAAATTTAAATTTAAAATAGAGTTACAGTTACTATTTACAATATACAAGTGCACATGGTGCACACAATGTAAGGTGACAGCAGTACAGTGAAGTAAAGTGACGTATGATGGGCAGTAAAGTGACTTTATAAAGGGCGGGGGGACAGGTTAAGAAGTGTTCAAGAGTCCAACAGCAGAGGGGAAGAAACTGTTCTTGTGGCGGGAGGTTCTAGTCCTGATGGACCGCAGCCTCCTGCCTGAGGGGAGTGGTTGGAATAGTCCATGTGCAGGGTGAGAGGGGTCGGCTGTGATACGACCAGCCCGGCCTCGAGCTCGGGCGACGTACAGGTCCTGCAGCGATGGAAGGCTGCGGCCGATCACTTCCTCTGCAGAGCGCACAATGCGCTGTAGTCTCTGTTTGTCCCTGACTGTGGCTCCAGCGAACCACACGGTGATGGAGGAGGTGAGGATGGACTCGATGATGGCCGTGTAGAACTGCACCAACATCTGTGCAGGCAGCTTGGCTTTCCTGAGCTGCCGCAGGAAGTACATCCTCTGCTGGGCCTTCTTGATGAGGGAGCTGATGGTCGGCTCCCACTTGAGGTCCTGGGTGATGGTGGTGCCCAGGAAACGGAAGGACTCCACAGAGGTGATGGGGGAGTCCATCACAGAGGGTGGGGGCGGGGGGACAGTGCTCTTCCTGAAGTCCACAATCATCTCCACTGTCTTCTGGGCGTTCAGCTCCAGGTTGTTACCACTTCACCAGGACACCAGCCGGTCCACCTCCCTCCTGTAGGCGGACTCATCGTTGTTGGAGATGAGTCCAATGAGGGTGGTGTCGTCCGCGAACTTGATCAGCTTCACGGAGTCGTGGCTGGAGGTGCAGTGGTTGGTGTACAGGGAGAAGAGCAGGGGAGAAAGAACACAGCCCTGTGGGGCTCCTGTATTTATAATCCGAGAGTCCGAGACATTCTTCCCCAGACCCACTCGCTGCTTCCTGTCCGACAGGAAGTCAGTGATCCACCTGCAGGTGGAATCGGGCACGTTGAGCTGGGAGAGCTTGTCCTGGAGCAGGGATGGCAGGATTGTGTTGAAGGCAGAGCTGAAGTCCACGAACAGGACCCTGGCGTAGGTCCCCGGGGAGTCCAGGTGCTGTAGGATGTGGTGGAGGGCCAGGTTAATGGCGTCGTCTACAGATCTGTTGGCTCTGTAGGCGAACTGCAGGGGGTCCAGGAGGGGGGAGGTGAGGGACTTGAGATGGGAGAGAACCAGGCGTTCAAATGACTTCATGACGACAGACGTAAGTGCTACAGGTCTGTAGTCATTGAGTCCTGTGATCCTGGGCTTCTTCGGGACGGGGACAATGATGGAGGATTTGAAGCAGGCCGGGACATGGCAGGACTGCAGAGAGGAGTTGAAAATGTCCGTGAACACAGGAGTAAGCTCACTGGCGCAGTGTCTCAGAGTGGCCGGAGACACGTGGTCCGGGCCAGGAGCTTTGCGGGGGTGCAGCCTCAGGAAGAGTTGTTTAATCTCTTTAGCGGCTATTGTTAGGCTGGGGGCAGGGCTGATGGGTGGGTCGTTAGAGTAGTGGGGGGTGGGGGAGGGAGAGGTGTCAGGGGCAGCATCAAAGCGACTGAAAAATAAGTTCAGATCGTCAGCTAGCTTGTGGTCATCAGCACAGGGGGGGGCTTTGGGTTTGTAGTTGGTGATCTCCCGTAGGCCCCTCCAGACAGAAGCAGTATCGTTGTTACCAAACTGCTCCTTTAGAGATATAATGAGAGTAACTGAGAAGAAAACTAACAAACCCAGATGAAAACATAACCCCATAGTGAACCCCCATGCAATCCACCTGCAGGAGTTTAGCAAGTATAAACTCTATGTATTATGAATGACTATTTCTTTGCAGAAGGGTCTGAGGACAGTGGTGATGATCCAGGACACTTATTCAACGACCTTTATGGTTGGTACATTGGTTATCTGTCCCTTATGGTCAACGTCCATGTCTTCATATAATAAAAACAAAAATTAAAGTTCCATTCCTGTCTCCAAAGTGCTGTGTGCTTACCCTGCGTGTGACGGTGGGGTCCCGCAGAGCCTTGCCCATCAGGTGACCCAGCAGAGTGTTGGTGCGCAGGAACCTCAGTCTGATGTTGGTGGCTTTGGTGAACTCTCGCAGCACCGGGGAGTAGGAGAAGTTCATAGCTCCAGGACGACCGTTCACCAAGGACACGACGATCTGAGGGAAAGCAGAGCAAACCATATTCTCCTCAAGTAGTGTGTGATAATGATGGGCTTCCAATGTGATTCTTGTCCAGTATAAAATGTTGTGGATAATTTCTGTAAAGTTTCCTTGGATTTTTACTTCCTGTAATTCAGCAAACACATTCCCAGCTAAAACAGAACTCTATCTCCCAGTTCACTTTTTATGCCCTCACGATTTCGCATAGTTTTTTTTGTGTCAATTTGGTGTGCTTTTTACAGCATACTTCTTGTAAGTTGCATGTATACGTCAAGATCATCATATCCAACATCATATAAACCTGCAGTACCCAACTTGTAGTTTGGGAGCTACCAGTGGCTCACAACCCCGAAGGATCCAAGATTCTAAAACATGATTGTGAATGATGTCATGACATATCTATCTTAACTATAAATCTTTTTTTAATGCAGGGCGACTGTACGGCGTATTATGCATGTCTTCTCTCCATGATTGGCTATACTTACACAAGACTTCAACTATATTACGACTCTTTGAAAGAAAAAAGAAAAAGCGACCCCTGATATAACCCCTAATTTAAAGCATTATGCATGTGTACACTGTATTTTACTGTGCATGCATGGCTTTTGATAGCTGGAGTAGCTAATGTAAATTTCTAACCATGTTCCACTGTATTATTATGTACAGTAAATATTTTCCAACAATAGAATACAATACGTACATCTTAAATAATGCTTCCCCTTGGCATAACTTCGACCAGTAAGACAACTTTTGACTAGTTCCATTACTAGTACAGGGTTATAGTTTATACTATTTTTTGCTGTTAGCTTTGATGATCTGCTGCAGCAGGGCTCACACAAAAGGTGGATATCTCTGCGAATGCAGTTCAACCTTTATGAGTTCAGAAAAGTGTATAAAGAGTATGGTGAGGGGTTTTACAGCTTTATAACATACTGTACAGCTGCTACTTCAAGGATTTTGCTATTCATGGGTTAATTTCAGAACGTAACCCTGCGATAAACAAGGGACCACTGTAATCCCATGTGAATGTGAACGTATGAGAGCGGGGAGTAAATTTAAGCAAATATAGATTCAAAATGAAAAAAGATAAGACCTGTTTTATGAGAAAGGTAATTGTTTGAATGTCTCTCAGACTCTTATTGTAACAAAAAAACAAAGAAGACAAAAAAATTCGAAAAAAAAAAGTAATTTGAGTGAAAGGACCACAGTTTTCAGTTTGCAGTCTTCGTCACCCGTTGACAAAGTTACAGATAATAAAAAAATGTTTAATGCCAACAGAGCCCCCGTAATGCTTCTTACACACAAGGGTCTAAGTACAGCTACATACGGAACTTTATGGAGCGGTACGCGTTGCTTCAGCAGGTTTAAGTGGAACATAAGGAGCCTCACCTCTCCGTTCTCCAAAGGCACAATGCGGGAGTACTCTGTAGTACAGATGACGTCGTCGTCATTGTTGATTCTCTCGATAGTCCTCTGGCCAAAGCGCTCGATGCAGTCTCTCTTTGAGGCTAAAAGAAAGTGGAATTTCAGAAAAAAAGTTTACTATTTACAAAATCATTACAAAGCATTCTCTGTATCTAGGCAGTCCTTCCTAATACTGTCATAACCTGACAAATTATACTGCAGCTAACAATTATAATGTCTTTGACCTGTAGTTTGGTTAGAGAGAGACAAATGTAAATGTTAATATGCACTTTATTTATTCGTGTAGGGAACTTTATCCTCTGCATTTGACCAATCCACGTCAGGAACAGTGGTCACCGTAGTACAGTGCCCAGGGGCCCATCTTTATCAGGACCACAGCGGGAGGATTTCACCTATTATGCGTGTTTTCACGGTAGGAGAGACCGGAGCACCCAGAGCAAACCTACGCAGACAAGAGAAGAACATGCAGACTACACTCCCTGTGTAGTTTGCGTGTTCTGAATGTGGTTTGAACCCAGGACCGTCTTGCTGAGAAGCCAGAGTACTAACCACTCAACTAGTGTTGAACTTGAGGGCTTTCTTACAGAGTGTCTTTTTCTTACAAAAATCAAAATGCATCTGTCTTGTTTCTTTTCGCTGAAGATCCAGTTCAGTTCGAGTCATAAAACCTCTTCTCTCAGAACAATTATTTCACCAACCTATCAATAAAACATAATTCATATATTCATTATTCATTACTACAAAATAGAACTTGCATACTGGCCAGTTATGGACCATTTGTAGTACTTTCCATCACATAACACGTTTCATGGAACTCTTTTCCAGGTAAACTCAAGTCTAGGCGTGTTCTCAAACCACGACTGGAATTTCCCCCGCAGCCCCCTGAGACTGACAACTGCCCCGACCAATCAGCTGCCAGCACAGTGATGTAATGAAGCTCTCTGCACCTGACCCCAGACGTGCGTGACAGCCAATCAAAACGCTGGCCTGGAGCTGTTCCCTGAGATCAGAGCGGGAACAGAACCATGGCCTCAGGATGCAACGGAGCAGGAATCTGACAGCAGCACGTCCACAAAGCTTCAACTGAGATTGTATCTAATTATTATCCCTAAAATCGGAAAATCTCGAAAACAGATAAGCTAGCTAAGAACACATGTATTTGTCCCAGAGGGGAGAAGTTTTGCATAAGAACACTGAGAACATACTTCACGAACATAGACACATATTATATGAGAGACTGATGAAATACTTTTGTACAAAGGTTAAGAAATTGAAAGACAAACACATTTAAAGAAGGACAGTCATAACTGTTTGTTTGTTACATTTTGTCTTGTATGTGCAGTATGTTTTAAATTGGACCTAGAGTCTGTTATAAAGTTGATTTGAATATACTCTTCTGTTAGATATTAATATAAATATTGATTTTAATCCTGTGTGGTCAAACATATTTAACTTCAAGGGAATGTTGGTTACCTTTCCAGTTGTATCGAGAGTTTTAAATGTAAGGACGCTTAGATTGGCCCATAATTATCTCTAACAAACTGAAAAATGACTTGATTTAATAAGGAGAGTTCGCCGAATGGTAGACATGCTCTCTCCAGCAAATGATTAATCGGCAATGATCGCACAAACATGTGAAAGAATGTTCCTAGTTCTGCCTAAAGACAATCAATGCAGAAGTGAGTGGATGCGGTCTTTGCAACACACACACACACACACACACACGCACACTAACGCGTACACACACACGCACACACACACACACACACACACACACACACACACATATAGGCAGACTCACACACACACACCTACAAACAATTAAATGCAAAATTACATAAAAAAACAATTTCTTTACAACCCTCCTCCCACACATTGGATATTTCTTATAATGACTTAAACAAGCAAATACACAAAATCGGATACAAAGGTACAATGACAGATATCATTCACACATTTCCTCTAATTGGTGTCATTTAACAATAGTTTTATACCGTCATAAATGGATAGCTTACCACAAAATCCTTGTCTAAAAAAGTAAGCGGTGAGTTTTAAGAAATAAACACAGACCTAAAAAATCTGTAAAACTCTAATATACCTGTAAATAATGAATATATTTGCAGATGTGGGCAGCACACAGCACTTTGGCAGCTGGTACGACAGATAATGTTAGTTTTACTCACAAGCAAAGAACTGCCAGGGCTGGTAGGTCTGTCCGTGGTCTATGGAGCGCTCCAGGACCCAGAGGTCGGGCCGCGGAGAGTTGGCAAACTTGATCAGAACGTAGGCCACATGGAAGAGCTGCAACACAGACAAGGTACACACATAAATGGACGTTTCTCCGGTAATGTCATTAAAACGATAATTCTTATGATCAGTTTGTATGTTCTCCCAGTGTTTGAAGGTGATTTTATTTCCTGTATAGTTCAATGTGAGTAAGTAATGTGAGTGGACTAATACGTTATTTACCGTTACCACTTTTAAGACGTTATGTTAAGGCTGTTTGCTGACACATTGATTAATATATACAGTCCTGATTATAATAATTCTAAAATAATAACATAGTCTCCAGATTTTAAATAACAAAAACATTGCAATATATTTTGTATTTTAAATATTAATATACTTATTTGTTCTGTGGTAGAAAAATAACAAGGAAATCCATATTCTGTACTGTAAGGGGCAGATGATCAATGTCCATAAATGCTAATAAATATATTTAAAAAATGAATGTTGAGTGTCCTGGATCATCACCATTGTCCTTAGACCCTCCAGCCAATCAAGTAACCATGAGGAGCACCAAAGTTAAAATCAGGCCTTCAATATCTCATACCCTCATGTTTAAATTCACAATACGTCACCACAGTTTAACTTTAATCTGAGACTGTAATCCCCCTGAACACCGCGGCACATGTTGCAGCAGTGCTTCTAACTCAGTCCATCTGCTGCACAGCTGCTTCGGCCCGCTCCTCTCTTCACTCATCTCTAGCTCATTTCCTGAAAAGGCCAGACGCCGATGACAAACTGGACTCAAAGGACTGGTTTGGGTTTGACGCTGACATAGATCCCATGACGACATGTTTAAATACCGCAGGGACCGATCCAAAAACATTAGCAACAATTACAATTAGCGTCAGTCAACTGATATTAGAGATACAGTACTTCATAAGGAGCTGGGAGACGGAGAATGACGGTGCCTCACGTAGGTCCGAACATAAACCTAGGGCTGGAAGATCTGGGAAAAAAAATTCTATTTTCCAATTCAATGTTTTTAACTTACTTTACCTTACTTTTTGTCACTTTACTTTACTTATCTGTGCAATATAGAACTACATGTGTCACTGTCACTTTACTGAGTCACTTCGTCCCAGACCCTCATGCCGCTAACATGAACAGATGTTTACTGTACAACTATATGATATTAATCTTAATCACATACAAACATGTTTAGCTGTGTATTAAATTTGATCCAATCAGAAAGGGTCAGAAAAGTCAAAGTCACATGGGCGAGGAGATTGCTGCAATTTTTGTATGTTTTGATTTTTGCCGCAGCTTTACCTAAACCTATTAACTTGTGATTATTATTATAGCCAAATGTTCAGTAAGAAGGGAAAGATTTGATTCCCTTGTCAACCCGGACCTTTTTGTGTGGATTGTGCTTGTTTCTTTTCTTGTCTGGGTCAGTTTCCTTCTCTGGGAGCTTCTGGTTTCCCCAATCTCCCTTATATCTTAGGAATGTTCGTCTTGCCTTTGAAGTGAATTAGATGGTTGTAATCTTCAATATCGCTATCTTCGTTCGTCTGATAAAGAAGAACAAAACAATCTAATCCAGCACTTTGGATAAAAATGCTCCGGTGAAGGTCGTCCTGACAAACTTTACCGTCACTTTACTCTTGCGCTGTTGCTGCCACGTGATTCCTGTTTGAAGATTCAGTCATTCCACAATCTCGCAATCTACCGATCTGGTGATTTTTTGAGCCCTAGCAGTGAATGACACTGAGAAACTCCAAGTATTTAGCAAAGGAACGAGTCAAAGAGTCAGTAACAATATGGCCTTAAAAAAACACAAACATACTCAAGGTCATGTGTAAACTACTGTTCTGTAAATCTCAAATTTGTGTTATTTCTGTACAGCCCAAAATTACCACATTCAGCTGGAAGGACTTCATACATTGAATAAAGAGATAGATCAATACCATATGAGAAAGTCAAACAGTTTTTTTAGTCAAATTTGTGAGCCAATATCCAAAGAAATTCCACTCAAGGAATGATTATCTTTCTGAACACCTTCAAATCTAATCCAGGATCATTTAGTCTAAACAGGTATAGATCTATTTTGAGACTTTTTGTGCAATTATGTTAAGACTGAGCTGGTGATTGCAACAGTCTGCAGAAGTCAGCACTTTTCCACTTGATTTCAAACTTATACTGCCTCTGTGTCAGATGCTGAAGGGAGTGTGGAAGATCGATAACACAGAGACGGGATCGTTGCTAGGCCATAGCTATCTATCCACCATAGGAGCTTTCGTATTTTTGCCTTGGTATAAAAACATGAACGCTTATTTTGATTACAGACAAGTGATTTTACAGTAGAAAGAAAGATCGAAAAGGTGTAGGCTGAAGCTAATAAGATAAGATAAGATAGACTTTGCTAATTTCGCAAATTACAAGTGTCATCAGTATAAGTGATTGTCAAGCCCTGGCGATCCAAGATGGCGCCCTATTCAAATGAATGGTTGTGCTCAGTGGCGCTTTGTGACGGCATGGGGGCTGAAAGATTAGCGGAAGTTGCCTGAAACTTGCAAAGATCTATGGGAAACTCGCCTGTATTTGGGCATCGTCTGGTCCTCCCGGTTCTGCGCAGTGGATGACCTCCCATAATGCGTTGCGCCAAACACGCGTGTGTGGGTCGCACACCGGGTCTTACACACGTGCACAGAGGGGCTCGGCCGCGCTCTGACCAATCAGAGCAGTTCATCAGAGCGGGAGTTAGAGCGAGAGCCAGACGGGCAGAGTTTGTGGCACTAAAGTGTAGATTTAAACAAAACCGAAGGATTTAAGAAGAAAAAAAGTTCAGGATGACAAGGGACACTAAAATCCCCACAAAATCTGACCTTTATGAAAGCTGTAGGTTCTGTCAGCTGAGGTTGAGCTGTTTTAATATGCATTGAGTTCTATGGGGAAAATTTCTGGGTAGCCCACGTGAATTTAGTCTGGTTCAGTCTGCAGTACCGCGAGAATCCCCTGAGCACATGGGTTATTCAGCTACAAGCTAGTAATACCCTATCCAGTTATTATAATACATCCATGGTGATTGTATACAATAGCCAACTGTATAAATATCAACATTTTGAGTTAATTTGTTGTTAATGCTGTGTACCAACAAAAAACCCCAAAAAGATCCCAGACCTCGCCACCATGGGTCAAACTCATGGGTCAAACTCATGGCAGAAGTTTACATATTTCACCTTTTACAAACTTTGCAATCTGCACTCTTCAACTTTTCCATTGTGAAAACCATGACGCAATATCTGCACTGACTCTAACATGAGCGCATTACAAATTTAGTCCAACCTTCTTAACCCCTGGTCCGTGTCGGGACAGGCCTCGCTCTTCACCCTTCGTTCTTTGTCTCAAAACAAAAAAACAAAAAACCCTGCACCCTCTCCCTGCCCTGGCTTTGATCATCCATCAGGCAGGTAAAACCCTCTGATCCAAGAACTTCCTGGATCTGACAAGGAAGCGATGACACGGCCGCAAGCAGCAAAACACACGGGGACGCACAAAGGAAAGATCGCAGAGAGGAGGTTGAGTGTGCTCTGGGAGAGAGAGAGGGAAAGAAAGGGACGTGAAAGCAGATTGATGGCTCAGGGATCACAGGAGCAGTTGGATGTTGACAAAAGAGAAATAAGATACGGCGATTCGTCTCTATTTGTCCACTGCTTTGGTACTTTTTCAACTGGCATTTTAAAACAGGACCAAACTAGGCGCGAAGCAAGACTGGACAAGGTGTAAGTGACAAAATCAGTGCAAGCTGCGATAGCCATGAGTGGGGTTGTCAAACTTATGGTGGAAGAACAGATATTTCTTCCATCCATTGCTTGAAGCTAATTTCTAATCTCTTAACTTGTCTCTACAATGTAAAAATCAAACCAAAATAATCTCTCCATTAGTGATCATCCCATATTTAACATACATTTAACATACGTCCCATATGGTCCTGTGCAAAAATGAGAAAATATGCAGATCGGTCTGGGAGTTTTACAGCTTGTTTTGCAGCTTGTGTTATATCTTGCATGTGATTTTAAAGCATGGAGAAATTGTACATTCTCCAATCAGCACCTGCCATGTCGCTAGTAGATTCAGTAGTTTTATGCACAGCTAAACAGGACTGTTTTTAACCTGGTTTTAAACATTGTCAGAGAGGAGGCCTGTCTCACATCTTCAGGAAGATTGTTCCAGATTTTACCAGCATGAATCTGAAAAGCAGCCTCCCCATGTTTAGTTCTGACTCTGGGCACTAACAGGAGTCCAGTCCCTGTGCTCCTCAGAGTCCGGGCTGGTTCATATGGGACTAACATGTCACTAATATATTTTGGTGCGAGGCCATGGAGAGGCTTGTACACAAGCAGAGCTGTTTTAAAGTCTACTCTCTGAGCCACAGGAAGCCAGTGCAGAGACCTGAGAACTGGACTAATGTGGTCGTACTTCCTGGTTCTAGTCAGGACTCAATTTGACTAGATTTTGACTAGGACGCTGCAGTATATTTTGAATGTACTGCAGCTGTTTTAAGTGTAAATTCACTGGCTTGTGCATTCTGGCCAAATGATGAGTGTTATAAGAGATCCCTAGTCACATCAATCCATTAAACATCATGACCAAATGGACAATAGGTGAGCCCTGCCACTGACTGAGATCCATAAAACTCAATTGGGCAGCATACCTACAGATGTCCACAATTTTAGCTCAAGCTGTTATTACACAGGCCTCCACTCTCCTTATGCAGGAGAGTGGAGGCCTCCTTACGCTTGTACCGAGCGTGACCTGAAGCTGAAACCTGTACTGAGAGAGACACAGAGACAAAGAGGGGGCACTTCACCAGAGAACACCAGAGTAGCCCTGGTTAAATCAGGTGACCACTCTACTGGCCTTCTGGGTAATGTGAGGTGACAGCGAGAGGCCCAGTGAAGTTCACGACACTGGTGCTGTCATAGTGCACTGGAGAGTCTGCTGTTTGTGAGTCCGGCAGGGGAAAAAAAAAACATATGGTAAATATCTTATTTTGTATGATTCTTTTTGTTCATATGTTTTTGTCAATTACATTTATTCAACCATCACTCAAGCTGTCATTTTAAAGTTACTGTAGCTTCTAACTTAAGATATTCTTCTAATAAAACAATTCTCTCATCAAACACAGACACTGCAAAAAGTGATGAAAAATCTGTAAAAAATTACTCAAAATTGGCTAAATGTGTCTGAATTAGAGTATAGTTTGAATGCATTCACATAAGATTTGCCAGTGTTACATTGGGCATGGGGCATTTATTATCTCATATTTTAATATTAGGAAAGTCTACCACAACTCTAGCCTGGTCGCATCACACCATAGAACAAATTATAATTCTTACAAAGGTCTGGAGGTGCTCCATTGAGCTCCGTTAACAGGTGGGAGGGGTTAACTCCTTTTGCAGATTGAAACATTTGGATTTGAGTTTTCGTATGTAATGCGCCCGAGTGAGTCGTTGGCATTTAGCCTAGCCATCTCCTTTGCCGCTAACGGAGCCCGTAGCGCCACAATCTTTGCCAGCAATTACTTTTGCTATACATTCCTCTTGCTCCGGCTTCAATTTCTTGATAGAACCAGACCGGATTACTTCACTATCGCATTCTTCGCATTGCCAAACTAAAACCTACCCATTCGGCGCAAACTCTTGAAGTCACCCACATCTAACTACAAAACCCGCCTCCCGCACTCGCTGATTGGTCAGATGGAATTCAACCGATGTAATTGCAGACACAGGGACCAGACCCAGACGTTGCATGCAGGGAAATGATGATTGCCCAAAGTATACGGATGGCTAAAGCCAGCCTACCACAAATCAGCTTAAACACAAAATCAAATACTCTCACGGTCATGTGTGCAGCATAGGTTACCAAAGTCGTAAAATCTTGCGATTTGCGACTCTGATTCTATCACAGTATGAAAACAATGCATTGATGGCCTCTGTCATATCTATAGATCAGTTTTCTCATAACTCAGAAAAGTGAAAGAGAGAGGACCATCATCACTCAGCCAATCAGTACTCAGCCGCAAAATGTTAAATATGACTTTAGAATTACGTACTTTATATTTATGTTTGTATGGATTATAATACGGGAATCAGTAAAGCATTTATCTCTCTATCTAAATAGTTTTCTTTCTTACAAGTATGTAAAAAGGTTTGTAATAAGGTCAGATGTTTAACATTTTGTTAAAATGTCTTTCCTTTTTGTTGGGAGAAACAAAGGGTATAAAGGGCCAACATGAACAAAAATAATGGATAATTTTTCTTTCTTGAATTCAAAGTGAGATGCTAAGAGATCCTGTACTCGTCCCTCAAATGGGGAAATTTCAGATATTATGATTTAGATTTTAGAAATTTAATGAAATCTTCTGGTCATCCTTTACCACATCTCGTTCTCAAGACCAAGATGGTGGTTCACAAAGTCAGACCTAAAGAATGTCATTGTACACACAAGGTTAGCTTCACCGCGTGTGCTCCGCCGCCTCTGTCCGGCACAAATGTGGACTAAATGCTAAATTAATCCAGTGCCCTGTGCGTCTCCGGGACTCAGCGGGGGCCAGTCTGTTGCCTGGTTTTAACACACTCTCCACAAAGGGACTGGGAGGATTAGCCACGGACCAACTCCTGGTCCCGCCCACCCTCCCCCCGGGCGACCTGCTGACCCGTCAATCAAAGTCCTGTAACCGTGAGCAACGAGAAGCACAGGTCAAACTCAGGGGAAAAGACAAAGTTCAGAGATGTTTCAATCATCTTTGTGTCGTAATACCACAAAAAGAAACCAAGTAAAACTGTAAAAAAAATCATGTATTTTAGCTAAATCATTGCATAATTCTACAAGGACATTTTTCAATGGGAGAGCCAGCACAATATTTAACTAACTGACAAAGTAAATCTGGTTCACTTGGGAAAAAAGGGGGGATGTAAAACCACCAAAAAAGTGCAACTGAGTCAAGATTCAGGATTTTCTATCCATATCCATAGCTTTATCCGTTGTCCCAAACAGACGCGCCTGAGCCTCCTCCACTCATGACGTGGAGAAGCAGCGGCTACACTTTTTTTTGTAATTTTACCATAGTAACAACATGAGCTGGAGTATTCATATTTCAGAGATAAACAACATATTTCATTGCAAAATAATAATAATTAGTAAGAGGTTAAGAACGTATAAATATCTAAATAAAAATCTCTCTTTTTTTTAAACATCAGGGCTCAATTTTAGAGAGTATTACACTTGTATAGAGAATAGTACAGGTGAATAATGCAGGCTTTGTGATTCATTCAGAAAGGGATTTAGATTTGGTTCTGCTCCTTCAGCCCCTACACCTGTGCAGTATGTGTGACTGTACGTTGCCCTCCTTAACCTGTATCTCCCTATAGCTCTGGGCTGATAAAGACAGGATAAGCGGAGCCAGAGGAATGCAGGTGAACACCACAGCTCTGGGTTTAATATCACACACATTCCTCTGGTACAGGCGCATTCCTTTGGTCACTATGGAGAGGGCATGGAGACAGGCCACTGCAAGGGACACAGGGAGAGGTGGGGGAGGACCCTACAGCAGGCAAATACTGGGATTACTAAAGGATAACTTGCTTTATAGTTTTACTTGGTGTTTCTCTTCTTGGTATAACATCTGTATTTAAATTAAAAATAGAGAACAATGCCATCACAGTAAATTGTATACAGTGAGAATCTAAAGCCTCATTCCCACGGAGAAAACCTAGGTTATTTCCACCTTCAGCATGAACACAATAACTAGGCCGTCGCTTGGATGTGGGTCAGATAAAGAAAGAAATAAAACTACACAGAAGTCACGCGAGGGACAATATTTTGCATGACGGCAGCGTAACAAGCCGTGTCTGTCATTGTGCAAAACTCAATTTGGGCTTTAGCTTTTCTACTATTTCCTTTTCTTTCATAAAGTTGTTCTATAAATTTTTTTTAGAAGACTTATTTTAGAAGGCTTATTTTGAAAGTAATAACGTTGACACGGGTCCAAACAACACAACAACCTTGGCCACTGAATTTTCCACTAAGGTAAACAAGCACCTGTGGCTCTTTAGTATGTGTCTGTGTCCTCTGAAAATTTTCTTTATCTCCTCTTTTTAATGTACTTTAATGGCTTGTGTTGGTTCTATCTTGTTTTGTGAAACATTTTGAGTTGCCTTGTACAAATAAATCTCGTCTGGTACATACAGTATGAAATGGTAAATCATTTGTCCATTGAAACAGTTGTCGGCATGTAAAAAATTTGCAGTTTTCAGTTATTTTCTTACTTCAGTAAATATTTAACCTAAAGTTTACTCTAAGTTGACCAGCGTACAGTCCTGAAGATTTGATTTGAGGTCAGAAAAGGCTCCTAGAGAGATGACATCAGCAGAGTGGTATCTTGCGCAACACGATCGTCTCATCTAGGCCCCTCGCTGAGTTTATGACAGATACAGTCATAGGAGGTGATTCGACAGCTGCGGGCCATACTTTACCAAAACAAACAATCAAAGTCATTCTAAACAGTACTGTTTTTAACCTGATTTGAACATTGTCAGAAGTAGAAGCCTGGCTCACATGTTCAGGAAGACTGTTCCAGATTTTAGCAGCCTCCCCATGTTTAGTAATGTCACAAAGGTTTAACGTTTACAAAGGCAGTAGTTTTGCCGTTATTTATAGCATCAACAGCGAGTCAATGAGTAAAAAGCCTTTCTCCTCTCAAAAGCTATCACTAGAATTGATCTGGAAGCCAAAATATCTGGATCAGTATCAGGTATGGAAAAAGCTGGACTGGTGCATCCCTGCTACCAACACAGTGAACTTTATAAAGTGCAATCAAAGCAAATGAAAGACAAATCAACAGATAAAATCAAGCTTGTGAATCTTGACAGTGAGGTGTAAAATGGATCATAAACTTTGCAGTCAAACAAACAGCAGCTGTCGAGGTGATGGAGAGATCGAGACATGAACAAACCTGACTTTTTATACAGCAATCATTTAATTATTCCTAAAGTAGTCCAAGCGTTTGAGCCGTGTGGATATGAGAAAATCCATTTAATCCAGCAGCTCTTTAAGCAAGCTCATTTTTACCACACACTGACATTGAGGAGTGGAGTTAGCCTTTTTTAGAAGTCCAAATTTTGTATTTGAAAACTGGTTATTTATTCTGCAAACAGCAAAGACAATAAGATAAAGCATATTTTAGGACAAAGAAACATCTTGATTGAGAAGTTAAACATTCAATTGCTTTGTTTGCTAGTGTGTAATTTGTTTTGAATGGAGGTTATATTTTATGAGTGGATGGGTTCATAGACTGTATATAGATGGAGAAGCTAATCTGTTAGCTAAAATGAAGCCCAATAGGGAAGTGCTCATTGAAGTTAACTTAGAGTTCTCTCATTTTACCCTTGTGCTTGCCACAGGGATTAAAAATATCCTAAATAAAAAAACAATTCGAGCTGAATATAGGTGATTTTTCTAATTTAACCATCCCTGGGTCATAGGTCAAATCTGGTAGTACTTGCTAGGTACTTTAGCATAAATACTAAAACGTGTAGCAGTTATTAAGCAAAAATCCCCATCATATCATGCTTTGAAACACACAACCATCGAAGCAGCTGTGATCACACACTTGTTTCCTGATGCTGCACAGAAGTCAGAAACACATTTCATACAGGAGGAGACTGCGCTGTCAGAGAGTCAGGCTCGGACAGCTCCCACAGACTGACAACCATTCCACACATACCAGTCCATCACCACCGGGTTTCGCCTCCATGCAGTGATCATCCATTCATCCTATAGATAAATAAGGCGTATTTAACTTCTCACTGTACAATGTTTCTTACTAACATAAAGATTAAAACACAAATGGAACCTGTTATGGCACCGGTTTATGAACTGAGCTCATTTTATTCCGAAATATCTACCAAAAACCATTCTTACAATTATTACATTATAAAATTAATACTTATAATGTAAATACAATGTAAAACAGAAAACTAATTTTACACTAAGAAAACCAATTTAATTATATCCAGTTATTTTTTTCTATTCTGCCCCTGACCAAAATGATTTGTCTCACGAGGTTAAACTTTGACAAGGCTTTATGAAATGGGTATTATCAGAACTAATCCATTCCTTGTGTTGATCCAAGCAATAAAAACTGGTAACGGAGTTTTAAGTTGCTCAAAGATTCACAACTTTGAAATTGAATATAGATAATAGAGAACATTTCCACATACATAAATCCAAAAACAGAATCGAAAAAAAACAACTGATGAAGATGAGAACTTGGGCATAAACACAATGTAAAACAGTTGTAGTATAGTCAAAACATTGCAGCTCGAGTCCTGACTAGAACCATCACATTAGTCCAGTTCTCAGGTCTCTGCACTGGCTTCCTGTGGCACAGAGAATAGACTTAAATGGGAGACATAGGTGAAACACATTAGGGCGGGGCAGATTCCACAGGAACAGGAAGTAACACATCAAAAACAAATACAAGTAAAAATAAATCCAAACCATTTTGAATAGGCCAGTGGCTTTAGTAACAACCCCAAGTGAGCGGCAGCCTCCACACTGCTGAGCCACTCCGATCCAAAAAGACGGTGTGTTTGGGGTTTGTGAACTTCTAATATTACTCCATCGTGCACCTGCTCGTTGTGCTACATTATTCTCCTCTCTGCCTGTCTCTCTCCATCTCCCCCCCTGGAGTTCAGGAATGCCACTCTCACAATTCCAGAGCAAAATTCCTGTCTTGGAATTTCCACGGAACATTTTCTCAAAAGGTTGAGTTTCCTCCAGACGCTTGTTGGCAGTTTCAGGTTTCTCTGTTTGAAATGTCCCTAACCCTGAGGTGTTGGAGAACAAGTGAAGGGACAGAGGCGACAACTAAGGTTGAATCCAAAAAGTTTCGAACTGCAGCTTTAGGTTAAATGAAAGGGATTTAAAGCTGGAGAACCATACTTGTATTTTATATTATATGCACGTGAGTTCAATTAAATTAAACATACTATTGCATAAACCTAAATACCAGTAGTTATCTCAAATAATTTTACAAAATCGTCAACACAGATCAGAGAATCAAACCGTTGAAACACAGGACATACAATAATAGAAACGCATAGAGCCCTTGGTCCATTAGGGGCAGATGACCAATGTCCATAAATGTATGTAAAGTCCATAAATGTTGTTGAATGTCGAGTGTCCTAGATCATTGCAACTGTTCTTGGACTCTTCGGGAAGGAACAACTCTAAAAACTCAGTGGGAGAAAATGAGAAACCTCGGGGACACCCACATTGAGTTTGTTCCAACAGAAGGAGTCTTTTTAAAAGTAAAACACTCGGAACAAGTCGGACCACAAACTGCTCATCTGCTCTCTTTGAAGACCTGTTACAAGAAGAGCCATGTAAGTCCATACAGACGCTTTGGGTCCTGGATGATTGGCTGAGTGAGGTATTTTCTGTCTAAAAAAATCAGTGACAAAGGGCCAAAATATGTTTATTTGAAAACTAGTGATAGAACCAAACTGTTTTGAGAGCAAGGAACTAGTTCCATCATGACAAACATATGGATTTTAAATCCTAACTATTACTTGCAGCACTGATAATAATGAAGGATTCTGGCATGCTATACCATATATATATCAGTCTGAAATACTTCAAACTGAAATGAAAGATAAAAAATCTACTAGAAAGGAATATCCAACTCATGGTAAATAAAAGTAATTATTTGAATACAATTTAAAATGATGCAAAAGAGGAGATGGTGTATCATTTTTGCCTGACAACAAGATTTAGTTTTTTTTTTTATTCGGGCCTGACCAAAATTACCTGATTTAGATGGATTTGTATTACACAGTTAAATTGGTTGTGGTTTGAAAGTTAGGTACTTCAGCTTTAAGGATTGTTTGGATAGCGTGACATTCCCAAGCAACTTTACAAATTCACATGATGTAAGATTCCTGAGTTTCCCTATAATTAAACCTACTCTCTAAACACAGCGTCTCTTTGCATTGTTATTACAGCGCCTTGTAAATGAAGGCAACAGCAGCTATTGAAAGCCCCAATCAGAGCGCTCCAGATGGCAAGCCCCTTGTCTTTTCTTTTCTTTCCTATTCCCCGTACATACATACATCCAGGGGCCGGTCCGCACACGCTCAGACCAGTGGAGAAATGTACAGCACAGATGACAGAGACAGTGGGCTTAACGCTCTGGTGCAGAAGGTGAAGTGCACACTGACATGTAGCTGAGATCTGCAGGTACGGGCAGGACGCGGAGATGTGGAGATCTGGTGATGTGATGTGCATTCATCGCAGACGGAATATGGAAACTTTGACTTCCTGATGGAAATGTTCTAGAGAGGAGTAAAAAACTAGTGCAATCGAAAAGAACGTTTAAGATATTTCATGACAAACTGGGCATGAAGATTGGCAATGTTTTACTTTCTCTATTTTTATACATTTATCTTTCATTCAATTCAATGTATTCTTGTTCAGCCCTAAATCACAACAGTAGTTATCTCAAAGGATACAACTTTACCAAATTGTATTTGCCAACAACAGATCAGAGAATCAAACAGTTCGAACACACGAAATACAACAATAATAAACTATAGATTATACAACTATTTGGATTATTTGCTAAATCACTGAAATATATTTTGCAAAAGGACAACCAAAAAAATTACCTTTTGAGTTGGGTTAAATGGTGAGTCGTTTTGACACACCATCCCAGGTCGCTCAGTGTAAAGAAGAGGCAACTTACCTATGGGTTTTTCTTAGAAAAACTCACTTTATTGTGAATGGAGCTATAGAATATGATGACATTCAGTCAGTGGAGATACAGTATCTATCATAGAACTCAGTCTTACTTCCTATACATTAAATCATTATTGTCTCAACTTTTTGTCTCAAACTGGAAGTGACTCTTTCTTTCCCACCAGTAAAAGTCATCACTTGTAACCTGCCACACCAAGTCTACGTCAGAGGAACATATGAAGCCAGTTAACCGTGAGCTTTCCCCTTTTTACATTTCTCATTTCTCAGTTCCTGTCGGTGCAGGATATGCCTCCCTCCTCATTAGAACGTCCTGTACTCCCCACAACTCTTATCTCTCCTCTTCTGTCCTTCAATAATTAAGGCAAAAGTTGCAGCTGTCCATTAAAGTGCTGCCAAAGCGTACAAATAAAAACAAATTCAAGGTTTTTCTGTGTAACTACCGTCTGTCCTCCCTCTGCTCTGGGCCAAACCACTGACTTTTAGACTTATATGGAGACAGAAATCATTTAGTGGTGCTCCAGGTGGACATATTTTAAGGTTGCCATGTTGGGATGGGGGAGTAGTTTTACTTTGACCCATGACTGCTTTTCAAACTTACTGCATGTTAGCACTCACAAATCTGTCAGAACGGGGGAATACAATGTGCCCTGTCTTTCAATAAAGTTTACATGTAGCACAAAGTAGTCGACAAGGGCAACATTGATACAAAGCATGTATCCAGCTGAATTATGGGGATTCATATAAAAAGTATCTTTTCTTGAGGTCTTGTAGAATACCTGGCTCACAGTACTGCTACTTGTATGTACTTTTATTGTAGAAATCCATAGATAATGGGTGTTAAACTCATTTTGTTCAGGGGCCGAAACACAGATGGATGACGGTCCAAAATATAAATGCAATTATGAAGGTTCTTTTGACAAATGTTGGATATTTTCTAGTAGATTCTTCTGAAAAAAAGTCAGTGTTTGGATTTGACCAAAACTGTCTCAAATATAAAGGAGAGATGGGATGAAAGTGCAATGACTTTTTTTATATTTAAAAAGGTATATAGAGGGATTTTCGTGAATTTTAGAAAAGAACCGCCCTCCTCAGAGGGAACGCCTGATAAAACATCACCAAAATGAGTGACAATTAGGAGGACCAATAGTTTATATGATCCAACCGAAAGAAGAAAAGTCTCCCATATCTTTAACTATTTAACTTCTCATTGGGTTCAATTTTTTTGGTTGTTTTCCTGAAAAAGCCAGCTTTAAAATTACTGTATGTATAACACGGCATAGTAGCCCATTACCACCAATAGCAGTATTGGTTATTAAGAATAATAATTGAGGGTCATTTTAGGAAAGTCATTTTAGGGTTCGACACATTTGATCTAAAACAAAACTTATTCATAAATTCCTTCTTTTTTGATTGTCGTTTTTCAAAAACAGGCAAACACACGCACACACACAAGAAGGCAGACAGGCACACACCTACACACACACACACACACACACACACACACACACACACACACACACACACGCCCACACACACAACCTACATGACTCAAGCAAAAAATAAACTCAAAGAAAGTTCCAATGGTTATTCATGATTCCTTTTACTGTGTTACATTCACATTGGACCTAATAACATCCATGTAAATTATGTTCTCGGACATACATTTTGTATTGTGGTGTGACGTGTAGTGTTGAATGGAGGTTAGCTGAAGTGTAAGGAGGTTGAGCTTAATGCCTGAAGACACAAGGAGGGTAATTCTTTCAGGAATTTGCAAATCCTTGAAATTTCACTCCTCCTTCACAATCAGTTTGAGTTTCCACAAGACAGAAACATTACTCTGCAAGAAATTAAAATATATCCTGTCCATGTAAAATACGGGACTTTTAAAAGGTAATAAGGGCCTCAGACCTGCCACTCTGCACTTAGTGACTATGTAAGAAAGTAATCTGTATTCTTACAGACAGGGTCACAAAGCACTTGTTTTGGTAATTTTTCCAATTTTTGAAGTCGCCATACAGGAGAAACAGGCAATTTACCCTGGAAATCTGCACTCCTCAGACCACTGTGTTGAGCACATGCCCCACTGTGCCCCCAAAATGTCTGGAAGTCACATTCTCTTTTTACATAAATGAATTCAATTTATTTTGTGTGAGTATTTTTTCTGCCTCCAACTTGGCCCATTTTAAAGAAGCTATACCCGATTCATTTTCTGATGAGTTCATAAAAATGCATATAACTACATAGAAGTTGTATTAAAATCCGTAATTTAATTGAAAACTTGGGCACAGTGATTCAGCTTGTGTATGAATTCAGGCCGTGAAAAGTGCTGAGTAGAGACTTTGCGTGATGCTCTCCTCCAATCACAGAACGAGGAGCGGCGCTGTTAAAACAGGCTGTGTCCTCTAGCGTCTACAGTAGCATGTTAGCAGAATTGGCTATAGTACCTCCTCTGGCTGTAACTGCATACATAGCAAAACAGCCCAAACGACACAACAGTGAGGAAGAGAAGAAGAAACTAAAGCGAAAAAAAGAAAAAAAGGAGCGGAAACTAGCGGTAATCTTTCAGTTATATATCTTGTCAGCAGTGCGTTGCTTTTGTACTATTTCATCAGTGATTGTTGTACAGCTTACAAGAAGTTGCGTTATTCCTAATTTTTTCATACGTATCATATCACAAATAAAACTAGATGGCTTCGTGGGAGGAGAGTGTAGGGGAAATGAGAAGCCTGTGAGCGAGTTGGGGGGCGGGGCTAAATATTCAAACTGAAAAAAACCTTGTAGAAACGGGTATAGCTCCTTAAAGATCCAACCTTTACTTTTATAAAAACACAAATGGCAGAGAGCTACTCCTCTATCTGCACTCCAAAAGTAATGTAAAGGACTTTGGGTGGTCTGTGAAATTTGCTGTATAAATAAAGATTACCAGTTGTAGCCTTTAAGAACTACAGCTAATTAGAGAGATGTTATACTTCCTTAATTATTATTTTAAAGTCAGAGATTTTGTACTAAAATCTTAATTCTTCTTTATGCTTAAGTTTTGAATATAGAGCTATTGTTTTTTCTATCCTGTTCTGTGCTCCTCATTCCTACTGTTTGGTAACTGGTGAGGCAACACTGAAATTTCCCAGCTGTGAGACAAAGGATCTCTTAATCTTAAATCATAGAACACACAGGCATAATATACCACTATACCGTACAGCATTGGTCGGCAACGTCCGGCCCGGGGGACAATTTTGGCCCGTTGCCAATATTTTTTGGCCCGCGAGAAGATTTAGAAAAAAAAAAAAAAAGAAGCCTCACAGAGACTTAATTGCTCTTTATCCGCAAATGTTTTGCCCCTATCTTTGCTTGTGTTTGGCACAACACCATTCCACATTTGCATTTTCATTCTAAGTAGCCTAACTTCTAGGTTAAATTGTGGTTTGTCCCGATCCGTATACTTAACCTCATACAGGCGCTACAGCGCTGCTCACGCTGTGCGTAAACTGCAGGTCAAAAAGTTGCGTGCCGGCCCGTGCGACATTCACGCACTCAGAAAGGGTTGAAAAACAGTGATAGGCACATGGAGACAGCGTGGGAAACTCGTCTTGGTTACAGAGATCTTTGACAATTTGCAGCAGTCATGCAGCATCTTGTTTGAAGTTACAATATTCTTCGAAAGAGATCTTTTCAATCCGCACAATTTTATCACAAAAATATTAATGTTAAAGTAGTCACAATGGAGAAATAAGTTGGGAAAAAGTGAAATTAAAATGAAGATGCTTTTCATAGTAGGCTACCCAACACCTAATTCACTTTGGAAAGACCCAAGAGGAAAATGCAGTTAGAAGTTTATTGATTGAGTATGTTTGGCGCCCTAGGCCCGGGAGAGATGCTGATGAGTGCGGCGCTTGCTCGCGCGCATAATCCCCCCTGGGGCCTAAGCACTGGTGGCGGTAGAGGCAGCAGGCGAGCACGCTTCGAAGAGAGAAGGAGGAGGTGGGGCGGCGGAGGCTTTGCTGGCTTCGGAAGGCCGGAAAGTGGGCGTCTCCGGCTTTTAACTTGCTGTCCTGGTGGTTATTGGTGGATTGGATGTGGGCGTTTTGCTGGTGTAATGAGTTGAGGATGAGCAGGCTTGTAGATCTGGCAGCAGCGGCCGGGTCTACCACAGTGAACTTCCGCGAAGAGCTTCATTTGTGCTTAGTGTTGAATTAAACTGCAATAAAATCCTCGCCAAATACGCTGATAATAAACATAAAAGAGCAAAGCTTTTGTCAAAGGATTAAATTCTTTTATTTTTTCATTCTAGCATATTCACATGCATGGCCTTTGGAATTAACTGAACCAAATAACTTTTTTTCTTGAAAGTAGAATTAAACGAAAGCTGAACAATATTAAAGCACTCGCTGAAAATCACGAGGACGTATTGGCGATATAGATGAAAAATAACAAACGCAATAGTTGCTCTGCAGGATGAACTGGGACCCTAAAAACATACAATAATTACAATTAGTAATGGATTATAAATTACAATTATTTGCGTTGTATGGCTATTAAACTTACTCAATGGGAATACTGAAATTTTCCCTCTTCCACGATCTTTTTGAAGTCGGGCGTTAACGACGTGACTTTCAGGCGCAGGGCATTTTCCAGGTTATTGTGTGTCAGTCTGTTTCTTTCATGGGTTTTTATTGCATTCATTGAAGAAAATGTTGATTCACACGTGTAGGTTGACGGGAACATTGTCAGCACATAAAAAGCGAGCTTCTTAACCTCACTATAATCTTCAGGGCAGGAGAGCCAGAACGTACACAGGGACTGCGCATTTTGGAGAGCTGTGCGCACTTGGAACGATGTATGAAACTCTGTCAGCTGCAGTTCAAATGTTGCCTCGTCTAGTGATGGTAGTGCTTTCTTCACGATTGTAGAGAACTCAGGATTTGCTTGGACACTTAATGGATCACGCACGAACGCAAATATTTCTTTTGGGCAAGAGTATTCCTCAAATCTCGAAAGGAATTCTTCCCGCACATGTCTGACAAAATTCACCATCGCTTCTGTCACTTGTTTTGGCGCGTGCCTTTTTAATGTCGGAAAATGCAGGAGTCGTTTGGATGTCATGTCTGTCTCAAACAGTTCTAGCTTCTTTATAAACGACTCCAACTTCTCTACCATGTCCACAATTATTTTCCCTCGCCCTTGTAGTTGCAGATTGAGCTGGTTGAGGTGGCCAAATATATCGGTCAAAAAAGCAACATTGGCCATGAATGTTTTGTCCTCAAGCTGTGCAAGATGCTCCGCAGCAGTTGCATTATTTTTCATTTGAAGAAAGGTTTTAATCTCAGTGAGAAGTGCGCACATGCGTTCTAACGCTCTCCCCTTGCTTAACCAGCGCACATCGTTGTGCAGCAGCAAATCACCATGGCTTGCTTCTTCTGACTCGGTCACTAGTTGCCTGAAAATACGGTGTTGGGTGCTTGATGTTCCTCGGATATAATTAATGATGCGCATGACTTTGTCCATGACTGTCTTAAGCTCTCCACTCAGCTTTGCGCACAGCACACTTTGGTGGATAAGGCAATGGAGTGCCTGAATGTTAGGAGCAACTTCCTTGAGTCTGCTCACCAAACCTCTTCGCTTTCCAACCATAGATGGAGCGCCGTCTGTCACAATAAAATTAACCTTCTCAAGGGGTAACGAATTCTCCCTAAACTGCTCCTCGAGTTTGGCAAACAGTATGTCCCCAGTAGTTTGACCTTCCAATGGGATGAGAAAAAGAAGTTCCTCTTGGAATGAGACTGACTTGTCATCAAAATATCGAACATAAACACACATTTGTGCCACGTCCGTTGTGTCTGTGCTTTCGTCAATAGCCAGGGAATAATGTTCAGCCTTATGGAGAGCGCGCGTTATTTTCCCATGTATGTCTGAGGACAGTGCTTCGATACGCCGTACAGCAGTGCGCGCGGAGAGTGGCATCTGTTTTACAGAAGCGATCAGTGCATCAGCAGTTTTATCCGTGGACAGCTCCTGCAACACGGACACCATCACATCCTTCATAACCTCCGCGTCAGTGAAAGGCTTCCCATGACGGGCCAAAATCCAGGACGCTTTAAGCGAGGCACTGGATACCTTTTCCTGTGTGGTCAGGCCTCGAACTAGGACCCTGCTGCTCCGGATATAACCGTCATAAAGAGCATCGATTTTGAGACGCCTTGACTCAGACTGAAGTGGGAAGGACGCACTGAATGACCCATGTTTCGTTTCATGATGTCGCCGAATATTGTACTCTTTGCACACGGAGATTACCTCGTTGCAGATGAGGCAGAGAGGTTTGGCATTCACATATCCAGGTAGGATGAAACCATATGTTTGTCTCCATTCCTCCCTGAAACTCCTGTTTTCACTGTCCACTTTTCTTTTTTGTCCTTTGGAAAGCAACATGTTTGTGATGCTAACTTTATTTTTTTGCTAGTGCTGTGTAACCCGCGAAAATCAGACAGACTCGGGGATAGTATTGTTTCAAACAATATTTTATTTTTAAATGAAAAAAAATATGTATAGTTTGGGGTTATCTAGTATTGAATATCCATGCATGAATACATTTTATTTTTTTATCAATTGACCGGTTGGCCCGCCACCTATCGGCGTAAAAAAATATTGGCCCGAAGCCAAGCCAACTTGCCGACCCCTGCCGTACAGTCTCCCTGCATTAATGAACAGATTTATAGTTAAAATAGATGTTAAGACTCAAAAGTGAATCATTCAGGATCATATGTTAGATTCTTGAATCCTCCTCCTGAAAGGGGGCGGCGAGCTACTGGTAGCTTCTGAGCCACAAGTTGGACACCCCTGGTATAGACCATACTAAACTGTATTATTTCATAATTGTCTGATTCAATATATTAATAAATAGGTTTTTCGTCAACGACATTCACTGTAGAATGTTATAAAACCTGTCGTCTCATAAATCACAGCTCGCTCTGAAACTGTTAAACGTAGATTGTTATGAATGGGTGGTCTCATGCCGAGTTTCCACTTCCTCGGGCCATTCTGCAATGTCAGGCAGGACTCGATCTGTTCAGGAGACAGAGACGAGCAGGTCTTTGGGGCCCCGACACCTCCTCACCCATCAGCCGTGCATACTTCAACGTCAGACTACGTTTATGTGATTAGATTAAATAAAAGGAACATAAACTTGCAAAATCTACTTTTCACAGCTTTTGACCAGTTCTCTTTACTCAACACACACACACACACATCAGACAGGAAGACTGCACTGGAACAGCAATCAGTGAATCAAACTCAATTGGTGGCATTTAAGCACTGCCCTGAATCAAGCTTTTGTATTCTGCATAAAGTCTTCATTCGTGCACCAACCCTCCTCCTCCCCATCACGCCTCATCATCCAGACCAGCCCTTCGACCCTTCTCCTATGCTCCCACCACCAGGGTTGAGGCCCCAGAAGTTTTCATCTCATAATCTCTATTTTCATTTACCCCTTCTGTATTGGGCACACCGTGCCCTGCCGGGGTCTAAGCACACAAAGCACTGATTTACATTTACATTATCCATCCATCCATTTTCTTCCCCTTAATCCATTTCTGGGTCGGGGGGGTTGCAGTCAGAGCTGCACCCAGTACACAGAGCACCAGCCCCTCACTGATCCTCCTACAGGTGGTGAGTCCACAGGAGCTGAGATCTTTCAGCGGGGGCTTCAGGCAAAGTGGGGTTACTCCCACTGATGACAGCAGTCATCAGTGGGAGTCGTGAAGTAGGTCTTATGGTGGTGTTAGGATTCAAGCAGACAGAGACGGATCGTGGTGTGCCAAACTCTGGAAGTTTATTTAAGTTTCTCTCAAGTTCCACTGGTTTACTCTGTTTCTTTCTCCCAGACAGAATAAAGGCAGTACACAGTTTATATAGTCATTGTCACGTCACACATCGAAAGACATACGTGTCACAAAGAGACAGTCAAATCATAGTCATAACATGGAGTCCTTGTAGAGTCCTTGTACAGTCCTGCACGTAGGCCATATTGCTATCTAATACTAATACCCTCCCCTTTGATCACATAATCACATGTGATCACTCAAATCGATCAATCAATAAAATGGAAAAAGAAAAAAAAAAATTCCAAAAAAAACTTCAAAAAATTATTAAAAACAAAGAAAATGTATGCATTAAACTCATAATCATCAAATCAATATCAGTGGATTTTATCCTCTATCCTGGGAAAAAATAAAAAACAAAAATAAAGTAAACTAGAAACTTGCAATGGCTGAAGCCATTGCGATTGACTGCGGAACAGATCTAATGTGGAAATCTGCTAAAAAAATCCTTGAAATCCTTTAAAAGGCCTTGAAACTGTTAAAATACTTGATAGATATTTGAAACTCCTGAAGTCCTTGAAATTGTTGAAACCTTTAAACTCCTGAAATCCTTGAAACTGTTGAAACATTGAAACTCCTGAAATCCTTGAAACTTTTTTTAAACCTGGAAACTGTTGAAAGTGTGGAAACTCCTGAAATCCTTGAACCTCCTGATATCCTTGAAACTGGTTAAATTCTTAAACAGTTGAAATCCTTGAAACTACTGAATGTATTGAAAGTGTCCTTGAAACTGAAAAATCCCCTCACCGCTGAAACAATTTGGTTCCTGTAACTAAGGAAACCTGGTCTGTGGTCATTATCTGGTGGTGGTCTGAGTCTTCGTTTGGGTCTTGGTCTGGTGGTATAATGCAACCTATTAGGTTGCATTATACTGGTTTACATGGAAAAATCCCTATTAGGTTGCATTATACTGGTTTACATGGAAAAATCCCTATTAGGTTGCATTATACTGGTTTACATGGAAAAATCCCTATTAAGTTGCATTATACTGGTTTACATGGAAAAATCTCTATTAAGTTGCATTATACTGGTTTACATGGAAAAATCCCTATTAGGTTGCATTATACTGGTTTACATGTACAAATCCCTATTAAGTTGCTTTATACTGGTTTACATGTAAAAACCCCTATTAGGTTACATTATAGTGGTTTACATGTAAAAATCCTTATTAAGTTGCATTATACTGGTTTACATGTAAAAACCCCTATTAAGTTCCATTATACTGGTTTACATGTAAAAACCCCTATTAAGTTCCATTATACTGGTTTACATGTAAAAACCCTATTAAGTTGCATTATACTGGTTTACATGGAAAAATCCCTATTAAGTTGCATAATACTGGTTTACATGGAAAAATCCCCATTAAGTTGCATTATACTGGTTTACATGAAAAAAACCCTATTAAGTTGCATTATACTGGTTTACAAGGAAAAATCCCTATTAAGTTGCATTATACTGGTTTACATGGAAAAATCCCTATTAAGTTGCATAATACTGGTTTACATGGAAAAATCCCCATTAAGTTGCATTATACTGGTTTACATGTAAAAAACCCTATTAAGTTGCATTATACTGGTTTACATGGAAAAATCCCTATTAAGTTGCATTGTACTGGTTTACATGGAAAAAACCCTATTAAGTTGCATTATACTGGTTTACATGGAAAAAACCCTATTAAGTTGCATTATACTGGTTTACATGGAAAAAACCCTATTAAGTTGCATTATACTGGTTTACATGTAAAAACCCCTATTAAGTTGCATTATACTGGTTTACATGGAAAAATCCCCATTAAGTTGCATTATACTGGTTTACATGAAAAAAAACCCTATTAAGTTGCATTATACTGGTTTACATGAAAAAACCCTATTAAGTTGCATTATACTGGTTTACATGGAAAAATCCCTATTAAGTTGCATAATACTGGTTTACATGGAAAAATCCCCATTAAGTTGCATTATACTGGTTTACATGGAAAAAACCCTATTAAGTTGCATTATACTGGTTTACATGGAAAAATCCCTATTAAGTTGCATTGTACTGGTTTACATGGAAAAAACCCTATTAAGTTGCATTATACTGGTTTACATGGAAAAAACCCTATTAAGTTGCATTATACTGGTTTACATGGAAAAAACCCTATTAAGTTGCATTATACTGGTTTACATGGAAAAATCCCTATTAAGTTGCATTATACTGGTTTACATGGAAAAATCCCTATTAAGTTGCATTATACTTGTTTACATGGAAAAATCCCTATTAAGTTGCATTATACTGGTTTACATGGAAAAATCCCTATTAAGTTGCATTATACTGGTTTACATGGAAAAATCCCTATTAAGTTGCATTATACTGGTTTACATGGAAAAATCCCTATTAGGTTGCATGATTACACTGAAGTCCTTGAAACTGCTGAAGTCCTTGAAACTGCTGAAGTCCTTGAAACTGCTGAAGTCCTTGAAACTGTTGAAGTCCTTGAAACTCTTGAAATCTTGAAACTGCTGAAATCCTTGAAACTGTTGAATCCTTGAAACTGTTGAATCATTGAAACTGTAGAAATGTCTGAAAGAGCTGAAGTCCTATTAAAATGCATGGGCCTATTAAAATGCATTGCAGAATTCTCAATGCAGATTTTTGTCCGATTGCGGAAAAACCGGAAATCGCTGAAGTCCCAAAAGTAATAGCAATAATCTCCCAAACATGTGGAACGTTTTGATGTATAACTTGTGGAAATTGTTGAAAATGTGAAAGCTGTGAAACGTGTCAAAAAAAATGACGGAATAAAGAAATACAAAACCAATGGTACATGGAAAAAACCCTATTAAGTTGCATTATACTGGTTTACATGGAAAAAACCCTATTAAGTTGCATTATACTGGTTTACATGGAAAAAACCCTATTAAGTTGCATTATACTGGTTTACATGTAAAAACCCCTATTAAGTTGCATTATACTGGTTTACATGGAAAAATCCCCATTAAGTTGCATTATACTGGTTTACATGAAAAAAAACCTATTAAGTTGCATTATACTGGTTTACATGAAAAAACCCTATTAAGTTGCATTATACTGGTTTACATGGAAAAATCCCTATTAAGTTGCATAATACTGGTTTACATGGAAAAATCCCCATTAAGTTGCATTATACTGGTTTACATGTAAAAAACCCTATTAAGTTGCATTATACTGGTTTACATGGAAAAATCCCTATTAAGTTGCATTGTACTGGTTTACATGGAAAAAACCCTATTAAGTTGCATTATACTGGTTTACATGGAAAAAACCCTATTAAGTTGCATTATACTGGTTTACATGGAAAAAACCCTATTAAGTTGCATTATACTGGTTTACATGTAAAAACCCCTATTAAGTTGCATTATACTGGTTTACATGGAAAAATCCCCATTAAGTTGCATTATACTGGTTTACATGAAAAAAAACCCTATTAAGTTGCATTATACTGGTTTACATGAAAAAACCCTATTAAGTTGCATTATACTGGTTTACATGGAAAAATCCCTATTAAGTTGCATTATACTGGTTTACATGGAAAAATCCCTATTAGGTTGCATGATTACACTGAAGTCCTTGAAACTGCTGAAGTCCTTGAAACTGCTGAAGTCCTTGAAACTGCTGAAGTCCTTGAAACTGTTGAAGTCCTTGAAACTCTTGAAATCTTGAAACTGCTGAAATCCTTGAAACTGTTGAATCCTTGAAACTGTTGAATCATTGAAACTGTAGAAATGTCTGAAAGAGCTGAAGTCCTATTAAAATGCATGGGCCTATTAAAATGCATTGCAGAATTCTCAATGCAGATTTTTGTCCGATTGCGGAAAAACCGGAAATCGCTGAAGTCCCAAAAGTAATAGCAATAATCTCCCAAACATGTGGAACGTTTTGATGTATAACTTGTGGAAATTGTTGAAAATGTGAAAGCTGTGAAACGTGTCAAAAAAAATGACGGAATAAAGAAATACAAAACCAATGGTTGACTGCGGAAGGTTCCGCAGTCAATCAATAAACAAACAAAAAACAAATCAAAAATAAAAACAAACAAAAATAAAAACAAACAAAAACTATTGGACACACAAGAACTCAGCAGATTCAGTCAAAACACAGACAAAAACGAGCTGAGTCTCAAATTTGAAGCTAATTTCACTTTTATTACTCTATACTTTTATTCTAATGCTAATTGTTTACACTACACTTCACTTATTTCACTGTATTATTTTCACTTTTTAATCTTAGACTGTGTACTTTACTCTCTATTCACTATAGTTTAAACTATTCTAATCTATTTACAAATATGTTTGCATATTTGCTTCTATTGAGCCATATTCTTAAACATACATTTTAATCTAATAAATCTCTCTTTAGTTTTACACTCTCATTATCAGTGGCATATTATCAGTGGGATTTTGCTCCATGTCTATTCTCATTCTCAGGAATAAAACTGTGAACACAGTAAGGCAAATGGTCAACATTTACACTTCTATAGTGGTCAGTGATTTATTACTTTTTATTATCTAAAGATATTATTGTCAGGCAGTTTGGGATGAATGTACATCATTAATCAAATTAGTATTATCCTTACAAGAGCTAATCTATTTTAGCAGGTTTGGGGTTGGGGTCAGTTATTCTACAATGGTGTTTGTGCTGGAAACTTCTCAATATCTAAATATCTACTATTGTGTTTTTGTGCTATACACAAATGCATCAAAATGCTTTTAAATGCTTTTGAATCTCTGTTGGTTCTAATCTATTTCATTGATCTAGGCATTAATCTAGGCTACACTCATATGAACTTTTTGTATTGTCAACATTCACTCATGTGTGAACACAAGTGAATTTGGCAGTATCTAATAAAACTGTACATAAACTGTAATTAACTTTATCTACTTTTGAAGTAAATGCTTGTGAAATGGTCCCTTTACCATTTGATATTAGCACTGGCTACAAATAATCTCTATTTTTGAAAGCATCTATGGTTGATGCATTTATCTAATTCTATATTTCCTCTATTTTTTAACTCCAAAGCTCGGCTGCAGCTTGAGCAAAGGCATATTCCTAGTTTGTGACTTCTGTCACTTTCAATGGCTGTAACATAACTCTGATTCTAATATTATATCTGCTCTATCAGAAGGATAACATTGTAGGGTACTATTTTAACTCTTACGTGGAAATATGTTTATGAACAACAAAGGAAGTCAAATTCTACTTTTTTACTACTATTTAACATCTACTAAAACGCTACAATACTCAAACTTTATCATTTTCAAAGTTTTTAACAGTTGCTCAGTCTACCAGACTAAAAAAGTCAAAGTTTTTGTCTGTCAGATGTCTGAATACTTAACATGTATATTGCATTTGTCACAGTTTCTGGTTGTAGCAATAGCATCAGCAATAGACGTTTTCATTGGCTGGTTCTTGTTCTGCAAATGGCTGTGTCCAATAGATCATCAGATGTCCAGAAGCTAGGGACAAACAAAAACAAAAGAAAGAATCATGAGTATCTCTCTCATTTAGCACTCATCAATGTATGATTTCAAAAATATAAACATCACTCCCCAGTTTTCTCTCTCAGATCCTCAGGTCCTCAGATCCTCAGGGTCCTCAGGTCCTCAGGGTCCTCAGGTCCTCAGTGTCCCCTGAGGGTGAGTCTCAGTCGTCATCAGGTCAGGTCATAGAGAGATGTCATCTTGGACATCAGTAGGGTCTCTCCAGATGCACATCAGATCTCCAGATACAGTCTTTTCACTTGAAGCACATCAGGTCATTTGCGATGCACTTCTGGTCAATGGTGCAGTGTCTCAGTTCCTGTACACAGCTTGTAATGCAATAGTTACTTTCTATGGTTAAGTCACTTTGATTCTACTTTAACACAATTTCTATTCATGCTGTTGCTAATGTCTCTCAGACAAAAGCAAGCGCAGTTTACTTCTCTAATTTGTATTTTTATCAGATCTAATTCTAATCAATGTAATTACTTCACACAGTACAAAATCAACAAATCAAAAGTGTCAGGACAGAGGTCAATTAGTCCATGACAATATAGAATTCAAATGAACATTTCTGGTCTCAAAAAAATACAGATTCAAATAAAGATTCAAGTGATAGACAATTAAAAATATGTGTTTACATTGGAGTAAACTTTTAAAATGCTTTTTCTCATGTTCTACTTTTTCATGTATCTATATGTAAATGTGAATGTGTGAGTGTATGTGTGTATGTGTGTGTGTGTATATGAATTTTGGGGTTGTCTCTCCAGACTCCACGAACCACCTGTAGGTGTCAAAGGTCACACTGTGGTGATGCAAACCAACTGGACACACTCTCAACTCTCATTCAGGTCTCTACCTGACGCTCCACCCATCACTGCCTCCAGAAACCTCTCTCTACCCCGGTCTCTCTCACACCCCACTCATCTCTGGAGTGGCGTGGGGAGGGGCAAGGAGGTGGCATTTCCCTTTGCTCTTTGATCTGTGACCTGTGGCTGGGTGGGCTTTGCTGTCCAGTGTCCACTCCAGCAGTCCAGTGACCCTGTACAGTGTGTGCCCTTGGTTCTGGAAAACAACCTTATAGTCAAATTAAAAACAACAGAGATTGTGAATGAGATTGTTTTTCTCTCTGAAGTCTAAACAATTTTGAAGCGCTCTTGGCTTTCCCAAGCGCTATGTAAATAAAGATTACTTATTATCTTACTAATGATGACATTTGAAGACCAGAAACTAAAGAAGTTATCAAAACAACAATTATACTCAAAACAAACAACCTTTTAAACTTTAAAACATGTATTATATACTTTTGTACTGTGTGATTAATTATCTATGCATTTATCTCAGCATATATTTTACTAATTTAAAATAATTGCAGCATTTTTCAAATGAAGTCAGTATGAATTGGAGCACATTTTAGACCAGTCTCCTCTGCTGTGGCATCAGCAGGAGCAACAAGGTCAGGCGTGTAGTCAAAACAAAAACAAAAGTCACCACTTGCATGTGAATTGGGTAGTTTAACTTAATAATATAATACTTTTACAGCCTAATTCCCTCTTTCTTTTTTAGACGAAGTCTACAATCATTAATCACTTTTAACAGATTCTAATTTAAATGTTTGAAAAACGGCTTTTGTAACTAAAATAAAAACATTAAAAAAAAAACACAAACTCACAAAAAGTTAAGAAATAAGCAGCAGATTTAAAAAGAATGGAATCTAGAAATATGTTAGATCTAAAAAGAATTGCACAGCTTTAGCACTAATCTTTGGGTTTCAAAAACATACTAATTCAAAACTTATTCACTAATGGTGTTTAAAAACGTTTAACTGTGTCATAACACAATGTTCAAATGGCATATTTCGCAAATTTAACGGAATAACAACTATGAAAAGCCAAAAATCCTAAAGCAGTAGCTCCCCTTTAAATCAGAGCAGCAGCTCAGCAGCAGCGAGGGCGGGGGGGTTCCTTTCACACAGACGCGCACACACAGGCAGAAAGACACAGAAGAAGAACTTTCAAGATTAATTTTTTAAGCAAATATAACTGATGTTGTAGTTTATACTTTTGTCATCCAAATCTAGAAATGGCCACTTTCCACACTTGTAACAAAAGGCACTCTTTAGTGTTTAACGTTTACGCTTCTATTTTATTGAGGTAGCAAACTAATTTAAACTCAAAATCTCTTTCTAAAAAACAAAAACAACTGTTGGATACAACCCTCTCATAGCTCAACTGTAGATAAAACTCGGCAAAAAATGTAAATAACTCACGAAAGCTCTCATAGCTCAACTTTAGATAAAACTCTGCATTCTCCGGTGAACTCTGTTCACTCCAAAAACAAACGAACTAAAAAACAAAAAACTCCCTTTTTCTGTATGTTGTTGCTTCTTTACTTTTGTCATTTATCAGCCTGAAATTCGTCAATTTCAAAGCTTTTGTAACAAAGGCCTCCTTAACACGTTTCCCTTTTTATTGCTTTTATTATTACACCATGGTTTCACTAACTATTTTCTATTCTCTATTCTCTGCCCCGGCTACTCCAAAGGCAGGGACCCCGATACGTCAGGGGTTCCTTTTTCTCTCTGCCCCGGCTACTCCAAAGGCAGGGACCCCGATACGTCAGGGGTTCCTTTCTCTCTGTCCTGACTACTTCAAAGGACAGGGACCCCGATACGTCAGGGGTTCCTTTTTCTCTCTGTCCTGACTACTTCAAAGGACAGGGACCCCGATACGTCAGGGGTTCCTTTTTCTCTCTGTCCTGACTACTTCAAAGGACAGGGACCCCGATACGTCAGGGGTTCCTTTCTCCTATAGGGACTGGTTACCCACACAGCTAACCTGTTTTCTACAACATAAGACATGACAAAGACGTGACAAAGACACAACAAAGAAAATTTGATTTAGAGAGATTTGGACAGACCTCCGGGACAGCTCAAAATTTAGCTAGTATCCAATTATGCAGACTTTACATATTAAAAAAGGTGTCTGCTTACCTTATTTCTTTGTCCGGACTGTTCGAGAGGTCGACCAACATCTTTTCCGCGTCGAAAAATTCAATTTAAAAAACAAAAGTGACAGAAGCGACAAGAAGCATCCAGGAACAGCTCTTCCAGCATGCTGGAATCTCCGCTCCCAGACACAGCATGCCGGTCTCTCACGCCGAGGAAAAGAAACAGAGCAAGCTCCCTCAAAACAATCCAGAGAATGGCACAAACCGAGCCGCGCATTCTCCACCAAATCTGTTAGGATTTAGCAGACAGAGACGGATCGTGGTGTGCCAAACTCTGGAAGTTTATTCAAGTTTCTCTCAAGTTCCACTGGTTTACTCTGTTTCTTTCTCTCAGACAGAATAAAGGCAGTACACAGTTTATATAGTCATTGTCACGTCACACATCGAAAGACATACGTGTCACAAAGAGACAGTCAAATCATAGTCATAACATGGAGTCCTTGTAGAGTCCTTGTACAGTCCTGCACGTAGGCCATATTGCTATCTAATACTAATAGTGGGCTCGAACCCACGACCTTCAGGCCTAAAGGCCAGTGCTCTACCAACTGAGCTACTCTCGCCCCATTTACATTACTTTCATGTAAATTAATTGTATTTGTGTACAGCCCTAAATCGGAAGACCTTACAAAGATCAGAGAATCTAGCGGCCACCTAAAGACAAGATCTAATTGCAATCTGGGCCTATGCCAACTTCAACTGGGCTAACAGCCTAAAGCCTAGCGTACATTGGACTGGCAACTGATTATATCCGTCGCATATGAGTTGCTGCCCCGCACACATCGACAATCTGACGAAAACGGGCAACTCCCAGTAGCAGACCAGTCTCGGGAATAACAGCGCGTACATCGACAGCAACTGGCCTCAACTACAGTGTGTTTTCTGACATAAACTGTTGCGGGCTCGCAATACACACAATACACACACGTTGTCGGAGCGGCGCATGGAGCGCGCACATCGGGTCATAGCTCCGAAACTGAGGACAATTAGTTGCCGAAAAGTAGAACACGGGCAACTGACTGAAACTGGAGACCGACTGATCATCTCCAGTTGTAAGAGCGCGCACATCGACCGATTTCGGCAACTGATCATCTCCAGTTGTAAGAGCGCGCACATCGACCGATTTCGGCAACTGATCATCTCCCACCATCTCCTCTCAGTTGCCAAAAGCCGCCTTGCAACTAGTTGTCCCCAGTTTCTCTGTCGATGTACGCTATGCTTAACAGTTCAAAAACAGGATATGCAATAATAACAAACACATAAGAGCCATTGGTGCATTAAGTGTGGGATGACAAATAAATGTTAACAAATAAACACAGTTTCAAAACATATTTTAGACCAATGCTTAGATTATGAATGTGCTGAATGTGCTTAATGTAATGATATTTATTTTTTCAGTCTGTATTATTTATTTTTTACACACAAGCCCGAAAACAAAAATATGGACTGCATACACAAATAGCCCATATACTACCATAAAGCTCACTGGGGCATACAGACTTGCAAAAACGTCCAACGTGTGATACTTCTCGCATCGTCTTTATTTGTTGACAGAAAGATATGTGCCTTCTGGGCCCACACATATGTCTACGACTGCATGGTTCAATGACAGTTGTCAGTGCAGCAGAGCACAGCTGTTGCAAACAGAAGATACCAAATAATGACAGGTAATTCTTGACTTAAAAGCAAAGCTATTTACTATTTGTTCTTATAATTACGTTGACCTTTGTGCTGTTGTAGATAGTAGGTTTCTTAAATAGCGACAGTTGCCCCACATTAGATCAAAGACAATCCTTACTGCACACCACATTCTGAGAAGAGATATACTTTATTGTCCCCATAGGGTCTTCTGCTTTTGACCCATCCTGAAATACCACTAGAGAGACATGGAACAGTGGTGCCGCACCAAAGGACCATGTCACGTTGTTGTTGGTTGACACGTTCCTGACTCTATGGCTCCTATGTGTCTGTTACATAGACTGTAAAAATTAACGGACATAGTCACGCCTATCTCCGCCGTTCTAACTAATGAGCCAAAAATAGTGCTCTACTGGAGCTATCCAAAATGGCCGTGAGTGGTCCCGCCCACAAGAAAATTGTGAAAAAACGCATCTGCGCTATCGTCAGCCGGCGCAAGCTCCATTCATTTGAACGAAAGACTTCAAAAATTCACAGCAAGTAAACTATCCATCCATCCATCCATCCATTTTCTACCCTTTAATCCATTTCTGGGTCAGGGGGGTGGCAGTCAGAGATGCCACCCAAGTCTCATAGCACCAGCCCCTCACTGACCCTCTGCAGGTGGTGAGTCCACAGGAGGACGGCTGCTCTCTGACTGTGAGCATAGCCTTGATCTTTCAGCGGGGGCTTTGGGCAAAGTGGGGTTAAGTGTCGACAGCAGTCATCAGTGGGAGTCGGTGGAGAAGGTGCAGAGGTGGGAATTGAACCCACAACCTTCTGGGCTTGTGGGTTCGCTTGTGGGCGACAGTAGCTCAGTTGGTAGAGCATTGGCCTTAAGGCCAGAAGGTCGTGGGTTCAATTCCCACCTCTGCACCTTCTCCACCGACTCCCACTGATGACTGCTGTCGTTGTGTCCTTGGGCAAGACACTTAACCCCACTTTGCCCAAAGCCCCCACTGAAAGATCAAGGCTATGCTCACACTCAGAGAGCAGCCATCCTCCTGTGGACTCACCACCTGCAGAGGGTCAGTGAGGGGCTGGTGCTATGAGACTTGGGTGGCATCTCTGACTGCCACCCCCCTGACCCAGAAATGGATTAAAGGGAAGAAAATGGATGGATGGATGGACCTTCTGGGCTTAAGGCCAATGCTCTACCAACTGAGCTACTGTCGCCCACAAGTAAACTAGAGTTGTTTAAAAAAAATCCACCCCCCTCAGCATTGACACACATGTGGAACGGAGCTTTGGGCCAAGAGCCAACTTTTGGTCCATCCTGTAAAGACGTTTTCGAGAGGTAAGAAGATGCTATATGTTAGCATTGGCTAATTCTTATTCCGGGTCCACCCCCATCGGCCCGGGGTGGTATTGCAAGCATGTCAGCGCACGTCATTTTGGCCACTTTTGAGCTGGGACCTGCCTCCACTGGTCTGTTATCATTGTATTCTCTGCGTTAAATTGATCTTCTGATCTGTTGTTGGTGAATCAACAACTTTAGAAGGCACGTGGATGCCCTCTACCTGTATCTCTTCGCACTTGCCTACCATCAGCGGCTGTCATTTTTATTTTCCAATGGTAGTTAACAAGGCAAACATCGGCCGATACTGATGTTCAGCCGATGTATCGGTGCATCCCTAGTATAAAGCACCATCATAAGTGGAAAAGAGGTTCAAGAAGTCAGCGATTCCAAAGTGGACATAATGAGGCAGAACAAACAGAAGACGAGCAGAGAATGTCTTAATCCGTGGTCAGCCTTTGACCCTGCGGCCCGGGCACATTCACACTTTTATGAGTTAACCATGAGAAAACAGCTCATGTTTGCAAACCTCCTCCCAAAGCCATTCCCTGTTTGCTTTGAGGAGGGACACACATTCCTCCTGCAGCACACAACAAGTTCAATCAATAACGCACAACTCTGAAAGACAAGGTTCCGATTTCTCGAGTTTGTTTTAGAGCAGACGTGTCAAACTCATTTTGGTCAGGAGCCGAATATAAAAAACAGGAACTGGTCGAGGGCCGAAAGAATAGAAGTAATTTTTTCGAAGTAAGTGTTTTTCTTATATTATGAAGGTATTTTGACATTACTTTTAAGTTGACATGAGTTTCATTATTATTATTATCTCGTTGATTTTTCTGAAAAAAACTATTTAAATTCTAATAATGTGAAGGGGAAATTTTATTTTCCTGAGATAATAGATGCCTTGGTGTCCTTAGCCATCAAGGTTGCAGGATAATAACTTTACTGAATTTTTTATTGCGGGCCGGATTTGGCCCACGGGCCTGAAATTACATGCCTGTTAGACGTTAAATTATAGTAACATTAGATTTGGATGCAGATAAAAATCCAAAATTGACTATTATTATTATCATTATTGAACAGTTGAACCAATGGGGAGAGAGTAAGTAAGTAAGCTTTATTTATATACCGCCTTTCACAGACCAGAGTCACAAAGCGGTTTACAATTGTTATTTTTTGGGCATTTGTCCTCTCACTCCACACAGAGATGGGAGCGGGGTCGCCGAACAGGAGGCGCATGCCAGACCTATTGTACCTAGAGCACACAAAGATTTGACTTAATTTTGTCCAATCAGAAGCAGCGGCATCTTTCCATCCATCAATGTTCTTCCCCTTAATTTATTTCTGGGTGGGGGTGGGGTGTTTGGCAGTCAGAGCTGCACCCAATTCACAGATTTCCAGGACCTCACTAATACACCTGCAGGTGGTGTGACGGCTGATCTGTCACATAGGACAGAGCCTTGATCTTTTCAGTGGGGAAAGATTCAGCCAAAGTGGGGTTAAGTGTTTTGCCCACGGACACAACAACAGCAAACATCAGTGGGAGTCGGTGGAGAAGGTCTCGCCCTTCAGGCTCAAAGGCCAATGCTTTACCAACTGAGCCACATTGCCCCTTAGCGGTATCTAACCACGTTTATATTTGAAAATTCTCTCTTTCCACAATTTGAAAAAGTAAGTGACACTCACGTTGAAGACTGTTCTAATTGTTTGGCCAAATGTCTCAAAACAAATGGACTAATCTTATTTCTTCTCTCATAATCAATGACACTAAAATTAGATTTGGTGACACAGCTTCTGTCTGCTTAGGTCTCAGTGTCTCCTTAGACGGATCTCTACTATGACCTCATATTTGCTGTGAGCCTCCTCTGTCTGCCTCCTGCCTCCTGCCCGCTCAAGTCATGTACAAGATACAGAAACTCAAACAGACCGAGGTTAGCTGGTTTAAGCTAATATTGACTCCCCCATTTACAACCCCCTCACCTCCGCCTCCCCCTCCCCCAGTCACTACTTCTTACTACTGCCCCTTCGCTTTGTCTCGATTTCTAAAGCCATGGAAATGTTTGATAAGTCCAGTCTGGGAGCAAAAAGATACAAAGTGATGGTGAGTGTATTTGACATTCCACTGACGAAAGGGACAAAAGGTTGAAAGTGAGATTTGCTCCTGAGGAATTTTTATTTTTATTTTTTATATCTAACTGTAATTTGTTGACATCTAAAAAAAAATCTGTGCTACATGGATGTTTCAGGAGCATTGCATGAGTATTATTTTAGGGAATCTAAATATCACTAACTTCATACTAAATACTCAAAAATTATTGATTCTCATTCTGATACTATAGTGGTGAGATCGGAGCCTTTGATGTGACCACATAAAAACTGACTCTGAGATAGTCTTTGAGATCATAAACCCAACTTCAGCTATATGCTAGAAATACCTTGTTGTAAAGCTCAGAACCTGTGGAATTGCGCCGTTCATATGTAAATGCTGACGTTTGTTTTTTATTTTCATACATTAATGACATTATTGAAGCTGGTGAGATGGTGATTTGTCGTTCAGCCAACATCCACTCTATTAAAGCTATATTTGAAAACTTTGAACCACCTGAATCTACTTAAAACAGTTTCTAATTCCGGTTGTAAGCCCCTAACAACTCTGGTTAACTAAAGTAAAAATAAATAAAAATACTTGAATAGAACTGTGTGTCAATGTTTGTGTTGACAAGAGCAGAGTATTTCCTCTCCCCAACACTTCCTGTCTTTGATAATGTCACTCAATTTTTGACGTTTGAGTCCATATGTCTGCGCTGGACACCTCCAGCTGCACCCACTCCCACCGCCTCCTTCCTCTTCATCCTCCTTCTAAAGCTCCAGTCTGTATCTTATTTTGCCCAAGAGTAGCCTGGAATAAATGCATAGTGTTGTAGGGTATTCAATTTGATATTATTTTTGAGTGTACAAAAATAATGTTGACATCTGAGCAAGTATTGATTCTGAAATGAACTCACAAACAGTACATTATTTCTTAAGCAGTTTTAGAGAGGTGTTCTTTTTTTTTTCTAGGAGTCAATGTAAAACTTTGTGGTTGCATGAAAGGTTTAGGGATTTCCATGTAACCAGACTAATTAGTGATTTAAGATTCAAAATGTTGTAAAAACATGTGTTCAAATCAATACCTAACATTGAAGATTCAAGATACAAGGTTCAGAAATGTATTTGCCATTTGCGGTAAAACCACATCAGGAAAACTGTGCAAGACTACCCCAGTGTGCACCAGATAGAACACACCGGAGCTTCATGATACATCCAAAAACGTATCACAACTCGGGCTGTGACAAGTTAATTATTTTATCATCTTCCATTGACTGAAACATGCAGAGAAGAGGTTTTATGACTTAGGTATTTCTATAATTCCTCCAGAATGAAATGCAAAGGTGTTTACAAAGTATTGTCAACCAAACAACCTAATGTGTGACTAGTCATCTCTATGAGGTGGTTCTCCAGGGGGATAAACTAGATAAATAGAAAGAATAACCGGCCAGCTAATTGAATACTAAAACAAACGTTGAGAACACTTCTGTTAAGCTGTATATATAATTGTAGGGTTGTATCTCCAGTCTTAATCTTTGCCTAATCATAACATACAAGATTACCTATACAACATCACTTTCTTTCTGGCCAGGCATGAGAACAGTTCTGTCAATCAAGCGTCAAAGTTCGGAGGTCATTGTCAGACGATTCTTTCCTTCCTGCTGCTTTGAACTTGGCTGTCATTCATCTGTGACAACCCCAAACAAGGCAATTTGTACTTTAACACGATACTACGGCTTATCCATCTCACAAGTTTACCAAAACAAGACATGAAATATAGGCTTCTCCTGTTGATTTCAAATTGTAGAACTATATTTGTTGACGTTTGTCAATTGAGCTACAAGAGTAGTCATGTCTAATTGAGTCTGTCCATTTGACCTTTGCACCATCTCCTCTCAGTCTCCTAACTTGCCATTAGCTTCTTTGTGTCCAGTTCCCATGCTTTTAGACTCTTCAATCCTTCTTTTATCTGCTTCCCGCGGCCATATAGGCTGACACGAGGTCGAGACCAGGGGGAAGGGAGAGAAGAGAAGCCACATGATGGAGATGGATGAAGATACAAGTACAAGTTGTGTCAGGAGCACAAGACTTTGCAAGAAATGTCATGTTTTAACAAAGACATCAAGCAACAAGGGTTTTTAAGTGGATGGTATTAGAGATATAATTGAGCTGGTTTTGATCATTGTTCATATTAAAACCAAGCAAATTGAGAGATGACCAACCAATGTGTAGCCAATACTATTATTTTGATAATTAGCTGAAGAATTTGAGCAAAACTATTTTTCCGTTCAATAACTTCACTGGTTTTTTCATTTTAGTTTCCTACATCAACTTAAAGGCGCACATTCTCCAGCTAATTAGTAAGTAGATGCGGAGAATGATATGTACAGGGATGGAATGTACAGCTTAAGGTTGATAGTTTAACGCTGGGGGGTTAGGGTTAGGGGGCATTTCGCAGTCTTTGGACAGGTAACTATAGGACTGATTGAGGTGAGAAAAAAACACATTGTCGAAGGTATTTATATACTTTAGCACTTTTCATAACACCCAAACTCTGTCCTGGGGTAGACAAAGCCAAATCCGACCACCACCATCATTCACACACACCAGGATCAAAGGCAATGTGGGTGAAGTGTCTTGCCTAAGGACTTAACGACAATTTTGCACTTTCCAGCCTCAGCCGCCCCACTGTGTCATCTAGTAGTCCCAGCCGTCTTCCATCACAGTATACTGACCAGACCCTGCCATGCTTAGCAATTCAGCTACTTTGAACTGCTACTAAGGCACAAGTCCTCCATCATTAAATTCATTTATTTCTAGAGAATTAATTATGGGATTACAGCTGTTTGTCTATTTGATCCAAGCCCAGTTTGCAACTTAACTCTAAGTTTTGTTCATTTTTTTTAAACTTCTATTCTAGAGTTCTACTTATGCTGTTTGCATTGGAACATGGCTCCTGTTTTGAAAGAGCCATGGACTTGAAACCACTTTTCATCTTGTTTTTAATGAACTGCAGAGTGCTTCAGTGAAGGATTCTTTCAGTCTGTTTCCTCTGTGTTTGCTCATAGAGTTTGAAAGGACCTCATGCTCCTATTCACACAACAGGGAGGGGAGAGGGCCACACGGAGGGGAGAGGGATGTCCCTTCTGAATGTCAAGTGATGGGAAGGCTCTTCTATTGAAGCTTGGATATAAAGACTAAACCATTCAAACTCCAGAGAAAATCTTATACTTAAATTACACTTTTTTAGAGGCAAACGTAAGCCTTGTCATGTGGTGAAGTGAAGAAGGAACCAAAAAGCAGGAAATAGATAATAATGATTTAATGAAGATAATAAAACAAAAGTCCAGGGGTAAAAACAAATCAAAAATCCAAACAAAACTCAGGAACATAAACAGACAAGCAAAGATATTAGCAATGGACCAGCAACAAGGAAGAGGAGAACAGGGTGCAGAGAGACACAGGTAAAACACATCAGGGCGGGGCAGACAATCCACCAGGAGAACAGGACAAGAAATACAACTAAACTAAAACAAACTCCACACCATGACCTGCGTGGCTCTTTATTCAGTATATTAGAAATCTCAAATCAAGTTATAAATGAGACAAGTCCGCTCACTTCTGTAATCGGTCCTGCATAACGCGCTGCACTCAAATTAATTGAAATTTCCCCGTTGTGGGACAAATAGAGGATCTCTTAATCTGATCTTAATCTTAATTGCAGGCTCTGCTCAGACCACATATTTTCTTTCCCCGGAGCTCAGATTCAAAAAGGGAAAATTGACGAACAACAGAGGCCGAGTCACTGTGGTTATAAGAGCCAGGGGAGAGCGATGACGTCTTTGTTGTAAGAAGAAATATGTTAGTGTGTGTACTCATACAGATTGGTAATGTTGTTTTTTATGAACAAAAAATATAAAAAAGTCAAACTCATCAAAAAAAACAGTTCTTTCTACAAATCCATTCACAATTCAGTCCATTTAGGCAACATTTATTATATTGTCTTTTCATCAAGTTAGAGTTTTCATTTGTGTTTAATTTGATTCACTTCAAATTCCTCAAATACAAAACAATATGGGATTTGTAATATTGGTCTCACATTTCAGTCAAACCCTGAGTCAGGGTTTTTGGATAAATATCGATATATTACTTGTTTTTGGTCAGATACAGTTTAATATTTATTAATTATGGACATTGATGAACATTTATGGACATTAGTCATCCGCCCCTTATGGACCAATGTGATTGTTATTATTGCATTTTGTGTGTTTGAACTATTTGATTCTCTGATCTGTGTTGGCAAAATCAACTATACTATACTGTTGTGATCAGGCCTTCAAATAAATAGAATTGAGTGGAATCTGCATTAAGTAAGAAAAAAGCAACAAAAGGGGAAATCTTTATTGTCCATACATCCAATAAAAAATAAACGTAATAAATAGATGTTGGTAGAAAATGCTGGAAAGATTACTTAAAATTAAAGCCGCAATTGAACAATGAAAAAAATTTTCCTCCCTCCTGTCCACAAAATTACTTATGTACTTATGACTTATGTAGACGGCTAACTTTGTTTTTTAAAAATGCACAAAAAAAGTACAGCCTCGTCCAGTGAGAATCCAGATGCTTTCTTTGTTCCTTCCAGATAAACGGCAGAAACAGAAAAACATATCCAGTCTTGTAGATTTTTCCACATCCATGCCAAATGCTTGCACCCGGAACAGTCGGAAGCGGCTCGTATCTCCGCTAACAGACAATGAGCTCATTCACTTTGCAAAGCGGTGGATTTGGAGCTGTAATAGACAGTTGAGTTTTTCCTGTCGGTTTCCCCATCGGTCGGGATTCGCACCTCTTCAGATGGACTTAATCTCCATGTCACAAAGTGAGCAGAAACAGGCGCCCTCGAGCAGGACCTGTCTTCAGAATGGTGCCAAAACAAATACCTTGTCAGTATTACATTTCCATTGACTAGATTTGGCATGGGTTTTTGGTGGATTAACTGTGACTCAAATAACCAAATGTATCAATAATAGCAGTTGCCATGTGTGTCCCTTTCCAATAAGTAAAAAAAGAAGCAGCTAATTTCAATCTTGTGTACATTTTGTGAAAATTTGAGAATTCTATACAATATTTTCTACCAAAAGCAGGTCCTCTATCTCCTCTATCTCAAGCAAGATCTGGCATCCAAATCATGCCAAAACAAATTTCTTGACGGTATTACAATATTATTATTGGCAAGAATTGGCTTGGGACTTTGATGGGATTAGCTAGCAAAGCAATTCAAATATAGTAGTAAAATAGTAGTCTTTTGTCATGTTGTCTTTACTTGTGGACTTAAGAGGACTAGTGGGAAGTGAGTTTTTGTTTGTGGCACATTCTGTATAATAAATCAGGATCTTGCAGGACTACCACAGAAGCAAAGCAAATCGTGAACTCCTCCAAGTCATGTTATATACTAGTATAGATTGAATAGGTAAAGGACATATAGGTAAGGACAATACTAAAGTATTTTCTATAAAGCCTATGGGGAAGTGCTCATGGACAAAGCTTTGCTCCAACTCGCTTTGGCCCCATTCACTTACATTGAAAAGTAGACTCCTCTGTCTCTGCAAGCGTTCTCTTCTCGTCACACATTTTGGGCTTTAAGATCTGTGGTGGAACGCTCAGTAGCATCTTCTGCACATTTTTATATTGTTTTTGTAAATCCAGATCACACCCCTAATAACTGACCAATCAGGAGCCCCATGTCCCGACTTCGACTTTACTAGCCGGTGGCGCAAGCATGAACTCATCATTGCCCCTCCTGATTGGATTATTGGTTGCTAGGTCGTTGCAACCCACAAATTTAACTCCTGATTCTCAGCTCTAATCAGCTTCAATATGGAAAACACACTCTACAGTCTTTGCATACACATACAGTAGTTTTATATTTGTCGATAAATGTCTACATGTCTCTTTAAATTGTTATCTATATAAATTCTCTGGATTTTGAGCTAAAATGTAAACCATAAGGTAAATGTTTGAGGTTGCTGTGGAAACCAGACAGCGCCCCACCTGCAAACTTCAAAATCATTCCTCTGATTACATTGAGATTTGCCTCTGAGCTAAGACCATTTTCTATCTCACTTCACAAACAGAAAGAGCGGAGGCTTCACTGTGTGACGTTTGACCCAGAGGCAGGGGACCCAGAGGCGGGGGACACGGGGGACAGAGCGAGCATATTTTATTGGGGACTCATGTGAGGTTAGAGGTCTAACATTCAATCAGACTAAGCATTCAAACCTAGTGTTACTTTTTTATCAGAGAATAACATAACAAATACAAAAACAAAGGGAACGCCTAAAGTAAAATAAATGAAAAAGGTTGCGTTCATGTTCTAGAATTCTAGTTTAAGCAAGGTGACAATACAGTTCAATGGGAATAAGTGTTTTATGAAAGAAATGCTCAAATGTTTTCTTTGATCATTATATGTCAGTGATTAGATTCTTAGATACTTCAGTTTTAAAAGACTGCTCTGAGTGCGACGTCATTGTGGTACAATGACATCTAATAAACCTGATTGTGAAATCCAGATCCTGGCAGACCTCTGAAGCTAAGCAGGGTCTGGTCTGGTTTGTAATGTGATGGGAGATCTCTGGCAACACCAGATACATACAGTGGAGCGGCTGAGGCTGTAAAGTGCCAAAGTGTTGTTTGGCACTTTACACTTGTCCTGAGGCAAGACACTGCCTCGCTTCTGCCAGTGTGCCCCAGGGCAGCTGTGGCTACAGTAGTAGTTCATCTCCAGAAAAGTGAGATGTGAAGCATCTTTGAGTGTCCTAAAAAAGAGCTATATAAAAACCAATGCATTACTACAGGGCTGAGACAGGGGCTTTCAGAAAAGTCCAAAACAATACCATGAAAAGAATCCAAAAACGAGTACACAGCTTCAATATTCAGACCACTTCTGTGTCCTGCATGTTCTGTCAATGCAATGACAAGCCTTAGTTTACTTAAGGAGGTGGTCTGCGGGAGACGACCTCACCTGAGCTGCATGCGTTGCCTCACACACAGTCTGGAGCACATTCCGGACCTGAGCCAATATTGTTCCATAATAATAGGTCTTCAAACTAACTTCCTGGCCCCATCTGTCATCTCCCGCTCTTTCCATAGCACCATGTTCACATTTTCCACCTGCCTCCTCCACTTGTTGTGTACATACACGGGGCTCCTATTGTTGATTGATTGCGTGAGGCCTGCACAAGAATAGCCATGTTCAGGATAGCTAGAGGCGTGTTGTAAATTTAAAAAAACAATATGGAATCTAAAACGCATGACTATTTGACATAAGACAATCTTCGTCTCCATCAATCACTTTGGTGAACAAAAACGGGGTGCAACAAAGCCCTCAGATTATTAAAACTACAATTTATGGGGAAATTATGTTGATTTTCACTACCATTTTTCAAATCACCTCACTGTTATTGATACGATACTGGTATTAAGAGATCGTGGCTACACGATAATAGAAATAAGTCTGATATGCAATAGTGGTGTCAAAGACGATTTATTATGAGATCATTTTTGACACAGAAATAGAGTTCTTTCTAGAAGCTCTATTGAAATAATCTGTGGTTTAGCGGGAAATGGCAAAGAAAGAAACAAATGTTTTTTACATGAAGTTATTGCACGCGTTTGCCATTATTGCGATGACAATATTTTTGCAATATATTGCTGAGCATTACTAGAGAAAAATGAGTTGGATAGACATCTGTTCTTTCATATTAATATTGAGCCGACATCCTGCATTTTATTGGTTTAAAAAGAATATTTTCTGAATTTGTTCCATAGTCTAGAAACATTTATGGACTTTGTTTGGGTTTGACCGTATTGAAGTTTAAAAATAGACTTGTCTCTTAGTATCCTCAGACAACTCCCACCCTGTCTGATCTGCGTAACCCCGGCAGAAGCTCCATTGTGTGGTTGGTGCCAGTGTCTGTGGATGGAGCACTTCCTTTCATTGATGTTGGGGATACTTCACTGTACCAGCCTCCTCCTCCTCCTGCTGCTGTTGTACCTGCTGCAGTTGCTGCTACTACTCCTGCCATTATTACCAAGGCCGTTCCAAAATGTATATAAACAGTTTTAAACATACAAATTAGAGTATTAGATACAGCTTTTTTACTTGTTTTGAGTGCTTCCTATATTCCAACTGTCCAAGTCTCCCCTATTTTAAGTTTAAAATATTGCATTATATTATCATTGCAATCTCAGAACATTCTACATGACCTTTGACATCTGCATTTTAATTAATACATTATCTATTAGCTATTCAAAATGCTATTATTTTTCCACACAAATACACACAACTTGCTATTTTGTTTAGTTTCACCTGTTTGTGACTATGCAAACATGATGTTTCCTGGAATCTTCCACAGTATAGCAATACTATTTCCTAGCCCATGTTGATTTGATTGATTGTATTTATTTCAAGCTTGTAAACAGGAATCAATTATAGATTTAACGACAATTACATACAAATTAAGTAGTCTGATTTCTCCATAGTTTACAAAAATTAATTTTAAAAATCCTTGCATAACTTGTCATCCACCAGGATTGATGGCACTTACTGATTGATGACTTAACTGATAGTTGAGTAGTATGGAGACAGTAATAAAGAATAGGGCTTGTTTGGTTAAAGATAAGGAGAGGTTTATATGCACTGGAGGCTGTTCCAGTTCCAATTTTGGCTCATGGGAAATCCAACTCACTGATAAAAGCCAATACTGCAGATAAGATGCTCATAGCCAGACACACACAACGCCTGGAGACTAATGTGCTGTTTACACAGAGACACTGTGACAGTAATGCAATAGAGATGGGTATTGGATTGGCCTTTCATTTTCATAAAGACGGTGTTTCAGGAGGATGAAAACGCTAGCTTTGAGAAACGGCCTGCAAAGTGGAACAGAACAGATACGCTGCGTGGCGGGGGGGTTGTTTCACAGATGTGTGAAGGAAAAGGTGTGAATTCTCTGGCTGCAATGTACTTGCACGCACATTTGGCCATGCGCAGTAGCCGAGAACAAATGTAAACAGCAATGGCGGCGGTTACACTAATGCTACGTGTGCGTCAAGCGCTACACGGAGAATTCTACCCCTTCGTTCGTCCAAACAAAACCACGCACAGCTGTAGTTTCAGTTTCCATTTTTGCTGCTGCTGTTAAATGCAGAATGGTGTTGGTCCATTCTTTCACGTCTTTGTGGCGGCCTGAGGAGGCTGTTGTAGAGGAAGTGGTTACACTGGTCGCGCATGGTTTGTTGTAACCTTCCACTGCCCCCTACTGGCCGGGCGCTAGAACTACATTGTTTTTTTTGTCACCACCTAAACGCTTTGCACTAAATACTCTCCCATCTTTAGAAGAGAAAGCAATTTTCATTCATACTTACTAATAATTTGTCTTGTTTGGATCTGCACTAGAATCATGTTTCAACCTACATTTAGTGTAAATTCACTTCAATTCCAGGAGTTTGAAATGTTTGAGCTTGATTTTGATCTCTCCTTTATTAGCATGTTACTACAGCCCCCCCAGGGCGTCAAAGCAAGAGACTGTTGCAACGTGTTCTTCAGAGACAAAAACAAGGAAAGCTCCAAGGAGGAAGATAAACGGATAAACAGCTGTGAGGAGATTAGGAAGAGACTATATTTATTATTATTGGGCAGTGTTATCAGGAGAGATTGGCTCCTGTGGCTTCAGATAGTAATGGTTAATTTGTTAGAACAAGACGTGTGTTACTTTTCATTTTGAATATAGCATGTGATACACAGAGTGACTTTCGCTCAAAGAGGCAACAACTCTGACATACTGTATGTGGTGCCTGAAGAGCCTTTGACGGATTTATTCATTCGTCATTCATCATAGTTAAATAGTTTCCCTTCGGGGTTTGCTAATATATGCTAACAATATATATTTTAGATTACATATTTTACACTATAACAAGTTGTTCATTTTTTTCCAATTGTATAAAGTTATTAATACTGTGTATCAAGATTTTGTTTTTACGTTTTGAATTTAATAAAAAAAACTATATTCAATAAATCATATCTATTATATAAAATATAAATTATAAATTGTTATATTATTATTATATTATGTTATCAGTTATATTTTTGTCTCCCAAATACATTGCCTTTGATGTATAAATTCCCACTGCATGTAGGCACAGAGCACAAAGCAGGGCCTTTCTGAGTGGAGTTTGCTTGTTCTCCCTGTGTATGCGCAGCTTTCCTCCACAAGCGCCGGTTTACCTTTTCACTATGATAAATAAAAGTAAATTATAGTAATAATATACTAGGTATATAGTACATCATAATGCTTTTAAAACTCCTCAGTAGTTTCCCTTGAGTGTGTCCTGTATAGAATGGTTTAATATCTTGCTTCAGAGAATCTAACAGCTTGAACACAGGAAATGCAAAGGAAGCAAACGAGCTGTTGGTCCATGGAGATCAGGATGACCAATGTCCATAAATGTTATTTAATGTCCAAGATCATCACTGTCCTCCAAAAAAAAAAAAAATGGGAAAAAAGTAAGAAACCTCAGCGAGGCCCAAATTGAGAGAGGGATCATCCCCCACTGAAAGACCGGCGATCCAGGACTCTATAAGGACTCTATAATAAGGACCAAGGGGGTTTATACAAGTTTGTCTGTATTTGGGTTAAAATGTATCAAGAAAAGCTTAAGAAACATCACATTTTGTTGTTTTTATGACATTATTTCTAGTATTAACACTTTCAGAAATGTGTATATAGTTTCAATACTAGTTTAAATGCTTGATTCTCAATACATTTTGAAACATTCGTCAAACTTGAAACCGTCTGATTTTATACACTTTTGACAACCCCACGGGCGGCCTGCAGAAACTACTTCCGCCACACACTATTTTATTGCTCATTGACTTTGGACTTGAGCCCAGGAGGTGACAGATAACAGCTCGCTCATAAAATTAAACTGCACTGGATGTAGACCAGGGCAGCCAGGGAAAGGCGTAGGATGTCCCAAAAATAGTCATCTTTGCGGAGCGCGAAAAGTGTAAAGAGGACGGGGTGGGGGTCTGACTGAGTGTAATTTAACAAGCCTGTGAGCGGGCCGGGACAGGTTAACTGGCATTCCTATGTGGGACTGTGCCGCGGCGTCAGGTGGAGGTGCCCCGAGCCCACCAACATTCTTTAGGACAAAAGTAAGACTGCCCCTCCCCCACCACATAAGAAGGGGCTGCGTGATATAGGGGAATTGGCTCTATTCTGCCTCATTTCTCTACACTATATATATATTTTTTTATATTACCACTGCTCTGATCAGCAGCTCTGATTGGTCAAAACGCGGCCAACCCCTCTGTGCACGTGCATGAGAGCCACACACGTGTATTTGGTGCAACGCATCATGGGAGCTCGTCCACTGTGCAGAACCGGAAGGACCAGACGAGGCCCAAATACAGCAGAGTTCCGCTAAAATGTCAGCGCCCGTGATGTCCCATGCGCTACTGAGCACAAGCCATTCATTTGAATAGGGCGCCATCTTGGATCACCGGGGCTTGATTCATTAGTGTAAACTGAATTTTTTTTTTTTATTATTGGGGAGATTCTTTGTCATTTCTAAACCCCTTTGGAGAGCTACTCAGAAGGAGGGGGCAAACTATGAAACATGATGGCTCTACATAATGTTTAAATAGAAGCAAAAAAAACTGGAAACTCATAAATTCAAACTGGTGTATCAACTGAATGTCACAAAGCAGAATACAGGAAAATAAAACTTATGTATGTTATTTTTTGACCACTTTGACCCAAATTGCTTCGTAAACTTGGTTCATTCATGTTTCATTGGTGGAACAAGGTAAACAATCCCATAAAAGGTTTACTGGCTCCTTCATTCACAAAAGCAGCAATTGCAGTGGGATGCCAAAGTGAGAGTGGACAGGAAAAGTCTCTAATGGGACACGAGGGTCTGGACAAAGAGCCACTCGACCAGAGGAGCAGAACTGAACGCTGTATTCAAAAGCGCAGCTACAAAAGGACGTCATCTGGAGACAAGTGTGTGTGAGTCTGTTCATCCCAATTTGCTTTTCAAAGAAACGGTCTTCAAAACTACAAGAGTTTTGAACTAACTCGGACTCTGAAGAGCACAGGGACTGCCCCCTGCTGGGACTTTGAGGAGCACAGGGACTGGCCTCCTGCTGGTGCCCAGAGTCAAGACTAAACATGGGGAAGCAGCGTTTCAGATTTATGCAGCTAAAATCTGGAACAGTCTTCCTGAAAATGTGAGACAGGCTTCTTTTCTGACAATGTTCAAATCCAGGTTATGTATGTACTGTGATCATTTGTGATTTTAATGCCTTGTATTGTTCTTTTTCTGGTTTTGTTCAGCGCTTTGAGTTGTTGTAATGAACTGTCCTATACAAGATAAATATGCCTTGTCTTTCCTTCCTTTACTTTACAATGAACTGTCACCATCTCGTAACATCTTGGAAATAAAACAATTACGGCCACACATGACATGTAAGATAAGATGGTCTGATCAAGAAAAGTGAATGCCCTAATGCCAGTTCTACTTGGCCCTACTCGACTTGGCACTACTCGACTCTTGAGTGAGAGTGTTTCCTTTGGCCCCTGTTTAACCGGTACCAGGCACTTTTAGGGCTTGTGGAAATACTGTTTTTGCCAACCAAGCGTGAATAAACTTGAACACAATTGTCACTCAGCGATTCACAGATTGTAGCTGTGTCATTACCTGTCCGAGGTTCAGGGTGACGTTGACCTGGTTGAATTCGGTGTTTCTGGAAAGGGGCGGGCTCTGCCACCATCGCTCCGTCCCGTCCACAGCGTTGGTGATGGGGTGGGCGCGGTCAGTGTCCCCTGGGATGCAGATGTCACAGTACTGGCCCTGCAAGACAACACATCAACAACGGGTGAGTTAAATCAGAATTATCAATAGAACGTGGGATTTTGGTTTTTTGGAGTCGGGCATCTAGGCTGTCAAGGAAAGCTGTAATAACTAAAATGTCTTTAGACATTAATTATGGCAGTGTATATGCACTGCTTTGCTAAAATAAAATAAAAATCAATATAAACAGGCGTCAGATGAGAACACAATAAATTGACCTAAAAATATAAATCCTACAACAAAGGAGAGGAGAGTTGTAGCAGTGGAAGCTACGTTAGAAAAGAGATAATTAAAGCTGGAGTACCTAACTTTGAAACCAGAACAAATAATGTAATAAACTCCATTTAACTAGTTTTTGGCTGTCGGGACGGCTTTCTTCCATCACTGGATTTCACATGTTTTTTTGGCCTTTGTCACAACTTTAGATCAGCTTTTTTAGACTGATTTATGAAACAAAGAATTTAGGTACCTCAGCTTTAAGCAGATGGACTGTATTTATGGATAGCTTAGGCTGGACCTGGAAGCGTTTTTGTTCATTTTTGCCTTTTCTTAAGCATAATACTGCGTTTTAGCTATACATCTGGGAAGTGAAACATTATTCTATTGCTATGTTGATACATGTAAGTCTTATCTAGAAAACACAACTTCATAAACGAAACAAGACGTCTACCTCTTGATTGGTTTTGACACAATTCAACCTGACGACAAGAGAAGCGTTTAGTTTTCACTTTGTTTCAAAATGGCTCAGCTGCTGTATCAGCAATCTCAGCTCCATAAGTACAGTGCAGTGTGTTGTGGGCAGAGGGAAAACACGCATCTTCAAAGAAATGGTGTTTTGACTGGAAGAGAATATTGACTCACACATGATTCAACCATTATAAATACAACTTACAGTGAGAGAGGAAGCGTAGTCATTATCTTACTGGTGTATTCATAAAGACACAAATACGGACATATAAAAGGGATGATAATAAATCACTTATGAATAGTGTTGTCACCTCAAAGCTAAAAATATAAACTCTATTCCAACACTCGTGAGTTACATAGATTTAATTCAGACCTGCAAAACAAGTTTTCTAATACAGGTATAAAAAGGGGATGGATGAAGCAATCAATTTAGCCCAACCCCCCCCCCCCCCCCCCCCCCACCCCCCTCCCCCATTCAACACTAATACACATTGATACACAGAAAACAGTATAATGATTGGGGTATAATTTGGGACACAGACGGTAGACGGTATATATTGCAGTATAATTTGGTGTGAATTTCAATATAGGTCTAGCAGGTTCTTGCATAAAATAGTCAAGATTGTTACTTATTTATATATTAGAATCTAATATATATATTTTTTTTAGTTATTCAGTGAGACGAATAAAGAGACAAATGTTGTAACATACATTATTTATGTTTGTTACAGTAAATACCGTTCACTGTAAAAGCAATTTAAAAAAAGAAAAACATGTGCATTCATTTAGAACAGGGGTCACCAACGCGGTGCCCGCGGGCACCAGGTCGCCCGTAAGGACCAGATGAGTCGCCCGCTGGCCTGTTCTAAAAATAGCTCAAATAGAAGCACTCAAGCGCGGAGCTTACGGAGGTGACGTGACGTAACTTGCGCGACGCGTGGATCACCGCAAGGCCCTTACGTAGCCTGCTGCGCACCCTCGAAAATGCAGAGAAGCTCCGCTGTGATTGGTCCGTGTGTGTGTTTTGGGCGGAAGCACGGAGCGGCCGCAGGGAGCATGGACGAGGCACTTCGGAGCAGAGCACACTGCATCGAAGGAAGCGAAGAAAAAGCAGTTTGGGCTCATTGCAGAGCCTGATATATGCGGAGAATGGACTGTTCACTTCTGTTGCATATCTAACATATAACCTATAGTTAACATATATATATATATATAACTTATTAACTGTGCAGTCGTTTCTTTTTCACTGTTCCTGTCTTGTTTGAATCGTAGCTGCGTCTGTTGCATTCCTCCTGTACTCGTAAATCGTTCATGTTTATCTCAGATATTTTTACCAATTATTGTTCTGCTGTTTGTGCTGAATACACTTTAATAATAACTATGTTTCCAACAAGAACTGTGTCTTTATTCACAACATCACAGTTAAATGAGTTGAAACGATGAGTTTAGAACGGTCACATAAACCTACAGTAGAAACACATGTAATGATCTCAAACAGCTTCACTGTTGTTTTTGTTCTGAAGAGGAGAAAGTAGCAGCGTAAATGGGACCGCTTTGGTTTCTAAACTCCTGTGAGATCGTCACGTGTGACATTATTGTGAGACTAATAAAGGCTCATCTTATCTTATCTTAAACATTTGAGAGTTGACTTTTGTATTTTACATGAGTTATTTGTACAAACATGGTGCAAAGTAATTCATGATTTGTTAAAAATGTTAGTAGCTATAGTTAAAATGGGATATTGTGAATTCACATAATTGTGAATAAATGTTCACTTAGAGAAAATGTAACAATAAAGTGTTTCATATTGATATTTATCTGTTTCTATATATATTTATTGTGAGAAATCATTAAGATGATCAGTGTTTCCACAAAGATAAATATCATTAATTATTAATACTAACAGAGTTAAATGTAAATTGAGCAAATTGGTTATTTCTGGCGATGTATTTAAGTGTGTAACAAACAGTGGGGGAGGGTCCCAGCTCAAAAGTGGCCAAAATGACGTGCGCTGACATGCTGCAATACCACCCCGGGCCGATGGGGGTGGACCCAGAAGTAGAATTAGCCAATGCTAACATATAGCATTGGCAGACCTCTCGAAAACGTCTTTACAGGATGGACCAAAAGTTGGCTCTTGGCCCAAAGCTCCGTTCCACATGTGTGTCAATGCTGAGGGGGGTGAATTGGTTTGGTCCACTCTAGTTTACTCACTGTGAATTTTTGAAGTCTCTCGTTCAAATGAATGGAGCTGCTCCGGCTGACGCATGCGCAGATGCGTTTTTTTCACAATTTTCCTGTGGGTGGGACCACTCGCGGCCATTTTGGATAGCTCCAGTAGAGCAAATGTTTTGGCCCATTAGTTAGAACGGCGGAGATAGGCGTGACTCTGTCCGTTAATATATACAGTCTATGGTTACAAACTAGTCGCCCTTCGCATTAATCAGTGCCCGAGAAGTAGCTCTTGGTCTCAAAAAGGTTGGTGACCCCTGATTTAGAATATAAAAAACTCACAAATGTTGAAATCAAAGTCTGTAGGAGTTAGACATGGTCATTATTTATAGTGTCTGAGAGTTTTGTGCAGGTACATGACTTCAGTAAAAGCTATTGTTCGTTTACAAAGCTGGTCTTGCCATTTGTTGACGCTCCCTAAGTGCTTTTCTCTGCGCTTGCAGTGAACTGGATGATTCAATGGATTTATGTTCATTAAAACAGCGCATTGGATTTGAACAATTGATGTAAATGATCATTTTGGCACAATACATTTTGTTTAACAAAGTAGCTTTCGTGAGATATTGACCGCGGAGGTCCGAATCTGACGCTAACTTTCCCAAACTTCGGCTGTGATGATGCTGCGGACACAGCACACGCATGGATCTATTTTGGCTCACGCTGGCGCTTCGAGCCTACGCCCCTTTGACACTGATTGGCCAAAAGGTAGACTCTTAAACTGTGATTACTGTGTGTGTATTTACCTCTGCTGGGGCCGCTGTGACAACAATACATAGACAGAAACACGGTGTTAATGCCGTGCTGTTGTTCGTTGTTTCCAGTGGTGTCCAATAGTGCTAGGCTAATGCTAGGCTAATGCTGCTGAATGCCGGTTTGTTTTGGTCCTTTCTGTTGGCGTCAGAGCCTGCGCAATTTAATGACATAATGACCTATCGCAATATGCCGGTATAACAAAAATCTCTACCGTGGGCCAAATTTATATCGCATACCGCTTATACCGTTTATACATAGTTCCCACATGACGTCACTACATACGGGGATTTGCCGACCCGGCGCCATTTGTGTTGGCATTCTGTGGGCAAAACAATAGAAAAAGAAGCTGAAACGTGTTAATGTCGTGATAAAGTTGAAAATGGTCATCTCCTGCTGGGTCAATGGATGTTCAAATCGTGCCGGAGGTTCCGTTAAACTTGGATTTTACAGTATACCCATCATTAGACTTCATGAATGTGAGAAGACTAAGCTTTTGTCAGAACAACCACGGAGGTTATGGCTTGCGAAGATAAACAGGCAAGAAACTCCCTCAAAACACGCAAGAATATGCTCGGAGCACTTTGTGTCAGGTGCGTATCGTATCTTATAATGTGTTGACAGACGTAATTTACTCAGTACTAACTTGTGTATGCTGATATCTGGTAACTTGAGAGTTTCATTATTTAGCGTTAGATTACTTTATTATGAGGAGGATCGGTGTCGCGTCCGAGGCTCTCGAGGGCAACGTAAATGTATTAAATAGATAATAATAGTTCTATGGTGGGCTAAAACAATGTTCACAAACAGCATTGCTTCTGTAAAAAGATCTGTGTCATAAAATAAACTGCTCTTTACGCCTGGAAAAATCAGTTGCCCACCATTCACCAAAACATACGGTCAAAAACGCGGAAATAAACAATAACAGCAATCCAGAGTGTCCGTGTGGCATTAGCATTAATTAAATTAATTGTTAATATAATTAAAATAATTAAATGGAGCTCCAACTGGTATTAAATCTAAAGTTTTTGAGAAACGTTTGCATTGCTTGTTAATTTTTGCTGCATAATTTGATCAAATATGTAAAACATGTCCGTAGCACGTTAAACTGTGGTGCCATTGTATTAATATACAATTATTTGCTCAAAAGTTGCCCTTTTTTTCCAATTTGCGTTTGAATATCTACATTTATTCTCATTCTTCTGTTTAATGGAATGCACAAACACAGCAGCGTGCCATCAAAGATGGCGTCTCCGAGGAGGTCATGTGACATTCATTGGTCTGTGGGAACTATGTATATCGCCCAGCCCTAATACAAAGCATTGTGTATGAAATTGTGCAGTATGTGAGGTTACAATAAAGGTTAAGACAGTAGGGTATGAGACACAGACACACAAATAACAAAGACACACACACACACACTTTTTTAATGAGATGCAAGTTAAGTTTGCACTAGTTATCAGATAAAAAATCATTAAAAACTATTAAAAGAATCTCACCATCCTGTCCATCTGTTTTATTTCCAGTATAGAATGGGTAGCTACTTTTGATACAAGTTTTACTATCAAATAATATCTGTTAAAAATACTTTTGGCAAGCCTATGTACCAACATTGCTTGAGATCTTAATGTCGTGAATAGGATTGTCTTGTCTTACACCAGAGTGGTTTCAAACCCATGCAAGTATATAATCTTATAATTGCAGATAATTTAGTGTCTGTCTACTGTGATTCATGTTTGTTTGAGGCTGATGGGAAATGAAATCTGTCGAAAGAGACTAAATAAAGAGAAACTAGAAAAGAACCTTAGTTAGAAAAATAGAATCTGTAACTGCATCTTCCAGTTCCGGCCATTGTCCTCCGAATATATTTACACACACGCACACACACACACATGCAAGTAACTAACTCAGAGAATCAGAATATCGTTAAAGTTAAAAGTATTTGGTTCTTCTATTCCAGACAATAGTAGGTTACTTTTAAATCTAGACAAGACAAGATGAATCTTCCTTAACTATTGTTAAAGTTAGTTATAAGATAGAGAGATACCTTTAATGTTTGATGATTATGGATTACCAAACAAATATATAAAAAGTGTCACATTATAATATGAATGACAGAATCTCCTAATTATCCTGATATATATGAACACATAAATCAATCATTATAGGTTATGTCTTATCAACAGATATTCGAAAGCAAACTACCCAGGATCAAGTTACCACAAAACATAAGATCATTCTATGACATACAGACGCTATGTTCTGCTAAAAGCTGCTAATGACAGATTTTGACCACAATAGTTTGTCCTGAAGCTTTGACTCAAGTTTCTCATTTTTAGGAGAAATCTGAAATCTGATACACAAGAGCAATGTCTACTGTCACCATTTAAAGCAACAGGTCCAAAGCTCAGAGTAACGCAGGGAGAGGGAAATGAGTCTGTCTTTACAAGTTTATTACGATGTGTGTGGCAGACTGTGGATTGTTCCCAGGAAAAATGTGGTTCAAAATAGATAGCTGTATTTCAGACTTGTAGTTCAGAGCAAAAATAGGCATCATAAAACAATAAATGTCCTCATATCCCTTTAGGGGACATAGAAATACCAGTTTTTCCTCCATAGACTGTATATGGATGGAAAATCCTAACCATGAGCTCAATAAAGCCCAATAGCAAAGTGCTCATTGATGAAGTTTAGCTTCAACTCGCATTGAGCATTGAAACAGTTTACAACTATTGCATTGTATCCTCAATATTTTGAATGCTTTTCATGCCTTGTGTCATTTTGATGTTTCCTTTCTTGTTTTGTTAAACACCTTGTGTATGGACTGTACTTTACAAATAAATAAACATGCCTTGCCATGTTTATTGTCGTAAATCTTGAAATGACGCAGGCTTTGAAAACCTTAATATGAAAAGAACTTCCAGGTCAATTGTGCCCTGATTTTTGTAACGCTGCCTTGGCTTTCATTTCTAAACTAAATTAGTAAGTAAGTAATCTTTATTTATATACCGCCTTTCACAGACCAGAGTCACAAAGCGGTTTACAATTGTTATTTTTGGACATTTGCCTCTCACTCCACAGAGAGATGGGAGCGGGGTCGCCGAACAGGAGGCGCATGCCAATCCTATTATACATATTTTTAGTGGTAGGGGAAACCGGAGTACCCGGAGGAAACCTACGCAGACACGGGGAGAACATGCAAACTCCACTCAGAAAGGCCCTGGTCCGGCCGGGATTTGAACCCAGGATCTTCTTGCTGAGAGGCGAGAGTGCTATCCACTCAGCCACCGAGTACAAAACGCCCAGATCACTTTTGATCATTGAAAGAGTTTGGATATTTTATAACACTTTGAAGTAACTGTGGTTAAAGCTGAATTAATCTTTATAACACATGCGGGAGTTGGTACTTTTCCACTTGTTTTTGTTATTTCAAGGCCGAAGCCACAGGCACCATGGCAAATGCTGATTGGAACTCTCCATTCCTCCATGCTGAATATCACTTGCATTCTGTGAGTCTTTGTTCGTGTCTCGTCTCTCTACCATCAACAATAAAACATTTTTTCTGTCTGTCTGACACAATCCCAGACTGTCATTTTCATCAGTGGAGCCCAAGGATTTTCAATTATTTTCAAAGTGTCTTGCAGCCTTATAACCTTCAGGTTCAAAGGCCAGTGCTCTACTAACTGAGCCATTGTCGCCCCCTGTAGATACTATAGCATGTTAATATAAGATAAAATAAGATTATACTATGGATCTATAATAATATCTGGATAAGGTATTACTAGCTTATAGCTGTCCCACCTATGGGCACAGGGGGCATCTGCGGTACTGCAGACTGAATTCACGCGGGCTACCTAGAAAAAATGACCCATAGAACTCAATGTAAAATAAAACAGCTCGACATCAGCTGACAGAAAACCTCTGATTGGTCGAATCACGGCCGAGCCCCTCTGTGCACGTGCATTGAGAGCCACACACAAGTATTTGGCGCAACGCATCATGGGAACTCGTCCATTGCACTGAACCAGGAGGACCAGACGATGCCCAAATATGGGCGATCTTTTGGTCCCCAGAATGTCACATGCACAACTGAGCACAAGCCATTGATTTGAATAGGGCGCCATCTAGGATCGCTGGGGCTTGGATTATACCCATTATTTGTCCCTCAGTGGGGAAATGTTTCCATAAAGCTAATATTGTTACAGTTAAAAAAGATCCATATTACTGTAAAAAGTATTGCATTATTCTTGAGGTCAGTAAATGGCTTAACTTCACCTCAGGCCCAAAACAGGAAAACGATACAAGACTTTGTAGCTGGAGGTCAAATTACAGATCCTTTATCGTCTGGCTCGACCAAATCTGCCCCAATTTACCTCCTCTTTTCCCATTTGTCCCAGGGGCTTCAGGGTAATCCATGAGTCGATTGGTCTCTGATCTGCACCCCTGCTGAGTTGCAAGTGTCAAACCAAACACGTCTAGGCCTGAGCAGAAGCCGAGGTGACGAGATGTTATCACTGTGGGGCTACGGGGTCAGGGGTAAGTGCTGCTAACTGCCCAATGTCTGCCCCCAATTTAGAGACTGGGCGAGACCAACTCCTTTTCAGAATTTGCATGCAAGAATGTGTGTTATTTGAAGTTGTGTTGTTTATGTTCTAAGAAAAACTTCTGGATTGATTGATTTGACTGGTGAATTAGATCCTCAAACAATTCAAATGTCATATTGTCTGATGGTTTAGTAGTATGAGGATTAGATAGCTATAGGGCCTACCAAGTTGACAAACGCAAGACTCTACAAGGACTCTGATTGTGTATCCATGTTATGACATGATATGCTCTGAGTGTCTCTGAATGTGACACGTATGTCTTTCGATGTGTGACGTAACAATGACTATAAAACGCATGCCCTGAGTTTGCTCTGTCTGAAAAAACCTCAAAAAAACGAAAGAAACTGAGAATAAACTTCCATGCGCTCTGGTGCGCCATGATCCTGTCTCTGTCTGTTTCATCCCGACAGTAGAGTAGTGTTACAAAAATGGTTACATACAGAAAGAGAGAGAGAGAGTGAGAGAGAGAGAGAGAGATACTTTATTGATACCCATGGGAGAAATTCCTGTTTCCAGTAGCAGCAGACAAACATCCAACCATACAAACATAATAAATGAATAGATAGTTCTAAAAGTAGCTAATAATAGTAGCAGCACTTCAGGTCGCAGCAGCAGTGGTTTAGCTGCTGGGTGGATGGTCCATAAGTTGACTATACCAGTGATGGGCAGTTGGACTTTGCCAAACTATGTAACATAGATCTTCTTAAAGTGGCACAATAAATTGCTTTAATCTATCTGAGGTTTAATATTGGTAGATCAAGTACCTTCATTATTGTCATACCACTACTGTTCAGTGGGTTTTCTTGACGACAGGCTTCTAGTGGAATCTGAGAAAGCCCATTTCTGCCTATTCTTCACCACCACTTTGAAAGGAAATGAATCCATGTCCTGAGGCTACAGCTAAAGTGTGCATCAGCCCTGCGCCTCACGTAACTCGAGCTTCCTCTGTCTCACCTGCTTTTCACCGCCATTGAACCTATTCTGTGTGTGCGTCGCTAATATCTGCCGAGAACCATGTAGGTCAGCATGGTTTGGTTTGATTGTGAGTGTGTTGTGCTCTACCAGGTTTGACATATGGACTGCAACGACTACTCACGATCGATCGCTGAAGGGATCATGTCATGACCTTATTACTTCTTCAGGAATGAGGTCTTGTACCATTGATATGCAGTCCTGACTCCCAATACTAATAATGTTGAATTGTTAATGATACACTATGCCACTTTTCACATATAATTTTGTTTTATTTCTCCTGGGATGTTTCGCAGTAAACTTTATCATCTACATTACAGAGCAAGCATTACAGACTTCCCTTGGCAAAGTTACAGGTCATATCTGCAGGGAGAGGAGCCAATCCAAATGTAAGAATGGAGGTTTTTGAGCAGTAAAACTCTCAAAAGCCTTCTGCTGTTTCTATTATTTGTCGCATGGCGCTGTGGCAGGAACCCGAGTGTGTCCTATATTCTTGGTCTGGTGCACTCCAGGGTTGTCTTGAGTAGTTTCTCCAATGTGGTTTTACTGCAATTGGCAAAGAAATCCTTGAATCTTGAATAAAAGCAAATCATCTCAATGACAACAAGCAGAGAGTAAAACACATCATAAATGTTGTGTTTTTTGTATTTCTTATTTTTTTTAATACCCTGTGACATTTTAATTGTATTTTGTAATGTTTACAAAGATTTTAATGTTCATGATTTATGCCTGATATGGGTTGTGAGGAGCTTTGTGTTGTCTTGTGTGACAATGATTGATTATCTCGAAGGTTTTATTAAGATTAGAGAATCAAACAGCTTAAACACAAGAGATGCCATTAGTCCATAAGAAGCAGATGATCAATTTCCATAAATGTTGTTGAATGTCGAGTGTCCTGAATGATGACCACTATCTTTAGACCCTCCTCAATCGCCAAGGAAAAACAAAAGAGCTATTTCTAAACTTAATGAACAGATGGAATAAGGTCAATAGTTAGTTCTGTAGTGGTCTACAAAAGGCTTACACAACCCCGAAAGCCTTTGCCCATGTAAGTCCACATGTCTGTCTCCTACTGTTTAATTAACCACAACGCGCTCGCTTCATGCAGTCAAATCAAAACAGACTTAACCTCAGCAGACTGGTAAGAGTGTGCTCCAGAGAGGGCCCAAGACTGAGAGAACAGCCTCTCACTGCTCAGGCATAAAGCACTTTTGCTCCAGTAATGACCAGATTTCAAGGGTTTTCAGTAGGATTTCCTGAGCTAATGACATGCCAGTACAGCCACTCAATCTAGGCAGAGCAGAGGACCAGGACTCAAAGGGAGAAAGCAGGCAGTAATCCAAAAGGGAAGCCCGGGAGGAGCGCAGGAATTTGGAGAAGACAGGACGAAGGATGGGAGGGTTAGGAGATTATTGACGGAAGACGCAAAGGAGGTCTTTCTCAAACAGTTTATGAAATGAAAAAGCAGATGAATGTGATATAATTTCTATTAAAATACCAATAATCCTGATTACAATGCTTGCCATTGTCAACCACCAACTGATTGATAAAAAAAAAAAACGCTATCAATATGAATCAATATAAGTTAATGCTTGCAAAGATTATTACTGTAGATATTTACCAGCCAAATCAAGAACAAAGAATAGGCCACAAAGCTTTTTTCTGGTACATTAATGACGGGGTACTCTATTTGTATCGTGCCTTAGCAACAAACCAACAACAAACCAGTATTCAGGAAAATTCTTTGACAGGAGTTTCTTTCCTCCTTAACATGCTCGGAAGAAACAAACTTGTCAAAAAAACGCAGAGTGTAGAATATGTCGGAAGCGCAGGTGGCATCACAGCGGTGACATGGCACCTTTTGTCATCATTGAACGTGGCTTTATATCAGACTGTAAACTTTATACGCAGCTAAAAACAAAACACAGATCACCGAGTCACAGCATTACTTTGCGGTACAAAAACTCGGCTGGACGAGGTACTTACTATTAAAGGGTTTTTTCACTTTGTTCCCATATGCACATTGAGTTGTTTTATTTTTCAATGAAGAAAAGGCAATATGTTTAATTTTTTCATTTATTTCACAGTTAAAATGTGTCAGAAGCACTACGTTCCTACCTGAACTGACTCTCTCTTTGAGGTAAAAAAAAAAAAACAATTAAGGCAGAACATTGCAGCCTGACTTGTTCACAACATTGTCAGTTTTCCCAGGTTAAACGTTATAAATATTTTAAGCCTTTCTGCGCTGCTTTATTGCCCATGAAACATATTTTGTTGCAGATGAGTTTTTGACGAGGATGGTAGTTACATTTCAACAGGTTTCTAAGTGATAATTAAGCTGCAGGTATCCCTTTTCAAACCCAGGCAAGATTATAACAGTTTTACGGGTTAACCATTAGAGATTCCTGGGGGAGATAACCTCACGCCGCTGCCCTCTCTCTGTTCATCCCTGGTCTCTCTCTCTCTCTCTCTCCACATTCCTCCCAGTGACTGACCCGTGTCCTGCTCCAGACTGGGTTGATCCGCACTGAAAGCTGACAAATCATTCAAAAGCCGCTCAGGTTGGAATCACTGAAGTCCGCACAACCAACATCATCGCTGCTGAGTCGCATGCTCGTCCTTGCTATTGTATTGTGATAGTATTGTAAGTTTCTTTTTACAGCTTTTTCAACGCTTTTGACCATCATAATTTACAAAGTGAAACCTAGGCATTTAACTAAAGCAAATCATATATCAATATCAACAAGTAAGTAAGTAAGTAAGTAAGCTTTATTTATATACCGCCTTTCACAGACCAGAGTCACAAAGCGGTTTACAATTGTTATTTTTTACGTCATGGTTTTGAGCATTGAATTCAAAGCGAGGATCGACAATGACTGTAGCGCTTATCGCGACTGTGCGCGTGCCCGGAACGACCGTGATCATGGTCGTAGTTTTTGACTCATTTAGGCAAGGCAAGGTACGTTTATTTGTATAGCACGGTTCAAGGGTAACACGAGGAAACTCAAAGTGCTTAATAAAACAAGATAGAACCAATTACACACTGCATTTAAACCAGATAATCACAGTAAATTATAAAGAGGGAAGATACAACCCTTCAGTTTTATGCACAGCGAAATAGAACTGTTTGGATTTGAACATTGTCAGAGTAGAAGCCTGTCTCACACTTTCAAGAAGACTGTTCCAGATTTTAGTTCTATATGACAGCTAGGAATCCACTAAAAAGACTATGTAAAAGACTATTTGCCGGGGCCTGTATCCAAATGTAAGCCTGGACATGGATTTCAGAATGATGATAAGTTAAGTTAATTGAAATTGAGCTTTAAAAACATTGGTATTGACGCTTCCCTGTTGTAATAAAATCGTCAATGCTTCATGGATAGAACCGTCCAAATTGGCAGAGTCTGTTGAGATCTTCTATATGACTTTGTGTGGAGTGAAAAGTTGCCTGTGCGTTGCTTTTTAAGTAAGCTGAGTCAAGTGCTGCCAAGTTTGACAAAGGAAGCACTGCACGGAATAATGACTTGGCAAAAAGCACAGAGATCTGACCTCTATACTGTCCTGTCCAGAGACAAGGGGCGGACCCGTAAGGTAGACATGAAATACAGTTCAAGGGGTTGTTACTGGCTGGCAATGGGATGGGAGAAAGAATGAAAAAAAATATATTGAAAAAATAATGTTTTATATAAAGTCTATATAATATATACCGTATATATATAATCTTATTATTGTTATTTAGATTTTTTGGACACTCAAAGAATCTTCACATGACTTTATTCTTCCACTTCATACACAGTGGTGATTAACTCGCCCTAGCTGCTCTGGGGCACACTGACAGAAGCAAGGCAACCAGTATGTGACATCGGCCCCTCTGACCACCACCAAACATTCACACACACCAGACTCATTCCAAGCAATGTGGGTGAAGCGTCTTGCCTATGGACACAATGACATTTTGGCAGTTTACAGCCGAAGCTGCCCCACTGTGGCACTTGTGGGGAGGCTGCGAGGTCTCCTATCACAGTATTAACCAGGGCCTCCCCTGCTTAGCTTCAGAAGTGTGATGGCTATGGCCATCACATGCAGGTGGCGCCAAGAAAGATTCAGAATGATTGACTTTCTGCTTTACAGAAGGAAGAATTCAGAGAAATTGACTTAAGAAAGTTGCTCAACAGAATAGATTTAATCATAAACATGCATGTAACGTAGGTCTGTTTTGACAATTAACTATCCATATTGTTTAAACACAATTCAGCACAATTTAAAACAAGGCATTACTGCATCGATCTCTAATCAATCACCTCTTTCAACATTCATTCATACTATTTGGCAACACAACAACAAACATGGTTGGGGTCTTTCCCAGTCCTGCTCTGGTCTGTGTCACCGCACCTTTGTGCTAATTTGCAGTCATAAAGTAATCTAATGGCCAGTCTCCAACCACTGAAGCCACCATGTAGTAACACAGTAAGCAGACGGAGGTCAAACTAGGAGGGGAATGTCTAGTTTTTAGACTCATCTGTTGCAACATCGAATTAGATGATGATATTCCCTAAAAGTGCACCTAAAAATGAAAAACTTTCGGCTGCATATTTTAAACTTTTATCAATCCCTACTCAGTGCTACTTTAGGACGAGTCAAATCATTGATGAAAAAGTGATATATTCAAAATGATAACTGGGGAAACACTCAGATTGATGTAGGGAAAAGGTAGGCTACTGTTTGCATAGTGTACTTTTAAGGCCCGTAATTACAGTTTAATAAGTGAAATCCTTAACCCTTTGATAGTTTCCTCAACCATTAGGTGGCATCCACTTGCTTAGAACTGAAATCTACCTCTTTGGGGCATCTCACTTGGTTTTAGGCACTTTTACCATCAAACTGCATCCCAGCCATTCCCTATATATAAAAAATTGAGGGTTCAAAAAAAGGAGTGACCATTAAAGGGTTAAGCACAAATGTATGTCTAAGAAGTCATGTTTTGCAGTTATTTCATTGTATGTGTTTTTTTTTAGCTTTGCTCCTGTTATGTAGGCTAATGTGAGCCACAACACTGAGATCCCCCATTATCTCGTCTTATCTGAAACAAATATATGCAAATTACATTACAGTAGATTCTCCTGCAATCCAATCATGAGTCATTCAGAAGTTTTTCACACCACGCATGAGTTTGTAAAGACTTAAAATACTTTTTGGACTGTCCCGGGTAAAAAGCACGCCAGACCACTCCATAATCTCATAACATCAAAACAAATTGTGACCAAAAAACGTGTCCAAACCTCACCTGGATGGTTTGACTGGGGTCCCCGGACACAGGGCCTCCCACCAGCTTGCAGTACAGGTCATGCACCGCTCTGCCGCTCTCGTCTTCGCCACACGTCGCCGTAGCCGTGATTTTCGTCCCCTCCGCCAGGTTGAAATACGGTGGGTGCAGGCTGTATCCATTCACCCCATTCGTGGGCAGCTCTTGTCCAAAGCCAGCGGTCAGACACGCCGCTATGACCAGTAGAGAAAACGACCAACGCTCCCTTCTTCTCCTTATCATCATCCCACTGTGCGTAATGTCCACTTGCCGTGCGTAATGTCCACCTGTTCCACTCGCCGGCTAAAGCAATTCCCCCCCAAAAGTTAAAAAAAAAACACGTTTAAAACCCTTGTAAAGCTCTAATACAAAAGCTTTTGTAAATAATCTATGTTCCTAAATGTGACAGGGGTGAAGGAGAGAGCCGTCAAGTGCGACCGGGCTCCAGCGCGGACCAGCGAAGTGTAGCGACGCCGCGGTGCACTGCCTCTGGGCCGGGTGCTAGATGGATGGACCTCCCCCCAGAAAGGCAGGAGCAAAGAGGAGGGTACATAGGACCGGTGCCCCCCCTAATGAGAGAGCGAGTGTATAAGAAGTGGTTAGTTCTGAATAGTATGCTGGGAAAAGTGTTGTTTCAAAGGCGTAACAAAGAGAGTAGAGAAGTTGTTAGTTAGCTGGCAACTGAAGGGTGTCTGCTGTTTAAGCCCCGTTTCCACCACTCTATTCTACTATGCTCTTCTCAGCTATACTCGACTCTGCTCTACTCTACTCTTCTCTGCTCGACTTTACTCTATTGGACTCTATTCTACTTTACACAGCTCTACCCTATTCTATTTGCCTATAGACTCAACTCTGCTCTACTTAGATAACTCTACTTTAAGATAAGATAAGTTAAGACTTTATTAATCTCACACAGGAGAAATTTACATGTCACATTGGCAAGGATAGGAACACTCAAGAATTGTGCAAAAAGTAAGAAATGTGCAACATGTTAATGCAGGACATAGTACAGTACAAAAAAGTGGCAATTAGAAAGAAGTATCAATAGTAGTGCAGGTTTCTTTTCAGTCATAGTGCAGTGACTTAAAGTGACTTGTTGTACAGTCTGACAGCGGTGGGGATAAAGGCCCTGCGGTAGCGCTCCTTGCACTGAGGGGGCCTCAGTCTTCCACTGAAGGAGCTCCTCCACAGTCCTGTGCAGTGGGTGGGAGGTGTTGTTCATGATGGAGGTGGCTTTGGCTAGCACCTTCTACACTTCTCGACTACTCTATTCAACTCTATTTGCTGATATTTAACTCTGCTCTACTCTACTCAGCTCAATTCTGCCTGGTTGCGTTTCCGTTACATCTTAGTATCTGGTACTTATCTATAGCAACCTAACCACAATAAAAGACTATCCAAGGAAATTCCCAGATGACCATGGCTTCCAGCAGCACTCTGGCAAAGAAGTTCTTACCAGTAAAACAGGGCCAGAGTAGAGCAGGGCTAAGTGTAGAGCTGGTGGAAACAAGATTTATGTTAGCTTCATAGTGTTATAAACTATAATTTAAAGGATAATTTTAGCCATTCAAAATGAATGAATGAATTAATTTTTCACCTCAGTCCACTCGACCCCCCCACCCCCCCTCTCTCTCTTCCCAACTTGCATTCCTCTTTTCATTTTGACTTGTGCCAAATAAATAAACTTGTCTTTAGCTCTTGTCGACTTTGCAGCTGGTGCTCCCTGAAGTCTGCGGGAAGTCCTCTTATCGCAGGACTTTAATTCCAGTGTAGAGTTTACAGTCTCATTAATCCCTCATTCCTTCTCAGCAAACACAAGTGACTAAACAACAAATGGCCTGACCCCCGTTAAGCCAAACACCCAGGCGTGAAAGTCAAATGCAGACAGGGGACACACAGACACACACAAACACACACTTAAAATCAAATGCAAACATTGCAGATGTGTTGAATCATTTGAATTCATACATAACAAACAACTGTTAAGTATTAACCTTGTTTAATAGATATATTTTACTTCTCTTTTATACTTTAATATAGTCATGAAAAGATACAATGTGTTACTTTATTCAAGTTATATACATGTATATAACTTGCATAAAGTAACACATTGTCCCTCCAAACAAATTATAAAACATCTGCAGTAAATTCAAAACACTGCAGCTCAATTCCTGAACATAGACAGTAAATATTAACGGACAAAGTCATGCCTATCTCCGCAGTTGAAACTAATGTGCCACCACTTTTGCCTTCCATGGAGCTTTTTCAAAAGTGCAGCAGGATAGGAAAATGTAATAAAATGCATTTGCGCATGCACTAGCCGGATCTAGCCCCATTCATTTTACAAGTGCATTCTGAAGTCCACAGCGGCTAAATTAGAGTGGTCCAAAAGATAGATACTCCCCTCAGCATTGACACACATCTGGAACTTAGGGTTGGGCCAAGAGCCAAATTTTGGACCATCCTGTGAAGATTGGGGGAATTGGGGAATTCTTATTTAGGGTCCACCCCCACCGGCTCAGAGTGAGATTGCAGCATGTCAGCGCACATGCTCATGGACCTTTTGGAGCTGGGACCCGCCCCCACTAGTCCTGACTAGAACCAGGAAATACCATCACTTTAGTCCAGTTCTCAGGTCTCTGCACTGGCTTCCTGCAACTCAGAGAATAGATGATAAAGCAGCTCTGTTTGTGTACAAGTCTCTTCATGGCTTCGCACCAAAGTACATGAATGATATATGGAACAGCTCGGAATCTGAGGAGCACAGGGACTGGCCTCCTGCTGGTGCCAGTCAGCGCCAGAGTCAGCAGCATTTCAGATTTATGCAGCCAAAAGGGCACTGTCTGCCTGAATGTATCCATATATTTTGAAACTTTGAAAGAATGAATGAATACTTTATTTCAACCCATGCCAAACAAGAACAAAGAACAACAACAGAATAGAAAAAAACACAATACAAGATCATGTACAAATATACAGTATGTTTTGTTTCATAAAAAAAAAAGGCAGCTCGAAAAGGAGTGAGAAGAAGTTAAGACTTTTAAACTCCCACCCCCCCCCTTTATCATTCTAATTTAATGTAACTAATTATGTGGTTTCCACCGCTTGACCTTTGATATACACAGTACATATATAAAACTTCCCCTGCCCTGATGCTCCCCAGATGTCCCATAGGTTCTAGTTTGTGAAGTACTGATCTATGGAGGCGTGCTTGGGCATATGCAATAAAATCAAGTGTAAGATTTTTTTTGTGTATATGTATTATGGACTGCAGTCATCTTTGGGCCTCTCCAGTGATATAATCTGGACATTCCCCTGCTCCACATTTCTCTCAGCCTGTCCCAGGGCAGGTGTGACAATGTAGTTCACTTGTGTCTTGTTATCGCCTTCTCATTTGGACCTTCACTCAGGGGAACAACCTTCAGATGTCATTTAATCTGTCTGCAAATCTGACATTGCTCTAAGCCAATAGAGGGCCTCCTGGTAATTACCCCTGATTGTACCTCCCTTGTTCTAATCAGTGACATGTAGTGCAGTGAGGTGGTGGTTAGCATTCTCACCTCACAGCGGGAAAATAATACTGACAATATACTGAAAAAGTCAATCAGTAACATCACTAGAAAATGTACAGGGTGCCTACAGTGTGCACTTTTACTGAAAGAAATATTGCTATTTCTATTGAGATATGAACAATATTGATATAAAAATAAGGCGAGGCAAAGCAATTTTATTTCTATGGCACTGTTCATAAACAAGTAAACTCAAAGTTATAAACAAAACAAGAAAAAAGTTCAATTCTACAAGGCATTATAATGTTGCATCAAAAGTTAAAGGACAGTAAGAAAGAGGCGCACAAAGCACAGGTTAAGTGAACAATAGCTATACTAATTAAAATAAAAAAAAATAACTCTAGCATCAAATAACAAGTATAAAATCTCTATCTTGATAATGATAATATTAAAAAGAAGTATAAAAGTTTTACATTTGGCAAAGTAAGAGTAGAAGCCTGTCTCACATTTTCAGGCAGACTGTTCCAGATTTTAGTTGCATAAATCTGAAACGCTACCTCCCTGTGTTTGTTCTGGATCTGGGAACCAGCAGGAGGCCAGTCCCGGTGCTCCTCAGAGTCTAGATCTAGAAACATATCATTTCCATATACAACAGTCACAATCTCCTTAAAAAAAAAATTATTATTATTTTTACGATACGCAGGTTTCTGTTTCTCTGCATGTTTGGGCAAGGCAAGGCAAGGCAAGTTTATTTATATAGCACAATTCATGCACAAGGCAACTCAAAGTGCTGAACAAAACAAGAAAGCATTAAAATCATAAATAATCACAGAACATTAAAAAGAAAGATAACAATATAAAATCCCCCAGTTGTATTTCACAGCTAAACAGAACTGTTTTTAACCTGGTTTTAAACATTGTCAGAGAGGAGGCCTGTCTCACATCTTCAGGAAGATTGTTCCAGATTCTAGCAGCATGAATCTGAAAAGCAGCCTCCCCATGTTTAGTTCTGACTCTGGACACTAACAGGAGTCCAGTCCCTGTGCTCCTCAGAGTCCGGGCTGGTTCATATGGGACTAACATGTCACTAATATAGTTTGGTGCGAGGCCATGGAGAGACTTGTACACAAGCAGAGCTGTTTTAAAGTCTATTCTCTGAGCCACAGGAAGCCAGTGCAGAGACCTGAGAATTGGACTAATGTGGTCGTACTTCCTGGTTCTAGTCAGGACTCGAGCTGCTGCATTTTGAATGTACTGCAGCTGTTTTACAGCCTGTTTGGACAGACCTGTGAGCAGGCCATTGCAGTAGTCTAACCTACTGGAGACAAATGCATGGATAAGAATCTCCAAGTCTGCTTTAGACACTATGTTTTTGATCCTGGCAATGTTTTTTAGGTGGTAAAAAGCTGCTGATGTTACTGATTTGATGTGGCTATTAAAATTTAAGTCTGAGTCCAGTATTACCCCTAGATTTCTGACCTTGTTTGAAGGTTTTAGGGAGAGAGACTGTAGATGACAGATGACGCTCTCTTTGTTTCTGGGGACCAAAGACAATAATTTCAGTTTTGTCTGCGTTTAGCTGAAGGAAGTTGTTTTGCATCCACTCACTGATCTGTTGGATACAGTGAAGGAGTGAGTCCACTGGTCCATGTTCTCCTGCAGTCAGTGAGACATAGATCTGAGTGTCGTCTGCATAGTTGTGATAGGAAACTTTGTTTCTGCGTATTAACTGACCTAACGGCAGCATGTAGAGATTGAACAGAAGAGGTCCCAGGATCGACCCCGTGTCGAAGTGTCCAGAACATTCAAAACACTAGAGGTGACAGAGTTAAACAGTTCATCTACAGTAGAATACGATGCATTTTCAAAGTTTTTCATTCCCAAAAATAGTTTACTCGTATTTTCATTTATGTGTCTTCTTTGAACAGTTGCAGAGTCCACTGGTGGTTTGTTAGTGAAGCACATGTCAAAAAATACACAGAAATGATCCGAAAGAGCAACATCGACCACGTTTACATTTGAAATATTCACCCCCTTAGTAACTAACAGGTCTAGAGTGTGCCCTCTGCTGTGGGTGGGGCCACTCACATGCTGAGTGAGACCAAAGGTATCAAGTAAAGAACTCAGCTCTTTTGCATTTCTGTCATTAACATTATCAGTGGGGGAGGGTCCCAGCTCAAAAGTGGCCAAAATGACGTGCGCTGACATGCTTGCAATACCACCCCGGGCCGATGGGGGTGAACCCAGAAGAAGAATTTGCCAATGCTAATATTTAGCATGGCAGATATATTAGCATGGCTCTTGGCCCAAAGCTCCGTTCCACATGTGTGTCAATGCTGAGGGGGGTGAATTTTTTTCGACCACTCTACTTTACTCGCTGTGAATTTTTGAAGTCTTTCGTTCAAATGAATGGAGCTCTCGCCGGCTGACGTATGCGCAGATGCGTTTTTCCACAATTATCTTGTGGGCGGGACCACTCGCGGCCATTCTGGATAGCTCCAGTAGAGCACATTTTTTGGCCCATTAGTTAGAATGGCGGAGATAGGCGTGACTCTGTCCATTAATATATACAGTCTATGGTTTAAATGTGTGTGATAAAAAAAAGAGATTTATTGATTCCTATATTAGTTGACCACAATTCAAATCATTGATTAGTTGCGATTAATCAATTACAGTTAAAAGCGAGAGTGGCCTTTTCAGTCTGTGTTTCCTCTCAGGGAGCAGCTAAGTGATGGTCAAAGGTTGTGAGACATGTCTGGAAAATTCCTAAAGGCCAAACTCCTCGACATCAGGAGCAGTATCAGGTCAGAGGACTTGACATACTCCGGTCTGACTATCTTTAGATTCAGATTCAGTTTATTTTTCATTTGCAGTTAGAATACATTTGCAAAACCTGTAAAACTGGCAACCCAAACTCGTTCAGCTTTCTGTTTGGATAACCTAAAAACCATAAACATAAACGTAAACATTTAAAAGATGGTCATCATGTCTATTGTATTCTTAATGAAGAATAAGTCAGTTTTGTTCGGAAAAGGTCATACTTTCCCTTAAAACTTTGCGAGTGTGACATCACACAGGCTAGCAGCTATACCACAATATGAAGTTAATTAGAACAATGTCATAAAAAAACAAGCTTCCGCATTCGTCCTTTATGCAACATCAAAGAAATTGTGGTCACATCAAAGGAATCACAGTCTCTGCTTAGACCAGAAACCAACTGAGCAATCAGTGGATTTTTTGTCCCTCGAGCTATACGACTGATGATCCACGTATCACAAAGCACCAAAGGCAAGTGGGAGAACAAAGTAATCATGCTGGTGTTGTGGTGGTTCTGGTCAGAGAAGACAGGGAGCAACAACGTCTCGATTCAAGAGGAATAGAAATCACTTAAACACGCATCTATCGCTCTGAAAACAACTTTGCGTTAAATTTAAGAATAACATGATCAAAACCTGTGAGAACATATCTGTCTTTGAGCTTAATGTTGCTTTGCTCTGTCCTTTTCATATAAAGAGTAAAATAATCTATAAATCCCCTTTAATCCGCAGACTCTTCCCAAATAGGCATGGTTTATTTGTTTATTTGTATAGCACAGTTTTATACGCAAGGCAACAATGTGAGTAACAAAACAAGATCGAAACAATCACACAAGGCTTTCAAATCTTAATGATAGGAATTACTAGAAAATGTCCAGTGTGCGCAGTTACTAGAGGCGGAAAGAAATATACAGTAGTTATTGATATTGAGAAATGAACTTGCCTGGTCGTACCACACCATAGTACAAATTACATTTTGATACATGCAGGGAAATGATAATTGAGCGGATTGTACAGATGGCAAAGGCCAGGCTAGAAATGAACATTATATAATATCAAAAAAGGCAAGGTAAATGTATTTGTATAGCACAATTAATAAACAAGGGAACTCAAAGTGTGTAACAAAACAAACCATTCAAATTCTACAAGACATTACAATCATAAATAATCAATAAAAATCCTTCAGTTGTGGCACAGCTAAACAGACCCTGGATTTGAACACTGTCAGAGAAGAAGCCTGTCTCACATTTTCAGGAAGACTGTTGCAGATTTGAGCTTTTACTGTATGTCCATACTTACACAGTACATTCTCAGCATGTTCCCAGCCCACCTCGGCCCCTGAGCGGCGGCGAGGGCAGCTGTGTGTCTGTGTGTGCTGTTTCTCATGGCCTCGCTCACAGCTGTAGTGTCTAATTAGCACAGGAACTTCTGGAGCTGATGACAGAGAGCACACCTGCTCAGGTGAACATACACTTTGATATTTCCCTTCTGCAACACCGGGGACAGGAAACATGACGGCTAAAGGAGTACGCTGTTTATTGCCGGTTTTATGTCCAAAACTGGGACTTTTGGAAGGTTCCAAAAAGATTGAGGGAAAGTAGAGCAGTTGCTGAAAATATTGAACATTTTGAGTTCTTCCCAGTTTTACTTGGAAGATTAAGGTTTACTTTAGAGGGGTGGTATACTTTGGCTATACATGTGCATTGCTGATGCAGGACGGTCTAACATAAGGACATTGGTGATGATCCCAGACACTCAACACCATTTATGGGCGTTTATCAAAGTGTATGGACATTGTTCACCCGCCCCTTATGGACCAACACCAATGTGTTTTCTATCATTGCATTTCTTGTGTTTGAACATCCATCCATCCATCCATCCATTTTCTACCCTTTAATCCATTTCTGGGTCAGGGGGGTGGCAATCAGAGATGCCACCCAAGTCTCATAGCACCAGCCCCTCACTGACCCTCTGCAGGTGGTGAGTCCACAGGAGGACGGCTGCTCTGAGTTTGAGCATAGCCTTGATCTTTCAGTGGGGGCTTTGGGCAAAGTGGGGTTAAGTGTCTTGCCCAAGGACACAACGACAGCAGTCATCAGTGGGAGTCGGTGGAGAAGTGGGAATTGAACCCACAACCTTCTGGCCATAAGGCCAATGCTCTACCAACTGAGCTACTGCCGCCCTATGTTTGAACATCTAGAATATTATTTACACAGACACATATAATTATATCAGCATAATTATGTAACATTGTACAAAGCTGCTATTGCTAGTACATACATATATTATATTACATTAAAGTGCATGTAATGGGTTTTAACAGGCCGATTTATCTACTGTTGTGAGCTATACAAGAATAAATTGAATTGAATTAAATTGAACATGCAAACTCCATACATCAAGGAAAATATTTCTTGTGTCTTTTTAAAACAACAAACTTGTTTGAAGGCAGTCAATGTATTTCTACATTTAACCTTTTTCTTGCGCTCATTGCTGTGTGTGTGTGGCATTTGCAATTCAACATAAGCTTTAAACATTATTTATAAACAGTAGTTTTGGATTTGAATCTCTCACTGGCCACTGTGTGAACATATAGCTTGCCTTTTATTCTCTTTGGCATTACTATAACATTATCTGGCAATAAAATTGTGTTTATGTCAGGGAGAGCAGGTGTAAAACATACAATATAAATGGTTTTGCTCTGGATAATATGTTAATCGAACCCACATTGTTAGAAGCACACATAGACATATATGTGAGAGTATCTGGAGTGGCGTGCCCTCCCTGCAGGCTGACTCCCTCTCACAGCGGGGCAGAAGTCTCCTGTTGTTTTAAAGACTCCCATTTACGACCGCAAACTTCATTCAGTAACACATGACATTCCTCAGGCCACAGAGACTGGAACACTCTTAGTTTAACTCACAATATCATTCATGTCACTGTAGAACATTTAAAACAGGCATGTCCAAACCAAGGCCCTCTGTATGTTATGGTCCTCTGCCGCTAACTAGAATAGCTATTGAGGTACTTTCACAGTGTCATCCAGCCACCTTCAGCTCCACAAAGGTTAATGTTATAGCTTGTTCAGTTAAAAGCTCAGGACTTTGGGATCAAACTGAATGGTTGGAGTTGGAGAGATTTTCCAGGAAACAGGAATATACAGGTGACACTTTTTTAATAATAGTAATATAAAATAGACTAAACAGTTTTTCAAACGTTTGATGAGCTTATTACCCTACATATTCATATAATATTTGATGTACTTTGATGCATTTAAAAAAAAAAAAAAAATGTAATGTCCTGTACAGTGTCCTTGGGTGTTTTGAAAGGCGCTTTTAAATAAAATGTATTATTATTCATCTATTTTTTTGGTATCGAATTCTAATCTGTAGCACTTTGAGGTTTTGAGTAAAGGTAAGTTGCATTATAAATAACATTTTATCATATGTGCTAAATAATTAAAGTGGACTGTATTGTACTTCACGGCATCTCTCCATGGCTAATGTTTAATATACTTAATAAATAAGACCACACCATAGTATGGCTTCTGAGGGGTCAACCCCAACCATCACTCAACACACATTGGGGAACAGGTGAACTGCCCAGTGCCTTGCTCAGGGGCACAGTGTTGGAATCAAACCATCGTTCAAGAGTACTCAGATGGACTTCTTCTGTCCGATAGACTCCAGTTGTTTCACTTGGATAATCCTGCCTTTCTCTGTCCCCTCTGTCCCCATGCCAGAACTAATCTACTTCCTGGTTTCCACAGAGACCACACTAGAGGCATGGCATAGGTCGCTGGTTGCCATAGAAACGCTGAAGTGTCCCATCAATGGATTGGAGTAGAGAGTCGCAAATAGCTCGGGAGCGGATTTTTTAATATTTATTTATCTATTTCAAATGGAGGGACACACACACACAAAATGCTGTGTTTATTCTGTGACTCACTGGAACTTTCCCATGGACTTCAATTAAGTGTGATCCTTAATGCTCTGAAATTCGTTTCCCATAGACAAATAAGGATAAGAATAAGGAGACCTTCTGTTACGGTTTGCTGATAGAACCCTCAGAGTTTCAATAGGAGCTGGATGCACTATAGACAGAGATGGAACAATCAGGCAGAGAAGTTGTGAACCGACAGAGGGAAAGTGAGAGATGAGATGCAGGTTTGCCTCAGTAGGATCCTATAATAACTACAAACATTTGGAGACAAGCAAATAGACAGATAATTAGTGATTTATCCTGCAAGGGGACATTTAGGTGACCGTCAGTGTAGCTTATACTGATAGATAGTTAGATTATCTATTTATATAAACATCATAACCAAAACTAGTCTAAAATATATGTGTTTATTTGAATCTGAGAGTGTGATGATCAGCTAGAACTGTAAACGCATTCTGATATAGAAATATAATGTATGTAATTTCAATACAAAATTCAAAACATATGAAGTGAATAATATATAATATATCAAAATGGGTGCACAATAAGTCCAAACCTAAATATTACCTAAGAAGACACTTTTATATGAAATGAAACGGCACCATCTGGTGGGTGAAACCAGTACTGCACGTAAGCCTCAGGTCTCACAGCAGGCGACGCATTTACACGGGACTGTGCTTTTTTAGATGCACCAGACTTTTCACATGTTTCCATATTTTCACAATTCACTTTCACAAGTATTTTTGGCCTCTGTCACAGATTTAGGTCAGATTTTTCAGACAGAAAAGTAAAAGAGGACCGGTCTTACTCAAACAGTTCTCCCATTAGAAGATTAGAAGCTCAGTGGGAGTCAAAGTGCTGTGTTTAACAATATTGCGGCGGTAAGTGTTTGAAGGAGAGATAATTAGAGCCTGTGATGTCGTGGGAACAACAGCTCACTTCCTAACCATTATTGGACAAGAAAGTGTCTTGAGATGAGCTCTTTACAAACCAATTCACCTATTGAATAAATATACAAATCAGGACAACCTCAAAAAAGTAAATCATTTGTTGTCTTTAATTAAAAGGTTTATGAGAGGATTTTCTTTTTCTGGGTGGATCCTCGAGACTATTGGTCCTCCTAATTGTCAATCATTGCCTGATCCAGGGATTCCATCATCATCCTCATTCATGAAAAATTGGTAATGGGGAGTGAATAGAAATGAACAGACTAAAGCTGAATGACAGATAAAGTAGAAAAGAGAGCAGCTTGTGCTCACTGTACCATATTTCTCCCAGCAAAGTGTCTCCATATGCAGCGTGACTTAAAATCTGTGTTTTTTGCCTCAGGGACGGTAAAGGTGCACTTTATTTCATTGTCCTCCTAGGGAAATTCATTCTTTGCATTTGACCCCTCCTGATGCCACTATGGCAGACACGTCCAAACTAAGGCCCGCAGGCCAAATACGGCCCTCTGTGGCATGTTATGTGGCCCCCTGCCACTAACACAGAGTACTTTTTGAGATCATTCAACCAAATTCACAGTGTCATCCAGCCAACTTCAAAATAATAACACAATAAGATGTCTTATCTTCTTGTAAAGCTAAGAACCTTGAAAATCCAGTTGTTTACTTTTTTGGTATTGACAGATTTTGTTTTTTAATGTGTCATGAAATTCCATATATACAGTACAGTGACTTAAGCAGTGAGAAAGTAAACACTAGTAAGCTTCAGTTCTCTTACTAAAGAGTTTGGACACCCCTGCACTAGGGCGAGCATCAGGAGCAGTGGCGTCCAAAGCTGTATTTAAGTCTTACCTGTCGGGCCATATGCTGAGTTTGTTGTTATTCCTCCTGATGCTGTTTTGCTCACACTCACCTGCTGAGCTCCACACCTCATCATCATTTCCACTAATCACCATATGCAGCATTTATACCAAGCTGACCTCGTCTCCAGAGCCAGATAATTCTGCCACACAAGCGTCAATCAACCTCCAGCTGTTCTGAACTGGATACATTTCTGATGTTTAGACTTTTGTACTCATTTGCCATTTCCCATCTCCAGCCCCCTGTTGTTGTTGTTTTTTTTTGTTGCACTTTTAAACTATCAGTGACTATTCTTGTTAGCAACATCATTTACATTCACTTACTACATTCTACTCCCCACCCTTGTCCCTCACCTTCGGAAAATAAACAATTTACTGGATTATAAAATACCTCAGAGCTCCAATAGGGGGAGTTGCTTAGTCACGTGGGAGGAGCTCAAGGTATAGCCCCTGCTCCTGCCCAAGGGGAGGAGGTTCAATACAATTTAATTAGGCCCGAGCCCCGAACGGGGTAAGAGCCTATTGCTTTCACAATGGTGAAAACAAATGGTGGCGGTGCGTGACGGACGCGTCAGCGCCCGTCACTCACCAAAACGTGACGGTTGCGTGCGTAAACTCAAAAGCTTTAAAATGATGTATCACATGCCATTGAAACCTATATTGTTTTTGCTCGAGACGTTAAAAAAAAAATTCCTTTTTTATTTATTAGGCCCGAGCCCCGAACGGGGTAAGGGCCTATTGCTTTCACAATGGTGAAAACAAATGGTGGCGGTGCGTGACGGACGCGTCAGCGCCCGTCACTCACCAAAACGTGACGGTTGCGTGCGTTAACTCAAAAGCTTTAAAATGATGTATCACGTGCCATTGAAACCTATATTGTTTTTGCTCGAGACGTCGAAAAAAAAATTCCTTTTTTATTTATTTATTAGGCCCGAGCCCCGAACGGGGTAAGGGCCTATTGCTTTCACAATGGTGAAAACAAATGGTGGCGGTGCGTGACGGACGCGTCAGCGCCCGTCACTCACCAAAACGTGACGGTTGCGTGCGTAAACTCAAAAGCTTTAAAATGATGTATCACGTGCCATTGAAACCTATATTGTTTTTGCTCGAGACGTCGAAAAAAAAATTCCTTTTTTATTTATTTATTAGGCCCGAGCCCCGAACGGGGTAAGGGCCTATTGCTTTCACAATGGTGAAAACAAATGGTGGCGGTGCGTGACGGATGCGTCAGCGCCCGTCACTCACCAAAATGTGACAGTTGCGTGCGTAAACTCAAAAGCTTTAAAATGATGTATCACATGCCATTGAAACCTATATTGTTTTTGCTCGAGACGTTAACAAAAAAATTCCTTTTTTATTTATTTATTTATTTCTTTCTTTTTTCTTCTGCACTTTGAGCCTTAATTTGACCCCCTGAACATGCATGAAAAGTTGTTAATTTTGGCCCAAAAATCAGACCTGGCGAAAAATTTGATATTTTGGTGTTTATTTTTATGGGACTCAAAAAATGACAGAACAGCGCCACCTACAACAGCCAAAATAATACCCCTATGGGACTTTTCGGAGGTCAAAATTGTCGTAGAAACATGAGATTTGGTACACATGTTTTTCAAGTCAAGACAAGAAAAAAATATTATTATGGCCCCGCCCTCTGACAAACAGGAAGCCCATAAATTTCACTGCAAAATGGAAAAATGAACAGCAAAAGTTTTCATACATGTCGGTTGGAAAGCGACTCCTCCTCGGCCGTTTCACCGATTCGCCTCAAAATCGCTCCACATCATCTCAACACATGTACCTTCAAAATGACCTCAGGGATTTTTGATCAGTGAAACATTGTTTGAGCAGCGGAGCGGCAAAATGTGACCTTTTTTTGGCCGTTTTTGACAACATTAAATTTGCTCCCGTTTGCACATACAAAGTCTGATTTGCACAAAACTTTAATACATTGTTCAACTCTAGGGTCTAGGTCATTTGAAAGTGAATGTATTCAAATTGACACATTAGCGCCCCCTACAGACTATTTCAAAGTTTTAGATGGGCATTTTCAAATTTAGTTTTTTCAAAATGTTTGAAATTTTGCACATACATCTGTTTTGCCCTCTTGATTCAAAAAGTCAATTGGGTCCAAGGCTTATTTTTAACCCAGTTGCCGTGGCGACGACAAACGCTCCCCATTCATTGCAAATGTACACCTCACACAAACATCAAACCAGCCTCGGCCGTTTCACCGATTCGCCTCAAAATCGCTCCACATCATCTCAACATATGTTCCATCAAAATGACTTCAGGGAATTTTGATCAGTGAAACGTTGTTTGAGCAGCAGAGCGCCAAAAAGTGGCGTATTTTTTTTTCAGTTTTTGACAATAGAATATTTTTTTCCGTTTGCACAAACAAAGTGTGATTGGCACAAAACTTGAATCCATGGTTCAACTCTTGAGTCTAGGTCAATTGAAAGTTCAAATTTTGAAATTGGCTCTATAGCGCCACCTACAACAGCCAATTTAAAAATGCCTATGGGAGGAGTTCAAGGTCAAAATTGCCGTAGAACCATGTAATTTGGTACACATGTTCCTCAAGTCAAGACATGGAAAAAATGTAATTATGGCTAAGCCCTCTGACAAACAGGAAGCTCATAAATTTCATTGCAAAATGGAAACATGAAAACCAATCATTTTCATACATGTCGCTTGGAAAGCGACTCCTCCTCGGCCGTTTCACCGATTCGCCTCAAAATCGCTCCACATCATCTCAACACATGTACCTTCAAAATGACCTCAGGGATTTTTGATCAGTGAAACATTGTTCGAGCAGTGGAGCGGAAAAATGTGACCTTATTTTGGCCGTTTTTGACAACATTAAATTTGCTCCCGTTTGCACAAACAAAGTCTGATTTGCACAAAACTTTAATACATTGTTCAACTCTACGGTCTAAGTCGTTTGAAGGTGAATTAATTCAAATTGACACATTAGCGCCCCCTACAGACTATTTCAAAGTTTTAGATGGGCATTTTCAAATTTAGTTTTTTCAAAATGTTTGAAATTTTGCACATGAATCCGTTTTTCCCTCTTGATTCAAAAAGTCAATAGGGTCCAAGGCTTATTTTTTACCCTGTTGCCGTGGCGACGAGAAACGCTCCCCATTCATTGCAAATGTACACCTCACACAAACATCAAACCAGCCTCGGCCGTTTCACTGATTCGCCTCAAAATCGCTCCACATCATCTCAACACATGTACCTTCAAACTGACTTCAGGGAATTTTGATCCGTTAAACGTTGTTTGAGCAGCGGAGCGGCAAAATGTGAGGTTTTTTTTTGCTCTTTTTGACAACATTAATTTTGCTCCTGTTTGCACAAACAAAGTCTGATTTGCACAAAACTTTAATCCATTGTTCAATTCCAGGGTTTAGGTCAGGTTAAAGTGAAATATTGGAAATTGGCCCATTAGCGCCCCCTACAGACTGTGTCAAAGTTTACATGGGGAGCCAAACCAGCTCTACTTATCATATTCATTACAATTTGACTAAGTTCTTCTATGGCTACGGAAACAAATCATCACACGGCGGTGCCACCTCCTTTTAGCGGTGCTGCGTGGTACGGTGTGGAGCGGCGCATTGCGGCTTGGTGCGGGGCGGCGTGGTGCGGGACGGCATGGTGCAGGGCGGCTTGGTGCAGGGCGGCTTGGTGCGGGGCGGCTTGGTGCGGGGCGGCGTGGTGCGGGGAGTGCGCGCGGTCCAGGGAGTCGCGCGGTGCGGCGAGGGCCGTTCGACGCCGCTTGCGGCTTTAATTAGGCCCGAGCCCCGAACGGGGTAAGGGCCTATTGCTTTCACAATGGTGAAAACAAATGGTGGCGGTGCGTGACGGACGCGTCAGCGCCCGTCACTCACCAAAACGTGACGGTTGCGTGCGTAAACTCAAAAGCTTTAAAATGATGTATCACGTGCCATTGAAACCTATATTGTTTTTGCTCGAGACGTCGAAAAAAAAATTCCTTTTTTATTTATTAGGCCCGAGCCCCGAACGGGGTAAGGGCCTATTGCTTTCACAATGGTGAAAACAAATGGTGGCGGTGCGTGACGGACGCGTCAGCGCCCGTCACTCGCCAAAACGTGACGGTTGCGTGCGTAAACTCAAAAGCTTTAAAATGATGTATCACGTGCCATTGAAACCTATATTGTTTTTGCTCGAGACGTCGAAAAAAAAATTCCTTTTTTATTTATTAGGCCCGAGCCCCGAACGGGGTAAGGGCCTATTGCTTTCACAATGGTGAAAACAAATGGTGGCGGTGCGTGACGGACGCGTCAGCGCCCGTCACTCACCAAAATGTGACAGTTGCGTGCGTAAACTCAAAAGCTTTAAAATGATGTATCACGTGCCATTGAAACCTATATTGTTTTTGCTCGAGACGTTAACAAAAAAATTCCTTTTTTATTTATTTATTTATTAGGCCCGAGCCCCGAACGGGGTAAGGGCCTATTGCTTTCACAATGGTGAAAACAAATGGTGGCGGTGCGTGACGGACGCGTCAGCGCCCGTCACTCACCAAAACGTGACGGTTGCGTGCGTAAACTCAAAAGCTTTAAAATGATGTATCAGGTGCCATTGAAACCTATATTGTTTTTGCTCGAGACGTTAACAAAAAAATTCCTTTTTTATTTATTTATTTATTTCTTTCTTTCTTTCTTTTTTCTTCTGCACTTTGAGCCTTAATTTGACCCCCTGAACATGCATGAAAAGTTGTTAATTTTGGCCCAAAAATCAGACCTGGTGAAAAATTTGATATTTTTGGTGTTTATTTTTATGGGACTCAAAAAATGACAGAACAGCGCCACCTACAACAGCCAAAATAATACCCCTATGGGACTTTTCGGAGGTCAAGTTTGTCGTAGAGATGAAATTTGGTACACATGTTGCTCAAGTCAAGACAAGAAAAAAATATTATTATGGCCCCGCCCTCTGACAAACAGGAAGCCCATAAATTTCACTGCAAAATGGAAAAATGAACAGCAAAAGTTTTCATACATGTCGGTTGGAAAGCGACTCCTCCTCGGCCGTTTCACCGATTCGCCTCAAAATCGCTCCACATCATCTCAACACATGTACCTTCAAAATGACCTCAGGGATTTTTGATCAGTGAAACATTGTTCGAGCAACGGAGCGGCAAAATGTGACCTTTTTTTGGCCGTTTATGACAACATTAAATTTGCTCCTGTTTGCACAAACAAAGTCTGATTTGCACAAAACTTTAATACATTGTTAAGCTCTAGGGTCTAGGTCATTTGAAAGTTAAATGATTCCAATTGACTCATTAGCGCCCCCTACAGACTATTTCAAAGTTTTAGATGGGCATTTTCAAATTTAGTTTTTTCAAAATGTTTGAAATTTTGCACAAAAATCTGTTTTGCCCTACTTATTCAAAAAGTCAATTGGGTCCAAGGCTTATTTTTTACTCTGTTGCCGTGGCGACAAGAAACGCTCCCCATTCATTGCAAATGTACACCTCACACAAACATCAAACCAGCCTCGGCCGTTTCACCGATTCGCCTCAAAATCGCTCCACATTATCTCAACACATGTACCATCAAAATGACTTCAGGGAATTGTGATCAGTGAAACGTTGTTTGAGCAGCGGAGCGGCAAAATGGAAAGTTTTTTTCTGCCGTTTTTGACAACATTAATTTTTTTCCCGTTTGCACATACAAAGTCTGATTTGCATCAAACTTGAACCCATTGTTCAACTCCAGGGTTTAGGTCAGGTGAAAGTGAAATATTTTAAATTGGCCCATTAGCGCCCCCTACAGACTGAGTCAAAGTTGACATGGGGAGCCAAACCAGCTCTACTTATCATATTCATTACAATTTGACTAACAATCAAACAAATCAACAAATCATCACACGGCGGCGCCACCTCCTTTGAGCGGTGCTGCGTGGTACGGTGTGGTGCGGCGTAGTGCGGGGCAGTGTGCGGGGCGTTGTGGAGCGGCGCGTTGCGGCTTGGTGCGGGGCGGCGTGATGCGGGACGGCGTGGTGCAGGGTGGCGTGGTGCGGGGTGGCTTGGTGCGGGGGGTGTGCGCGGTGTGGGGAGTCGCGCGGTGCGGCGAGGGCCGTTCGACGCCGCTTGCGGCTTTAATTTATTTATTTCTTTCTTTCTTTCTTTTTTCTTCTGCACTTTGAGCCTTAATTTGACCCCCTGAACATGCATGAAAAGTTGTTAATTTTGGCCCAAAAATCAGACCTGGCGAAAAATTTGATATTTTGGTGTTTATTTTTATGGGACTCAAAAAATGACAGAACAGCGCCACCTACAACAGCCAAAATAATACCCCTATGGGACTTTTCGGAGGTCAAGTTTGTTGTAGAAACATGAAATTCGGTACACATGTTCCTCAAGTCAAGACAAGAAAAAAATATTATTATGGCCCCGCCCTCTGACAAACAGGAAGCCCATAAATTTCACTGCAAAATGGAAAAATGAACAGCAAAAGTTTTCATACATGTCGGTTGGAAAGCGACTCCTCCTCGGCCGTTTCACCGATTCGCCTCAAATTCGCTCCACATCATCTCAACACATGTACCTTCAAAATGACCTCAGGGATTTTTGATCAGTGAAACATTGTTTGAGCAGCGGAGCGGCAAAATGTGACCTTTTTTTGGCCGTTTTTGACAACATTAAATTTGCTCCCGTTTGAACAAACAAAGTCTGATTTGTACAAAACTTTAATACATTGTTGAACTCTAGGGTCTAGGTCATTTGAAAGTGAATTAATTCAAATTGACACATTAGCGCCCCCTACAGACTATTTCAAAGTTTTAGATGGGCATTTTCAAATTTAGTTTTTTCAAAATGTTTGAAATTTTGCACATAAATCTGTTTTGCCCTCTTGATTCAAAAAGTCAATTGGGTCCAAGGCTTATTTTTTACCCTGTTGCCGTGGCGACGAGAAACGCTCCCCATTCTTTGCAAATGTACACCTCACACAAACATCAAACCAGCCACGGCCGTTTCACCGATTTGCCTCAAAATCGCTCCACATCATCTCAACACATGTACCATCAAAATGACTTCAGGGAATTTTGATCAGTGAAACATTTTTCGAGCAGCAGAGCGCCAAAAAGTGGCGTATTTTTTTTCAGTTTTTGACGATAGAAAAATTGCTTCCGTTTGCACAAACAAAGTCTGATTTGCACAAAACTTGAATCCATGGATCAACTCTTGGGTCTAGGTCATTTGAAATTTAAAATTTAGAAATTGGCTCTATAGCGCCACCTACAACAGCCAATTTAAAAATGCCTCTGGGAGGAGTTTGAGGTCAAAATTGTCATAGAACCATGTAATTTGGAACACATGTTCCTCAAGTCAAGTCATGGAAAAAATGTAATTATGGCTAAGCCCTCTGACAAACAGGAAGCCCATAAATTTCATTGCAAAATGGAAAAATGAAAACCAATCATTTTCATACACGTCGGTTGGTAAGCGACTCTTCCTCCGCCGTTTCACCGATTGGCCTCAAAATTGTTCCAAATCATCTCAACACATTTACCTTCAAAATTACTTCAGGGAATTTTGATCAGTGAAACGTTGTTTGAGCAGCGGAGCAGCAAAATGTGAGGGTTTTTTTTGCCGTTTTTGACAACATTAATTTTTTTCCCGTTTAGACAAACAAAGTCTGATTTGCATTAAACTTGAATCCATTGTTCAACTCCAGGGTTTAGGTCAGGTGAAAGTGAAATATTTGAAATTGGCCCATTAGCGCCCCCTACAGACTGAATCAAAGTTTACATGGGGAGCCAAACCAGCTCTACTTATCATAGTCATTACAATTTGACTAACAATCTTCTATGGCTACGGGAACAAATCATCACACGGCGGCGCCACCTCCTTTGAGCGGTGCTGCGTGGTACGGTGTGGTGCGGCGTAGTGCGGGGCGTTGTGGAGCGGCGCGTTGCGGCTTGGTGCGGGGCGGCGTGATGCGGGACGGCGTGGTGCGGGGTGGCTTGGCAAGGGGTGGTGCGCGCGTTGCGGGGGGTGCGCGCGGTGCGGGGAGTTGCGCGGTGCGGCGAGGGCCGTTCGACGCCGCTTGCGGCTTTAATTAGGCCCGAGCCCCGAACGGGGTAAGGGCCTATTGCTTTCACAATGGTGAAAACAAATGGTGGCGGTGCGTGACGGACGCGTCAGCGCCCGTCACTCGCCAAAACGTGACGGTTGCGTGCGTAAACTCAAAAGCTTTAAAATGATGTATCACGTGCCATTGAAACCTATATTGTTTTTGCTCGAGACGTCGAAAAAAAAATTCCTTTTTTATTTATTTATTTCTTTCTTTCTTTCTTTCTTTCTTTTTTCTTCTGCACTTTGAGCCTTAATTTGACCCCCTGAATATGCATGAAAAGTTGTTAATTTTGGCCCAAAAATCAGACCTGGCGAAAAATTTGATATTTTGGTGTTTATTTTTATGGGACTCAAAAAATGACAGAACAGCGCCACCTACAACAGCCAAAATAATACCCCTATGGGATTTTGGAGATCAAGTTTGTCATAGAGTCATGAAATTTGGTACACATGTTTGTCAAGTCAAGACAAGAAAAAAATATTATTATGGCCCCGCCCTCTGACAAACAGGAAGCCCATAAATTTCACTGCAAAATGGAAAAATGAACAGCAAAAGTTTTCATACATGTCGGTTGGAAAGCGACTCCTCCTCGGCCGTTTCACCGATTCGCCTCAAAATCGCTCCACATCATCTCAACACATGTACCTTCAAAATGACCTCAGGGATTTTTGATCAGTGAAACATTGTTCGAGCAGCGGAGCGGCAAAATGTGACCTTTTTTTGGCCGTTTTTGACAACATTAAATTTAATCCCGTTTGCACAAACAAAGTCTGATTTTCACAAAACTTTAATACATTGTTCAACTCTAGGGTCTAGGTCATTTGAAAGTCAAATGATTCAAATTGACACATTAGCGCCCCCTACAGACTATTTCAAAGTTTTAAATGGGTATTTTCAAATTTAGTTTTTTCAAAATGTTTGAAATTTTGCACATACATCTGTTTTGCTCTCTTGATTCAAAAAGTCAATTGGGTCCAAGGCTTATTTTTTACCCTGTTGCCGTGGCAACGAGAAACACTCCCCATTCATTGCAAATGTACACCTCACACAAACATCAAACCAGCCTCGGCCGTTTCACCGATTCGCCTCAAAATCGCTCCACATCATCTCAACACATGTACCATCAAAACGACTTCAGGGAATTTTGATCACTGAAACATTGTTTGAGCAGCGGAGCGCCAAAAAGTGGCGTATTTTTTCTCAGTTTTTGACAATAGAAAAATTGCTTCCGTTTGCACAAACAAAGTGTGATTGGCTCAAAACTGGAATCCATGGTTCAACTCTTGGATCTAGGTCATCTGAAAGTTTAAATTTTGAAATTGGCTCTATAGCGCCACCTACAACAGCCAATTTAAAAATGCCTATGGGAGGGGTTCGAGGTCAAAATTGTCGTAGAAACATGTAATTTGGAAAACATGTTCCTCAAGTCAAGACATGGAAATTTTTTTATTATGGATAAGCCCTCTGACAAACAGGAAGCCCATAAATTTCATTGCAAAATGGAAAAATGAAAACCAATCATTTTCATACACGTCGGTTGGAAAGCGACTCCTCCTCGGCCGTTTCACCGATTGGCCTCAAAATTGTTCCAAATCATCTCAACACGTTTACCTTCAAAATGACTTCAGGGAATTTTTATCAGTGAAACGTTGTTTGAGCAGCAGAGTGGGAAAATGTGAGGGTTTTTTTTGGCTCTTTTTGACAACATTAATTTTGCTCCTGTTTGCACAAACAAAGTCTAATTTGCACAAAACTTTAATCCATTGTTCAACTCCAGGGTTTAGGTCAGGTTAAAGTGAAATATTGGAAATTGGCCCATTAGCGCCCCCTACAGACTCTGTCAAAGTTTACATTGGGAGCCAAACCAGCTCTACTTATCATATTCATTACGATTTGACTAACATGCTTCTATGGCTACGGGAACAAATCATCACACGCCGGTGCCACCTCCTTTGAGCAGTGCTGCGTGGTACGGTGTGGTGCGGCGTAGTGCGGGGCGTTGTGGAGCGGCGCGTCGAGGCTTGGTGAGGGGCGGCGTGGTGCGGGACGGCATGGTGCAGGGCGGCTTGGTGCGGGGAGTGCGCGCGGTGCAGGGAGTCGCGCGGTGCGGCGAGGGCCGTTCGACGCCGCTTGCGGCTTTAATTAGGCCCGAGCCCCGAACGGGGTAAGGGCCTATTGCTTTCACAATGGTGAAAACAAATGGTGGCGGTGCGTGACGGATGCGTCAGCGCCCGTCACTCACCAAAACGTGACGGTTGCGTGCGTAAACTCAAAAGCTTTAAAATGATGTATCACGTGCCATTGAAACCTATATTGTTTTTGCTCGAGACGTCGAAAAAAAAATTCCTTTTTTATTTATTTATTTATTAGGCCCGAGCCCCGAACGGGGTAAGGGCCTATTGCTTTCACAATGGTGAAAACAAATGGTGGCGGTGCGTGACGGACGCGTCAGCGCCCGTCACTCACCAAAATGTGACGGTTGCGTGCGTAAACTCAAAAGCTTTAAAATGATGTATCACGTGCCATTGAAACCTATATTGTTTTTGCTCGAGACGTTAACAAAAAAATTCCTTTTTTATTTATTTATTTATTTATTTCTTTCTTTCTTTCTTTCTTTTTTCTTCTGCACTTTGAGCCTTAATTTGACCCCCTGAACATGCATGAAAAGTTGTTAATTTTGGCCCAAAAATCAGACCTGGCGAAAAATTTGATATTTTGGTGTTTATTTTTATGGGACTCAAAAAATGACAGAACAGCGCCACCTACAACAGCCAAAATAATACCCCTATGGGACTTTTCGGAGGTCAAGTTTGTCGTAGAAAAATGAGATTTGGTACACATGTTCCTCAAGTCAAGACAAGAAAAAAATATTATTATGGCCCCGCCCTCTGACAAACAGGAAGCCCATAAATTTCACTGCAAAATGGAAAAATGAACAGCAAAAGTTTTCATACATGTCGGTTGGAAAGGACTCCTCCTCGGCCGTTTCACCGATTCGCCTCAAATTCGCTCCACATCATCTCAACACATGTACCTTCAAAATGACCTCAGGGATTTTTGATCAGTGAAACATTGTTTGAGCAGCGGAGCGGCAAAATGTGACCTTTTTTTGGCCGTTTTTGACAACATTAAATTTGCTCCCGTTTGAACAAACAAAGTCTGATTTGTACAAAACTTTAATACATTGTTGAACTCTAGGGTCTAGGTCATTTGAAAGTGAATTAATTCAAATTGACACATTAGCGCCCCCTACAGACTATTTCAAAGTTTTAGATGGGCATTTTCAAATTTAGTTTTTTCAAAATGTTTGAAATTTTGCACATAAATCTGTTTTGCCCTCTTGATTCAAAAAGTCAATTGGGTCCAAGGCTTATTTTTTACCCTGTTGCCGTGGCGACGAGAAACGCTCCCCCCATTCTTTGCAAATGTACACCTCACACAAACATCAAACCAGCCACGGCCGTTTCACCGATTTGCCTCAAAATCGCTCCACATCATCTCAACACATGTACCATCAAAATGACTTCAGGGAATTTTGATCAGTGAAACATTTTTCGAGCAGCAGAGCGCCAAAAAGTGGCGTATTTTTTTTCAGTTTTTGACGATAGAAAAATTGCTTCCGTTTGCACAAACAAAGTCTGATTTGCACAAAACTTGAATCCATGGATCAACTCTTGGGTCTAGGTCATTTGAAATTTAAAATTTAGAAATTGGCTCTATAGCGCCACCTACAACAGCCAATTTAAAAATGCCTCTGGGAGGAGTTTGAGGTCAAAATTGTCATAGAACCATGTAATTTGGAACACATGTTCCTCAAGTCAAGTCATGGAAAAAATGTAATTAATGGCTAAGCCCTCTGACAAACAGGAAGCCCATAAATTTCATTGCAAAATGGAAAAATGAAAACCAATCATTTTCATACACGTCGGTTGGTAAGCGACTCTTCCTCCGCCGTTTCACCGATTGGCCTCAAAATTGTTCCAAATCATCTCAACACATTTACCTTCAAAATTACTTCAGGGAATTTTGATCAGTGAAACGTTGTTTGAGCAGCGGAGCAGCAAAATGTGAGGGTTTTTTTGCCGTTTTTGACAACATTAATTTTTTTCCCGTTTAGACAAACAAAGTCTGATTTGCATTAAACTTGAATCCATTGTTCAACTCCAGGGTTTAGGTCAGGTGAAAGTGAAATATTTGAAATTGGCCCATTAGCGCCCCCTACAGACTGAATCAAAGTTTACATGGGGAGCCAAACCAGCTCTACTTATCATAGTCATTACAATTTGACTAACAATCTTCTATGGCTACGGGAACAAATCATCACACGGCGGCGCCACCTCCTTTGAGCGGTGCTGCGTGGTACGGTGTGGTGCGGCGTAGTGCGGGGCGTTGTGGAGCGGCGCGTTGCGGCTTGGTGCGGGGCGGCGTGATGCGGGACGGCGTGGTGCGGGGTGGCTTGGCAAGGGGTGGTGCGCGCGTTGCGGGGGGTGCGCGCGGTGCGGGGAGTTGCGCGGTGCGGCGAGGGCCGTTCGACGCCGCTTGCGGCTTTAATTTATTTCTTTCTTTCTTTCTTTCTTTTTTCTTCTGCACTTTGAGCCTTAAATTGACCCCCTGAACATGCATGAAAAGTTGTTAATTTTGGCCCAAAAATCAGACCTGGCGAAAAATTTGATATTTTGGTGTTTATTTTTATGGGACTCAAAAAATGACGGAACAGCGCCACCTACAACAACCAAAATAATACCCCTATGGGAGTTTTGGAGATCAAGTTTGTCATAGAGTCATGAAATTTGGTACACATGTTTGTCAAGTCAAGACAAGAAAAAAATATTATTATGGCCCCGCCCTCTGACAAACAGGAAGCCCATAAATTTCACTGCAAAATGGAAAAATGAACAGCAAAAGTTTTCATACACGTCGGTTGGAAAGCGACTCCTCCTCGGCCGTTTCACCGATTCACCTCAAAATCGCTCCACATCATCTCAACACATGTACCTTCAAAATGACCTCAGGGATTTTTGATCAGTGAAACATTGTTCGAGCAGTGGAGCGGCAAAATGTGACCTTTTTTTGGCCGTTTTTGACAACATTAAATTTGCTCCCGTTTGCACAAACAAAGTCTGATTTTCACAAAACTTTAATACATTGTTCAACTCTAGGGTCTAGGTCATTTGAAAGTTAAATGATTCAAATTGACACATTAGCGCCCCCTACAGACTATTTCAAAATTTTAAATGGGCATTTTCAAATTTAGTTTTTTCAAAATGTTTGAAATTTTGCACATACATCTGTTTTGCCCTCTTGATTCAAAAAGTCAATTGGGTCCAAGGCTTATTTTTAACCCTGTTGCTGTGGCGACGACAAACGCTCCCCATTCATTGCAAATGTACACGTCACACAAACATCAAACCAGCCTCGGCCGTTTCACCGATTCGCCTAAAAATCGCTTCAAATCATCTCAACACATGTACCTTCAAAATGACTTCAGGGAATTTTGATCAGTGAAACGTTGTTTCAGCAGCGGAGCAGCAAAATGTGAGGTTTTTTTTGGCTCTTTTTGACAACATTAATTTTGCTCCTGTTTGCACAAACAAAGTCTGATTTGCACAAAACTTTAATCCATTGTTCAATTCCAGGGTTTAGGTCAGGTTAAAGTGAAATATTGGAAATTGGCCCATTAGCGCCCCCTACAGACTGTGTCAAAGTTTACATGGGGAGCGAAACCAGCTCTACTTATCATATTCATTACAATTTGACTAACATTCTTCTATGACTACGGGAACAAATCATCACACGGCGGTGCCACCTCCTTTTAGCGGTGCTGCGTGGTACGGTGTGGTGCGGCGTAGTGCGGGGCGTTGTGGAGCGGTGCGTTGCGGCTTGGTGCGGGGCGGCGTGGTGCGGGACGGCATGGTGCAGGGCGGCTTGGTGCGGGGCGGCGTGGTGCGGGGAGTGCGCGCGGTGCAGGGAGTCGCGCGGTGCGGCGAGGGCCGTTCGACGCCGCTTGCGGCTTTAATTTATTTCTTTCTTTCTTTCTTTCTTTTTTCTTCTGCACTTTGAGCCTTAATTTGACCCCCTGAATATGCATGAAAAGTTGTTAAATTTTGCCCAAAAATCAGACCTGGCGAAAAATTTGATATTTTGGTGTTTATTTTAATGGGACTCAAAAAATGCCAGAACAGCGCCACCTACAACAGCCAAAATAATACCCCTATGGGAGTTCTGAAGATGAAGTTTGTTGTAGAGTCATGAAATTTGGTACACATGTTCCTCAAGTCAAGACAAGAAAAAAATATTATTATGGCTCCGCCCTCTGACAAACAGGAAGCCCATAAATGTCACTGCAAAATGGAAAAATGAACAGCAAAAGTTTTCATACATGTCGGTTGGAAAGCGACTCCTCCTCGGCCGTTTCACCGATTCGCCTCAAAATCGCTCCACATCATCTCAACACATGTACCTTCAAAATGACCTCAGGGATTTTTGATCAGTGAAACATTGTTCGAGCAGCGGAGCGGCAAAATGTGACCTTTTTTTGGCCGTTTTTGACAACATTAAATTTGCTCCCGTTTGCACAAACAAAGTCTGATTTTCACAAAACTTTAATACATTGTTCAACTCTAGGGTCTAGGTCGTTTTAAAGTGAATTAATTCAAATTGACACATTAGCGCCCCCTACAGACTATTTCAAAGTTTTAGATGGGCATTTTCAAATTTAGTTTTTTCAAAATGTTTGAAATTTTGCACATAAATCTGTTTTGCCCTCTTGATTCAAAAAGTCAATTGGGTCCAAGGCTTATTTTTTACCCTGTTGCCGTGGCGACGACAAACGCTCCCCATTCATTGCAAATATACACCTCACACAAACATCAAACCAGCCTCGGCCGTTTCACCGATTCGCCTCAAAATCGCTCCACATCATCTCAACACATGTACCATCAAAATGACTTCAGGGAATTTTGATCAGTGAAACGTTGTTTGAGCAGCGGAGCGCCAAAAAGTGGCGTATTTTTTTTAGTTTTTGACAATAGAAAAATTGCTTCCGTTTGCACAAACAAAGTGTGATTTGCACAAAACTTGAATCCATGGTTCAACTCTTGGGTCTAGGTCATTTGAAAGTTTAAATTTTGAAATTGGCTCTATAGCGCCACCTACAACAGCCAATTTAAAAATGCCTATGGGAGGGGTTCGAGGTCAAAATTGTCGTAGAACCATGTAATTTGGTACACATGTTCCTCAAGTCAAGACATGGAAAAAATGTTATTATGGCTAATCCCTCGGACAAACAGGAAGCCCATTAATTTCATTGCAAAATGGAAAAATTAAAACCAATCATTTTCATAAACGTTGGTTGGGAAAGCGACTCCTCCTCGGCCGTTTCACCGATTGGCCTCAAAATTGTTCCAAATCATCTCAACACATTTACCTTCAAAATTACTTCAGGGAATTTTTGATCAGTCAAACGTTGTTTGAGCAGCGGAACGGCAAAATGTGAGGGTTTTTTTGGCTGTTTTTGACAACATAAATTTTTTCCCCGTTTGCACAAACAAAGACTGATTTGCATTAAACTTGAATCCATTGTTCAACTCCAGGGTTTAGGTCAGGTGAAAGTGAAATATTTGAAATTGGCCCATTAGCGCCCCCTACAGACTGATTCAAAGTTTACATGGGGAGCCAAACCAGCTCTAATTAATCATATTCATTACAATTTGACTAACATTCTTCTATGGCTACGGGAACCAATCATCACACGGCGGCGCCACCTCCTTTGCGCGGTGCTACGTGGTACGGTTACTGGCTGGTGCGGCGTAGTGCGGGGCGTTGTGGAGCGGGAGCGTTGCGGCTTGGGAGGGGGGACGGCTTGGTGCGGGGCGGCTTGGTGCGGGGCGGCTTGGTGCGGGGTTAAGGCTGGTGCGGGGGCGGCTTGGCTGGGAAGACTCAAGTCTATGAGTATATTGTAGCTTAGAGCAGTGGTTCCCAAAGTGGGGGTCCCAACCCCCATGGGGTTGCGGGATGATTTCCCTTTTTTTTTCTTTTTTTTTTTAAGGCAAGGCAAGTTTATTTGTATAGCACAATTCATACACAAGGCAACTCAAAGTGCTGAACAAGATTGCATTAAAATCATAAATAATCACAGAACATTAAAAAGAAAGATAAAAATATAAAATCCCTCAGTTGTATGCACAACTAAACAGAACTGTTTTTAACCCGGTTTTAAACATTGTCAGAGAGGAGGCCTGTCTCACATCTTCAGGAAGATTGTTCCAGATTTTAGCAGCATGAATCTGAAAAGCAGCCTCCCCATGTTTAGTTCTGACTCTGGGCACTAACAGGAGTCCAGTCCCTGTGCTCCTCAGAGTCCGGGCTGGTTCATATGGGACTAACATGTCACTAATATATTTTGGTGCGAGGCCATGGAGAGACTTGTACACAAGCAGAGCTGTTTTAAAGTCTATTCTCTGAGCCACAGGAAGCCAGTGCAGCAGTGGCGGAGCCAGACTTTTAAACAGAGGGTGGCCAGGGGGTGGCAAGGGTTTTTTTAAGGGGTCCACATTTATACTATTCCGAAATTTTATTTCACACAAAAACTGGCTAAACGATACATTTTAGTCTTAATCTTGTCATTATTTTTAATATAAAGTGAACTGAGAGCACACTTGGAAACTACAAAGCAAAAAAGTGTATTTAAATAGTAGTCTGAACAAAAAAGTGCAAAATAACATCATTCAAACATTGCATTACATTTTTCTTTTAACAAATTTAGCAAATTCCTGCGGTTCTGGTGTAAAGCAGCAAAGATGTTGACAAACTCATCCATATTTAGCCCTCCTTTACCCTACACTGAGGATACCAAGATGACTCAATCATCTGCCATGGTAGTTCTGAGATGGTTTTTAATAAGTTTTAGGGCAGAGAAACTTCTTTCACACGACGCAGTACTGACAGGTATTAAAAAGATCTTTGCAAGCCTCAAAAGCTCATGAAATACTTTCCAAACGTTCCAAAAGGACAAGGAAGTCCAATAGGGTCTCTCTTATCAATTTTTTCCTCCCAAGAAGCCGCCTAGTTTGACGTACCTCATGCTTAAGGTCCTCTATATCTGACTGAAAGGTTCTGCCAAATGAAAACAGGGGCTCTTCTTTCAAAAATATTTTGGGGTTAAGCGACTGCACATCATCCATAATCTTAGCTATTTTTTTTCTTTTTTGTGTGTGAAAAAACGCCTTCTGCCAATAGACAATCCTGCACTTGTCTGCGACACCCTCTCATTCTCTGAAACTCAATTATATAAGCTATATTTTAATACAACACAACAAATTCCTCATCATCTCAAAACATACTGCCTCCGAGTCTGACCTTCAGGTGAGGTTTCATCATCCTGATCTACAGGCCTTTTCCTAACAAAAAAAGGCCTGTAGGCAATGTTTCCTCCTTTTCTCTTCATGTTTACACTAAAGGGAAGAGGGCGATGATACGATGGGCAATTAATAATGGAAAATACACACGCATGCACCCCGCACGCACACACGCACACAGGCACGCACACACACACAGGCACGCAGACCCACACTGGCACACACGAGAAGGGTCTGTCTGCGGCTTGCAGTAAGGAGGCGTGTCGGGTAGTAGGCGTGTCGGGTAGTGACGTCACTACCCGACACGCCTACTACCCGACACGCCTACTACACGAATTTTGAATCCACGTGAACTTCTGCAAGTGTATCCGTTGAAGAGAAGACATGGCAGACCGTACGCAAACAGTAAGTGACAACCAACAACGTGTTTTATTTATTTTTAGGCCGTCCCACAAGTTACAGTGTATTAATGAATAAATGCACATCACCCTGACTAGAAATGTGAAGCGAACTAATACATTGTAGAGAACTAATACATTGCAGAGATAGCAATTCGTATGGGTTTCTTCTAAGAGTCCATGTGTACGGAAGCTTGTTAGGTTCACTTGTGAGTGTGTTGTTTTTTTCCCGCTGGTATCATGTTATTTCATGATACACAACTATCATGTTATTTCATGATACCAATTTATCATGAAATAACATGATAGTTGTGTTTCATGAAATAACATGATAGTTGTGTTTCATGAAATAACATGATAGTTGTGTATCATGAAATAACATGATAGTTGTGTATCATGAAATAACATGATAGTTGTGTATCATGAAATAACATGATAGTTGTGTATCATGAAATAACATGATAGTTGTGTATCATGAAATAACATGATAGTTGTGTATCATGAAATAACATGATAGTTGTGTATCATGAAATAACATGATAGTTGTGTTTCATGAAATAACATGATACCAGCGGAAAAAAACACACTCACAAGTGAACCTAACAAGCTTCCGTAATTATGCAATGTAGCTGTCAGGGATGAAGCAGACAGAGACGGATCGTGGTGCGCCAAACTCTGGAAGTTTATTTAAGTTTCTCTCAAGTTCCAGTGGTTTCAATTGTTTCTTTCTCCCAGAACAGAATAAAGGCAGTACACAGTTTATATAGTCATTGTCACGTCACACATGGAAAGACATACGTGTCACACAGAGACAGTGCAAATCATAGTCAAAACATGGAGTCATCTTCAGAGTCCTTATACAGTCCTGCACGTAGGCCAAATCGCAATCTAATCCTATCATAGCTCACGATGTTTCCTATCACAGTTACAGAAGTCTCTGACCATAGTTATTGGATGATGTTTCAAGATATTTGTGTTTCTGAGTGTGCACAAATGGATGTTTATGTCTGCTTTCAGTTACATCTGACTATTGTCAGTGATGGAGATAGAGCTCCAGTGCTGAAGCAGGGGAACACACTCACGTGTGTAACCTGTTTAAAACATGGTGGAGAAGCACAAATCGTCGCACACGTGCAAACCCATGAGAGGGCATCTATTTGTCATGGAGGTATGTTTTAACTTCGAATCCAGGTGTTGTGCAATATTGTAAATTTGTTCTTTAAGGTCACAAGTTTATACCTAAGGCTGTATGTCGTATTGGTGAACATGTACAGGAACTGATTTATACATGTTTGCAGGGTACAAAATGTTTAAGTGCCTTCGTGACTGTGTTACAACGCCACACCATCACTGCTGTTATTGTGGCCGCACAATGTCCAAAAGAAACCTGTTCATACAGCATCTTCAGACCTGCAGCGTTACTTCAGGTATTCCTTTGATTCGATTTCTTTTTTTAATCTTTAGCATACATTGCATCTTCATTTCTCACAGTCTTCAGTTTCAATATGCTTGTTTTGTCTCTCCCCCATCAATACTGCAGCCTCCTCTGTCTCTGATGCTACTCGTGCCTGTGGATCCTCCCCTGCCTCATCAGTGTCCTGTGCCCGTGGAGCCTCCTCTGCCTCATCCGTCTCTGGAGCCTCCCCTGCCTTGGCAGCCTCCCCTGCCTTGGCAGCCTCACCTGCCTTGGCAGCCTCACCTGCCTTGGCAGCCTCACCTGCCTTGGCAGCCTCCCCTGCCTTGGCAGCCTCACCTGCCTTGGCAGCCTCACCTGCCTTGGCAGCCTCACCTGCCTTGGCAGCCTCACCTTATTATCCAACAATGTCCACCTTTCAAAGCAGGTGGAAGTTAGGGAAATCAAGGCCAAAGAAAACTACCTGCACCATGTGCAATGTGACTGTTAATAAAAAAAATCTAAAAGTACATATACAACGATGCCACCCCTCAACAATCCTAGACATAACGTCAAGTCGCCACCTGCCATCACAATGCATAGACGCAAAAAATGGAATATTCGCCGTCAGAAGGACGTTTTCTGGGCCACTTCCACCGATTCATGTCCAGTATTGCTCTTGGGGAGAGAACAATAAAATGTTGTGTGAGGTGGAGCAATGTAGGCGGGCAGGAGAGTTTGCCATAAGAAGTGGCCTAATGGGATTTCAATGCATACATCAGAAATCCATTTCTTTTTGTCCTATGTCTTCAGGAACGCATGTAACTCTCAAAGAAGAGGTTCTGACAGACATGGTTGAGAGAAGGTGGATTTCTGAAAAGACCAAGAACAATTGTCTTTCGCAACAAATAGCTGCTGAGTCTGAGGGATGCCTGCTCAGTGAAGAGATCACTCTTGAAGAGGGAAGATCTAAACTGTTTGTGTCTGTAAAGGATAGGGATACGGCCTATTACTCAAGGTTAGGCAGAGTAGTGGTGTATTTTGACCAAAAAAATAATACTTGGCACTGCCCTTGTTCGAAGCAGAAGAACAACTGTCCACACAAATCAATAGCTAAATGGCACTTGAACCAAGAGCATCCCCAACTTTTTCGAAAAGTTCGGTCAACAGATTCAGATGTGTTTGATGTTTTTGAAAAAGATGGACAAGAGGCAGAGAGCACTGGGCATGAAACCAGATCTGTATATCCACCAGTAGGTCTTGGTGTAATGCCAATGGTTATGTATTTGCTGAAGAACAAAACATTACCAGCTGTGATGCCAAAGGATGTCACTTCTTCATGCAATATAAATACATTGCCCCAGCACCTAATCCCTCTAGAGGCTTTTTGTGCAGTGTGTCCAGGAAGAGTACCTCTCTCTGAACCAATCTTGGTATCAGAGAAAGCCAAGATTATCACAAGCACAGGTGTAAAAGGTCTGTATGTCTAACAATTGCATAAAAATCACCAATTCCAGTCTAACCATAGACCTTACAGTTTATGAGGATGTTTCTTGCAGCTATTGAAATTGTGGATAAATGTATTGTCCTTACATAAAGTCTTGTTTTCAAATACTATAGATGTATCTACATATTGTAAGAAGTGTGGGATTTGTGGAACCTTCTACCGATACCAGGAGTGGAATGAGGGGCTACACAACTTTGACGACCATGTTGTGCTTACATTACACCTTTGCCTTTTCCTGAGACAGTGTGTGCAGGTATTCTTCATGAATTGTTTTCATTTAGATTGTTTTTCTTAATTTTTTGAATCAAATGGTGACGTGTGTGCTCATTGTTCACCATATTAAGCAATGTAACCTAAAATGCAGTAGGATCCACCCCTGACTTCTCGCAGGTAACTGAAAGGTAACTGTCTGCCATAACTTTCTGCCTTAATGTTTCCGTAGAATCACACTGCAGTTGGGAGGGCAATCGACATCCTCGAACAAACTAGTAATACCAAATTTCCAAACCACGACGCCATTCTACATGGCTATCTGCACTTCGAAGCGCTGACAGCACATAATTATAATTATTCTTGTGTAAATTGTGGGGTCCATCCACCTGTGGTCATAATGGATTTGCACAAAAAGGGAGTGTTTAGTATGCCTGGTAAGTTGTTACTTTTGACCTTTCTAATATGATACCACACAGATTTCACGGAATGTGTCTAACCACTTGTCTCACAGTGACTGACATTGAAGATCCCCCATCTAACTTTGATGGACGTGTTGATGCGGAGGAATTCTGGCACTCTGTTGAAAAAGAAATAGTTTGCAGAGGGTTTTTAAAAAGTAAGTAATTGCCCTGATTCGGTACCGTAAGTCAATATTGTGCAGTGGTGTTAAGAAATCTATTGTATCTTGAAATAATGCAACCGTGTACTTGCATTTATGCTCTTGTATTGGTCCCATGGTTGGTTTATAATGCAAAATCCACGATTTCACTATGAAGGTAATCGAGACAATCCATGTAAAGTGCCTCCATCATATGATAAATGGGCACCATGGATCGGACCTCATACGAGAGCTGAGAAAGTACTTCTCAATACAGAGTTTGCCAAATGTGCAACCAAAAAACCTGTCGCAGAAATGACAGACATTGAAATATCAGAGGAACGTCTGTCAAGTGAACTTATGAACTTGAAGGTGAATTGTTATATTTTGTTTGCTACACATACTGTCAAATCATATAGATTGTTTTGAAAGACACTTTTCATGTAGGTTGATACTTTGAGGAAACTCGTTCGTGAATGTGGCGTTGACTCAAAAGGATCCAAAATGGACCTCCTCCTGCGTTTGAGAGACGAGATGAAAACCAGGAGCACCTATGACAAAGTTTTTCAGGCTGTTTGGGGAGCATCAGGTAAAACATACTTTTAACATAAATTCTACTTCATCTACTCATACATATATCATGTAATATTTACAAGTACTCTGACACATGTCAATGTTCTTATTTTCCATTTGAAGGTGGCTGGGCAGTCATCATGTGCCCTTGTGGCATTGTAAACTCTATAAAATTCAATATAAGAGCTGAAAGCCCAAGAGACTACACAGATATGTTGCTATCCTTTAAACATTTCCCAAACATTACCATCTATGATTTTGCACGAGGATTAGTGACCCACACCAACCTACGGGAGCCAGAGAGACTGCCTTTCAGCCCACATGAGGGAAGACTGGCAACAGCTACACCAGAGAACATTTCATCTGCCAAGAGTGGTAAACTACGAATCAGTTTGCCATGGTTGCAGAAGAAAAAGTGCCCACCAGATCTTCATGGCCACCCTGAAACGGGCTCTGAAGATCATTATGCACTATATGACACTTTTCATCAATTCAATACAAAAGATGAGAAGGATTCCCTGAGACTCATTGGACTGGTACCAGAGCTAGGCGGGTGGCTGAATTCACAGACCGCTGAGCAGCTCTTCTCTGGAATGCGTAAAAACAACTACTTCATGAACTCTCTTTCCCCATCAAGCCATGTATTCCTGATGCGTAACATCTTACACCACCGCAATGACAGACTTAACCAGCAGGCTATTTACAGTTTAAAGAAGGCTTTTAACGGAAATGTCATCCTTGACACAAATGGAAAAGCCATTCTAAGTATTTACTTAATGTTTTATTTCTGTGATATTCTGATTTTGTTTTATTTACTTTTTTTAAATTAAGGTCCTTTTGTCTCTGCAGCCACCAGTGTTTCGCTTCCTTTCAATGTCTCTGCGACCACTGGTTCCTCTGCTGCGACCACTACAGAGTCAAGAAATTCAGAGTCACAAGGAGCACAAGAACACATAGGTATTGCCTTGATTACCTTTTGAAGCCACACAGTTTGAGTACAATTTTGTCGCTCTTTTAGCAAAGGATGTGGACAGACTTGGCTGTGGATGGTATTGTGAAGCCGCAACACAGACCTCCAACCTCAGACCATGTCGATCCTCCTGGACAATAGGGGACCACCCAGAGCAACAACAACTGGTATATTATTCACAGCAGTTGTTCAGATAGATTGGTTGTCTCGCACATGTATAATTACCGTAAATTTTAGAGGTAAGAAAAATAAAGCGACTCATGTTTTTTGTTATAGCTGGGATACATTCTAGATGATAAGCATCCAGAAAATGAAATAATAATCAAAGACTGCAACACTTGCCTGACGAGGGGAAATTTCCAGACTTTGGGGCTTCGAAAGGACATGGATTCCGAGGTACCCAAGTTCAGAATTGTGGCTCACTGATTGGAAGAAATTTAGAAAATGTCATTTCAATGTGCCCACTCTAAAGTGGAAGACCAAGCTGTAGGTTGCATGCGGTTATTTCTGGAATTATAAGCCTTGATATTATTTCAAACTTTAATACTTGAAGTACATATATTCACAGATGGGAAATGCTTGTCTGCGCCTCGTGCAGGAAATCCTTCAGATACAGGTACAGCTTTTACAGTGGACAAAGAACGGTGCCTATTATCAACCCTAATTGTTTACTCATGTCAATCTATGACAGTTTATCATTGGGCCCAGGAGCTTATTCACTTGGTCAATTCTGTCTTTGGATCACATATTTTTTGTGTTAAGAATGTTTATTCTTGTTCAGGGAAAATCAATTCATGTTGTTGACCTGTATATACCCCCAACATGGCTGCCAACTTCTAATTGCAACCCTGCTGAAGGCTTGCCAGTAAGTATATTTCGTCCCAAGACAAAACACAACAGAATTGACACGTAATTGTACTTTTTGTTTAGGTAAACTCACAAAACATGGATGCTATCGTCACTCCTCTTTGGGTCCCCGGTCATTTCATGTTGTGTGTAAGTTGAAAAACTGTCATCCGCAGGCTCACTCACAACTTTGTTTTTTGCTTTCTGGCATATTCTGTTGTGTTACATTGTGGGATTGAAATATTATTACTGAAACCTCACCTGATTATAGAATTCAGACACATGTTTTGCTGTTACTTTTTCTTCCGCTTCAAGTCTTAACCTTTATCTCACCCTCTATGTTCTTATCTTCATAGACCCATTACAGTTTGGGTCAATATGTTGTATTTTATTCTATATTAAACCCCTCATAAATCTCTGTCCTCCAGGTTATGAAGCCAATGCAGAAAGAGATTCTGTTCATTGACTCTCAGTATCACATGAGAAAGCAGGGCTTTGGGCATGACGGTTATCGTACTTGCATCAGGCAAAATATATGCAGTTTACTTATACCTAGTCAAGACGTTCCCTTGACTAAGGTTTGTGATTTTACAACTGAGATTTATTTACATTATTTAATTAAAAATACAGAAACCAATTATCTAGTGCTACTGTACTTTCAGTTGTAAAATCTCAGGAAAACCTTTCTGCATGTTTTATCTCCATTTATTTTGTTTTGAAGAAGGCAGTCATGTTCTGACTTGCCAAGTTTGACTTGATTTGTTGTTGAAAGTCACGTTCACTTGACTTCTTTACAATTGCTGACAGCACACACTATCAGTGTCTTACTGTTATTTTTTTTCAACAGTGCTCTTGCGCAGAAACTGGCTCCAGGTCCCTGGATTGAAAAAACAGGGAAAGACATAGAGGTAACTGGATCTAAGATTGCAATATGGACAAATTACTGCTTTCAAGGCAGTCCACTGGGGTCACTGTATTTATGTGGCACCAGTAAGCAGGTTGCCTGCATGGCTACAGTAAATGTACTTGCTGGGTGATTATGATGTGCTTCAATGCAGAAGATTTTTGCTACTACAGTAACAAACTTGTTTTTTATTAGTACACACAATCTGTTCAAAGCATTAGAATCTGTTTCAATAATACATTGTATTTTATATAATTTAACATTTGTGTTACTCATGTTTAGGGACTTCCCCAACAGACACATGCCAATGACTGTGGCATTTTTATGATAATGGTAAGATTAGAATTACATACGCTTACAATTGGTTGAACATATTATCGGCACAGTAATGTTTTTTGTTTCAGTATACTTGGTACCTAATCCTTGGTGCACCATTTGACTTCACTGTCGTAAGTTCATCAAATAATTTCTTCATTGAATTACAAATACATATGTAAAATGGTCAATTCCTGTGTCTGCATAAACTGTAAAAAAAGAGTGTAAATGGGTGAGTGGTTCCTTGATGTAAAGCGCTTTGAGTGCCTAAAGCAGGTAGAAAGGCACTATGTAAATGTGACCATTTTCCATTTAGGGCCATTTAATTCCTGTTTAACATTCATTTTGGATTGAGAAGGGCATGTTGCAACATTGAAAAAAAAATTATGTCAAGTTAATCATTGTGGGTTGTGTGGATGTGCTCTTCATTTTTAAGGACGATATGCCAGTACTGCGAAGATGGTGGTGTGTAGTGCTAGTGGAAAACCTACACCTGGAAGGGTATGATTGATTTACCCTTTGTTTGGTTTGTTGATTTGATTTATTGTGGAAATATATCTTCAACAACACTGCTACCAGACAATTACATGGTTTTTGTTGCTTATTCCAAAGCCTGTGAAATAGTTTGACAAAATATAGTTGTTTCAGTTTTACAGCTTTTCTGGAGTATATAATTTGTTTCTTCAGGCATGGAAGACGATTTGCTCATTTCACTAAAGAGGGCAAGCAAATGGTCAATGGGTGCCTTTCACCCATCTTCAGACTGAAGAGGAAGAGACCGTGTACTGAAGTGACAAATGTAAAAAAAATGTGACATCACAATCATTACTGAGTGATATTCATAGTGGCCTTGAACTAACACATTAGCAACTTGCATCCTTTTTCAGCAGCGCCCTTGGACAATGACTAACCAGGCAAAAACAACTGAAATTGTCCAGCTAACGCAGTTGGTAAGTGACTACCATTATAAGACATTACATAAAGTGCACATGTAATGATTTTAATGTTATTGATGATGTTATAGAATCACGAATGCCTCCTCTGAAGCCTTTCTCTCACAGTTTTAATAAAAGAATGTGTTGCAATATTTGTTTTGTGTTGAACTTTTTCAGTTTCTACATTTCAGAGCCATTCACAGAACACAAATTCATGAAAAAGCATGTATATAAAATGCCAGATAACAATTTGTTCTTTTTGTTTAATCTCCCTCTCCCACATACATATTTGACGAAACACAATAATAATGAATGTCTGCTTAATGTGCTTTTCAATCCTGTGTTGACAAGTTTCTCAAAACGCCACACTGTGGTCTTTATTCATTTAGTCCACACAGTGTGCCACAGCTGGGTTGCAGTAATGGATGCCAGGCAGCTAATCTGTGCAAGCAGTCTCTCACTATGTCCACACATGTGGGTGAAGTGCATTGCTCAAGAACATACCAGACTGCACTTGGGGCAGCCAGGATTTGAGCCACCAACCATAGGCCCCTTTTATAAATGAATCTACACATTAGACATAAGCACTGGCATTATTTGACTCATTAACTTTTGTCCTGAGCCGCTTCAAATCCCTATTGATTGTCTGAAGTAGTCTATAAATAATGATGACAATGACATGCACCATAACATTAATTGTGGCGCATAAATTCATTATTGGGCATAAATAGTACTCTACCCGTATTATAATAGATCCGTGCTCATACCCCTTTAAGAAACGTGGAGTGGGCGTGTCGGGTAGAACGTGGAGTAGGCGTGTCGGGTAGTGACGTCACTACCCGACACGCCTACTACCCGACACGCCTCCTTACTGCAGGCCGCAGACAGATACACTTGGCACACACAGGCACGCACACACACGCAGACACACTGGCACGCTGACACACGCACACAGGCGCGCATACAGGCACGCACACAGGCACGCACACGCACACACACATACACACACTAAAAGTTCTACAAACTGAACAATGCGCTGCAGTACGTGTGTCTATACTTTGTGTCAAATGTAAACGGTTGGCTCTGCATCGCTAACTTACCTCTTTGTTTTCATCACGACTTGGGCACACCTGAGTCCAACAACCCAAAGCATTAGCATACAGCACTGGCTCCACACGGAGTCAGGGTGCGTTCACAGACGGGGGAAACCGTGGGAATTTTTAGCTTTTAGCGGAAAAAGTGCGGAAGATTCTCAAGATTAACATTATTACATTGCCGTCTTCCGAGGGGGGCACTGGGGGTGGCAAGGATATTTTTAGAGGTGGCAGTGGCCACCCTGGCTACCCCTCTGGCTCCGCCACTGCAGTGCAGAGACCTGAGAACTGGACTAATGTGGTCGTACTTCCTGGTTCTAGTCAGGACTCGAGCTGCTGCATTTTGAATGTACTGCAGCTGTTTTACAGCCTGTTTGGACAGACCTGTGAGCAGGCCATTGCAGTAGTCTAACCTACTGGAGACAAATGCATGGATAAGAATCTCCAAGTCTGCTTTAGACACTATGTTTTTGATCCTGGCAATGTTTTTTAGATGGTAAAAAGCTGCTGATGTTACTGATTTGATGTGGCTATTAAAATTTAAGTCTGAGTCCAGTATTACCCCTAGATTTCTGACCTTGTTTGAAGGTTTTAGGGAGAGAGACTCGCCGTGACAGATGACGCTCTCTCTTTGTTTCTGGGGACCAAAGACAATCAATTCAGTTTTGTCTGCGTGGAACAAATATATAGCCCTTGATTATTTTTGTTGCAATTGATTGTATTACAATAGAACTACTTGTTAAATTGCGTTTGGAGAAGAGTCTGATAAGAATATAATATATTCTAATTACATTTGTATTTTATTCCCAGACAATACGAGATTACGGCAGCATTAATCAAAATCAAGTTACGTAGCTTACATCACGGGCAGTGACATAAAGTGTTGTTTGCTAAAGCAACATGTGTTTGTAGGATACAAACAAATAATGCCTGCTTTTAAATAAAACATGATTAATATCCACAACAGCAAAACCTGTCGATACTTGAGTAAAAATACGCACAGCTCTTATTTTGGGCTGGTGAGCGCGGCTCGGTACGTGACGGTACATGCCACTGTTCTCGTCTCCTCGTGTTGTGTTTGTGGCCCTCTCTGATAACATGGGCATGTATTTTAAATTAGAACTGACTCTGCTACCAAGTCTCTAAGCAAGTCTCTACGCTTCACATGACGCCTGCAGAGTGTATAAGGCGTTACTCATGCTTTACATTTCAGGCGACGGTAAGGGCTGTTGAGGTGGGGGTAGCGAGGGCAGCAGCAAATTTATCATAGTTAAAAAAACGTTGGAAACCCTGGGCTTAGACAAGGAGACCTGGCAGACGCACAAAGAGGTACTGATGTATTTATTGCATACATTAACTATGTTCTCTCAGCTTTCTCTCTCTCTCTGCTCTTTCTCTGAGCTCTCTCACAGGTCTCTCTGGTCTCTTTCTGCTCTCCCTCTCTTCTATCACTCACTGCTCTCTCTGCTCTCTCTCCTATCTCTCTCTGCTCTCTCCTCTCTCTCTCTTTGCTCTCTCTTTCTGCTTTCTCTCCTCTCTCTCTGCTCTCTCTCTCCTCTCTCTCTGCTCTCTCCCTCTTTGCTCTCTCTTCTCTCTTTCTGCTTTCTCTCCTCTCTCTCTGCTCTCTCTCTCTCTCTCCTCTCTCTCTGCTCTCTCTCTCTCTCCTCTCTCTCTGCTCTCTCTTCTCTCTTTCTGCTCTTTCTCTCCTCTCTCTCTGCTCTCTCTCCTCTCTCTCTCTTCTCTCTGCTCTCTCTTCTATCTCTCACTGCTCTCTCAGCTTTCTGTATCTTTCTTTCTCTCTCTCTCTCTCTCTCTCACTCTCTCTCTCTGCTCTCTCCTGATGCCAGCATGTGTCCTGCCTCAACCTTTAGTTGTGTTGAATAGTTCACAGACTCCACTCCTGCTTCTGTTGCTGCGTTTTAACAGGTTTGAAGTCACTCAGATGAATTTATTAAAAGCGTCTCTTTCATCCTCCACCTCCTCCTTCCTCTGCTCCTCGGTGCTGTGTTGAAAGGCATTTCTCCCTTCCCTGACATTACCAAACCGATCTTCATCTCCTGCCAGATGGAAAGATTAGATTACGGCAAATAGATAGCCCATTTTTGAACTTTTAAGTATTTTACAAAAAGCCAAACAAAATTGATGCTAATATAGTCTGTAGTTCAAGCCTTACGTAGTATTTGTATTGAACTATTTACATATAGTTGGCCTGTTTTAGTTTTGCCCTGTTATTGTATGTTCTAATCTAGTGCCCACAGCAACCCTCAAATGTTCCATAGTGAGAAAATTAATGTGTACTTTATATATCCCTTTAAGGAACTTTGTCCTGTGCATTTGACCCATCGTGTATCTGTCCAAAGCAGTGGTCACCGTAGTACAGTCTTCAGATGTTGAAACTCAGTACTGAACCAGGACCAGAACTTGGACATGTTTTAGTGGTAGAGGAAACCCCAGCACCTGGAGGAAACCTATACATATAGAGAACATACAGACCTACAACCTACGCAGACATGAGAGAACATATAGAAAACATACAGTTTGGCACTTTACAGCCGCAGCTGGCGCCCACTGTGGCACCTGGTGTTGCCAGAGGTTAAGTGTTGTCACAAGCTGGCTATAGGCTTGTGGCAAAATGAGGGACAGACAGGTATGGGTATTTAACATGTTTATTTTAAATAATAAATACAACAAAACATAGATAATAACAAAGACCGAGGTGTGAGTATGTGCGCAGTGGAATGTGTGCAAGTCTGTGAATGAAGACCAGTGTATGTGAGTATATGTCTGAGTGTGAAACCGAAGCTAATCACAAACACAAAAGAAACAATGATCCAGTACCTGGAGGGAGCAGAGCAGAGAGAGACAGGAGTTAGTTTGAGACACATATTGATACCCAGGTGTGCCCAATCACTGGGTCGCCCCTGTCTGAAAGGGAACCGCCCCGGTCAGGCAGGGAGGAGCCGTGCCAAGGACCCATCGACAGCGGACATCTGTGGGAATCGGTGGAGAAAGTCTCGTGGTGGGCTCGAACCCATGACCTTCAAAGGCCAATGCTCTACCAACTGAACTACTGTCACCATATTTATTTAATATTACCCATTTACACTGCACAGAAAAAGCCACGTACTTTATTAACCATAACATTTCTTGCTCTTAAACACGTCACTACTCCTTGTCTCGTAAGGATCGGATTGACGTGTTTACATGCAGCTCAACCGCCTTAGATTCTGCACCAGCTCCTCCAAAAAGAGTGGTTGTTCATTTCTCAATTACAGCTCACGGGTTCACATGCGTTTGTATCAATAGGAAAAAATAGAAATCGGTGTTCACTAGTGCTTTGTAAACTCACTCAAATCTAACACTGCATAATTGTAACAGAATTGGTTAAAGATACAGCAAAATCAACTTGAGCAGACATATGGTATGAGCAATGATCTTTTTTTGGTGTGACGTTTATGAAGCACAGTAATCTAAAAGCATTTATCTAATTCAGTCTGCGTTCTTTGCTTCTCTCTCTCTTTTGAGATTTGTTGATGTTTCCTTTGAGAACAGATTGGCTTTTCATGGGGATTTATTGAAAGCCAAATTTTGTTATAAATGTGTTTTCCTACAGAGACCAATGTTTGCACAGAATATCAATCAATTAAGAACATGAAATAACTCTTGAAACAGATGGTATACAGCACTGGCCTTGCACTCCAATGCTGTTTGCTGCTGTAAGCATTGTACTTTGAAAGACACTCACAATATGAGTTCCGGTGATCAATGCAGGACGCCACACGCCTGAACTAAGTGCTAAGTGAAATCAGGCTGTTAAACCCTTCTGATTCATTCAAAGATGCAGCGAGCACACGGTCACTCGCACCGAGACCAAACCCCAACGCTCTGCCAAGATCCATGACAGTGAGCCTTTTTTAAATCAAAGAGACAATCCTCAGAAATGCTTAGAAAAAGAAAATCTAGATGGGCGTAATGATTCACAGACATGATACAGAAGGGAAAAAAATGTGGCAATTATAGGCCAAAATAAATGTTGAATGTGGATTACAAATTATATTCATCAATTATAAAAAGATTCAAAACTGTGACAGATTTGATTAATGAAGATCAGACTGGATTTGCGGCGGAAAGGCAAACAGGATAATATCAGACGGAGTTTGCACATAATTCACACTATATCCAAACACAAATTGAAATGATGCTGAAAGGCTTTCAATCCGGTGAATTGGGAATTTGTAAATCAAGCATGAGAGAAATTTGGCCTGAGCCAGGACTCTATCAAATTTATCAATCTATGATTGGCCGACAGCAAGAATCAAAGTAATTGTATCTCTGACAAAACAGATTTGAACTAAAACGGGGTTCAAGACAGGGCTGCTGAATCAACCCGTCTTTTTCCCTTCACATGGAGCCTCTGGCTCAGGCTATATGCCAGGATGATGACCTGAAAAGCATAGATTAATGATGGAGAAAGGCCAGTGCTCTCCCAACAGAGCCACGGTCGCTCCTGAGGATAATTTTTATCCAATTAATCAAAACATAAAATCACATATTCAAAGACGGTCCTCCTGTGCTTTAGATTTTACAGATTGGAAAGATGTGATAACAATGAACATTCTTCCAAGATTGTTTAAACTACTCTTGTCACTCTCTAGTAAAGCAAAACAATTTCTGGAATGGGATCGAATGATATCCAGGTTCTTCTGGGACAGAAATAAAGCAAGGGTCAGGTGCTCAGCACTACAGCTCGCTAAAGCACAGGGCGGCATGGCCCTTCCCAACCTGAGGTTGTATTTTTATGCTGCTCGATTGCAATACTTATGCTGTTGGTGTGACCCTGAGTTTTAAGCCAACGGAAAGAGATCCAAACATGTTTACCCGAATACCATATTCAAACTGTCTTGGGGGAAGAAGACTTACCCAGTGATATTAAGATGGATATATCTGTTGTTCTATTGGAAGTGATCTGTATATTGACATTATTTCAGAAATATCATGTAAATATACATATTATATCAGTCAAGAATCAATCAGTTTTAAACTTCCTCTTACTCTTTTTGAGCATCATGTTCTGAATACTCTTTTCCAATATTTGTATATGTTCATTTCATTTCATTTCATTTTCAACCCCTTTATTTGTCCATTTCTGGGTCGGGGGGGTGGCAATGAGAGCTGCCACCCAATGCTCATAGCACCAGTCCCTCACTGATCTTCTGCAGGGGGTGAGTCCACAGGAAGATGGCTGCTCCATCAGTTGAGAAACCGCCTTGATCTTTCAGCGGGGGGCTTCAGGTAACGCGGGGTTAAGTGTCTTGCCCAAGGACACAACGACAGCAGTCATCAGTGGGAGCAGTTGGAGTAGGTCCCATGGTGGGAATCGAACTCACGACCTCCAGGCCCAAAGGCCAATGTTCTACCAACTGAGCTACTGTCGCCCCCTATTTGTATATGTACTTTTTTTTTATTTATCTTTTTGCAATTGAACAACTCTTTGAGTTGAATGTCTTGCATGTATTTGAACAGATGCTCAAATAAATAAATTATAAATAAATATCTAAATAGCGATCTCAAAGCGGCACAACATGATACACTGGATTCATAAGGGTGCCCCTTCCTCACGATTACCAAAAACAATGAGATGAGAAGCTTTCAGGATTTAAAAGCAGCATTTGGTCTGGCCAATCATGACGTCTTATGTTATTTACAAATGCAAGAATATTTCAATAAAGAATTCAGAAACAAAGGGGACATAAACCCAGTTTTAGAAACTATAATTGGTGCTTATAAACAAAAACAAAAACAGTATTCTCAAAACTAGACACGAGTAAGATGGCCAGTCAAAATGATGCAACATTGTGTGTCAAAGAGTTGTGGAAGAGTTTGTGAGCCGTCACTTTTCCAAAGTGGAGAGAATTCAATTTTTTATTTACAAAAAGCAGACAGCTCGCTAACCAGCAGATGTGTTGGAGGCATCGTGGTACTGCTGATTCATACACACATCATCTGGACCTGCCCACAGATCAAACCTTATCGCTGCCTGAAATACTGCAATAATGTTTACCTTGAACACCAACAGTGTTGTATCTTGGATGTTGTTTGATGCAGTCGATTTATAAGATCAGTTCCTGGTTAAAAAGCTGTTAACTGCTGCAATGAAAGCCATTACAAGGAGATGGCTTAAACCTGTCAGACTGAGTGGTGTATGTATATGTGGTGATGGATATAATGAAAAAGATGAAAAGATGATGTTTGTTGGTCAAATTGTGAACATTGGTACCTGGTTCTTTACATGTTTGTTTTGACATGTTTTTTCTTTGTCAAAAGTGTGGTGGTTTTTTTATGAAAAAAAAAAAAAAAAACAATCCACCCAGTCTTAATCCATTTTGATGCAGACACATGACTAAACACTTAGGAACAGTCAAAAATACAAAAATGGAAGAAACAGGTCAGTTTTGAGAAGTGATAAGTTTCTTGAAAAATAACTTTCCAGATGGAAACAGCCTGGATTCACACTGGTTTCAGAGTCAGAGACAGATTTTGGCAACGTTTAAATTGTATAATGTTTTTTTTTTTTAACTTTAAAATTATTATCTTCCTTACTTTATTATTCACATCCATAAAAACAAAACAAATAAATACATAATTCAAAAAGTAGGAAAGAATGGTATGCAACAGCACAGCAGCAGAGGTGGTGCAGCCGCTTGGTTCTGACCATTTTCTCTGCTCTGGTCCAGAGTGAAAGACTGAATGGTGTTGGTATTCCTCCAGTGTCCAGTTCGGTTCGGTCCGTCAATTCTTTCTGCTCTGGTCTGGAGTAGAAGAAGTAGTAGTACAAGTAGAAAAAAAGCAAGAAAAAATAACAATTGTAAAGCACAAAAAAAATCTCTTTTGTAATTATTATTGACTGAAGTGACTGAATTCACTGACTATCAGTTTAAAAAGGTATAAAAACAGCTGAGTGTGTAAACAAGATAAAAATGACTGTAACAAGGTGCGTAACTTGAATTGTATTTTATTTAGGACTGGTAAGTGTTAAAAGAGCTATAATCTGAAACAGTCTTCCTAAAAATGTGAGACAGGCTGTTATTCTGACAATGATCAAAACCAGGTTAAAAGCAGGGCTGTTTAGCTGCAACCAACTGAGGATTGTGTAACCCGGTTAATTTTTCAGAGTATTTTCCTTCCCTCCGCAATTCTCGCGATATTTCAGCATCTGTGCGAGACTTGGGCTAGTCGTGGGTTTAAAGATGGCCGCCGCCATCTAGTATTAGCCGTGTGGGACTCGAGTGCTAGAGCTGCTGCAGGTAGGCATCTAAACCATTATTTACGCTAATTATGGAAGTATAAGGGTCACTGTTATGCCTCCAACATTGCAGACGCCTCTTGCCAACTGCGGAAGGGCTGTGCATTATTTTGATCTGCCAAAATATACAGAGAACTGGTGAGTGTTGCATTTGTTTACATGCGGAGCTAACATGCTAAATGCTAACGCCCATTCAACTGTATGAGCGTATTCATATTGGTGCTGGCGCCAGTTGGATCGCTCCTATCACTGTTAATACGTGTTATTGATTGCAATGATTATTGTACTTGGTTTAATAGTAGTTTAATGATATGATGATGAAATGAAATCTATGAATGATGATATATTGTTTGTTAGTTATGAATTGTGATGCTTGATAAATTGTGTCACTTATGGCTGGTCCTGTCTGTACGCACAGGCCAGGTTCCTATTCTGGATGGCGAGCTAAGTCTGGAAAAGAAGACAAAGACTGTACCATTGACTCTGCTAGTGCGGTAGGAGGCGCTGCAGCCGCTCCCCACACACACTACACTCACACCCAACCCGTGTGTGAATGTGAACTGAGACTGTGGACTAAATCTTTCACAAGAACCTGCTTTTATCCTTGGAAATTGGATTACATGAAATGGACTCTTATGGATGAAATAGAACATAATGAACTGTGCACAAATTGTAAATAATGTATATATGACTTCACTGTACAATAACTAAACACAACTGAGCTCAATATATTTGTTGTGTGTGGTTCATTGAGCAGCCCATTTTTCCTCCGAGCTGAACCTAGAGATCCTGATTCTAGCCTGTTGTTGTTATTATTCTTGTCTTTAGTATTCTATTTTCTAGTGTTACTATTAATGTAACATAGTACATGTTACAATTGTATCTTTACTCTTTTTAATGCACTGTGTTTTTTTGCCCTCTGTATGAACTGTGCTATACAAGTAAACTAGCCTCACCTTGCCCTCCCTGTGTTCTTCGTCACTGTTTCCTCACGTCTCAGAGTCGCTGCTTTTGACTCGTATCATGTACACACTGTACAAACCATTATTTATACTCTCCTTTACCCTCAGGAGCCAAAGAGGCCGAAGGCATTAACACCCTTTTTTATGTCACATGATAATAAATGATTGTAATTCATGTGTAAACCCTGGTGTGTTTTAGCTCCTGCAATGTTTTATTACGGACAACTCGCCGAAAGCGCTCAAAGACAGTATATTTCTAGCGTAAATGGGAGCGTCTGTTTCCTATTTGTCTCCTGTTACTCACTGTTCATTCACAAACAGTGAGTAACAGGAGAGAACGTCCAGGAGAGCGGGTAAGAACCAGATACACAGTAAGTAGTAAGTAAGTAAGTAATGTTTGTTTATATACCGCCTTTTCACTGCAGACCAGAGTCTCAAAGCGGTTTACAATTGTTTATGCCCAAAGCATTTGTCTCTCACTCTACACAGAAATGGGAGCGGGGTCGCCAGTACAGGAGGCGCATGCTAGATCTAGTGGACGTATTTTTAGTGGTAGGGGAAACCGGAGTACCCGGAGGAAACCTACGCAGACACGGGGAGAACATGCAAACTCCACTCAGAAAGGCCCTGTTCCGACCGGGATTCGAACCCAGGACCTTCTTGCTGAGAGGCGAGAGTGCTAGCCACACAGCACAGCCTCAGTCCTGGATCTACAGCGTACCACAGCAGGGAAATTTCAGTGTTGCATGACAAGTTACAGAACAGAAGGAATGATGAGCACACAGCACAAGAAAAGAGAACAATAGCTATACTAATTAAAATAAAACAAAATCTCTAACTCGCATCAAAGTTCTTATTCATAGGAACATATGGATAAGAACTTAAAGCCATTAGGATTGCCTCTGGTGTACACTACAGACATCGTTCTAATGTTGGAAGAACTCAAACTGCAGGACGTGATCAACTTTAAAACTGCTCGAACTATGTTCAGGGCATCTCAAAACTCTCTGCCTCCTAATGTTCAAAACCAATTCCATGATTGACACGATCATCATACAGTAGTTACAAACTTAGAGGAAACAAAATTAAAAAATCTTCCTAAATTTAGAACCACTCTAAAATCAATGTGTATCTCAGTGCGGGGAGTAAAACTTTGGAATAACTTGCCGGATGAATTAAAAAACTGCCCGAGCATAATTGATTTCAAACAGTAGGGTCAGAGAGTGTTTGGGCCTGTGTCTGTGGTGTGTTGTCTTTTTTGTCTTGTCTCTGTGGTCATGTCATATATTGTCTCACTCTATATACTGTACAAGTTTACAGCCGTTTATGAATGATCCTGTGTGTATACTGTCCTTGTACTGTACTTTGTGTTGAATGTGCGTTTGCTTCATCCACCTCCTTTTCAAACCATGCACTTGTATATCTGTCTGTTATGTTGATTTTTGCAATGATGATGTTTGTGCAGGTTTTGAAATAAATATTATCTATCTATCTTTTCCAAGGGAGACATGTATTGTATCTTTTTAAAACAAGATTATTTTGTGTTCAAATTACTTACTTTTCATTATTTTTTGTGATGTGTGGGCAAGACATTCTCAGAAGTCTCCCATCACAGTACCAACTAGGCCCCACGCTGCTTAGTTTGAGATACACTCAGGCTTTTCCATGCAGGTGAATCATGTTAGGTGAAAATATTTGCAGTATTCTTAATATAACAACCGTCTTTGGTGTTTTGCTCTACAGAAGGAGGATCTCAAATTACTGCCCTAGTTTTGAATCAACGGTGGACTCGCAGCTGCCAGTTACGGATTAGTCCTCGCGATGAATTCCACAATTTGGCAACGCAATTATCAGTAATGAGGCCAGCTGATTGAACCATAGTACTTTGAAAGAGGAAGAGCATCAAAGACTCGCCCCCGTATTAAGCATGGCGCCCAAAAAAAAGAGTCTCCACGTGATGAAAGCCCTGGATCTTTCTACAGCTCAACATTCGAGAACATCGTAACTTTCAAACCAGCTCCTGAACTCACTGAGATTATATTAGAGCTAGAAATAGTGTCTAGATGTGGGTTTGATACAAATCCAAGAAGGCAAAAAATGATAAAATATGAGGGAATAATTGCTTGAATCAGGTGGTTTTATCTTAATCATTCTGACTGTCCTAAAACAAGATTTACCAACGGGAAAAAGCATTTTTTCAGGCCGACATATACCGCTTCAGCTAAAGCCTCCTCTTCTTTTTCTCTGTCTCATAAAGGCTGTGTAAAAATTAGGTTCCCCAGCTTTAATTTAGCGAGTCCGCTTTACTCCTCTGGTCAGCAGCTCTGATTGGTCAAAGCCCGGCCGAGCCCCTCTCTGCATGTGCATGAGAGCCACACACTCGTTTCTCCAGTGAGGGCAGGCTCCTTTTGTGGCACCGGCACCTGCCACAGCTGATTAGTGGCATGTACACAACAAATGGCGTTTAAAACGGCATGTGGACAACAAGTGGCGTTTAAAACGGCATGTGGGGAATAAAGGGCGTGTAAAGCGGCATGTGGACAACAAGTGGCGTTTAAAACAGAATGTGGGGAATAAATGGCGTGTAAAGCGGCATGTGGGCAATAAATGGCGTTTACAACGGCATGTGGGGAATAAATGGCGTGTAAAGCGGCATGTGGACAACAAGTGGCGTTTAAAACGGCATGTGGACAACAAGTGGCGTTTAAAACGGCATGTGGGGAATAAATGGCGTGTAAAGCGGCATGTGGACAACAAGTGGCGTTTAAAACGGCATGTGGACAACAAGTGGCGTTTAAAACGGCATGTGGACAACAAGTGGCGTGTAAAGCGGCATGTGGGCAATGAATGCCGTTTAAAACGGCATGTGGACAACAAGTGGCGTTTAAAACGGCATGTGGGGAATAAATGGCGTGTAAAGCGGCATGTGGGCAATGAATGCCGTTTAAAACGGCATGTGGACAACAAGTGGCGTTTAAAACAGCATGTGGGGAATAAATGGCGTGTAAAGCGGCATGTGGACAACAAGTGAAGTTTAAAACGGCATGTGGGGAATAAATGGCATGTAAAGCGGCATGTGGGCAATGAATGCCGTTTAAAACGGCATGTGGACAACAAGTGGCGTTTAAAACGGCATGTGGGCAACAAATACAGTTGAAAGCAGCCTGTACAAAAGACAACAAGCAGCATTACTAGAGCTAGTGGTCCAGTGGCTCAGATGGAAAAGCACAGGTCTACGGTGTTGATGGTTGCTAGTTCAAATCCCCAGTGACTACCAATGACATTTGCTGATGTTGGGTCCTTGGGCCTTCATGAAGAATGTCAGAAGTGCCATAAAATGTTGTTTGAGTAATAATAATATATGTTATTGCATAACATTTGTTGAAAGACTTAATTTCATGTATTATATATAGTTTAAATTCCACATGACCTGCGTTATCCAGTGGTGCATTTGGTTTATAACTGCCTCTCATGCGGAAGATACCTGGTTCAAATCCAGGACAGGTCATTATTTTTTCTTTGTCAGATTAAATACAAATTTAATATGTATGACATTATATATATATATATATATATATAAGAAAACAAAAGAAAAAAACAATTTATTTCTCTCTCTTCTTTAATAAAACCACATCAGAAACATGGAACAATAAGAAAGAGCATTAATATTTTTAATATTTTTTTTTAAAGAATGCAAAGTATAAGACACAGCTTAAACCAGGCATGTCAAAGTCAAATACATCAGAGGGCCAAAAAAACAAATTTGCTGCGAGCCGAGGGCCGGACTGGTTCAATGTTTATTAACTCATTGCCTGCCAGCCTATTTCAGAACAGGTACTCCCATATTGCCAGCAGTTTCTAATGATTTTTATAGATTTTTCAAAACCCACAGAATATTGAGTACTATGACTATCTGAAATCCGAAACCAGATTCTGAAAGAATAGACTGTCTACTTTCATCAGCAAAAAGAATTTTGTTTCTAGCTTGCAATCCCCAGTTGAGTAGAGGGAAGTTTTACTGAAATCACCAAAAAGCTGAGAAAAAAAGGCACAAGTGCATCTAGCTGTTTTCAAACCATTCAGAGAGCGCTGCTGCCACCTGCTGGCTCGATTCACTATGCTCTCAAGCTTATCCCCATACATATTAGATATAAAAGACATGTGGGAACATGAAAATAGCGGAAAACGCAATTGACGTAATAGTACGTCAATGGCAGGCAACGGGTTCCGCCCGCGGGCCTTGACTTTGACACATGTGGCTTAAACGGTCCAAGAACAGAAGTGAAGATTTTAACAATATAGAGATGAAACCTCATGTTCCAATTACACAACTTTCTGCTTGTATTTTTCAATCCATCACTCTTCACCATCTTTGGTTGGCTCCATTCTTGATGAAATGTCCTAAAACAACAATAGAATCTTTCGGTTTTTTCTTTGCCAAAACACAAAATAAGTGGCGCAGTCATTAAACATTCGTCTATAGTGCGTGAGATTGGCAGATCAAATCAAAGTACCGTTTTTTTTTTTAATGGCAGTTATACAAAAACTGTATATATATATAAAGATATATATAGATATTTATAGATATATATATATGTATAAAGAAATAACCGTCATAAAAAAGTTTTTGATCTTGGCTGGATTTGAATCTGCGAACCCGCAGACACACACCAGCTATACCACTCACCAGGTGGGTTTAAGTAAAATTGTGTCTTGAGTGTTTTACACATCATTTAGTTTTACCCTAACGATGATATTAATCCTAATGCAAGATTACTATTGGAACAACACATAACCATATGTATGAAATATATATTCATACATATTCAATTTGTATTTAATCTGACAAAAAAAAAAAAAAGACCAGACCTGGAATTGAATCAGGTATCTTTCGCATTAGAGACAGTTATAAACCAAATGCGCCACAGGAATATACAGTTCTTCAGAATCTACACCACATATAATACATGAAATCAAGTCTTTCAACAAATTTTAAATTTATTATAACTCAAACTACATTTTTCAAACAACTTATGGCACTTCTGACATTCTCCATGAAGTGTTATGCCCAAGGACCCAACATCAGCAAATGTCATTGGTAGTCACTGGGGATTTGAACTAGCAACCATCAACACCATAGACCTGTGCTTTTCCATCTGAGCCACTGGACCACTATCTCTAATACTGCTGCTTGTTGTCTTTTGTACAGGCTGCTTTCAACTGTATTTGTTTTACACGCTATTTATTCCCCACATGCCGTTTTAAACGCCATTTATTGCCCACATGCCGTATTAAATGCCATTTATTGCCCACATGTCGTTTTAAACGGCATTTGTTCCCCACATGCCGTTTTAAACGCCACTTGTTGTCCACATGCCGTTTTAAACGCCACTTGTTGTCCACATGCCGCTTTACACGCCATTTATTCCCCACATGCCGTTTTAAACGCCACTTGTTTTCCACATGCCGTTTTAAACGCCACTTGTTGTCCACATGCCGCTTTACACGCCATTTATTCCTCACATGCCGTTTTAAACGCCACTTGTTGTCCACATGCCGCTTTACACGCCACTTGTTGTCCACATGCCGTTTTAAACGCCACTTGTTGTCCACATGCCGCTTTACACGCCACTTGTTGTCCACATGCCGTTTTAAACGCCACTTGTTGTCCACATGCCGCTTTACACGCCACTTGTTGTCCACATGTCGTTTTAAACGCCACTTGTTGTCCACATGCCGTTTTAAACGCCACTTGTTGTCCACATGCCGCTTTACACGCCATTTATTCCCCACATGCCGTTTTAAACGCCACTTGTTGTGTACATGCCACTGATCAGCTGTGGCAGGTGCCGGTGCCACAAAAGGAGCCTGCCCTTTCTCCGTATTTGGCGCAACGCATCATGGGAGCTCGTCCACCAGGAGGACCAGACGATGCCCAAATATAAGCAAGTTCAGCTAATCTCCCGGTCCCCTGCGCTACTGAGCACAAGCCATTCATTTTAATAGGGCGCCATCTTAGATCACCGGTGCTTGAGTCCCGCCTATCTTCGCCGTTGAAATGTGCCACCACTTTTGTCTTCTGTGAGCAGTGTCAAAATGGCTGCGGGCAGCCCTTCCCACAGGAAAATGTGAAAAAAATGCATCAGCCGGCACCAGCTCCAATTCATTTTGCAAGTGTATTCAAAAGTCCACAGCATCTAAACTAGGCTGGTGCAAAAATAAATACTCCCCTCAGGATTGACACACATCTGGAACGTGGGATTGAGCAGACGTTTGGGCCATCCAGGAGAGTCATTTTCAAGAGGAAAGAAGACGCCATAAGCATTGGGTAATTCTTTTTCTGGGTACACCCCCACCGGCTCAAAGTGATATTGAAAGCATGTCAGTGGCAGTGCACGTGCTCATGGACCCGTTCCCACTGGTTACACCTGTGTCTCCCAGTTGGCGACACGGTGGTTGAGTGGATAGAACTTTCGCTTCTCAGCAAGAAGGTCCTGTGTTCCGATCCCGGTCGGTTGGGGCTTTGATTTTCCAGTGTGTTTGGCGACTCGCTTCTGTCATCACCGTGTGTGGAGAGAATGGAACAATATTTGAACTCTGAACATTGTGAAGCACTTTGGGTGACCTTGGTCTGTAAAAATGCGCAATATAAATAAAGTACTTACTTAAAGTCCCTGTGTTTTTTCCCTCTTGTCGTCAGTTCATTGAGTGTTTGTTCCGTGGATCTTATATTTGTCCTTGTCCTTTGTTCCTGTCTTTTACTTCGAGTTGGGTGTTGTCTTTGGATTATTGTTTATTAAATTATATCATATTTTGCAGTATAGAATTTTTTTACTTAAAGTAAAGTATTTACTTACTTTTTAAAAACGTGACAACAACAAAGACATCACATCCACAGCATTGAATGTGGCCTCGCAGAGATTCGTGACTGTACTCGATTCATCGAGTACAGTCTCTGTCCCAGAGTTCCAGATCAGTCTGCCCTTTGGATTCAGACAGACTCAAGCTAAAGGAATAAAACCACATGAATTGGGAGTGCATCTGTGTCCAGAGATGAATCAGGTGCACATTTTGGACATTTAAGAGACAGTGAAAAGCAAATAATGACCCGCGTGCCTCATACATCCTTGTATAACAGCATAGTTACAGGTTTTGCACTGGCCTTCAACACAACTTGAAGTTTTAACAGAGAAAGTTTGGTTTGTAAAAGTACTCAAATATAAAAATGCAAAGTTTATTATCACAGCCAAAAGAAATATACACATTTGTCATTCCTGTGAGCAAAAAACATCTCCACAAAAACCCAAAGCACCATTGCGAGTTTGTAGAATATAAGTGTGAGAGTAAAACCATCCATTATAAGTGATGAAATTAAGTTATAAACTTTCTTGCAATTACTCTGAAATAAATCCAGAAATTATCCACGTTGTTTTTCCATCGTGGTGCAATCTAAGCTGCGAGCGGTCTGCAGTGATTATGACTCAATACAACTCAACTCAAATTCTTCATGACTCATTCCACTGCAAGTGAAATATAAACTTGAAAAATACTGTTTTGTTTGTTCCATTTTGAGTTTAATACATATATATATTATATATATATATATATTATATATATATATATATATATATATATTTAATATATATATATATACAGGCTGGAAACTGCACAGCTAAACAGAACTGTCTTTAACCTGGTTTTAAACATTGTCATTGAGGAGGCCTGTCTCACATCTTCAGGAAGACTGTTCCAGATTTTAGCAGCATGAATCTGAAAAGCTGCCTCCCTATGTTTAGTTCTGACTCCGGGCACTAACAGGAGTCCAGTCCCTGTGCTCCTCAGAGTCCGGGCTGGTTCATATGGGACTAACATGTCACTAATATATTTTGGTGCGAGGCCATGGAGAGACTGTTTTAAAGTCTATTCTCTGAGCCACAGGAAGCCAGTGCAGAGACCTGAGTACTGGACTAATGTGGTCGTACTTCCTGGTTCTAGTCAGGACTCGAGCTGCTGCATTTTGAAGGGTGCAGTCCCCTCCAACTACCCGCCAAAAACCTGTCTCTCCACAACATGGAAGCTCATGTCAGGCATCATTGCGGCTAAAGCCTGGTTCACACGGCAGGATATTTAGGCCGATTTAGACCCGATTTACCCCTTACGACAATCTTAAGAAACGCTCCGATTTCCGTAACAAAATCTTACAGATTATCCTGCCGTGTGTGGTGTGTTAAGACTGCACTCGTCGCTCGGAAGGACATCGGGACTGCTCCCGATCTCAAATCGGGGATATCCAACATGTTGGATTGTTTTGGCCCGATTTCTTGTCGTGTGTGGTGTCCTCCGAGGACAGGCGAGCGCGTTGCCATGACTACGGCGTGTAGCCAATCAGAAGACGAGGTGACAAGCCGGTGAGGAAACACCGGAAAAAAACCAAAACACAGCAGCATGGCTTTGACCATTGCCTTTTCTTTGGATTACGTCTCTTCTCTGTTAACAACAAACTGCACACTATCGCCACTGCATCCTCTTCGTCCGCCATGACTGTTTACTCTGAAGTCACGCTTGATCTCGAGAGATTTTGTGAGATATCCGTCTGACCTGGGAATGCTCGGGGGGGGGGTGTCGGTTCGTGTGTGATGTTTGTGGCTTGCGTGATCTTGCCGTGTGGCTACGCACCACACACTGCACGACCAAAGTGGTTAGACGCAGGATTTTTAATCTCCCCGTGTGGGGTCTAACACGGAGAAAAATCGGCCGACAATTTTAAAATCGTCTCGTGTGAACCAGGCTTAAGATAAGTGGGCATATGGAACAATTCATGAGCACAGCACAGAAGGGCATTGGTAGAGACACCAGAGGAGCCAAACACCAGCTCCTGGTTGACAGAACTGTCGCCCAAGACTGCCGGTCACGACACACCAACCTGTGCACAGCCTGGATTGATTACCAGAAAGCCTACGACTCAATGCCACACACATAGATCATGGAATGCTTGAAGTTGTACAATATCAACAGGGCTCTAAGGAAATGTGTTGCGAACTCAATGGGGATGTGGAAGACCACTCTTGAGGCAAATGGCAAGCCGCTTGCACAAGTGACCATCAAATGTGGTATCTACCAAGGAGATGCTCTGTCCCCACTACTGTTCTGCATAGGCCTGAACCCTCTAAGCCAGGGGTGTCATTCATACGGCCCGCGGGCCTTATGAATGACACGGATTTGACACGGCCCGCCAAGAGATTTGACACGGCCCGCGGCTCATTTATGTAAAATGATATTAATTTTTTTTTGTTTTTAAAATCAGCGACGCCACAGCGCCGCACTCAGCAGCGAGTCCAGTGCGTCTGTAGTGGCTCCACCAGAGCGGTGCTGAAGGAATATCATCTTAAACTACGAGACTCGGCGAAAAATACGGCACTTTGAGCGGAGAATTGAGAAGACAGACGTTAAACATGTCTGGCCCTTAAGACAGAGCAGTCTGTTTGTGCCAAGCCCCGGCGATCCAAGATGGCGCCCTATTCAAATGAATGGTTGTGCTCAGTGGCGCTTTGTGACGGCATGGGGGCTGAAAGATTAGCAGAAGTCGCCTGGAACTCGCAAAGATCTATGGGAAACTCGCCTGTATTTGGGCATCGTCTGGTCCTCCCGGTTCTGGTTAAATACACGTGTGTGGGTCTCACACCGGGTCTCACGCACGTGCACAGAGGGGCTCGACCGCGCTCTGACCAATCAGAGCGGTGCATCAGAGCGGGAGTTAGAGCGAGAGCCAGACGAGCAGAGTTTGTGGCACTAAAGTGTAGATTTGAAGAAAACTGAAGGATTTAAGAAGAAAAAAAGTTCCCCACAATCCCCACAAAATCCAACCTTTATGAAAGCTGTAGGTTCTCTGTCAGCTGAGGTTGAGCTGTTTTAATATGCATTGAGTTCTATGGGGAAAATTTCTGGGTAGCCCACGTGAATTTAGTCTGGTTCAGTCTGCAGTACCGCGAGAATCCCCTGAGCACATGGGTTATTCAGCTACAAGCTAGTAATACCCTATCCAGTTATTATAATACATCCATGGTTTGTGCCCAGAGCGAGAGGTTAGTGCTGCTGCTGACTGCTGTAAAGACAAGCTATATTAGCATTAGCCTCGCACCCGCACAGTGAGAGAGAGTTGTTAAAACTCTCATACAGGCTCGCCACTGCTGAAACCACTCGCTTTTACCAACATGTTGCCATTGATGAGAGACTGATGTTACTGATGTTGCATATTCATGTGTGGTGTCACTGAAACTACCACAGGAGTTTTGAGTGCTGCTGCTGGTGCTGCTACTGGTGCTGCTACTGGTGCTGCTGCTGGTGCTGCTACTGGTGCTGCTGCTGGTGCTGGTGTGTTGTGGTTCATTCAGACCGCAAACGCTCAAACGCTGAAGCCCCGCTCACCAGAAGTGCATTCTCTAGTTTTCAGACGCATAGGACTTCACACCAGAACGTCCTGACGCGAGCCGGAAGTACCGGAAGTAGCCGGCCGGCTCTGATGCTAACAGAGCTATGCTAGCGGCTTCTTGCGTACAGATCTTCTCCAATATTTGGATTACGTTGCGCTAAAACAATCTAATAAACCATGCCGCCTAAGAAAGGCCCGACACCGGAGGATTTTGAGGAAATCAAATCCTCACTTGACTTCCTTACCGGGGAAATGACAGCTGTCAGGACGCAGCAGGCCCAACTCCTGTCACTGCTGGAGTTGGTTAACACCCTGCGCATCCAAAATGAAGAGAAGGACCGCCGCATCGAGGATTTGGAGCGGCGAGTTGACGATATGGAGCAGTACAGTCGGATTAACGACCTAATTATTTCTGGAATTAAAACCAAACCGCGCTCGTACGCGCGCGCGGTGGCCTCTGACGCGATCGGTGGGCAGCCCAGTGAGGACGAGACTGCCTCCGTGGAGCAGCAGGTAGCTTCCTACCTCCACTCCAGGGGGATAGAGCTGGACCTGGACCACGTTGAGGCTTGCCATCCCTTGCCCTCCCGGAACAACGAGCAGTGTTGCCAACTCCTCAGTAAGGAAAGTAGCTATTGGCTGTCCCAAAAGTCGCTAGAAGTCGCTAAATGACGTCATCGCCTAATTTGCATAATTGGCAATTTGCAAATAACTGTAACGGACGCTGTAGGAGAGAGGAATAACGTCGTGGGAGAGACAAAAGTGAGTAAAAAGCACCCTAAATATGTTTAGAACTACAAATGTACAAAGATAATTTCAACATCAACAACATTTAATGATTTTAATGCTTTGTCTAGATCTGTCGCTAGTCGCTTTTTTGAAAAAAAGTCGCTATAGGGGCTGAAAAGTCGCTAAATCTAGCGACAAAGTCGCTAAGTTGGCAACACTGACAACGAGCGCCCAGCCGTCATCATGAGGTTTGTGAGCAGAAAGAACAAGGTAGCGCTACTTAAGCAAGGACGCAAACTCAAAGGAACAAATGTCTTCATAAATGAACATTTAACCAAAAAGAACTCAGACATTGCACGCATCGCCAGACAACTGAAAAAAACAACAGAAGATTCAGCACACTTGGGTTTTCAAACTGTAAGGTCTTTATAAAACTAAATGGGTCCCCAGATGCAAAGGTGCTGGTCGTAAGAAGGAAAGAAGAGCTGGACAAATTCAAACAGTTAAAATGGTATCAACACTATATCATACTTGGAGAACTATAAGGTGAACATGACTGATACCCCTGAACAATCAATCACAACAATGATCTGGACATGCTGCAAGCTAACAAATGGAACTGGGAAACATTTAAGTACATGGACTCACAACATTTATCAGATATTGTACCCGGACAACAATTTGTTGTCTACATTTGATTGGAATTGTAATTACTTCACACAGGATGAATTTAATAAAAACAAACACTGCAGGAAAATTATCAATAAATACATTTCAACAGTAGAAGTATGTACGCCAACTATAGTGGTTTAAAAAGAGTTTTTTGCAACACATTTTGTCAATCCATTGACCCCCTGGAGCCAGGGCCGGGCTCGGGCCCAGATAATAGGCCCGTGCAGGGCTCTACTAGAGAGTGATGATAATATAACACCAACAGCCGTTTGTGTGTATGTATATGTTTTATATATATATATATATTTATATATATATATATATAAATATATTATATATATATATATATATGGTGCTACTTTGAACCCTGAGAATATAACACATATTTTCAGTTGATTACCTTTTCTTTTAGGTATGTACATAATTCCAGTTGTTGATGCCTTCAGTGTGAATCTACAATGTTCATAGTCATGAAAAAAAATAAAACACATCCAAACTTTTGGTCTGTACTGTACATACATAATATCCTTTGATGAGCACTTACACAGCAAAGTTGTGCTCCCCCTCAACCCTGATTAGCATTTGTATAGCTCACAGCATTTCCATTTACATGTTAAAGCCTCCTGTGGAGGAGGGAGGAGGGGACAACAAACTACCGTCAACAGCCGAATCCCAGAAGTTTCACAGTAATATACAGGGCCGAAAAGAGACAAAAATTACACTTTTCCATGCAGTGTTGTCCGGCCCACTTGAGATCCAATTAGGTTGTATGTAGCCCCCGGACCAAAATGAGTTTGACACCCCTGCTCTAAGCCAAATGATTGACCAGGACTGGCTATGGATACAGCCTCAGGAAAACGGAGCAAAGATCAGTCAACCTCCTCTACATGGATGACATCAAGCTGTACGCCAAGAACGAGAGAGACATCGACTCTCTGATCCAAACCACCAGGATCTACACGCCATGACATCGAGATGTCATTCGGACTCGAGAAATGTAGCAGGATGGTGACTCAGAGAGCAAGGTAGTTCCACACAGAAGGGACGTCACTCCCAGAAGGAACAATAGCAGACGTTGAGGACAGTTACAAGTATCTCGGTATACCACAGGCAAATTGGGCAACCCCGAACAGGTGACGAGGAAAGCGGCAACTGCCACAAATACCGCAGGCGAGGCACATACTGGTACAAAGACAGACAGATGAGACACAGACAGACGAGGCACATACAAAGACAGACAGGCAAGACACAGACGTACAAGACACCCGACAATAAAGAAGACATTCACTCCTATTCTCATTCATACTCACTCCTGGTGCTCACACTCCTTCAATAGGTCTGACTATGTTTGAAATTGATTTTATTTTTATCATTTTAAATATATGGACAATGGTTGGGCTGATTTATAGGGAAACATAAAATTTGTTCCCCATACATAGTTAAATTGTACCATGGTTATATTCTTCCGCTGACAGGGTTCTTTCAAGGCTTAAATAATATTTTAAGGAAGGACTTCCATTTAATCTAATCCTTGGAACGTCTCTGCTTTTCCAGTTTTGTAGGATTATTTTTTGTAAAACCAGTGAGGAAACAATTATTTTTGCCATCCCATTGGATATCTAACTTTGTCCATGTGATCTGAAGTAGACAAACTTTAGGCGTAAGGACAAATTTCTGCTTACAAAGCCATGTTTCAATGGCTGTCCGGGAATCTTCGTATAATTCTCACAATACCAAAAAGCATGGATGAGCGAGTCCCTCTCATCGCATCTCAAACATGTGCGAGCAGATGAGGAAATCAAATGTATGTATTCTATCCTCTACTATAGTACATTATAGTCATTAATTTTAATTGGATCAATCTGAGGTTTTTATTGGTGGTGGCGGAGAATGTGAGCCGTAATCCATCTTTTTTCCATTTTTTTTCAGTATCAGAACTGTTCCTGTCCCATGTCCTTGTTCCCAGTTTTCATATAATTTTCTTAAAAAGATCCTTACTGCTCTTAGGTGTGATAAGCAATTGGTATGGGGTAGAAATTCGTTTCTTCTGTTTGTCTCGTTAAAATATTTGTCTTAATTTTTCTGGGACTAACATCTTAGTGTCGCAATGTTCTTTTAATCCAGTTTTTCAGTTGCATATATTTTAATACTTCAGAGTTATTAAGTTTGAATTTCACCTGAAGATCATCAAAAGGGAGTAATCGGAGGTTATTATATCAGATAAAGCTTTAATGCCACTTTGCATCCAAGCTTCCCTCTTATGGTGGTACCTTGAATCTTTATAGAAGGGTTATATAATGAGTAGGGGTTATTGCCCTTTACTTTTTTCTCAGAGAATAATGCTGATAACAAATTTCCCGGTTGTAATTGGTAATTCTCTATTTCAATCCATGGATCTTACGTTAGTGTGGTTAATGATACCATTAACCATACCATAAAGGCAGGAAGCACGGCTTTCCTGCCTTTGAAGAGAGCAGTCGTGTGGTCTCTCGCTCTGCTTTTGCTTCGCTTTTTATCTCCTTGAATCATTTTATTTACATTTTTTTGTTTCTCTCTTTAATCACTTTTATTTACAAAACGAGGATTACTCCTTCTACACACTTCAGCTTTGTGGAATTTATCAACTTTAGTCATGTCGGGACGAAAGAGAACGGAGAAACGTCTGCGACGGCTGTTGTGCTTTGGAAAATCAGCTCAAATCTCTTCAAACACGGATATCTATTGTGGAAACAGAAATGGGACTTAACCCGACTCTTCCAATGAGTGAAAATGTGGGATGAATGGACAGACTGGAATATGTAAGTTATGACGTCATTTCTTTTCCCAAAATCAACAATGAGAATTATTGGAACTAAGTGTGGAGCTAAACCCAAAGTTGACCAAAGCTAAGACATGACAATAGGAGTGAAATAAGGCCACAACTAAATGTTCTGAAGACTTCAAACCGCTTTTTACCCCTTTCTGAAACAACAAAGCCGCTAACAACTGCAGCGACCTCCACCAAGGACAAACTGTGTCCTTATCGTGAGATGGTTCGGTGAAAAATGTAAAAATGGTAGTCCCATGCTCACTATCTCAGTTCACTCTGCAAAAGTTGCTGAGATAAGGCTCTTCTGCCTAAAGTGTTATCTGAGAACAGTGGTGTGCGTACATTATTGATCCACACGGGGGCGGTAGATATCTATGAGAAGGCAAGCGAGAAGTTACGAATGGATTTAAACGCTGTTACTGGATGACCTTCAAGGAAAATGGACATAACAATTTTCCTTAGTGGCCCACTTCCAAATATAGATGGAAAAATTGAGAAGTTTAGCCGTCTGTATCAGCTAAATACATTCCGACTCAATGAGTGTTCACGCAGAGGACTTGGGCTTCATTGAAAACTTTAACCTGTTCTGGAATAGGCACGAGCTTTTTGAAGAAAAAGGCCCACATCTGAACAACTAACGGAGTAAAAGTGCTGATGAAAAACTTTGCATCTGCCCTAAGACCTCAGCCTGCGCAGCGCGTGCAGCCGTCGAAAGGGAGAAAGAAGAAGCAAAGGGCACAGACATCACGACCATCTCCACCGACTCCCGAGGTCTCTGCACCCCCACCGCCTCAAAAGAACTCCACACCTCCACGATTCAAGAAGAACTCAACACCTCCAAGGTTCCAAAAGAACTCAACACCTCCACGGCTCCGAAAGAAATGAGCACAACGCCTCCACCAACCCCCAGCATCATCACAGCACATCTTCATCAGGGTTAACAGCACCACGCAAGCAGCATGGATACAGCCGCAGCAGTGCTGCTTCCATCATTTCAGCAGCAGCCAGTGATCATCTTCACAGCAGCATTGAACAGCAAGCAGAGGCTGCTCCATCATCTATCAGCAGCAGCAAGTGGATCCAGCCGCAGCAGTGGCTGCCTCCCCATCTTCAGCAGCAGGCAGTGGCTGCTCTCCATCAATCTTCCGCGCAGCATGGATACAGCAGCTGCAGTGGCTGCATCCATCCCTCTTCAGCAGCAGCAGTGCTGCCTCCATCATCTTCACAGAAGCAGTGGATACACAGCACAGTGGCTGCTCCATCATCTTCAGCAGCACCTTCCCCACCTACAGCTCCCGTGAAGCTTCCCCCATTACTCCGGCTATAGTCAGGCCTGTACTGGGGTTCCTCAACCACCTCTGTCTCCACAAAGACTTCCCTCATCACCTTCCATAGGACCCGGGCTTGGGTCCCCCCACGCTACATCCACCTCCTCTAGGGAAAAATGAGGACGACCTTTCCCTTTGTTTCTATCCCCGCCTGCACTACTGGATTTACCGGAACAACTCGGCAGCATGATATAGATCGGCGATGAAGACAATTCTCTCTCACGACCCCACTGTAGCCAGAATCAAGAGTCCTATCAACATTCAAACAATCTCCCATAACGTACCTCCAAAGGCCACCAAGGGCGTCCAACTCAAATTCTCCCACAAAATCCACAACCGCCTCCTCTAACCCCAGAGTATTCAACCCCCCCCTCCTGCTCATTTAGCCCCCCTCCCCCCCTAACTCAGCACAAGAAAACCTCCACCTCCACGCCCCCCTCGGTCCACCACCCAACTCAGCCCTGCCCACCTCCCCTACCCATCACCAAAAACCCAGCCACCTTCAACCCCAAGATCCGGCGGTGGGGGGGTGGGGGGGGGGGGGGGGGGGGGAGGGGGGGGGGGGGGGGGGGGGGGGGGGGGGGGGGGGGGGGGGGGTGGGGGGCCCTCCCCGGTGACACTAATACAAGAACCTCAAAGACTCTCCATCCTCCTCCACCGCCTTCCCCTACCCCTATTTTATCTTACAATAGTTAACAGGGGTCTCATGCTTCGCAAGAAAATGCAGTATAATTTAGAGGAGAGACCTGTATGGGCCAAGGTATTGTTGAAAAAGGTGAAATAAATTTGTGATATAAAGAAAGTTTTATTTTATTTAAAAATATGGTGGTTTATAAGTATATATAGGATAAGATTATTAGTGTTAAGGGTGTAATAATATGAAGTAAAATAAAAGATGGAAATGTAATTGTTAATTTGAGAGATTTATGTAAGTTCTATTTGTTTAAAATAGTATTTTTTTTCGGATTTTTTTTTTTTGTGGGGATGAATTTGAGTGTAGGTGGGATTGAGGTAATGATGGAAATTTTGTATGTATTGGGAATTGGTGGTTTTTGTTGATGATATATAATTTGGGATTTGTGGGTTGTAGGTTTGTTTTGTGTAGGTATATTTTTTGGGTGGTGAGGTGGAGTATGGTGATGTGGTAATAGGTGGGAGAAATGTGTTGGGGAGAGGGGGTTGTATGAAGGAGGGGTTTGGGGAATGTGGTTTTGTGATTAGTTTTTGATTGAGAAGAATTGAGGGGAGGGGGGAAGTTATTTGGAAATAAGGATGGATGGGATATGGGGGTTGGGTGTTTGGGGTTTGGGTGGGGGGGAGGATGGGGGTGGTTATTGGGGGGGGGGTGTGGGGGGGTGTGGTGGTATGGGTGGGGTTGTGTGGATGGGGGGGGGGTTGGTGGGTGGTATTTTGGATTTGTAGGTGGAGGGTAGGTGTAAGGGGGGGGGGGAGATATATGATTGGTGGGGGAAAATAAATATGATTTGATATAGAGTTAAGGGGTGGGTATTTGGGGGGGGAGGTTTATGGGTGTTGGGGGTTCGGGGTCGATGTTATTGCCTTTCGGACAGTTTGTATATTTTGTGGACTGTGTGTTCCAAGAACTAAACACCAGTGGAATCCGGGCCAACTGGTACGAAGAAAGACACATAAATAAAATACGGGTAACTAATTATGGGAATGATAAACTTTGAGAATGCACGTATTCTATCTACTTAGAGGAACTGTTTTAACTCTGTTCACCTCTAGTGTGTTTGAAAAGTTCTGGACACCATCCGCTCCTGGTGAAGGTTAAAATAGTGAAAAAATAAGCAGAAGGCGCCGTGGGCTAAAAGCAGACTCGTCAGAGCACAAAGAGAGAGTGCCGGACGGGCCCGAGAGCGTAAGTGGCGCTAGTTCCACACCCCAGGTTTGATTACAAATCTTCAAAGATAAGTTTGTGCGAGTTAAACCAGTGTTTCTGGAACTTAGTACAAGAAGAAAGGTATTTTTCTGAAATGATTGAAGGATGCAGCAGACAATCTGTCGTGTTCTGTTTTTCACAGTAATAGATTAACAACCCCCCCTGTTCAAATTGCCATTAAGAGCTAAATCCAAAACAGAAATGTATGAGTTTGCAACATTTTTTCAATGGGCTAAAGGTTCTAGGCATCAAATAACGCAATTGTCTCCATTCACAGATAACAATCAAAATAGAAAGATATGATATTTGAGGATTAAATTACGTGTGCACTGTAAATGAATCAAGACTGTCCGAAGAGATAATCTACAGTTTGAGCTACTCAAAATGAAGAATGGATGTACTAAAAAATTGATATTACGATTGTATGTTTATGATGGAGGTATGGTAAATTGTTATATAGTAAGATTGTTTAATGGTAATTGTAAAGGGTATTGTAAAATTGGAAAATTTTTTATGATTCATATGGAAAATGAGTTATTGTGAAGTAAGGTGATTTAGGTTATGTAAAAAAGATAGTAAATAGTAAATGCTGGGAAATTTGTGGGGGTTAGGAATTGGTTTTGGGTGATTAAGTATATTTAGATGTTTGAGTTTTTATTTTAGATGTGGTTTTGGTGGATGTAAGGATTGTGTAAATATATTGATATGGTGGTAGGAGAAGTGTTGGTTTATTTAGTGTGAAGGAGGATTATATGGTAGATGGTATTGTGGAGATTGAAGTTGAAGGGGTGTGTGAGATGGGAGGAAGGGTGTGTAGGGGGGAAGTAATGGTTTGTGATGAGGTATGTGTAGTGTGGGTGGGGGGGGGGAGGAGGATGGGGATAAGAAAATTTGGGGGGGGGAGGTAAGGGTGTTATTGGGTAGGGGGGGTTGGGGTTTAGGGGAGATGTATGTGAAAGGGTAAGGGGTGGAATATGGGGAGTGAAGGGGTTAAAGAGGAGGGTTTGAGAGTATGGAGGAAGGGTGGGATGGGTTGTAGGATGTTTATTTGGGGAATTATGTTAGTGGATGTAGTATAGATGGTGAGTGGGGAGATTTGTTGGTATGGTGGTTTTGGGGTTTTGGGGTAAGATAGAAGGATTGGTTGAAAATTTTTGTGTTGGGGGGTGGGTGATGTTTTTTGGTTGGTTAGTTTATTGGTTTTTTAGGTTTGGTGGGGGTAGGGGGGATTTTGTTTTTTGGTGTTAGTTGTGGGATTGTTTGGTGTGTGTTTTTTTTGGGTTTTTTTGGGGGGGTTTTGTGTGGGTGTTGTTGGGGGGTTGTTGGTTTGGGTTTGGTGTTTTTGTGTGTTGGTTGTTTTGATGGGGGTAATTGTTTTTTTTGGGGTATGGTGTTTTTTTGTGGGGGGTTTTGTATTGGGTGTGGTGGGGGAATTGGGATGGGGGGGTGTTTGGGGGGGTTGTTGTTTGGGGGGTTTGGTGTTTTGGTGGTTTTTTGGTGGTTTGTGGTGGGTTGGTTTGGTTGTGTGGTGGTGGTGTGGGTTGGTTTTTTTGGGGGTTTTTTGTGGTGTTTGGGGTGCAGGGCGGCGTGGTGCGTGGTGGCTTGTCACGGGGTGGTGCGCGCGTGCGGGGAGTCGCGCGGTGCGGGGGGTCGCGCGGTGCGGCGAGGGCCGTTCGATGCCGCTTGCGGCTTTAATTTAGATTTATTCTTGTTTAGCCCTAAATCACAACAGTAGTTATCCCAAAGGTCTACAACTGTTGAATTTGCCAACACAGATCAGAGAATCAAACAGCAATGATAGAAAACACATTGGTATTGGTCCATAAGGGGTCCATAAATGTTGATAAATATTGTTGAAACTCATTACTATGACATTGACCTTTTTTTTTTTTTTTTATAAATGAATGTTTTTATTTGGACATTATAAATGAGAAAAACAAAACCAAAGCAATGTAATTGTACATTGATTAAGCAAAATAAATAAACAATCAATGTCCAAAATTGGAGTGGGAAGAAGTAAAAAAAAAACTTGTGTAATCCCACCTCTACTTAAAACTCTGATTTTACAAAATAAATATCTTTCTTTACCATTTGCAACCCAGCACTTGGAAGTTTTTAACATGCTTCATGGACATATTTATCAAAAATAATGACTTTGTATCGTTTTTTAAACTCAAATATTGTTTGACATTTTTTAAGTTTCTCGTCCAATTTATTCCATTTTTTTACTCCACTGACAGTAACACAAAAGCTTTTTAATGTAGTGCGGACCTTTTTAGATTGGAAAAAAACAATCCTCTTCTATTGTAATTTGTTTCCCTTTCAACAAACATATTCCGGATGTGTGCAGGCAGCTGTTTATTTCTAGCTCTGAATAAAATTAGAAGCGTTTGCAAATCAATCAGGTCATGAATCTTTATTATTTTTGACTGAATGAATAATGGGTTTGTGTGATCTCTGTCTCCGGCTTTATTGATGATTCTAATTGCCCTTTTTTGCAGTTTGACGAGTGGATTTAGCGTGGTTTTGTAGATGTTGCCCCAGATCTCAGCACAGTAACTAAAATATGGTGAAATGAGTGAATAGTATAATGTGTGTAGTGATTTTGTATCCAATGTAACTTTTGCTTTGTATAAGATTGCATTACTTTTTGATATGTTCCTGCCGGCAACAGAATAGAAATATTATGAAAATGAAACTCCTACAGACTGGATGTTAATGATGTAACGCTGGCTGAAGCCCCCTGCTGGCCGGACCTGATGGATGACCTTTAGTAAAAGTCCCGGGGGTCGGAGTGGGCAGTAATTGGAGCTGGCCCCAGGTTCTGAGGCTGCGGGTGGCTCTGCTCTGAACACACTCACTGATAAATCAATGTGACGGCTGCATTACATTTCCACTATAAAGCACCGAGACGTAGGACGAGACACGATCCTTTCCCTGGAAACTGCATCACGGCATCTGTCAGTGTTTACTCTACAGATCAGAACGTCCCCCCCAGGCCCATCCAAGGACACCTCATGGTTTCCTGTCAGGTTTTAATACATAAGATAATATTTATGAATGAAATACTTGCAGCTAGTGTGAGAAACGGCTTTCCTGGCATGGTAGCCTTGGTGGCGGTGTAAATTTCCCCAATGTGAGATCAATAAAGTCTGTCTTATCTTTACATCAGTGTTAAATGCATATATAAGATGCCATCCTTCTCTGTGACCACCAGACTTCTGCAGGAGCTGACACACCTTGCTCAGGCCTGTCAAAAAAGCATCATAGAACTACGCAACTTGTGTCTTGTGTCTTATTCACACACAGCTTGGATAGATCAAAACGTTGTTGTATTCTTTGTGCCAAGAGAGATAATGATTGGAGTTTGTACAAAGGCTTTTCAGCTTTCTTCATGGAACACTTAGCAGAATGTTATTGAAGTTGAAGGAGCTGGTCCCAGTCTTTGCAGATAAATTCAAAGAAGCTCTACCTTCTTTTGTGTTCAATAAAAATGAATGATATTTAATTGCAAAATCCCAATAGATTTTCCAGTTGATCCTCTGATGTACATTTTTGTTTATAATCATGAAACCATTTCACCCATCCAGTTTTCTCACGCTCACACCCTGGCCTATACAAAGAAGTAATACATGTTCAATATCTTCTGCCTGTTGACAATGATCACAGAGTCGAGTAAGATGTTTCCATATCCTGTGCAAGGAATTATTCAACCCTGCGTGACCTATTCTCATTCACGTAAAGGCTCTCTCTTCCTTTGCGCTCCTGCTGGGGTTTGTAAGTACCAACATTCTGCTGTACGTTATATACAATGCCGCACAGTATCACAATGAAACTCTACCTGTCTTCATACCTGGCTCTGGTGGTGGGAAGACGAAGCCAAAAACCATGTAACAAAGCCGGCAAGACATCTGAGTGGAACATGTCAAGACCACTCTGAGGAAACTGTCAGGCACAAAAAAACCCACTTTGGTCTCAACTTGTAGAATCCACTTGTAGAACAGGCTCAACATATTCAGCATAAGTGGATCGGAAATCTTCTGTGTTTTCATTTCAATGACCCCTGTCCACTCGATGTTGTTATGGTTCTGCTCTGAGCGCTCCCAATATCTCTTCCTTCTTAATTCATTTGATTACTGTTATTTATTCATACACACGTAAGCAAGACCAGGCACATTTATTTGTAGAGCCCAGTTCATACAGAGGACGACTCAAAGTGCTTCACAAAACAATACATTGGCATAGACATTTAATAAAAGTAAATGAATTAAGAGAACACAAACAAATCACTCGCACAGGCCTCCTACACAACCCTATGTATGTATATTAGGGCCTCTATCTCTATTTGGATGCATTTAGGTACATTATTTGAAGTTAAAAACCGTGAAATGGCAACATTATACTTTTATTGATGCTAGAGTTAGAGATTTTGTTTTATTTGAATTAGTATAGCTATTGTTCACTTAACTTGTGCCGTGTGCTCCTCTTTCTTACTGTTCTATAACTTGTGATGCAACACTGAAATTTCCCCACTGTGGGTACAAATAAAGGATCTCTTAATCTTAATCTCATAAATATACTAAGGACTATAATGAATGAATAAATGCATGTATACACTCTCAAAGCTTGCCCTGAAAACTTTGTGCTTTTCATTTTTTTTTTTTTTTCAAGCCCTTTTTATTTTCCATTTCTGGGTCAGGGGGGTGGCAATGAGAGCTGCACCCAATGCTCATAGCACCAGTCCCTCACTGATCCTCTGCAGGGGGTGAGTCCACAGGAAGATGGCTGCTCTGTCAGTGGTGAAACAGCCTTGGTCTTTCAGCGGGGGCTTCAGGCAACGTGGGGTTAAGTGTCTTGCCCAAGGACAGTAGACATCAGTGGGAGCAATTGGAGTAGGTCCCATGGTGGGAATCGAACTCACAACCTCCAGACTCAAATCGAACTCACGACCTCCAGACTCAAAGGCCACTGCTCTACCAACTGAGCTACTGTCGCCCCCCTTTGTGCTTTTATTATTTGTAAATCTATTGTTAGTTGTAGATTACATCATAAAAACCCACATACACAGTTGCCCACCTGCAGATTCGCTCCCTGATCCATTGCTTTGTTCAGGCCCTTGTGTGAGATTGAACTGGCCACTTGAAAACTCACATCTTTATAAAGTGTTTGGAGAAATCTCAGTCTTGTTTTCAGATTTGGAATAGGTTTACAGCCCCGGTATTTGATGAAAGGGCCTTGACTTCAACCTCCATTACAGACGCTACGACTTCACAAGTTGTGGGAGAACGAAAGAGACAGAACTGGGATGTAAATATATGTTTCAATCTGGAGACTCATACAGACAAAAAAAATAATATCAAAATTGCACATTGGTTGTCAAGTAATCTAACACTACATAACTTACACATATGACTCTGAGGGCAATATTTTCAAGATTACATTTATTGAAATGTGGTTAGGATTTGGCGCTTAGACCTGTTGAAAATCAGAACAGATTAAGTCGAGTCCAGAAGCACCTGGCCCTTTACTCACAGTTTCTGTTCTGACAGTTTGCTCAGCTGGGACAGAGCAGTCCTCAGTTGGTGCAGAGTTGTTCCCAAACAGAGCTTCTTCAGGATATGCATTTTAAAGACAATCGTGCATCACACTTGGCACCACATTTAAAGATCAGAGTGGATACACAATCGGAGTCTTAGTGACTTACACAAGCCCAGCTCACTTGTATATTTTGTCTTGCGTTTGTCCACTTTGTGGAGACTTTGTCCATAGACCCCGGCAGAGCGCTGCTGGACAGCAGAAGGGGAAAGAGATCATGAGATGAAATCCCCGGGGCCTAGACGCTGGTGGTGGTAGCTTAGGAGAAGTTGATCCGAAACAAGGCGGAGATGGGGAGGAGAAGGGTTGCAACATGAGTGAAGCTGCTGCTTGGATAGAGCTTCCTCAACATGAAGCTTGATGAGGGCAGTGCCTGATTGCTGCCAGGTGAGGGCAGTGTGGCACTGCAGCTGATTGACAGAGGCTGTTGCCTTTAGCAACAGTGGGAGGACTGTGTGCTGTGAGCTTAGTTCTTCCTGGCTTCCAATCTGAATCTCGGCTTTCGCTTCATATTTGCTTCGAAAAGTGTGCATGGTAATAAAAATGACATATTGGATTAAGACACTTTTCTACCTCCTCCACAGCCTAACTAACCTTTAACTTACAGGTAGATGATTTCATAGTTTGGAAAGTACCTTAAAAGCCTCCTGTGAGCTCATGTCTGACCTGTCTCCACAGAGGAACATGAATAATACACTATACTGTAGAACTGAAGTGGAGCTGGAGATGATCGACATGGTGAAGTCTGTCATCAAGAACAGAGAACCACAGAATGAGTTGATTTACTGCAGGCATGTCCAAATTAAAGGCCATGGGCCAATTGTGGCCCTCTGTGTCATTTTATGTGCCTCTTTGCCTTGTTAATCTAAAATAGTCTTTGTGATCATCCAGCCAACTTAATCTCAGCCATTTTAGACAGATACATCTTAGCCATGGACTTTGTTCGTATGTACTGACATTTCGTGTGTCACAAAATCACTCTGTTGTTTATGTCGCTGGTGAGATGGAAACATTTGTGATTCAGCCAACTCCAGCTCTGTTTTAGCTCATTCTAACGCTGAGAACAGCCCAAATTCAGATAAAACCATCTGACAACCGTCTGTCGGTCCCTGGACAAGTCTGCTGAACTAAAGAGGCCCTCTTACTAAAATGTTTGGACACCCCTGATTTACTGCAACAAGGAATCATTCTAATTATTCACTTAATCAAGACATGAACAATTGACACATGTATTTCTTTCCAATAAAATGTCCATAAATAAATAAATAAATGCAGCTGTTTCAACACACACTTAGGATTGCATTTGTTTTGTAATCAGTAATGGTTGAAAATGTGAGACAGGCTTCGTATCTGACGATGTTCACATCCAGGTTAAAAACAGTTCTGTTCCGCCATGCTGTTTGCTGTGGTGCAGTCGTCACAATTACAATCACACTTTTATTTCCAGAATCTTCTGCCTGTGACATGAATTGACCACAAATACAATCCACCTGTTCAGGTTTAGGTAAAAAATGTAAAAACAGTGTATTACGTATGACAACTTATTATTGTGTCTGGTTTAATTAGAATATTTGTTTGGTCACAAACCAGTGTTTTTCTTTGGTTTGTGAATTTTGTTTGCTCTGGTGACCAAACGAATGTCCAGGGGCATCAGACTATTGACATGAGGTGTTTTCCATACATTTACATTATTTTAGAACTTGAACAAAATAAAACCCAGTAGATCTATTGACAGAGTTTATTGTTTATTGTTAACAGGGACAATGTTCAAAACCATTTGTCGTTACAAAAAGAGGGGATGAGATTTAGCTACTTTCGTCCTTGAGCAGGTGAACACACATATATATTTACGCAGACTATTTATAAAACTTTTCTTACTTAACTCCCATTGAGTCCCAAATGTGGCACCATCCGCAGACATCTGCATGAGCCAAAACCCTCAGGTGAATGTGTTATCTGAAAAGCGGTCGCTGAAGAGGCCTGTGTGAAAACAGACGGATGTGTGTCAGAGACATGATTTTAATGAAGGAAAATCTGATTTGTGTTGACATTTACATATAAAGTTACATTCAATTGTTCTTTTTTTTTTACTGCAGTAAAACCCTTTCTACTGGACAAAGTACTACACATTTGATTGTTTAACTAATTAATGTGATGTATGATAGAAAAAAACAGACTTCTCTCCACACACACTTCATCCAGCTCATCTGGGGGAATCTCGAGGCGTTCAGCTGGCTTAATAAAATAAAAATAAAGATAATGTACAAGCATTTTTTTCACTTTTGTCTTAATGCACTGAAACAAATAGTTTAATGAAACAACAGTTAGATGCTGCTGACATTTTCATGACAAAATAAAGCAGAGATCTCCAGCCTGTAACTCGGGAGAGGAGCTCATGCCCCATTTCAGCTTTAGAATATTGGTCTTTTACAATCTGTCAAAAGACAATTATTATGCAGGGTTTGAGTTCACCTTGACAAGATTATTATTACCATAATTTAGGGAAAATATTAACTTTGGCATTTAGACTTTGGTGAAAGATTTTTAAGGAAAAAAAATGTAGTAGAAAGTAAAAAATATAAATAAACACTGGAGAGAAGGTCGCAAGCACGAGACAGATGAGGGATTTGACATTTTTGACACAAGTTATGAATTATGCATGCACTGATATTTAAAGTGTTTATCGGTCATTCCCACTCACTTATGTTTCAAAAGTTTTTCAGCATAACCTTCTCAAGTCTGTATCCTTTCAATATAAACAATAAATTAGGAACCCTTCAACTTAGCTCTGTGACTATTTACATTTGTACTTTTTTTACAGTTTCCTTTTTAGTAAAGCACTGAGTTTCCTTGTGAATGGAAGTAGTAATCTTTATTTATAAAGCGCAGACCAGAGTCAAAAGGCGCTTTACAATTGTTGTGGGCATTTCTCTCCACACAGAGATGGGAGCAAGGTCTACATATTTTTAATGGTAGGGGAAACCAGAGCACCTGGAGAAAACGTATGCAGTCACAGGGACAACATGTAAACTCCACACAGATAGACACAAGCGCTAACCACTGTTGACCCTGACGAGGCCTGTCACGATAACACATTTTGCTGGACGATTAATTGTCTCAGAAATTATTGCGATTAGCGATAATATTGTCGTTTTGAGATCATTTTCATCAAAAACAATGACAATGATGCAGGCACACCTTTTCAAAGAGAAATAAACTTTAATTTTTAAAGGCCACCGCTGGAAGTGGTTGGCGGGCTTTGATGCTAACGGAGTTAAGCTAGCGGCTTTTTGTGTAAAGTTATTCTCCAATAATGCAGCTCTGCAGCGTCTCTGTGTCCAGAGACCTTCCAGAGACTTTATATAACAGCAGTATGTGTTCACGGAGGTACGCCATAAGTTTATTTTATTATTAAACAGACTTCCGCATCGGGGAACACGCTAGAACTAGCTGCGCTAGTTTAGTCACTACTAGAGCCTGAATGAGAACTCAGGCTGGCATATGTTTACAACTACTGTGTCCCCCATTGTCAATCCTGGTTTAGTCCTGGTTTAGGTTTCAGTCTGCTCGCTAGACCGCTAATGTTCCTCTGAGCACTTTGTGGCTCTCTGACTCAGGAGAGGAAGGGAGAGAGAGAGATGGGAAAAACTAACAAGCATGCAAATGGAATTTATCGTGGCCAGAAAAATTATCGAGCTAATTTTAATTATCATGCGATTTATTGATTTATTGAATATCGCGACAGGCCAAACCCTGACTTCAAATTCTTCTTTTTTAAGTTACTAGTCACCTGTTAAGAAGATTCTTTGTAAATCCAGCTCTTAAAATAATCAATGATTCTTCAGCCCCTGGAAAAGCCGTGTTCCGTCTTCTTTTCAAAATCTGTTATCAATCTGGACAAAGCACGTTGATAATCCCGTGACTGGTACAAAGTGTTTCTTTAACATTTTTAGCCTGTTGTGGTTTTACTGCAAATGCCAAATAAACTGAATTGTATAAATTTCCAACCATTTTCATGCCTTGGAGATTTTTTTTGTTTTTGACAAATAAAAACAATAATGACACTATTTACATTGTATTTTCATTTTTAAGAGTAGTGATGATAAAAAAATAGTTAGAACATATTAGAGTCCATCAGAGGGAGGAGTTGGATTTGTTTTTCTACCCTGAGAGCTGAGGAGCTGGAAGACTGAGACACCCTCAGTGTAAGAAGGAGCGCTACCGCAGGGCCTTTATCCCCACCGCTGTCAGACTGTACAATAAGTCACTTTAAGTCATTTGCATTAGGACTGAAAAAAAAAAATCTGTTTGCATATTTAATGTACATTTCTCCTGTGTGAGATCAATAAAGTCTATCTTATCTCATCTTACCATACTTCTAAAATTACCAGCTGCAAACACAGACAGGAGATTGTAAAGAACCTCAGAAATAGCCAAAACTAATTTACTTTTGTTTTAAAAGGCATAAAACTATAACCATTGAGTGTGATCATCATATTATAACAGGACTGAGACAGTTACATTGAGCGTTGCTGGATCTAGAGACAAATCCAGGTCTGTTTTTTGAATAGGAGCAATGTTTTAACGTAAAAAAGATAAAAAAGTTGACTCTGCATGATATTTTTCTTTTAAAACAGTTCAAAATGCAATATCTGACCAGTCACAAAGCCTTGGTTGCTGAGCAGACTCTGGACGATGTTGAAACTTTGCATCATGCTCTGTTTGTGTGACTGTCACATCTGAGGGAGAAAATAACGAAAGCAGCTCTGGTTTTCAAAGAAGCATAAGGAGCACACTTTTTTTTTTTTGCCACACACGATGAAATTAATATTTGATTTGTGAAGGAACGCAGAAAAGCAATAGTGTGAGAGTAAATGAAAAAAGTAAAACCATTGAGAGTTTCCATAAACTCTGGACGGGGAAGCGCTTTGTGCATTTGTGGTTAGACATCAGTCATCTTTATGTTGATGTGACATTAATGTGAAAAGATTACGACTTTATTCTCCGAGTGCTATAAGATAAAGTCTTAAAATTACCAGATCAAAGTTATAACACTCTTTGACTTTGAGTTTAATCTCATGATATTTCGAGATTATTATCATATTTTTCCAGTATATTCTCATAATATTTTGAGTTTATTCTCATCATTTTTTTAGTTTAAAGTATATATTTTTGGACTTTACCCTCATAGAGTCTGGCAAAAAAATCGGCTCAGTCGCACTGGTTTGATGAGAACCCTATTGTAAATAATCTGTACTATGTAATCTGTGTTTTTTTTTATAATGATCTATGTAAATGTTATGTATTATTATGTCTTGGGGACCAGCTCTGCAAATGACTGTATCAATGCTTTCAAATAGACATATATAAATAAAAGAATAAATGTGGAAAACTCCGAGTATATCAGACTGTTGTGTTTCTGCTGTTTCCATCCATCTTCCTTCCATCCATCGTCAGTGTCTCATCTGCTTCCCCATCTCTTCCTGCCTTTCGCTTCACTATCTCCACTATGGCCTTTATCAGCCTGGAGGTAATTAAACCAGAGGGCCAACGCTGCCTTTGTCTGCTTGCATTAATCAGCGTGATGCGAGAGGTGCTCGTGCCGTCCACTCCAGGCGCGTGGACATCTGGAGCTGATGGGAGAGAGCTGACATTAACACGGACATAACCAAACATAATTAGGGGTTTGTCGTGTTGTTGTGACCCCAGAGAGACCTGTGTGTGGAGGTCCAGGGCGATCGCTGCTTCAACAATCTGTGAATATATGCAAATGAGCTGGACATTATTTATTCAATTGCAAAAGATACACATATTGACAAGAAGTGGTCTATCTCTCTGGTCTCCCTCTTGTCTATTTCTGGTCTATCTCTCTGGTCTCTCTAGGGCAGGGGTGCTCAATAGCTCAATACGTTGATCACGATCTACCAGTCGATTGCAAAGGATCGTATTACATAAAGAAAAATTGACGCCAGCCAATCATCCATCCCGTCTTTTGATTGATAAACAGGGCAGCCAGTCAAATGACATCTGCGTTTTTTCTGACACTGCGCATGTGCAAACAACGGCGCTCAGTGCAGCAAAGCTAAACCATAACAAGCTCGGTTTCTTCTCTTAAACCTAGGAAAGGGTATAAAAATGAGTGGGGGAGCTGCACCAAGTAAGAAGACAAAAACTTATCACTTTCATACAGAATGGGAGGAGGATTGTTTTTCACGATGACATTTTCGAAATGTGTTTGCCTCATCTGCCAGTCTATCATCGCAATACCAAAGAAGGGAAATGTGGAGCGGCCTTTTCGGACTATTCATGGAAAATACGATACCGACTTCCTGCAGAAAAGCGAGCTGAGAAAGACAAAGGTGAAGGAACTGAAATCCCAGTTGTCCGGACAGTAGTCATTTTTCACAAAACCAACTTCAAAAGCGAAAGCCACCACCGAAACATCGTTCCAGGAGAGTCACATCATCGTTAATAACAAGAAGTCCTTCCAAGACGGAGAGATGGTAAAGGAGGCATTCGTTGAAGCAGCTGACTCATTGTTCCGAGACTTTAAAAAATAAGGTAGAATTATTATCTTCGATCAAAGCTCTCCAGCTGTCAAGAAGTACAGTTACACGGCGCTGTGAAGCCATGGCTGAGGATTTCACCCAGCAGCTTTGGAAGGACATAGGAGAATGCAAGGGTTTCCTCACTGCAGTTGGACGAATCTGAGAGGGACGTGAGTGACACAGCCCAGATGTGTATTTTCATTCGTATGGTATTTAGTGATATCACTACAAAAGAACAGCTATTAACAGTATTGCACATGAAAGAACGGATGCGAGGAGAGGACATATTTCAGTCGTTTAAAAACTTTATGGAGAAAACTCAGCTCCCAGTGTACAAACTGGTGTCTATCACCACGGATGGAGCTCCCGCAATGGTTGGCCGCTTGAACGGATTTATTGCCAAATGCAGGCAGGACGATGATTTCCCGGACTTCCTAAATTACCATTGCATAATCCACCAACAAGCGTTATGGCCTAAAATGCTCAACATGAAGGAGATCATGGATGTTGCAACGAAGATCGCCTGTTCTATTCGTGCCAGATCTCTTCAAAGGCGGTTATTTCGTGCACATCTGGAGAAGGCTGACTGCGACCACTCTGAGTTGTTGCTGCACACTGACATGAAATGGCTTAGTCGAGGGAAATTCCTGCAAAGATTTTGAGAGCTCTGTCCAGAGATTAAGGAGTTTTTCCGTGTAGCTGGACATGCAGAATACACGCAACTAAATGACGGTCAGTGGCTGTTAGACTTGGCATTTTTAACTGATCTGACCAACAAGTTTCATGAGCTTAATCTAGAGCTGCAAGGAAAAGACAAAACAGTGATCAATATGATCAGCTCAGTAAATGCTTTCAAACGAAAGATGCACCATCTCTCCTCAAAGCTGCAGCGCCATGATTTGGCAAACTTCCAGAACCTGGCGTCAGAGCTGGAGATGAAAGGCCTGTGTACAACTTGACAGTGCACGCTACACAGAACAGATTAACAATTGTCTGTCAGAGTTTGACAAACGCTTTCAAGACTTTTCTTTGCTCGAGCCAGTCGCTACATTCATGTGTTATTCTTTTCGGGAAGATGCTGAGGTTGATTCACTCGCATAAAAAAATGCAACACTGTTTCACCTGAACTCTTCTGGAGTGGAAGATGAGATTTTGACACTGCAAGCCGACATTGAGCTGAAGTCATGGACAGTTCTGGAACTTACTCACAGAAGTAAAGTACCCCAACATCAGGAAATGTGCTACCTCCTTGACTGCATTATTCGGCTCCACTTATTTTTGTGAGTCAGCCTTTTCCCACATGAAGATCATTAAGTCCAAGTACCGTTCCACCATGACTGATGAACATTTGGAAGTGTGCTTGAGGCTGGCTGTCAGCAGTTCCTGTCCGGACTATGCATCCCTGGCTGATTCAATTCAGTGCAAGTCATCAGAGTAAACTCAGGTAATGACAAAGAATGTACATAGTTAATTGTTTTGTGTTGTGGTATAGTTCCTCATGCGGTTTTGCATGTATACATTGTAGATATAAAGAATCCTCATATATGTAGAAATAAATATATGTTTTGCATTTTTGTAGTTGGTAGATCATTTTGACTTGATCATTGTATAAGTAGCTTGCATGCTGAAAAAGTGTGAGCACCCCTGCTCTAGGGTTTCTCTCTGGTCTCTCTGGTATCTCTATGGTTGCTATCTGGTCTTTCTCTGGTCTCTCTCTCTCTTCTGGTCTCTTTCTGGTTTCTCTTTGGTCTCTCTCTGCTCTCTCTCTGGTTTCTCTCTGGTTTTTCTCTGGTCTTTGGTCTCTCTGCTCTCTCTCTGGTTTCTCTCTGGTCTCACTATGGTGATGGGCTTTTTGGAGAGAGCAGACAACAACACAGACATAATTAGTGCTTTGCTGTGTTGTTGTGACCCCAGAGAGACCTGTGTGGGGAGAATGAGGACAATGTCTAAACAATCTGCAGCGGTATGCAAACAAAATGGAACTCATTTATTAAAACTATTAATTTGATCGTCGGTTAAAACACATGCAAGACGATTTCGCTTTGATGAAGGCCCCAGGAACAGATGGCCTTCCAATTGAATTCTACTCAACATTTTGGATTGATATTAGGCCTCTATTCATGGAGGTGATAAGACTCTTTACTACGCAAAAGAAACTACCGAGCACTATGTACATGTCAACTATCACAGTGATCCCTAAACCAGGTCGTAATAACAACAAGCCTTCAGATTTTCGACCAATAAGTCTGATTAACTGTGATCAAAAAATCATATCAAAGGTAATGAGTAATTGTTTGGCATTGATACTACCTAATATTATACACCCTAACCAGACAGGGTTCATTGCCAATAGAGACCTTAAAACAAATACGCAAACATGCATATCTCTGGTACAATATGCAAAGAGGCATAAAAGAGATCTGACTCTGATGGCGGTTGATGCCGAAAAGGCATTCGACCGTCAGGAATGGTCTTACTTGTATAAAGTGCTCGAGACATTTAAATTCCCAGACGAATTCATTATTATGATTAAAACACTTTATGAAGCACCCCAAACTCGAATACTGTATATGTGAAGCGTCTTTGAGTGTGGTGTATTATCTAAGCCCTTTGCCCTAAGCAGGGGCACTGCCCAAGGCTCCCCCTTATCTCCAGCCCTGTTTGCCATCGCGATTGAACCCCTTGCAGAAAAGATTAGACAGACAAAAAGCGTAATTGGAATCAATATAGGTTAAAAAAAATACAAGTTAAGTTTATTTGCTGACGATCTGTTGTTTTATTTGAGGAACAGCCAATCCTCTATTCCAAGTACAATGACTATAATAAGGCAATTTTCAAAAATATCAGGATATAAAATAAACATGGAAAAAACTGAAATTTTTATCAATCAACCAAAATCAAGAACAAATGGAACAATTAAAACAATTTAAGGTACAAACTAAGATTAAATACTTAGGCTGCTATATAAGCGCTGATAAAAAAAAAAAAACATTGTTTAAGAATAACTTTCAAGGGTTAAAAAATGAGTTTAAACATAGTCTTGATAAGTAATCTGACCTAAGGCTAAACTTAATTGGCAGAATAAATGTAATAAAAATGATATGGCTTCCAAAGTCTTTGTATATCATTCAATGGATACCTTTGACTCCACCGAAAACATTTTATAAAGAAATAAATTCAAAGATCTCATCTTTTATTTGGGCTCGCAAAACTCCTAGAATTAAAAGGAACATATTATTTCTTCCCAAACACGAAGGAGGGTTAAGCCTCCCTGATATGGAGCTGTATCAGACTGCAGCAAAGATGTTCTATATAGATGGCAAGGCAAGGCATGTTTATTTGTATAGCACAATTCATACACAAGGCAACTCAAAGTGCTGAACAAGATAGCATTAAAATCATAAATAATCACAGAACATTAAAAAGAAAGATAAAAATATAAAATCCCTCAGTTGTATGCACAGTTAAACAGAACTGTCTTTAACCTGGTTTTAAACATTGTCAGAGAGGAGGCCTGTCTCACATCTTCAGGAAGAATGTTCCAGATTTTAGCAGCATGAATCTGAAAAGCAGCCTCCCCATGTTTAGTTCTGACTCTGGGCACTAACAGGAGTCCAGTCCCTGTGCTCCTCAGAGTCCGGGCTGGTTCATATGGGACTAACATGTCACTAATATATTTTGGTGCGAGGCCATGGAGAGACTTGTACACAAGCAAAGCTGTTTTAAAGTCTATACATAGTTCCCACATGACGTCACTACATACGGGGATTTGCCGACCCGGCGCCATTTGTCTTGGCATGCTGTGGGCAAAACAATAGAAAAAGAAGCTGAAACGTGTTAATGTCGTGATAAAGTTGAAAATGGTCATCTCCTGCTGGGTCAATGGATGTTCAAATCGTGCCGGAGGTTCCGTTAAACTTGGATTTTACAGTATACCCATCATTAGACTTCATGAATGTGAGAAGACTAAGCTTTTGTCAGAACAACCACGGAGGTTATGGCTTGCGAAGATAAACAGGCAAGAAACTCCCTCAAAACACGCAAGAATATGCTCGGGAGCACTTTGTGTCAGGTGCGTATCGTATCTTATAATGTGTTGACAGACGTAATTTACTCAGTACTAACTTGTGTATGCTGATATCTGGTAACTTGAGAGTTTCATTATTTAGCGTTAGATTACTTTATTATGAGGAGGATCGGTGTCGCGTCCGAGGCTCTCGAGGGCAACGTAAATGTATTAAATAGATAATAATAGTTCTATGGTGGGCTAAAACAATGTTCACAAACAGCATTGCTTCTGTAAAAAGATCTGTGTCATAAAATAAACTGCTCTTTACGCCTGGAAAAATCAGTTGCCCACCATTCACCAAAACATACGGTCAAAAACGCGGAAATAAACAATAACAGCAATCCAGAGTGTCCCGTGTGGCATTAGCATTAATTAAATTAATTGTTAATATAATTAAAATAATTAAATGGAGCTCCAACTGGTATTAAATCAAAAGGCTTTGAGAAATGTTTGCATTGCTTGTTAATTTTTGCTGCATAATTTGATCAAATATGTAAAACATGTCCGTAGCACGTTAAACTGTGGTGCCATTGTATTAATATACAATTATTTGCTCAAAAGTTGCCCTTTTTTTTCCAATTTGCGTTTGAATATCTACATTTATTCTCATTCTTCTGTTTAATGGAATGCACAAACACAGCAGCGTGCCATCAAAGATGGCGTCTCCGAGGAGGTCATGTGACATTCATTGGTCTGTGGGAACTATGTATTCTCTGAGCCACAGGAAGCCAGTGCAGAGACCTGAGGACCGGACTAATATGGTCGTACTTCCTGGTTCTAGTCAGGACTCGAGCTGCTGCATTTTGAATGTACTGCAGCTGTTTTACAGCCTGTTTGGACAGACCTGTGAGCAGGCCATTGCAGTAGTCTAACCTACTGGAGACAAATGCATGGATAAGAATCTCCAAGTCTGCTTTAGACACTATGTTTTTGATCCTGGAAATGTTTTTTAGATGGTAAAAAGCTGCTGATGTTACTGATTTGATGTGGCTATTAAAATTTAAGTCTGAGTCCAGTATTACCCCTAGATTTCTGACCTTGTTTGAAGGTTTTAGGGAGAGAGACTGTAGATGACAGATGACGCTCTCTCTTTGTTTCTGGGGACCAAAGACAATCATTTCAGTTTTGTCTGCGTTTAGCTGAAGGAAGTTGTTTTGCATCCACTCACTGATCTGTTGGATACAGTGAAGGAGTGAGTCCACTGGTCCATGTTCTCCTGCAGTCAGTGAGACATAGATCTGAGTGTCGTCTGCATAGTTATGATAGGAAACTTCGTTTCTGCGTATTAACTGACCTAACGGCAGCATGTAGAGATTGAAAAGAAGAGGTCCCAGGATCGACCCCTGTGGTACTCCACAGGTCAGGGCCATATGATCTGAGACACAGTTTCCAATCTCCACAAAGTACTTCCTGTCTTCAAGGTAAGACCTAAACCAACTTAGGGCGGTGCCAGCGACGCCAACCCAGTTCTCTAGTCTCTGTAAGAGGATCTCATGGTCGACAGTGTCAAAGGCAGCACTCAGATCTAACAGGATTAGGATTGAGACTTTGCCTGCGTCAGTGTTTAGCCGGATATCGTTTGTAACCTTGACGAGAGCAGTCTCAGTGCTGTGGTGGGGTCTAAAGCCGGACTGAAACATATCAAATGAGTTGTTGATTATAAGAAATCTATTTAGCTGTTGGTAGACAACTTTTTCAAGGACTTTCCCCATAAATGGCAGATTTGAGATGGGACGGTAGTTGTTAAGTACCGTAGCATCTAGACTGCTCTTTTTAAGCAGGGGCCTGATGACTGCAGTTTTCAGGGCCTTTGGGAATATTCCAGAATGAAGGGACATGTTTACTATCTGTGTGAGTGAAGGTAACAGACTGCTCAGAACAGACTTTAGAAATCTAGTGGGTAGTACATCCAGGCTGCATGTGGAGGCGCTCAGACTGGAGATTATCTCTTGGACAGTTTGATCATTTACAGGTGCAAAGTAAGTTAGCTCAAAGAGCCTTTTAGGCTGTTGGATGGTTATCTGTGGATTGGAGACAATGGCGTTTTTGATGCCTTGAACCTTGTCATTGAAAAAATGTGCAAACTCATTACATTTACGTTTGGAAGTTAGCTCTAATGGCATCTGAACAGGGGGGTTTGTTAATCTATTAACTGTTGAAAACAGAACACGCAGATTGTTGCTGCAGCCTTCAATCATTTCAGAAAAATACCTTTCTCTCGTACTACGTAGCACCTGGTTAAACTCGCACAACTTATCTTTGAAGATCTCGTAGTCAACCTGGAGGTTGGACTTGCGCCACTTCCGCTCGGCCCTCCGGCACTCTCTCTTTTGTGCCCTGACCGAGTCTGCTTTAGTCCACGGCGCCTTCTGCTTATTTTTCACTGTTTTAACCTTCACAGGAGCGATGGTGTCCAGAACATTCAAAACACTAGAGGTGACAGAGTTAAACAGTTCATCTACAGTAGAATACGATGCATTCTCAAAGTTTATCATTCCCATAAATAGTTCACCCGTATTTTCATTTATGTGTCTTCTTCGTACAGTTGCAGAGTCCACTGGTGGTTTGTTAGTGAAACACATGTCAAAAAATACACAAAAATGATCCGAAAGCGCAACATCGACCACGTTTACATTTGAAATATTCACCCCCTTAGTAACTAACAGGTCTAGAGTGTGCCCTCTGCTGTGGGTGGGGCCACTCACATGCTGAGTGAGACCAAAAGATTCAAGAACAGAACTCAGCTCTTTTGCCTTTCTGTCAATAACATTATCCACATGAATATTAAAATCCCCTGTAATAACTAAGCTATCAAAATCTGTGCATAAAACTGAAAGAAACTCCGTAAAATTATCAATAAATCTGTGACATGACTGCGGTGGCTTGTATAGGACAATGAAGAGTATTGGACTAGATTTTTTTGTTGTATTTTAAAAGACACATATTCAAAAGACGGAAACTTCCCAAGAGACATTCTATGGGAGACAAAGTGGTCTCTGAAAATGGCAGCTAAGCCTCCTCCTTTTTTGTTTCCCCGTATTTCAGATTCAAATTTGAAATTTGGTGGTGATGCTTCTATTAAAACTGCATTTGCTGTATTTTGGTCAAGCCATGTTTCAGCCATGAACATAAGATCTAGATTATAAGAACAAATAAAATTATTGATTAAAAAAGACTTGTTACAAAGAGATCTGACATTTAGCATAGCAAGTTTCAAAGTTTCAGTATCAGCGGTTGTGGTCGGCTGATTCTTACACGGAACAAGAATTAGATTTTCCTGATTAGACTGATTAACTTCAGATGTTTTTTCTGTAATGTATTCTTTGTGTTATCACTAAAGGAATGGCACAGGTGGCTTCATGACAGGGCCCCAGCCGGGTCTCTCCTCTAACTAGACTGCCAGTGGCTGCGAAGCAGAGACCCTGTGCATCCTAGTGCTTAGAGAGAAGAGGGGAAGGGGAAGGTGGGGGAAGAGGATGGAGAGGCAGGTGGTTCTTGGGAGTTGGACGGGGGGGGGTTGAAGGTGGATGGGTTTTTGGTGATGGGTTAGGGGAGGGGCAGGCTGAGTTGGGTGGTGGACGAGGGGGGAGTGGAGGTGGAGGGTTTCTTGGTGCTGGGTTAGGGGGGAGGTGGGCTAAATGAGCAGGAGGGGGGGGGTGGAATACTTATGGGGTTAGAGGAGGGACGGGTGGATTTTGTGGGAGAATTTGAGTTGGACGCCCTAGGTAGCTTTGGAGGTACGTATGGGGAGTGGTGTTGAATGTTAGATAGGACTCTTGATCTGGCTACAGTGGGTGTGAGAGGAATAGTCTTCATCGCCGATCTTATTATGCCTGCCGAGTGTTCCGGTAATTCCAGTAGTGAAGGCGGGGATAGAAAACAAAGGGAAAGGTCGTCCTCATTTTCCCTAGATGGAATGGATGTAGCGGGGGGGGACCCAAGCCGGGTCCATGGAAGGTGATGAGGGAGTCTTTGGTGGAGACAGAGGTGGTTGAGGAACCCCCAGTACAGGCCTGACTGTAGCCTGGAGCAGTGGGGGAAGCTTCACGGGAGCTGTAGGTGGGGAAGGTGCTGCTGAAGATGATGGAGCAGCCACTGCTGCTGCTGTATCCACTGCTGCTGCTGAAGATGATGGAGCAGCCACTGCTGCTGCTGAAGATGATGGAGCAGCCACTGCTGCGGCTGTATCCACTGCTGCTGGTGGTGCTGTATATGCTGATGGCGCTGATGAAGATGTGGCAGCTGCTGATGATGCTGGTGGTGGAGGCGTTGAGCTCTTTCCAGGGCTTAAAGTTTTCCGGCACCGTGCCGGAAATCCGGCGTGAGGAAAAAAAAAAAAAAAATTCCTTTTTTTTTTTTTTTAATATATATATAAATAAATAATGATTGCTGTCATTTGAAAAAGGTTCAAGTGTGTTCTACCAATTGTATGAAAGGATTGCATGTGTATAGCGCAGGGATTAAAGAGTTCCGTCTAAGTGACGGATTTCCGTCAAATGAAATTGGTCTGAAAAAAAAACAAAATATATAATAATAATATAATACACACAATGAAATGGTTAATTATAACAAAATATATAGTAATACGTGTGAATCTGTTGTATATATCTAGATATATATTAATAATTTGAATATAATTGTATTTATATGTATATAGAAATAAAAAGTAATATAATCACGAGTGGGCCTTGAACGTGCCGTGGCTAGCTACATGAGCGCTCCGTAAATGATTCAAGGCAATGGGACGTAGCCAAGTTAGCGATGGTAACACGGAGGTGAAAGTTTCTGAAAAGTGCACGGAGCTTTTGAAAAGGAGAAGAGGACAAGGAAAATGTAATCCCGAACGGAGCAATAACAGCCAGCAGCCCGCGGACTGGTAAACTGGGCGCGTTATCAGAGGAAAGGTAGGACATAATTAACGTTTACCAAACGCAATGCTTTTTTATTTAACGGAATGTACAATATGTACTTTGCTGTGACTGGGAATGGGGACAAGCATGTCTTGGTGAGCTTTTGATAATATCTTGGTGGCGATCCCCATGCAAAACTGCGTGATAAAAAGAGCCAATCAACGAGAGCGAACGGAAGAAACTCGCAGAAGAAAGGTGTGTGTTAGCAGGTCTTATATTCATTCATCAAAGCTAGCCTAGCATGCACGCACAATCACAATCATGGATCGTTGTTTATGGAAGAAGGAGCTGTATAAGTTGCTGTTGATAACGGAGTGAAAAATAAATGGAGGTGGGCATGGCTGGATGAGGTGGAGACGATGGGATTCTGTTGCTTCATGGTGCAAAAAGATGAAGGTGTCCGGTGCTTGTTCGTACTTCGCTATTATTATTTTTTTATATGGGAGTAATGAGAAAACAAATCAAACAGCTTTGGATTCACCACCAGCTCAAAACTGCGCACTTGGCAGCTGTCCGTGCACTTTCCCACACTTCTTTACCTGGTGCATCAGATTCAGCGACAACTGAGACTAGGCTTGCTCTGGTGGACTGTGTCTGTGACCTAAAACTATCTGTGGCTTTATCGCAGAAAATAACCTGTCGTTCAGAACCATCACTACCGCTGGTAGATTTAATTCTCATTAATCATTTGCAGTTGATAAAACTGCGCTGTGCACTAGCACCAAGTTGATAGGGAAACCTTTTTCTTAAACATTGAGTGTCCACAAACAAATGTGGACAGAATTTTGAATGTCCTTTTTAACATGTTGGGCGGAGGGTTTAATGAGGAGGCTACTTTGTCTGAACAATTAAATAGAGGGAAAAAACCGCATGGTCCAGAGGAGGAAGCAGCTGGTGCAGAGGAGACTTGTCTGGCTGGTGCGGTGGGGCTGCAGCCTTTTTATCATCTCCTCTGGACCAGCCAGACAACTCTCCTCTGCACCAGCTGCCTCCTCCTCTGGACCAGCCAGACAACTCTCCTCTGCACCAGCTGCCTCCTCCTCTGGACCAGCCAGACAACTCTCCTCTGCACCAGCTGCCTCCTCCTCTGCACCAGCTGCCTCCTCCTCTGCACCAGCTGCCTCCTCCTCTGGACCAGCCAGACAACTCTCCTCTGCACCAGCTGCCTCCTCCTCTGGACCAGCCAGACAACTCTCCTCTGCACCAGCTGCCTCCTCCTCTGGACCAGCCAGACAACTCTCCTCTGCACCAGCTGCTTCCTCCTCTGGACCATGCGGTTTTTTCCCTCTATTTAATTGTTCAGACAAAGTAGCCTCCTCATTAAACCCTCCGCCCAACATGTTAAAAAGAAAGCATACAGATAATTCACACCCTAAACAAAAGAAAAAGAAATGAATATTTCAAACAGTACTGTTAGCATTTGTGTTGTTTTGTAATGTTTTACCAAATCAAAGTCTATTGAAAGTTAACACAGGTGCTTTATGAAGACACACAGCACAAAGCTCATTTGCACTTTAGTTTCATTTATTTGTGTTGAAAGCTAAATGTTTAATAAGTAGAATTTAAAAGTTAAGGTTTATTTATATGTTTAAGGTTGAATCTGGAAGTGTTCTTGTTGCCTGATCCAGTGTTTTTAGTTTTTGTATGTCATATCTGATGTCTAGTTTGGATGTTTAATCAGTTTACAGTTTACACATAAAATGTTAGTAATAACATCAATAATAATAAAAAAAAAGAAAATAGTATATTCACTTACTGTGATGTGGTATGTTTTTTTTTTTTTTTTACATTATCACACAAATCCAAACTAGGGGTACTTGCAGAAAGGTCTTGGCAAGGTGAGGCTTTACATTTAAGTAACAATTCAATAGTCAGATGATGTATTTATTGCCAACAACTGATGTTTATAATAAACATCAGTTGTTGGCAATAAATAGATATAAATTATATGTATGAGCGTATAAAGGCGCTTATAAAAAACGCTTATTAGTGATCATTCTATGATTCATATAGATGGTTCAGGCTCAGGAATTTTTTCAACTTTAACCCATGTCTTTCGGAGCCGTGGAGGTGTTGAGTTCTTTTGGAACCTTGGAGGTGTTGAGTTCTTCTTGAATCGTGGAGGTGTGGAGTTCTTTTGAGGCGGTGGGGGTGCAGAGACCTCGGGAGTCGGTGGAGATGGTCGTGATGTCTGTGCCCTTTGCTTCTTCTTTCTCCCTTTCGACGGCTGCACGCGCTGCGCAGGCTGAGGTCTTAGGGCAGATGCAAAGTTATTCATCAGCACTTTTACTCCGTAGTTGTTCAGATGTGGGCCTTTTTCTTCAAAAAGCTCGTGCCTATTCCAGAACAGGTTAAAGTTTTCAATGAAGCCAAGTCCTCTGCGTGAACACTCATTGAGTAGGAATGTATTTAGCTGATACAGACGGCTAAACTTCTCAATTTTTCCATCTATATTTGGAAGTGGGCCACTAAGGAAAATTGTTATGTCCATTTTCTTGAGGTCATCCAGTAACAGCGTTAAATCCATTCGTAACTTCTCGCTTGCCTTCTCATAGATATCTACCGCCCCCGTGTGGATCAATAATGTACGCACACCACTGTTCTCAGATAACACTTTAGGCAGAAGAGACCTTATCTCAGCAACTTTTGCAGAGTGAACTGAGATAGTGAGCATGGACTCCATGTTTACATTTTTCACCGAACCATCTCCGATAAGGACACAGTTTGTCCTTGGTGGAGGCGCTGCAGTTGTTAGCGGCTTTGTTGTTTCAGAAAGGGGTAAAAAGCGGTTTGAAGTCTTCAGAACATTTAGTTGTGGCCTTATTTCACTCCTATTGTCATTCTTAGCTTTGTCAACTTTGGGTTTAGCTCCACAATAGTTCCAATAATTCTCATTGTTGATTTTGGGAAAAGAAATGACGTCATAACTTACATTTCCAGTCTGTCCATTCATCCCATTTTCACTCATTGGAAGAGTCGGGTTAAGTCCCATTTCTGTTTCCACAATAGATATCCGTGTTTGAAGAGATTTGAGCTGATTTTCCAAAGCACAACAGCCGTCGCAGACGTTTCTCCGTCTCTTTCGTCCCGACATGACTAAAGTTGATAAATTCCACAAAGCTGAAGTGTGTAGAAGGAGTAATCCTCGTTTTGTAAATAAAATGATTAAAGGAGAAACAAAAAAATGTAAATAAAATGATTCAAGGAGATTAAAAGGCGAAGCAAAAGCAGAGCCGAGAGACACACGACTGCTCTCTTCAAAGGCAGGAAGCCGTGCTTCCTGCCTTTATGGTATGGTTAATGGTATCATTAACCACACTAACGAAGATCCATGGATTGAAATAGAGAATTACCAATTACAACCGGGAAATTTGTTATCAGCATTATTCTCTGAGAAAAAAGTAAAGGGCAATAACCCCTACTCATATATAACCCTTCTATAAAGATTCAAGGTACCACCCTAAGATGGGAAGCTTGGATGCAAAGTGGCATTAAAGCTTTATCTGATATAATAACCTCCGATTACTCCCTTTGATGATCTTCAGGTGAAATTCAAACTTAATAACTCTGAAGTATTAAAATATATGCAACTGAAAAACTGGATAAAAGAACATTGCGACACTAAGATGTTAGTCCCAGAAAAATTAAGACAAATATTTTAACGAGACAAACAGAAGAAACGTATTTCTACCCCATACCAATTGCTTATCACACCTAAGAGCAGTAAGGATCTTTTTAAGAAAATATATGAAAACTGGAACAAGGACATGGACATGAACAGTTCTGATACTGAAAAAAAATGGAAAGATGGATTACGGCTCACATACTCCGCCACCACCAATAAAAACCTCAGATTGATCCAATATAAATTAATGACTAGAATGTACTATAGTAGAGATAGAATACATACATTTGATTCCTCATCTGCTCGCACATGTTTGAGATGCGATGAGAGGGACTCGCTCATCCATGCTTTTTGGTATTGTGAGAATTATACGAAGATCCCGGACAGCCATTGAAACATGGCTTTGTAAGCAGAAATTTGTCCTTACGCCTAAAGTTTGTCTACTTCAGAACATGGACAAAGTTAGATATCCAATGGGATGGCAAATAATTGTTTCCTCACTGGTTTACAAAAAATAATCCTACAAAACTGGAAAAGCAGAGACGTTCCAGGATTAGATAAATGGAAGTCCTTCTTAAAATATTATTTAAGCCTTGAAAGAACCCTGTCAGCGGAAGAAAATAACCATGTACAATTTAACTATGTATGGGGAACAATTTATGTTTCCCTATAATCAGCCCAACACTGTCCATATATTTAAAGAATAAAAATAAAATCAATTTCAAACATAGTCAGACCTATTGAAGGAGTGGAGCACCAGGAGTGAGTTGAATGAGAATAGGAGTGAATGTCTTCTTTATTGTCGGTGTCTTGTACGTCTGTGTCTTGCCTGTCTGTCTTTGTATGTGCCTCGTCTGTCTGTGTCTCATCTGTCTGTCTTTGTACAGTATGTGCCTCGCCTGCGGTATTTGGCAGTTGCCGCTTTCCTCGTCACCTGTTCGAGGTTGCCATTTGCCTGTGGTATACCGAGATACTTGTAACTGTCCTCAACGTCTGCTATTGTTCCTTCTGGGAGTGACGTCCCTTCTGTGTGGACTACCTTGCCTCTCTGAGTCACCATCCTGCTACATTTCTCGAGTCCGAATGACATCTCGATGTCATGGCTGTAGATCCTGGTGGTTTGGATCAGAGAGTCGATGTCTCTCTCGTTCTTGGCGTACAGCTTGATGTCATCCATGTAGAGGAGGTGACTGATCTTTGCTCCGTTCCTGAGGCTGTATCCATAGCCAGTCTGGTCAATCATTTGGCTTAGAGCAGGGGTGTCAAACTCATTTTGGTCCGGGGGCTACATACAACCTAATTGGATCTCAAGTGGGCCGGACAACACTGCATGAAAAGTGTAATTTTTGTCTCTTTTCGGCCCTGTATATTACTGTGAAACTTCTGGGATTCGGCTGTTGACGGTAGTTTGTTGTCCCCTCCTCCCTCCTCCACAGGAGGCTTTAACATGTAAATGGAAATGCTGTGAGCTATACAAATGCTAATCAGGGTTGAGGGGGAGCACAACTTTGCTGTGTAAGTGCTCATCAAAGGATATATGTATGTACAGTACAGACCAAAAGTTTGGATGTTTTATTTTTTTTCATGACTATGAACATTGTAGATTCACACTGAAGGCATCAAAACTGAATTATGTACATACCTAAAAGAAAAGGTAATCAACTGAAAATATGTGTTATATTCTCGGTTCAAAGTAGCACCATATATATATATATATATATATATATATATATATATATATATATATATATATATATATATATATATATATAAACATATACATACACACAAACGGCTGTTGGTGTTATCATCACTCTCTAGTAGAGCCCTGCACGGGCCTATTATCTGGGCCCGAGCCCGGCCCTGGCTCCAGGGGGTCAATGGATTGACAAATTGTTGCAAAAACTCTTTTAAACCACTAAAGTTGGCGTACATACTTCTACTGTTGAAATGTATTATTGATAATTTTCCTGCAGTGTTTGTTTTTATTAAATTCATCCTGTGTGAAGTAATTACAATTCCAATCAAATGTAGACAACAAATTGTTGTCCGGGTCAATATCTGATAAATGTTGTGAGTCCATGTACTTAAATGTTTCCAGTTCCATTTGTTAGCTGCAGCATGTCCAGATCATTGTTGTTTGATTGTTCAGGTGTATCAGTCATGTTCACCATATAGTTCTCCAAGTATGATATAGTGTTGATACCTTTTTAACTGTTGAATTTGTCCAGCTCTTCTTTCCTTCTTACGACCAGCACCTTTGCATCTGGGGACCCATTTAGTTTTATAAAGACCTTACAGTTTGAAAACCCAAGTGTGCTGAATCTTCTGTTGTTTTTTCAGTTGTCTGGCGATGCGTGCAATGTCTGAGTTCTTTTTGGTTAAATGTTCATTTATGAAGACATTTGTTCCTTTGAGTTTGCGTCCTTGCTTAAGTAGCGCTACCTTGTTCTTTCTGCTCACAAACCTCATGATGACGGCTGGGCGCTCGTTGTCAGTGTTGCCAACTTAGCGACTTTGTCGCTAGATTTAGCGACTTTTCAGCCCCTATAGCGACTTTTTTTCAAAAAAGCGACTAGCGACAGATCTAGACAAAGCATTAAAATCATTAAATGTTGTTGATGTTGAAATTATCTTTGTACATTTGTAGTTCTAAACATATTTAGGGTGCTTTTTACTCACTTTTGTCTCTCCCACGACGTTATTCCTCTCTCCTACAGCGTCCGTTACAGTTATTTGCAAATTGCCAATTATGCAAATTAGGCGATGACGTCATTTAGCGACTTCTAGCGACTTTTGGGACAGCCAATAGCTACTTTCCTTACTGAGGAGTTGGCAACACTGCTCGTTGTTCCGGGAGGGCAAGGGATGGCAAGCCTCAACGTGGTCCAGGTCCAGCTCTATCCCCCTGGAGTGGAGGTAGGAAGCTACCTGCTGCTCCACGGAGGCAGTCTCGTCCTCACTGGGCTGCCCACCGATCGCGTCAGAGGCCACCGCGCGCGCGTACGAGCGCGGTTTGGTTTTAATTCCAGAAATAATTAGGTCGTTAATCCGACTGTACTGCTCCATATCGTCAACTCGCCGCTCCAAATCCTCGATGCGGCGGTCCTTCTCTTCATTTTGGATGCGCAGGGTGTTAACCAACTCCAGCAGTGACAGGAGTTGGGCCTGCTGCGTCCTGACAGCTGTCATTTCCCCGGTAAGGAAGTCAAGTGAGGATTTGATTTCCTCAAAATCCTCCGGTGTCGGGCCTTTCTTAGGCGGCATGGTTTATTAGATTGTTTTAGCGCAACGTAATCCAAATATTGGAGAAGATCTGTACGCAAGAAGCCGCTAGCATAGCTCTGTTAGCATCAGAGCCGGCCGGCTACTTCCGGTACTTCCGGCTCGCGTCAGGACGTTCTGGTGTGAAGTCCTATGCGTCTGAAAACTAGAGAATGCACTTCTGGTGAGCGGGGCTTCAGCGTTTGAGCGTTTGCGGTCTGAATGAACCACAACACACCAGCACCAGCAGCAGCACCAGTAGCAGCACCAGCAGCAGCACCAGTAGCAGCACCAGTAGCAGCACCAGCAGCAGCACTCAAAACTCCTGTGGTAGTTTCAGTGACACCACACATGAATATGCAACATCAGTAACATCAGTCTCTCATCAATGGCAACATGTTGGTAAAAGCGAGTGGTTTCAGCAGTGGCGAGCCTGTATGAGAGTTTTAACAACTCTCTCTCACTGTGCGGGTGCGAGGCTAATGCTAATATAGCTTGTCTTTACAGCAGTCAGCAGCAGCACTAACCTCTCGCTCTGGGCACAAACCATGGATGTATTATAATAACTGGATAGGGTATTACTAGCTTGTAGCTGAATAACCCATGTGCTCAGGGGATTCTCGCGGTACTGCAGACTGAACCAGACTAAATTCACGTGGGCTACCCAGAAATTTTCCCCATAGAACTCAATGCATATTAAAACAGCTCAACCTCAGCTGACAGAGAACCTACAGCTTTCATAAAGGTTGGATTTTGTGGGGATTGTGGGGAACTTTTTTTCTTCTTAAATCCTTCAGTTTTCTTCAAATCTACACTTTAGTGCCACAAACTCTGCTCGTCTGGCTCTCGCTCTAACTCCCGCTCTGATGCACCGCTCTGATTGGTCAGAGCGCGGTCGAGCCCCTCTGTGCACGTGCGTGAGACCCGGTGTGAGACCCACACACGTGTATTTAACCAGAACCGGGAGGACCAGACGATGCCCAAATACAGGCGAGTTTCCCATAGATCTTTGCGAGTTCCAGGCGACTTCTGCTAATCTTTCAGCCCCCATGCCGTCACAAAGCGCCACTGAGCACAACCATTCATTTGAATAGGGCGCCATCTTGGATCGCCGGGGCTTGGCACAAACAGACTGCTCTGTCTTAAGGGCCAGACATGTTTAACGTCTGTCTTCTCAATTCTCCGCTCAAAGTGCCGTATTTTTCGCCGAGTCTCGTAGTTTAAGATGATATTCCTTCAGCACCGCTCTGGTGGAGCCACTACAGACGCACTGGACTCGCTGCTGAGTGCGGCGCTGTGGCGTCGCTGATTTAAAACAAAAAAAAATTAATATCATTTTACATAAATGAGCCGCGGGCCGTGTCAAATCTCTTGGCGGGCCGTGTCAAATCCGTGTCATTCATAAGGCCCGCGGGCCGTATGAATGACACCCCTGGCTTAGAGGGTTCAGGCCTATGCAGAACAGTAGTGGGGACAGAGCATCTCCTTGGTAGATACCACATTTGATGGTCACTTGTGCAAGCGGCTTGCCATTTGCCTCAAGAGTGGTCTTCCACATCCCCATTGAGTTCGCAACACATTTCCTTAGAGCCCTGTTGATATTGTACAACTTCAAGCATTCCATGATCTATGTGTGTGGCATTGAGTCGTAGGCTTTCTGGTAATCAATCCAGGCTGTGCACAGGTTGGTGTGTCGTGACCGGCAGTCTTGGGCGACAGTTCTGTCAACCAGGAGCTGGTGTTTGGCTCCTCTGGTGTCTCTACCAATGCCCTTCTGTGCTGTGCTCATGAATTGTTCCATATGCCCACTTATCTTAAGCCTGGTTCACACGAGACGATTTTAAAATTGTCGGCCGATTTTTCTCCGTGTTAGACCCCACACGGGGAGATTAAAAATCCTGCGTCTAACCACTTTGGTCGTGCAGTGTGTGGTGCGTAGCCACACGGCAAGATCACGCAAGCCACAAACATCACACACGAACCGACACCCCCCCCCCGAGCATTCCCAGGTCAGACGGATATCTCACAAAATCTCTCGAGATCAAGCGTGACTTCAGAGTAAACAGTCATGGCGGACGAAGAGGATGCAGTGGCGATAGTGTGCAGTTTGTTGTTAACAGAGAAGAGACGTAATCCAAAGAAAAGGCAATGGTCAAAGCCATGCTGCTGTGTTTTGGTTTTTTTCCGGTGTTTCCTCACCGGCTTGTCACCTCGTCTTCTGATTGGCTACACGCCGTAGTCATGGCAACGCGCTCGCCTGTCCTCGGAGGACACCACACACGACAAGAAATCGGGCCAAAACAATCCAACATGTTGGATATCCCCGATTTGAGATCGGGAGCAGTCCCGATGTCCTTCCGAGCGACGAGTGCAGTCTTAACACACCACACACGGCAGGATAATCTGTAAGATTTTGTTACGGAAATCGGAGCGTTTCTTAAGATTGTCGTAAGGGGTAAATCGGGTCTAAATCGGCCTAAATATCCTGCCGTGTGAACCAGGCTTTAGCCGCAATGATGCCTGACATGAGCTTCCATGTTGTGGAGAGACAGGTTTTTGGCGGGTAGTTGGAGGGGACTGCACCCTTCAAAATGCAGCAGCTCGAGTCCTGACTAGAACCAGGAAGTACGACCACATTAGTCCAGTACTCAGGTCTCTGCACTGGCTTCCTGTGGCTCAGAGAATAGACTTTAAAACAGTCTCTCCATGGCCTCGCACCAAAATATATTAGTGACATGTTAGTCCCATATGAACCAGCCCGGACTCTGAGGAGCACAGGGACTGGACTCCTGTTAGTGCCCGGAGTCAGAACTAAACATAGGGAGGCAGCTTTTCAGATTCATGCTGCTAAAATCTGGAACAGTCTTCCTGAAGATGTGAGACAGGCCTCCTCAATGACAATGTTTAAAACCAGGTTAAAGACAGTTCTGTTTAGCTGTGCAGTTTCCAGCCTGTATATATATATATATTAAATATATATAATATAATATATATATATAATATATATATATATATAATATATATATATGTATTAAACTCAAAATGGAACAAACAAAACAGTATTTTTCAAGTTTATATTTCACTTGCAGTGGAATGAGTCATGAAGAATTTGAGTTGAGTTGTATTGAGTCATAATCACTGCAGACCGCTCGCAGCTTAGATTGCACCACGATGGAAAAACAACGTGGATAATTTCTGGATTTATTTCAGAGTAATTGCAAGAAAGTTTATAACTTAATTTCATCACTTATAATGGATGGTTTTACTCTCACACTTATATTCTACAAACTCGCAATGGTGCTTTGGGTTTTTGTGGAGATGTTTTTTGCTCACAGGAATGACAAATGTGTATATTTCTTTTGGCTGTGATAATAAACTTTGCATTTTTATATTTGAGTACTTTTACAAACCAAACTTTCTCTGTTAAAACTTCAAGTTGTGTTGAAGGCCAGTGCAAAACCTGTAACTATGCTGTTATACAAGGATGTATGAGGCACGCGGGTCATTATTTGCTTTTCACTGTCTCTTAAATGTCCAAAATGTGCACCTGATTCATCTCTGGACACAGATGCACTCCCAATTCATGTGGTTTTATTCCTTTAGCTTGAGTCTGTCTGAATCCAAAGGGCAGACTGATCTGGAACTCTGGGACAGAGACTGTACTCGATGAATCGAGTACAGTCACGAATCTCTGCGAGGCCACATTCAATGCTGTGGATGTGATGTCTTTGTTGTTGTCACGTTTTTAAAAAGTAAGTAAATACTTTACTTTAAGTAAAAAAATTCTATACTGCAAAATATGATATAATTTAATAAACAATAATCCAAAGACAACACCCAACTCGAAGTAAAAGACAGGAACAAAGGACAAGGACAAATATAAGATCCACGGAACAAACACTCAATGAACTGACGACAAGAGGGAAAAAACACAGGGACTTTAAGTAAGTACTTTATTTATATTGCGCATTTTTACAGACCAAGGTCACCCAAAGTGCTTCACAATGTTCAGAGTTCAAATATTGTTCCATTCTCTCCACACACGGTGATGACAGAAGCGAGTCGCCAAACACACTGGAAAATCAAAGCCCCAACCGACCGGGATCGGAACACAGGACCTTCTTGCTGAGAAGCGAAAGTTCTATCCACTCAACCACCGTGTCGCCAACTGGGAGACACAGGTGTAACCAGTGGGAACGGGTCCATGAGCACGTGCACTGCCACTGACATGCTTTCAATATCACTTTGAGCCGGTGGGGGTGTACCCAGAAAAAGAATTACCCAATGCTTATGGCGTCTTCTTTCCTCTTGAAAATGACTCTCCTGGATGGCCCAAACGTCTGCTCAATCCCACGTTCCAGATGTGTGTCAATCCTGAGGGGAGTATTTATTTTTGCACCAGCCTAGTTTAGATGCTGTGGACTTTTGAATACACTTGCAAAATGAATTGGAGCTGGTGCCGGCTGATGCATTTTTTTCACATTTTCCTGTGGGAAGGGCTGCCCGCAGCCATTTTGACACTGCTCACAGAAGACAAAAGTGGTGGCACATTTCAACGGCGAAGATAGGCGGGACTCAAGCACCGGTGATCTAAGATGGCGCCCTATTAAAATGAATGGCTTGTGCTCAGTAGCGCAGGGGACCGGGAGATTAGCTGAACTTGCTTATATTTGGGCATCGTCTGGTCCTCCTGGTGGACGAGCTCCCATGATGCGTTGCGCCAAATACGGAGAAAGGGCAGGCTCCTTTTGTGGCACCGGCACCTGCCACAGCTGATCAGTGGCATGTACACAACAAGTGGCGTTTAAAACGGCATGTGGGGAATAAATGGCGTGTAAAGCGGCATGTGGACAACAAGTGGCGTTTAAAACGGCATGTGGACAACAAGTGGCGTTTAAAACGACATGTGGACAACAAGTGGCGTGTAAAGCGGCATGTGGACAACAAGTGGCGTTTAAAACGGCATGTGGACAACAAGTGGCGTGTAAAGCGGCATGTGGACAACAAGTGGCGTTTAAAACGGCATGTGGACAACAAGTGGCGTGTAAAGCGGCATGTGGACAACAAGTGGCGTTTAAAACGGCATGTGAGGAATAAATGGCGTGTAAAGCGGCATGTGGACAACAAGTGGCGTTTAAAACGGCATGTGGAAAACAAGTGGCGTTTAAAACGGCATGTGGGGAATAAATGGCGTGTAAAGCGGCATGTGGACAACAAGTGGCGTTTAAAACGGCATGTGGACAACAAGTGGCGTTTAAAACGGCATGTGGGGAACAAATGCCGTTTAAAACGACATGTGGGCAATAAATGGCATTTAATACGGCATGTGGGCAATAAATGGCGTTTAAAACGGCATGTGGGGAATAAATAGCGTGTAAAACAAATACAGTTGAAAGCAGCCTGTACAAAAGACAACAAGCAGCAGTATTAGAGATAGTGGTCCAGTGGCTCAGATGGAAAAGCACAGGTCTATGGTGTTGATGGTTGCTAGTTCAAATCCCCAGTGACTACCAATGACATTTGCTGATGTTGGGTCCTTGGGCATAACACTTCATGGAGAATGTCAGAAGTGCCATAAGTTGTTTGAAAAATGTAGTTTGAGTTATAATAAATTTAAAATTTGTTGAAAGACTTGATTTCATGTATTATATGTGGTGTAGATTCTGAAGAACTGTATATTCCTGTGGCGCCATTTGGTTTATAACTGTCTCTAATGCGAAAGATACCTGATTCAATTCCAGTCAGTCTGGTCTTATGGTTTTTTTTTTTGCATCAGATTAAATACAAATTGACTATGGTGAGTGGTATAGATTTTGCAGTGGTCTGATACTCCCTCCATTTCAATATAATTGCTTGCACAGTGCTCCATGAGATGTTTAAAGCTGGGAAATCTTTTGTATCCAAATCCGGATTTAAAACTTCTCCACAACATAAGCAGCGTTTCCATTGAATATGCGCAAAAAACTTTTCGATACATTTCAAAAATTCGAAAAACCTGTAATTTCGCAACAGCGGCCGTTTCCATTAAGACATATTCGAATAAGTTTACACTATTTCGCGCGTTAATTCACTAGTTTCTAGTACGTCAACATGGCAACAGAAGTAAACAACACCTTTGATTTACGTGAGATATATTAATGTCTTGACTTCTGCTGCGGCTCTCATCCTCTCTGACCCCGGGAGAAACTGTGCTGCTTTGACAGCTCGCGAACGCGCGTGTTCATGTACCGAGAGCGCGGACCATAGACGCGCGCAGACAGAACCATAGACACGGGTCTTGCCTGTCTCCCAGTGGCGAGAGCCAGAGGGGGTAGCCAGGGTGGCCACTTGCCACACCTCTAAAATATCCTTGCCACCCCCAGTGCCCCCCTCGGAAGACGGCAATGTAATAATGTTAAATCTTGAGAATCTTACCGCACTTTTTCCGCACAAAAGCTAAAAATTCCCACGGTTTCCCCCGTCTGTGAACGCACCCTGACTCGTGTGGAGCCGGTGCTGTTATGCTAATGTTTTGGGTTGTTGGACTCACACATGTGCCCAAGTCGTGAGAAACAAAGAGCGTAAGTTAGCGACGCAGAGCCAACCGTTTACATTTGACACAAAGTATAGACACACGTACTGCAGAGAGCGCATTACTTGTTCAGCTTTGTAGAACTTTTAGTGTGTTGTATGTGTGCGTGTGCGTGTGCGTGCCTGTTGCCTGCCTGTGTGTGCGTGCCTGTGTGTGCCAGTGTGGGTCTGCGTGCCTGGTACGTGTGTGCGTGCCTGTGTGCGCCTGTGTGCTGTGTGTGCCAGTGTGTGTGTGCGTGTGTGCCAGTGTGGGTCTGCGTGCCTGTGTGTGTGTGCGTGCCTGTGTGCGTGTGTGCGTGCGGGGTGCATGCGTGTGTATTTTCCATTATTAATTGCCCATCGTATCATCGCCCTCTTCCCTTTAGTGTAAACATGAAGAGAAAAGGAGGAAACATTGCCTACAGGCCTTTTTTTGTTAGGAAAAGGCCTGTAGATCAGGATGATGAAACCTCACCTGAAGGTCAGGGAGGCAGTATGTTTTGAGATGATGAGCAATTTGTTGTGTTGTACTTATATAGAGTTTCAGAGAATGAGAGGGTGTCTATGCAGGATTGTCTATTGGCAGAAGGCGTTTTTTCACACACAAAAAAGAAAAAAAATAGCTAAGATTATGGATGATGTGCAGTCGCTTAACCCCAAAATATTTTTGAAAGAAGAGCCCCTGTTTTCATTTGGCAGAACCTTTCAGTCAGATATAGAGGACCTTAAGCATGAGGTACGTCAAACTAGGCGGCTTCTTGGGAGGAAAAAATTGATAAGAGAGACCCTATTGGACTTCCTTGTCCTTTTGGAACGTTTGGAAAGTATTTCATGAGCTTTTGAGGCTTGCAAAGATCTTTTTAATACCTGTCAGTACTGCGTCGTGTGAAAGAAGTTTCTCTGCCCTAAAACTTATTAAAAACCATCTCAGAACTACCATGGCAGATGATTGAGTCATCTTGGTATCCTCAGTGTAGGGTAAAGGAGGGCTAAATATGGATGAGTTTGTCAACATCTTTGCTGCTTTACACCAGAACCGCAGGAATTTGCTAAATTTGTTAAAAGAAAAATGTAATGCAATGTTTGAATGATGTTATTTTGCACTTTTTTGTTCAGACTACTATTTAAATACACTTTTTTGCTTTGTAGTTTCCAAGTGTGCTCTCAGTTCACTTTATATTAAAAATAATGACAAGATTAAGACTAAAATGTATCGTTTAGCCAGTTTTTGTGTGAAATAAAATTTCGGAATAGTATAAATGTGGACCCCTTAAAAAAACCCTTGCCACCCCCTGGCCACCCTCTGTTTAAAAGTCTGGCTCCGCCACTGCTGCACTGGCTTCCTGTGGCTCAGAGAATAGACTTTAAAACAGCTCTGCTTGTGTACAAGTCTCTCCATGGCCTCGCACCAAAATATATTAGTGACATGTTAGTCCCATATGAACCAGCCCGGACTCTGAGGAGCACAGGGACTGGACTCCTGTTAGTGCCCAGAGTCAGAACTAAACATGGGGAGGCTGCTTTTCAGATTCATGCTGCTAAAATCTGGAACAATCTTCCTGAAGATGTGAGACAGGCCTCCTCTCTGACAATGTTTAAAACCGGGTTAAAAACAGTTCTGTTTAGTTGTGCATACAACTGAGGGATTTTATATTTTTATCTTTCTTTTTAATGTTCTGTGATTATTTATGATTTTAATGCAATCTTGTTCAGCACTTTGAGTTGCCTTGTGTATGAATTGTGCTATACAAATAAACTTGCCTTGCCTTAAAAAAAAAAGAAAAAAAAAGGGAAATCATCCCGCAACCCCATGGGGGTTGGGACCCCCACTTTGGGAACCACTGCTCTAAGCTACAATATACTCATAGACTTGAGTCTTCCCAGATTGAAATGCCAAATATCAATCGCCGCATTATCGCAGGAACTTAACAAGACGTGTTGGTGCGTGTCTCTCATAGACTGCAGGAACGTCCCCCACAGGGCCACTTACAGGAACCTTTACGGGAACCAACGGAGTCCCTCCTCCGTGCTAGGTACTCTGTTGGGCCCTGAACAGCTCCTTGTTGGGATTGAGGTTAACCCAGTGATGATTGGCTAAAGCTAGAACAGAAACCAGAAAGCACCAAAACAACCGGCATTATAAAAATCCAGCAGTATTAGCCCAGTAGCATTAGCCTAGCAGCATTAGCCTAGCAACATTAGCCCAGTAGCATTAGCCTAGAAGCATTAGCCTAGCAGCATTAGCCTAGCAGCATTAGCCTAGCAGACCGCACTGGAAACAGCAAACAAAGTATGATGAGGAGAAGGCAATCGCCTTTTACGGTCACCAAAGAAATTCAGACGGGGTTGAGGCATTGTGGCGAAATGAAAAGATATAAGACATACGTATCAGCTTTACCTCGATGCACTGGGGATTCATCACACTGCGACCAATGCCGTGAAAGTTTAGAAGCAGGACTATAAAAAACTCAAAGACCACAACAACTGGAGCGATTCCGACCGTAAAATTGATCATTATTGATTACATGGCGATCGAAACTCATGATGTTGTTGAGGTGTCTGACTCTGCGGTGGAGACACGGCCACTGAGAGGGTGAGGGAGAGGACAGTTCCTAGCTGACCCACCCCCCAGGATTACCATAGCAACAACACATCATCAGTAGGGTAAAACTTACCTGTCTCACAACAGTCCAAATCTCGCTCACGTTCGCTATTAATAGGTGAACAATCCAACAAGTTACGAGGAACTCCTGCGGTGGAACACAACTACTTTTGGGAAAGTATAGCTCTTGTCGCTTTAATGTCAGAAAGTTCTTGAATATGTCGAGGATCATGGAAAGTAAATCAACCTCTCCTTAGCGGCCTATCCTTGTGATCTTTAATAACATTGCTTTCCCCGATAAATGTGGTATGGTCTGGCACTTCAATCTTCACTTTATGAATGCATCGCAGGTTTTCACTCTTCAAGTCTGGCCTGAAGCAGCACTTGTCCTCAGGCCGTCTCTGCATTCTCTGCTTTACTCCATCCAGTTCTCTTCGCTTCTTTCACAGGTGACGGTTGTATTTCCTCAGGTATATGTAATGGTAATTTACACATATTCATGCAAGAACACCTCACAAGCTACAAAACATAAACTGCAACAATCTATACAAGACTTTTTTCTGCAATTATGTGAAAACGTATGTGTTACTTTTCCACATGAGCTGGGTATACAACTCATAGATTGTGTGTAGATGGGCAATGCTAATCTGTTAGCTAAATGAAGCCAAATTGGGAAGTGCTCATGGACCAAGCTTTGCCCCAACTCGCTCTGGCTCCTATTGACTTGACATTCACAAGCATTCTCTTTAGTCAAACTCTAGCTCAGGATTTGTTGGTGTCATACGCACCATTTTCGGATTAAAACATCTGTGGTTTAGCGCTCCCTGCGATCCTGATTTATATATGTTGAATAATAATAATCCAGCTATCCATCCATCTTCTTCCCCCTAATCCATTTCTGGGTCGGGGGGGTGGCAGTCGGAGCTGCACCCAGTACACAGAGCACCAGCCCCTCACTGATCCTGCTGCAGGTGGTGAGTCCACAGGAGCTGAGAGCTTTCAGCGGGAGCTTCAAACAAAGTGGGGGTAAGTAAGGACACGACGACAGCAGACTTCATTGGGAGTCGTGAAGTAGGTCTTGAGGTGGACTCGAACCCACGACCTTCAGGCTCAAAGGCCAATGCTCTACCAACTGAGCCACTCAAAGACGCTTCACATGTCTCACCCGGTGTTCCCAGAGGTCTCCCATCACAGCACTAACTTATCTTCAGAGGTCTGACGGGATCTGGCTTTCATATGCAGATGGCGGCACTGATGGAAAAATTACAAAAAGGTTTTGAAAGTGTCCAAAGGTCTGGAGCCTTGAGTGGCTGCTCCTCAGGGCGCACAAAGACGGGACCAAAACTCCTCTGACCTTTTTATGATCTTGTGAATTTGTGTTTGGACTTGTATTGTTCTCTGTTTTCTTCTGCTTTATAAACACACTCCCTCACCCAAAGACTCACTCGCCTCTTTCCATCTTGGATCATGGCGAACAGTGAGAAAAACTCCCTCAGCACTGCTTTCAAATCACTTAATCATTCGACCTTTCTCAATCTAACCTCTGCAGACTGTCCCTCGATGCTCACACACAACAGCTTTATCTTTTTCTTTATAAAACTCTTCTGGGTTGGACTCCATTTGTCATCTCTCCTCTCTCTCACCTTGGGACCAGCTGATCCCTGGAACCAAATGTTATAACAAAAACATGGTATGAAACACATCGGGCTTAAAGGGACATAACTTTATATATGTTCACTGACAGTGTTGGTCAGTAACGTGATTAATGTGTTTCTGTATTCCAATTACTTTGTCTAAGTAACGAGTAAAGTAAGGGATTACATCTGCGATAAAAGTTATGCAATTACATTTACTTTCTTCTAAGCAAGCTGCGTTACAATGCTTTACAAAACCGTGAGTTACTTGGTTGTGACTTTTGGCGTATGAGAAGTGTGACCACTGCCACGTGAGAAACACACATCAAACATTACAAGCCACAAACATGAGCGTGATGGCGAGGACGACCACTGCGCATTTCATTCATGGAAAAAAGGGACAAAAATATCATAGCAAAGAACTCCACATCATACCTGAGTGAGCACAGATAAAACAGAGAAGAAACCTCAGAATTTCTTCAGTGCCGTAGAAGGCAAGTGCCTACACCTCATCATCCGTCCATTTATGGTACATCTTGCTATTGTTTGCTGTTTCCAGTGCTGTCTGCTAGGCTAATGCTGCTAGGCTAATGCTGCTAGGCTAATGCTACTGGGCTAATGCTACTGGGCTAATGCTGCTGGATTTTTAAAATACCGGTTGTTTTGGTGCTTTCTGGTGGCGTCAGAGCCTTCTCTAGCTTTAGCCAATCAGCGCTGGGTTAACCTCAAGCTCCACCAGGAGCTGTTCAGGGCCCAAAGGAGTACCCAGCATGGAGGAGGGACTCCGTTAGTTCCCGTTAAAGTTCCTGTAAATGGCCCTGCGTGGGGATGTTTTTGCAGAGGAGACACACTGACGGAGCTGGCCCTGGAAAATTGGAAAATTACCCCAAAGTTCCTGTGGTGGAAACACGACTTCTGTAAACTATCTGGAGACGTGCAACATCAATGTTCTGCCATTGGAGCTAGTTTTGAACGTATTTGTAGTTGACCTTTAATTAAATTACTAATAAAGCTAATGTACAAACTGTTTCTGTTCTCTTTTTTTGTGACACAAAGTAACCCAAAAGTAATACTGTAGTAAGTTAGTTACTATCTAAGTAATTTTTAACTAATTACATTTTCATACTAACCCAACACCAGTCACCTATGACTCTTGTGGCTCATTGGAAAATATTTAGTTTATGTGAAATCTTTTTTGACCTAAAACAATATTTATTAGTGTTAAGGCGACAGTGGCTCAGTTGGTAGAGCATTGGCCTTTGAGCCTGAAGTTCGTGAGTTCGAGCCCACTTCAGGACTCCCACTGATAACGTTGCGTCCTCGGGCAAGACACTTAGCCCCACTTTGCCTGAAGCCCCTGCTGGAAGATCAAGGCTCCTGTGGATTCACCACCTGCAGGAGGATCAGTGAGGGGCTGGTGCATCAACTGACTGCCACCCCCCCAACCCAGAAATGGATTAAGGGGAAGAAAATGGATGGATGGATGGAACAATATTTATTAGGAATATGAAGGCCTCGATTTGTTGTTCTGATGTTTAATGCCATAAAAGTTGGTGCAAATATTCAGAACTCCAGTCACATAAGACTATAATGAAAAGTCAAAACTGTAATCAAATAATTATTTCAAATCAGTGAATGTTTATCAAAGAGCAGGGTGCAGTGGGAGATGAGTGACGACAGAATGATATTATTCATATGAAGCAAGTGCTAGTTTCCATAGAAAGTAGCATGGTGGCGCAGTGGTTAGCACTTGTTCCTCAAAGCAAAAGGGTCCTGGGTTCGATTTTGCCTGCTGACCTGTGGGGAATTTGAATGTTATCCCTGTGTCTGGAGTATTTTTGCTCCATAAATAATATTATTTTTTTTTTTAGAGAAGGCCAATTCCGTTCGATTTCCTCTGCAATACTCAATCTGTAATGAATGCACATAACTCCTTTCATATCTTTTTCGTCTCTGGTTTCTACAGTCTTTTTGATCGAGACTACGCCCTTGTGTTTGTGTTCAGCGGCTGCAGATGTCACTTGTATAACACACATCTCTGCTGGCTCTAGGTCCCACCTCTGCTTTTGAGACTATTTTTTCAATACTAGTCTCTGTGTGGCTGCACTTTATTCAGTTTTCTGGGGTTAACAGTCTCAAAGTATCAGTATGCATCACCATCATCCATGTGTCTAAAGATTTTGTAATCAGAGAAATATGGTAAGAGTTGGTTTGAAAAGCATCCTTCAGTCCTGCTCTATTACTGCTTTATTACTAATTACGTTATTACTGATTCTTTTCCATGTCACATTGAAGGACCAGCAGACTCTACTCAGATCACAAATGAAATAAAGCTTTTCATTCAACCACACTTTTTATAGTCATTTACCACTGGACATTTATTAGTGGCCATACATGCTCAAGAATCCAGATCCTGACTGACCAGCTAAGATGGGCAGGGCCTGGTCAGTACTGGGATGGGAGACCTCTGGGAACAGCAGGTGCCACAGTGCGGTGACGTTAAAGTGCCAAAAGTGTTGCTGTGTCTTGTCACCCACATTAGAATGAGTCTGACGTGTGTTTGTGAATGTTGGTGGTGGTCGGAGGGGCTGATTGCACAGACTGGTTGCCTTGCTTCTGTCAGTACCAGGGCAGCTGTGGCTACAGTAGTAGTTTATCACCACCATGTGTAGAGTGAATTAATTATGACATGTGAAGCGTCTTAAAGTGTCCCAAAAAGCACTATATAAATCTGACGCGTTGGTCATCTGCTGCTTATGGACCAAATGCTCTATGTGTTTTTTTTCATTGCATTTTCAGTATTTGAATTGTTTGTGTTGGCAAATCTCAATGGGGCAGCACTCACATTAAACTTTGATAGATGTTCACTAGGAGGCCACACAAATCAGACTTTTGACTTTTACTATAGTTACCAGGATTTTTAAACTATAGAATGATATTTATAATGATGAAAATAAAGTATAGTTTAACTATAATGTCACATTTATTGTAAAATTTTAGTAAAGTCTACTTTTTGTGTCTTGTCAAATAATATTATGAAGCCATAGGTTTCTATTTCAGGATCTGCTGACACCTTTGAGATCCTGGCTCTCATTATAATGACACTTGTCTTACTGCTTCCTGCCGCGCAAAAATCATGTAACATGCCACGCTTGTCTCCTTGGGACTCCAATTCCCATGACGCAACAGATGCCTCCTGTTCTGTGATTCTAGCTGCATACGGAGCGCAGCACAAAAGGTGCTGATCCTTCTCCTGGAGGAAGCTCGATGATGTGAGCTGAGGCAATCACTGATAGATGAGAATTTAAATTAGTTTCATTTGAATCGAGGGAGAAGAAATACTTTTCAGCTGTCGCCAAACGTAACATTTTGGTTTTCAGTGAAATATCAGCAGGTCATCATTCTCTGTGTTTACATTGGAGGAGAGAAGATCAGATTTGGATCATTGACAATTACTGCGGTAAATGCCTAAAGTCAGATTTCTAGTCTTTTTATGGTTAATTTAGCTGTAATCCACAGAAAACGTATTATTCACAAGGTTCCACACCTGTGCACAGATTAACTATGGTCTAATTATTTTCTCATAAATATGTCTAGAAGTGATGACAATCTTCAAAAACACCTGCAGAAAGGACAGATATGAGAATAATATGACAGCCTCATCTAATCACTGTCAAATAAAGAACAGGGAGCATTTGGACATTTTCCTGTTTTAATGTCTTTCAAACATGGATTCTTGTAAATGTACCTGACCTCCGACTTAAATATGAGTTTTGTTAAATTTTTTCATTCTTTTATTTTAGTTACATTGTGACATACTGAGTTTTTTGTCAACATCTGATATTGTGAATGGGTATTATGTAAATCCAGATAAACGTAAAAACATGCAAACCTGCTCCCTATGAACCAATGGATCCTTTTTGTCATTATTGCATTTCCTGTGTTTGAACTGTTTGATTTGTTTGAAAACTGCTGTTGTGATTTAGGGCTTTACAAAAATCAATACAAATAAATTGACTCTACTCCAATTATAACTTAAAAATCTCATGGGTTGGTAAAATCAATGGCAGCCTATGCTGATAAAAAGACAGAAAACTAAAGGCCAACAAAATTAGTTTTATTTGAAGTCATACAAGGATTTATCAGAGATTCCACATTTGAGGCACACATGCTTCAGTGATTATTATAAATTGTGGATATCGTTGGGTCTCAGAACAGCGGGAGGGACTCACTTGACGGAAATGTAATGCAATCATTTCTCTCCTTTTCACAGCATCATTTATTCACTCTCCCTCAGTTGTAGCAAACAACAACTTCTTAATATTTGATGAAAATGTTCCAGGCAAACTTTGTAAGACTTTTACATCTCGTTTATGACCATTCCTTCTTATTGTTGGATATTGCAGCAGTAATTACGACTGGAGAAACAAAGACACAAACAAACACTCCTCTACTTCTCAAATTTAACCTCGGTCCTGCTCTGTGAGGCCTGTCAGGCCCGCAGCCTGTCCGACTGTGGGAGAGTATCCCTTTCTCAATGTGGGTCTTGCCGATACAGGAGGGTCAAAGGACCGTGGTAATGATCCAGGACACTTTCAACAACATTTATGGACATTGATCATCTGCCCCTTTTTTGTTTTGTGTTTTTTTATCATTGCATTTCCTGTGTTTGAACTTTAAGCCGTAAATAATAACGGACATGGTGACGCCTATATCCGCCGTTAAAACGTGTGATTACTTTTCCCTCCTGTGATCTTCTTTAAAATGCAGCCCCTCCTGCATGAAAATGTGAAAAAACGTATTTGTGCATGGAATACCGGCACCAAGATGGCAATCTAAGATGGCACCCATTTCAAATCATTGGCTTCAGTGGTGCCAATTTCGCGTGTATGGCTCTCCACCGGGGTTTGACCGCGCTCTGACCAATCAGATGCTGCTGATCAGAGCAGAGCAAGAGCGAGAGACAAACAAGCAGAGTTTGTGGCAGTAAAGTGGATTTAAAGAAAACCAAAGGATCTAAGAAGAAAAAATAGTTCAAGATGATAAGGGACACTAATATCCCCACAAAATCCGACCTTTATGAAAGCTGTAGGTTCTCTGTCAGCTGAAGTCGAGCTGTTTTAGTTTACATTCAACATTTCTGGGAAGCCCACGAGAATTTAGTCTGCAGTACCGCGAGAATCCCCCGAGCACATGGATCCTTCAGCTCCAAGCTACTAATACCCTATCCAGATATTGTAATAGATCCATGACTGGCACCCATTAAACTAACGAGTGCATTCAAAAGTCCACACCGGCTAAACTAGGCTGGTCAAAACAAAAAACTGACACGCATCTGGAACGTAGCGCTGAGCTAAAATCCAACTTTTGAACAAGGTTGTGGGGCTGAGACAGTTGTCACCGACAGATCAGCTGTCCTCCTGTGGACTGTGAATACCAGACTCAAAAATGGATAAATAGTACAACAACACCGGTATGGAGTCAAAAGGGTCCTGTGCTCATGGATCCTTTTGAGCCGAGACCCTCCACTGGCTTGAACTGTTTGATTGCTATATGAGAATACATTGAATTGAAATTAAATGTCCCAATGCAAAACTGATTATGTTTCCGGTCTTTTCTGGTGGGTATGGGAAGAACAAAAACTATTCCAGGAATTTTTTGATAAGAGCAAGTCCTTTTGGGAAAGCCAATTTTGTACAACCTTTAAGTTGAATATCACACTGAGGGAAATATTCCATCTTAAATGTTAAATAAAAATGCAAATCTGGTTGTTGAGCAGCAGCAGTGTGCCTCTGAATCATGTTTCACTACATTTAATCCGAGATCTCACGCTGAGCCACACGGACGTCAGAGAACAAACTGCTTCATGTTATGTTCAGTAATAATAATAATGTGTGTGTTTGGCTTCAGTCGTTTGGACAGATCTAGAGCCTGGTGTGGTGAGGGACCATACGAACACTTTCAATGGTCTAATAAAGTCATGACCATTACAATCACACTTCGCCAGAATCTTCCTGTCTGTGACACATGTAGATCCTGAGCACTGACTAGGCAAGTCAAGTTTAGTTGTATAGCACAGTTCATGCACAAGACAAGGCAAAGTACTAACAAAACAAGATAGAAACAATCACACCAGGCATTTAAATACTAAATAATCACAATCATTTAAATAGCTAAACAGAACTGTATTAACCTGGATTTGAACATTTTCAGAAGGACTGCTCCAGAATTTAGCTGCAGAAATTTGAAATGCTTTCTCCCCATATTCTTGACTGACAGAGTCTGAGTTGGCTTTTATGGCACTAACATGTCAAAGACATACTTTGGTGTGGAGGGAAATGTTTGTTTGTTTATTTACCGGTTGTGTTATTCAAATCAAAGGAAAGGAAGATGATGGGTGAGCCACCGTCCTTTGTTTCAGTCCTATCATTGAATATGTATTTATGCTCAGACAGAAGTTATATGTGTAAAGTGCTTTCTATACTTGACTTTCTGTTCTTTGTTGAACGCAGTTTGCTGTTATTAAAACTAAAGCTCAGCTCCATGTGGAGATAATCTGTTCAGAAATATTTCCGGACAGAGCCAATCATAAATGCATTCAGAGACAAATTGTCATCCTGTAATTTTGAGTTTGATTCATCTTCCCAACAATAGATGATTAGGCTGTGAGCTTCACAGACTAAATACACTTTTATGAATAATTTCACCATAATAGACTGCTCTGAAAGTTTCAAAGTGGACCATAATACATATTTGTGTCCTTCTGTCTCTGGAGTATAATCTACATCCAGAGAAATACTTCAAACAATCAAGTATAACATCCAAATGAGGACAGTGTTTTGGGGCTCTGACAAGAGACAAGAGAGACCTGAGAGAGATGTCAAAGAGAGAGAGACTAGAGAGAGAGAGACCAGAGAGAGAGAAACCACAGAGAGACCACACAGAGACCACACTTCTCCCACAGAGACTACACAGACCACGCAGAGACCACACATAGACCACAGTCTGTCGACCCCATGGATCTATAATAATATCTGGATCGGGTATTACTAACTTTTATTCCACGGCTCCTCAGAGCAGCAGTAGAACGCTCCATTGATTTGAATGTAATTTCAAAACGTTCTACCGGTCATTATTTTCTATAACGGACCTCTCAAAACAATGATGACCGCTGCCCATGGCAACGCACTCTCTGCTTGTCTTTCAGATGCGTGGATAACTCCACGCAAGTAGTTCCGGCCACTCCGGAGCTAGCCACGATCAATAAACGCAAATACCAATCAATCAACGCAATTAAATGTTAATCAGAGAATACTTTTACATATACATTCTTCACACACGTGGACGGAGATTTTTAGAATATACTGGTCTTGTCTTCATGACAAAAATACTATGTGTCTGCGTTAGAAAGCGATCATGAAAAACCCGGAAGTAGTTCCGGCCACTCCGGGGCTAGCCACGCTCATTAAACGCAAATGCCAATCAATCAACGCAATTAAATGTTAATCGGAGAATACATTATACATATACATTATTAATACAAGTGCACGGAAGTTTTCAGAATTTTCCGTTTAGGTTTTCATGACAAAAACACTGATGTAATGCAAGAAAAGGCGATCCCGAAAAACCCGGAAGTAGATACCGGCACATTTTCGGACACATTTGCAGAGGATCGAATTATGGATTTAGGTTAAGTTTATGTTTGGGACACTCACCACTGATGTTCAGAATTCTTTGTTCAGTTTTCATGCAGTTCCAGGGAGTTCTAGTTTGGAAGTTGCTAGCCCAGGGGTCACCAACGCGGTGCCCGCGGGCACCAGGTCGCCCGTAAGGACCAGATGAGTCGCCCGCTGGCCTGTTCTAAAAATAGCTCAAATAGAAGCACTCAAGCGCGGAGCTTACGGAGGTGACGTGACGTAACTTGCGCGACGCGTGGATCACCGCAAGGCCCTTACGTAGCCTGCTGCGCACCCTCGAAAATGCAGAGAAGCTCCGCTGTGATTGGTCCGTGTGTGTGTTTTGGGCGGAAGCACGGAGCGGCCGCAGGGAGCATGGACGAGGCACTTCGGAGCAGAGCACACTGCATCGAAGGAAGCGAAGAAAAAGCAGTTTGGGCTCATTGCAGAGCCTGATATATGCGGAGAATGGACTGTTCACTTCTGTTGCATATCTAACATATAACCTATAGTTAACATATATATATATATATAACTTATTAACTGTGCAGTCGTTTCTTTTGCACTGTTCCTGTCTTGTTTGAATCGTAGCTGCGTCTGTTGCATTCCTCCTGTACTCGTAAATCGTTCATGTTTATCTCAGATATTTTTACCAATTATTGTTCTGCTGTTTGTGCTGAATACACTTTAATAATAACTATGTTTCCAACAAGAACTGTGTCTTTATTCACAACATCACAGTTAAATGAGTTGAAACGATGAGTTTAGAACGGTCACATAAACCTACAGTAGAAACACATGTAATGATCTCAAACAGCTTCACTGTTGTTTTTGTTCTGAAGAGGAGAAAGTAGCAGCGTAAATGGGACCGCTTTGGTTTCTAAACTCCTGTGACATTATTGTGAGACTAATAAAGGCTCATCTTATCTTATCTTAAACATTTGAGAGTTGACTTTTGTATTTTACATGAGTTATTTGTACAAACATGGTGCAAAGTAATTCATGATTTGTTAAAAATGTTAGTAGCTATAGTTAAAATGGGATATTGTGAATTCACATAATTGTGAATAAATGTGCACTTAGAGAAAATGTAACAATAAAGTGTTTCATATTGATATTTATCTGTTTCTATATATATTTATTGTGAGAAATCATTAAGATGATCAGTGTTTCCACAAAGATAAATATCATTAATTATTAATACTAACAGAGTTAAATGTAAATTGAGCAAATTGGTTATTTCTGGCGATGTATTTAAGTGTGTAACAAACAGTGGGGGAGGGTCCCAGCTCAAAAGTGGCCAAAATGACGTGCGCTGACATGCTGCAATACCACCCCGGGCCGATGGGGGTGGACCCAGAAGTAGAATTAGCCAATGCTAACATATAGCATTGGCAGACCTCTCGAAAACGTCTTTACAGGATGGACCAAAAGTTGGCTCTTGGCCCAAAGCTCCGTTCCACATGTGTGTCAATGCTGAGGGAGTGTTTTGGTCCACTCTAGTTTACTCACTGTGAATTTTTGAAGTCTCTCGTTCAAATGAATGGAGCTGCGCCGGCTGACGCATGAGCAGATGCGTTTTTTTCACAATTTTCTTGTGGGTGGGACCACTCGCGGCCATTTTGGATAGCTCCAGTAGAGCAAATGTTTTGGCCCATTAGTTAGAACGGCGGAGATAGGCGTGACTCTGTCCATTAATATATACAGTCTATGGTTACAAACTAGTCGCCCTTCACATTAATCAGTGCCCGAGAAGTAGCTCTTGGTCTCAAAAAGGTTGGTGACCCCTGTGCTAGCCTAACTGTTGCTAGCATAGCCACGGGAAAGCCTTTGGGAACTATTTTATTTTCTTTCTTATTTTAAATAAACCTTTCGGCATTCCTAAAAGTGGACTGAAGTTTATGTTGTGTGTTCTGTCGGGGTCCGCTTCGCCCTGTCTGTACTTATTTTCCGATAATGACCTGCGTAATATATGTTATCCCTTACATAGCTGTCCCACCAATGGGCAGGGGGCGCCCATGGTACTGCAGACTAAATTCACGTGGGCTACCCAGAAAAAAGTCCCATAGACCTCAATGTAAATTAAACCAGCTTGACCTCAGATGACAGAGAACCTAAAGCTTTTTAGTGTCCCTTGTCATCCTGAACTATTTTTTCTTGTTAAACCCTTCAGTTTTCTTTAAAAGGCAACTATCCTTCTTAGAAACTATTGTTTCATATATAAAACACATTACAAACATGCACCTCAACAACGCGTTTTTGTGCTATTTCCCCACTGTGGGATGAATAAAAGATCTCTCTTAGTCTTAATCTATAGATAATTAATAAATCAGTACAATAAGTTTTCAATAAGAACGCCTCTGATTGGTCAGAAAATTGATGACGTAGTTGTAGGAGTCAAAGCTTTCGCTTTAGCGTTTACAACAGTGCTTCTGCTGCGACACAAATAAGACTGTAGAGAAAAAAGAAGAAGAATTTCCTTAAAATGGGTGTATTTTGTATGGCCCCAGGATGCAGCAATGAAAGTTACCGAAAGCAGAGTGTAAACAGCAGTCCCTACGATCTTTGACTTATACAGAGAAGGCCACGGTCCAAACAAACTGTGATATTCAGCGCAAGTTCCATAATGCCACCCAAAATTACTTCCATCAAGCTCCAACCAAAACCAGTTTTACGAGTTTCAACCCAGTATTCAGCAGAAAACACAACTGTCATTGAAACATGAATCCATGTTTACTACGTTTAGTGAAAGATAAAGATATGACACATACCATCATGTTTTAGACTTTAGAACCACAGACACACGTTCAGAATAAGACTTTAGAACCACAGACACACGTTCAGTATAAGACTTTAGAACCACAGACACATGTTCAGTATAAGACTTTAGAACCACAGACACACGTTCAGTATAAGACTTTAGAACCACAGACACACGTTCAGTATAAGACTTTAGAACCACAGACACACGTTCAGAATAAGACTTTAGAACCACAGACACACGTTCAGAATAAGACGTATATGTTTGCATTTGATTGAAGACACTCACCATTTCTCTCAAAATCTGGAGCTGGGACATAGAGTCGAGTTGAGTTTTCCTCTCCCTTACACTCTCCCTCTGCTTGGTGTGCAACAGTTCAGTCCTATCACAAACATTCCTTTTTAATTTAGCAGACTTTTTCACCTTATTTTTATTATATTCGCTTACACTCTCCCTCTGCTTGGTGTACAACAGAGCTCGGGTCCTCCAGGCGGTCTGAAGGCCAGCGGTTCTGCACAGCATCTGGGGCCTGCATGGGGACAAAGCCACACCAGCACGGCCAGCCCAAACCGCTTCTTTGCCTGGACCCGGAAATTCTGTTTTTAAAGCTCGCACCCTTAAGTTTGCAATCCAGCCTCTCCTCTCTGATTTTAACCTGAACAGCTTTTATCTCCCCTGATTTTGATCATACTTTTTAAAGAGAATTTTGTAATAAATCCTTTTAAACCGTTAACTGTCGTGGTCTCCTTGTACCCTGGTGATCAGAACCCAAAGATTGACTGTGTTACAGATATCTATCCAGTTCCAGTGTAATTGGCTGCACAGGTATGTATTGGTCTTCGTTTGAGCTGGTGCTTTGTGAAAGCCTCAGTAATTGGCAACTACAGGCACAAAGTGTTTCCTATTCACAGGATGCTAATGCTGGCATTTGCATCATAATGTTCTGGTGGAAAATGTGCAGTGAAAAAGAACATTTGTGATTCTTGTTTTGTCTGAAACTCGACTTGATCATTTCTTTGCTCAGATTTTCTTATTCTAAGATAAGCCAACAGTTGAAATGGTCTTAAATCTTTGAAAACTATATATGTTGCACTCATATTGATCCGACCTGGGAGAATATCAGGTGCACAAGTCATACTTCCCAAGGACCAGGACCGGGACAAGGACTGGGACCCGGACCCAGCACAGGACGGAACCAGGACGGTGCCACAGGGCCGCGATCCAGGACCAGTTCCCAGTATCGGATCCAGAACTGAGCTAGGCCCGGTTCCAGGAGTGAGGGACCAGGACGAGTACAACCAACAACCTATTTTTGTTGGTTCCAAAGTCTTGGAAAGACTCCTGTTCACAAATGCTCTCCATCAAACTGGACAGAGCTGAAGTTGTTTTGTAAAAAGGAATAAGCTGAACCTTCTGTCTCTAGATGTGCAAATCTTCTCACCCCAAAAGACGTGTTGTTCTTGCAGAAAAAGGGGTTCCACAAAATACTGGTGCTGTATGAACACTTGTGCAGGTTCTCTATTTGTAGAAAAATAACAGAATCATGAATCAGTGCTTTCATGTCACAGCTGTGTCAACTTTCATCCAAACCATCAAAGATCTTTATGGTCCTAAACATGACCAAATGTGCAAGTTCAAGGTGTATTAGTACTTTCCAGAGGCCCTGTGGATAGAATGTATTTGTGTGTCGCCCTAAATCACAAAAGCAGGAGGACTCAATGAAATTGTCGATTGTTGAAACACACAGGCCATTGGTCCAAAGTGACGTCCGCTGTACAGGAAGGTTTCATGTCCTGGATCATCACTGTCTCAGGTCTCAGAGAATATTTGGGGTTGAAAGGCAAAACATCACTGCTTTAGACGAAATTTGCAGGAGGAACGGGCCAAAACACCAGCTACAGTGTGATAGATGGATGGATGGATAGATAGATACTTTATTGATCCCGTAGGAGAAATTCAGGTCTCCAGTAGCAGCAAAAATAAACAAATAAAATGTATTATTATAAAAAGCTAAAAATAGTAATAATCAGCAACAGCCCTTCAGGTCATCAATCAATCAATCAATCAAATCAAAGTTTATTTGTAGAGCGCCTTTCATACACAGGGCAACACAAAGCGCTTCACAGTCCACATCACAAATCATCACGTAAAACAAACACCAGAATCACAATTAAAACATTAAAATCACACAAAAGATTAAAACACAATTAAAACATTAACATCACACAAAAGATTAAAACACAATTAAAACATTAAAATCACACAAAAGAATAAAACCATTAAAACTTTCAAAATTACACAAGAAATTTAAAAAATAAATAAAATAAATGACAGCAGTGCATTAGAAATGGAGATAAAATCCTTCAGTTGTATGCACAGGCAAACAGAACAGTCTTTAACCTGGATTTGAACATTGACAGAGTAGACGCCTCCCTCACATTTTCAGGGAGATTGTTCCAGATCTTAGCTGCATGGATCTGAAACGCAGCCTCCCCATGTTTGGTTCTCACTCTGGGCACCAGCAGGAGGCCAGTCCCTGTGCTCCTCAGAGTCCGGGCTGGTTCATATGACACCAACATGTCACTAATGTATTTTGGTGCAAGGCCATGGAGAGACTTGTACACAAGCAGAGCTGTTTTAAAATCTATTCTTTGAGCCACAGGAAGCCAGTGCAGAGACCTGAGGACCGGACTAATATGGTCATACTTCCTGGTTCCTGTCAGGACTCTAGCTGCTGCATTTTGGATGTACTGCAGCTGCTTACAGGTCTGTTTGGACAGACCTGTAAGCAGGCCATTGCAGTAGTCTAGCCTGCTGGAGACAAATGCATGGACAAGAATCTCCAAGTCTGCCCTGGACACTATATTTCTAACTTTGGCAATGTTCTTCAGATGGTAAAAAGCTGTTGATGTTATTGATTTTATGTGGCTATTGAAATTTAGGTCTGAGTCCAGTATTACCCCCAAATTTCTGACCTTGTCTGAAGGAAGTAGGGAGAGAGACTGAAGTTGACAAATGACGCCCTCTCTTTGTTTCTGGGGACCAAAGACAATGATTTCGGTTTTGTCTGCATTTAGCTGGAGGAAATTATTTTGCATCCAGTCACTGATCTGTTGGATACAGTGAAGGAGCAAATCCAGTGGTCCATGTTCTCCTGCAGTCAGTGAGACATAGATCTGAGTGTCGTCGGCGTAATTGTGGTAGGACACTTTGTTTCTTTGTATTAACTGACCTAACGGCAGCATGTAGAGATTAAATAGGAGAGGTCCCAGGATCGACCCCTGTGGTACTCCACAGGTCAGGGCCACATGATCTGAGACGCAGTCTCCAATCTCCACAGAGTACTTCCTATCCTCCAGGTAAGACCTAAACCAGTCTAGGGCTGTGCCAGTGACACCAACCCAGTCCTCCAGTCTCTGCATGAGGATCTCATGGTCGACAGTGTCGAAACGCGGCACTAAGATCTAACATGACCAAAACTGTGACTTTACCTGCATCAGTGTGAAGTCGAATGTCGTTTGTTACCTTCACTAGAGCGGTCTCAGTACTGTGGTGGGGTCTAAACCCAGACTGGAACATATCAAAAGAATTATTCATTGTTAAAAATTCAGTAAGTTGTTGGGAGGCCACTTTTTCAAGAATTTTTCCAATGAATGGCAGATTCGATATGGGGCGATAATTTTGAAGTCCCGCAGGATCCAGACTGCTCTTTTTTAGGAGAGGTCTTATGACTGCTGTTTTTAGGGCCATAGGAAATGTTCCTGACGACAGAGACATGTTTACTATTTGTGTCAGTGAAGGTAACAAACTGCTCAGGACGGACTTCAGAAATTTAGAGGGCAATATATCCAGGCTACATGTGGAGGAGCTCAGACTCATGATTATCTTTTTGACAGTTTCAGTATCCACAGGTGCAAAGTGAGTTAGCTCAAAAAGCTTCTCTGGCTGTTGCATTGTTATACGTGCTGTGGAGGTGATAGTGTTTTTGATTCCTTGTACTTTGTCATCAAAAAACTGTGCGAACTCATTACACCTAGATTTAGAGGAAAATTCTAGGGGCAACTTTACAGGGGGGTTCGTTAATCTACCAACTGTTGAAAACATAACACGAAAATTGTTACTGCAACCTCCAATAATGTCAGAAAAATACATTTCTCTTGTTCTACGTAGAACCCGGTTAAATTCACCCAACTCATCTTTAAAGATTTCATAATCGCCCTGGAAATTGGACTTTTGCCACTTCCGTTCGGCCCTCCGGCACTCTTGCTTCTGTGCCCTGACCGAGTCTGCCTTAGTCCATGGGGCCTTTTTCTTACTGGTAACTATTTTAACCGTCACAGGAGCAATGGCGTCCAGAACAGTCAGAACACTGGTGGTGACAGAGTTATACAATTCATCAACAGTAGAGCATGGAGTTTTCTCAAAATTTAGCATTCCCATGAACAGTTCACTTGTGTTTTCATGTATGTGTCTTCTTCTACCAATTGTAAATTCAGCTGGTGGTTTGCTAGCAAAACACATGTCAAAGAATACACAGAAATGATCTGACAAAGCAACATCAACTACATTAACATTTGATACATTAACCCCCTTTGTAATTAGCAGGTCAAGAGTGTGCCCCCTGCTGTGGGTGGGGCCACTCACGTGCTGAGTGAAACCAAAGGTCTCAAATACAGAAGCCAGCTCCTTTGCATTTCTGTCATCAACATTATCAACATGTACATTAAAATCACCTGTAATAACTAAACTATCAAAATCTGTGCACACGAATGAAAGTAGTTCAGTAAAATGGTCAATAAAATCGCAACATGACTGTGGTGGCCTGTACAGGACAATGAAAAGAGTAGAAGATTGCTTTTGTTCCATTTTAAAAGAAATATACTCAAACGATGAACAATTTCCAAGGGGCATTCTATGGGAGACAAAGTGCTCTCTAAAAACTGCAGCTATGCCTCCCCCCCTTTTGTTTTCTCGTATTTCGGATTCGAATTTAAAATTGGGTGGTGTTGCTTCTATTAGAACTGCATTTCCTGTATTTTGGTCTAGCCATGTTTCAGCCATAAGCATAAAATCAAGACCATAAGAAGTGATAAAATTATTAATTAAAAATGATTTGTTACATAGAGATCTGACATTAAGCATAGCAAGTTTAAAAATAACGTCAGAGTCGATTAATGTGGTTGATTGATTTCTACAGGGAACAGAAATTAGATTTGCAGAGTTGGACCGTCTAACTGCTGTCCTGTTTTGATTTCGTTTTTTAGAATTTAAAAACATTTTTGAGCTGGTGCGAGGAACACACACAGTCTCAATTGGCCTAAAATGTGAAAACCCTTGTTGTTGTTCTTTAGCTCCCAGAGTCAGAAGGGAGTCAGCACAGTTCAGTGTTTGGACTGGTAATGCACTGCCAGACGGACAGGGAGCAGTGTTTGCACCGTTGTACTCACCCGGTGCTGGTGAGCAGGAGGCGGGGGAGTGCGGTGGGGTCCGAGGGGGCTCAGATGTAAACAGTCACGCCCCCCTCGGGGAACGCTGAACAACATGACGCATGTAGTCCATCAACAGGCTGCTACCGTATCTGTTTGGGTGTAATCCGTCTGGACGATAGGCTTCGTAACGTTTCCAGAAAAGGGCAAAGTTATTCACAAAGACAAAGTTAAAAGAGCTGCATGTAGCCTGGATCCACATACAGTAGGTCCCATTCCGTTTTGTCGCCTTTCACGCGTGAATCACACGAGAATCACGTGTGATTCACGCGTCTTTTTATATTTCCCCCTTTCCCCCCACCCCCCCCCCCCCCCCCCCCCCCCCCCCCCACCCCCCCCCCCCACCCCCCCCCCCCCAGGTGACGTTGCATATGACAATACAACCAACAGGTGGCACTTGTGAGCAGGGTTACATTGGCGAGTTTCTGCCCCGCGCACATCGACAATCTGGTTTAAACAGGCAACTCCTTGTAGCAGGCCAGTCTCTGGAATAACCCGCAGACATTAAAACTACTGCATATAACGTAAACTTTTGCATCACGTTGGTGATCTTTCCAAAAAGAGAGAATATCGTTATGGAAAGAGAAACTATTGGTAATATAACGCTGAACGTTATTTGACTCAAACAGCTCCGCTGGTGTCTCCTCCCACTCAGAAAAAAAGCAGACGCCTTTTCTCTGGCATCTCTAACATTTATAATAAATACATAAATATAACAATCATAATGAAGATGCTTTCAAATAATTTAGCAAGCTGTAATTCATTTATTTCAACTGCCAAACTTCTCTCGCTGCTCCTCTCCTCTCCTCCGCAAATCACTAAATGAGGAAAAGGGAATATTCACTCAATCTATTTTGAATGTTACACATACAATATTAATATAGTCTAAGCACGTGGAACTCCTGTAGCCCGTGTATTTACCACAGACTGTAAGTATTAAAGTAATGAGGCCCCTGCTTTAGGCCTCTGCTGTGAGGCCCACAGTCATCAGTCTCGGTGCCTCTGTGTAGATCACACGTCTGTCCTCGGACTGGAGTTTCTGAGGCTTTAAGCGGGGAGTCAGGAAGGAGCGATCCTGTTTGTCAGCATGATTTTTTTGTTTAACAGCCTCCCTGCGCGATTGCAAATGTACTCAAGGGACTCCCATACCGTGGCTCACATATATAATATTATATAGGGATCAGGAGCTTTCTGACCCGACCCACCCGCACCTGACATGACTCATATTTTTGAGGCATCCAACCCGCCCGAAACCGCGGGACCCGCGGGTTGACTGCGGGTTTCGGGCCGACCCGCGCATCTCGCATGTCCTGTTCAGGGCTGCAGGAGCAATTGTCCATTATTTTAATTGGACTTCTGGTCCATGCACACTGTAAAAAAGATAAAGTTAGTTCAACTCAAAATTTCAAAGCAACCAGCTGCGAAGGATTTTTGAGTTGAAGGCATTAACTTAATTCTTCAAGTTTTGAAGAACTACACTTATTAAGTTGTGTCAGTTAAGTTTTCCAAGTTCTGCCAACTAAGTGTTTAAATTCAAGTTACTGGAAATTTCAAGTCTGTAAAAACTTACTTTTTTAAGTTCAGATTACTGTCCCCTACAATAACTTACTATTTTGAGTTTAAATTAGCCCCCACATTAAAAGATCATGATGTTTATTTATATAGCGCATTTCATGGACCAAGGTCACTTGGGTAGGGGAAACCGGAGCACCCGGAGGAAACCTATGCAGACACAGAGAACATGCCAATTCCACACAGAAAGGCCCTGTTCCGACCGGGATTCGACCCCAGGACCTTCGTGTCAAGAAGCGAGAGTGCTATCCACTCAGCCACCGTGCCGCACACACTGTGAACCAGAGGGGAAACTTAATGTTTCTAAGACTGACCCAGAGAATATAAAGGGCTACTTTGGCTTGGCCCTGTCGATTACGGTTGGTAAAAATAAATACAGTGATTTTTTTGGTCAAATTAGTTTGTTCAAAATGTTGAATGCAGCTGGTTGCCATAACACATATTTAAATGAGCAAACGCAGATAAGTTGACCTCACTATAGCTCGGTGAACTGTAAAAACTCAAAATTGTTCACCTTACTCAGATTTTTGCATTCACTGACAATAAAATTTCCAGTTGGAACTGGAACTATCTTGTGAGCCACTTGAACTTTCAGAAGTTCACTACAACTTAAAAGTCAAATCAACTTAATATATCAAATAAGATGAACTGTTCATCAGAAACTTCAGAAAGTGAGTGTCGAAAATCAGACGCATAGGCAGGGATCTTTGCACACCAGAGCAACCTGGAAGTTTATTCACAACAGGTGGTAGATTCAGGCAGAACAATAAACAGGGAAACATTATATATTGGATATACTGGCGTCAGTCAGCTAAAACAACGGATACACAATCGTAGCAGATATACAATCAAAGAACATTGTGTGTCTTGTACTTCTATTTTATCTTGTTTTTGTACTACTATACAGGCCATGGCCTTCTATTGTTCATAAGTTCCAACTGGCAATTTTATTGTCAGTGAATGCAAAAATCTTAGTAAGGTGAACAATTTTGAGTTGTATTTTTTTACAGTCCAGCACCAGAAGTCGCATTAATGGTGAGTGTTATAACAACATTATTTAAAAGAATAAATTCAGAGGCTTATTATATATATGATTCGAAGTTTGCGTGTTGGCCCCTGTTTTGAAAAGAAGGATAGGTTGGCTGCTAACATTTGCATGTATTGATTTGCAAATGTAGGTAATGACTTATAACAGCAGGGGCCTGGGGTGGGCTTTGTTTATTCGTTGTGGGGGAGGGAGAGCTGCTTCTGTCCCGTGATTTTTAGCAGTGGTAAAAACCCTGAAGGAGCTAGCTTGTTTTCCATATCTGGACACAGCACATTTAATTGACTCTACTTTGTCTGATTGGTCTTTGAAGGTCTTCTCGTGCTTCGTCTCAAAATGACGCTTAACACTTGAAGTTCTGCACACAACATTTTCACAGCATAAAGTGCACACAGCACGGTCCTTCACAAACACAAAACCAAACTCTTGTGTCCAGTAGGACACAAGAGCCGGCCGGCGTTGCCATTGTTTACATATCTTATCACTATCATGCTATCTGTCATTCATTCGGCGCGAAGACAGCTGAGAGGGCGCTAATCCACGTAGTGGTCCTAGTGCCGGCAGCTAAAGCGCACAGACAGAGGCAGATGCTTTTAATAGCCATAAAATGGCCACATCAACATTTCAAAGACTGAAAAACAGCTAGCCTACACATTTAAACTAAAACAAGTGTAGGTTGAGGCAACATCAAATGATCAGATGCATATAGCAGACAGACAGTGACGTGCGGTGAGGATTGTGATTGGGGAGGCACTGACTTTAAATGTCAGATTTACTATCATTATTAAAATAAAATAGCATTTAATCACCGATGCAATAACATTCACAAACTTCCCATGCTGTAAAGATGAGAGAACTAGCTTCTTTTAATAATCTCACAACCAATCTAGTTGCTGACTCTCGGCTCCGCATCAAACAACATCTTTAAGAAGAACAGGTGCGAGAGACGTGAGCAGAGAGAGAGAGACGTGAGCAGAGAGAGAGAGACGTGAGCAGAGAGAGAGAGCAGAGAGAGACGTGAGCAGAGAGAGAGAGACGCGAGCAGAGAGAGACGTGAGCAGAGAGAGAGAGACGTGAGCAGAGAGAGACGTGAGCAGAGAGAGAGAGAGAGAGGTGAGCAGAGAGAGAGAGAGAGAGAGGGTGAGCAGAGAGAGAGAGAGACGCGAGCAGAGAGAGACGTGAGCAGAGAGAGAGAGACGCGAGCAGAGAGAGAGAGATGTGAGCAGAGAGAGAGAGACGTGAGCAGAGAGAGAGAGACGCGAGCAGAGAGAGAGAGAGAGAGGTGAGCAGAGAGAGAGAGAGAGAGGTGTGAGCAGAGAGAGAGAGACGCGAGCAGAGAGAGACGTGAGCAGAGAGAGAGAGACGCGAGCAGAGAGAGAGAGATGTGAGCAGAGAGAGAGAGACGTGAGCAGAGAGAGAGAGACGCGAGCAGAGAGAGAGAGACGTGAGCAGAGGGAGAGAGACGTGAGCAGAGAGAGAGAGACGTGAGCAGAGAGAGACGTGAGCAGAGAGAGAGAGACGCGAGCAGAGAGAGAGAGCAGAGAGAGAGAGACCCGAGCAGAGAGAGAGAGAGACGTGAGCAGAGAGAGAGAGACGCGAGCAGAGAGAGAGAGCAGAGAGAGAGAGACGCGAGCAGAGAGAGAGACGTGAGCAGAGAGAGAGAGAGACGTGAGCAGAGAGAGAGAGACGTGAGCAGAGAGAGAGAGAGAGAGGTGAGCAGAGAGAGAGAGAGAGAGGTGAGCAGAGAGAGACGTGAGCAGAGAGAGAGAGACGCGAGCAGAGAGAGAGAGCAGAGAGAGAGAGACGCGAGCAGAGAGAGAGAGAGACGTGAGCAGAGAGAGAGAGCAGAGAGAGACGTGAGCAGAGAGAGAGAGACGCGAGCAGAGAGAGACGTGAGCAGAGAGAGAGAGACGTGAGCAGAGAGAGACGTGAGCAGAGAGAGACGTGAGCAGAGAGAGAGAGGCGTGAGCAGAGAGAGAGAGACGTGAGCAGAGAGAGACGTGAGCAGAGAGAGACGTGAGCAGAGAGAGACGTGAGCAGAGAGAGACGTGAGCAGAGAGAGAGAGAGAGAGGTGAGCAGAGAGAGACGTGAGCAGAGAGAGAGAGACGCGAGCAGAGAGAGAGCAGAGAGAGACGTGAGCAGAGAGAGAGAGACGCGAGCAGAGAGAGAGAGCAGAGAGAGACGTGAGCAGAGAGAAAGAGACGCGAGCAGAGAGAGACGTGAGCAGAGAGAGAGAGACGTGAGCAGAGAGAGACGTGAGCAGAGAGAGACGTGAGCAGAGAGAGAGCAGAGAGAGACGTGAGCAGAGAGAGAGAGACGCGAGCAGAGAGAGACGTGAGCAGAGAGAGAGAGACGTGAGCAGAGAGGGAGAGACGTGAGCAGAGAGAGAGAGACGTGAGCAGAGAGAGAGAGAGAGAGGTGAGCAGAGAGAGAGAGAGAGAGGTGAGCAGAGAGAGAGGTGAGCAGAGAGAGACGCGAGCAGAGAGAGAGATGCGAGCAGAGAGAGAGACGCGAGCAGAGAGAGACGTGAGCAGAGAGAGAGAGAGAGAGAGACGTGAGCAGAGAGAGACGCGAGCAGAAAGAGAGAGACGCGAGCAGAGAGAGAGAGGCGTGAGCAGAGAGAGAGAGAGAGAGAGAGGTGAGCAGAGAGAGAGAGAGAGAGGGTGAGCAGAGAGAGACGTGAGCAGAGAGAGACGTGAGCAGAGAGAGACGTGAGCAGAGAGAGAGAGACGTGAGCAGAAAGAGAGAGACGTGAGCAGAGAGAGACGTGAGCAGAGAGAGAGAGACGCGAGCAGAGAGAGACGTGAGCAGAGAGAGAGCAGAGAGAGACGTGAGCAGAGAGAGAGAGAGACGTGAGCAGAGAGAGACGTGAGCAGAGAGAGACGTGAGCAGAGAGAGAGCAGAGAGAGACGTGAGCAGAGAGAGAGAGACGCGAGCAGAGAGAGACGTGAGCAGAGAGAGAGAGACGTGAGCAGAGAGAGAGAGAGACGTGAGCAGAGAGAGAGAGAGACGTGAGCAGAGAGAGAGAGAGACGTGAGCAGAGAGAGAGAGACGTGAGCAGAGAGAGAGAGAGAGAGAGGTGAGCAGAGAGAGACGCGAGCAGAGAGAGAGATGCGAGCAGAGAGAGAGACGCGAGCAGAGAGAGACGTGAGCAGAGAGAGACGTGAGCAGAGAGACGTGAGCAGAGAGAGACGTGAGCAGAAAGAGAGACGCGAGCAGAGAGAGAGAGGCGTGAGCAGAGAGAGAGAGAGAGAGAGAGGTGAGCAGAGAGAGAGAGAGAGAGAGTGAGCAGAGAGAGACGTGAGCAGAAAGAGAGACGCGAGCAGAGAGAGAGAGGTGAGCAGAGAGAGAGAGAGAGAGGTGAGCAGAGAGAGAGAGGCGTGAGCAGAGAGAGAGAGGTGAGCAGAGAGAGAGAGAGAGAGGTGAGCAGAGAGAGAGAGACGTGAGCAGAGAGAGACGTGAGCAGAGAGAGAGAGACGTGAGCAGAAAGAGAGAGACGTGAGCAGAGAGAGAGAGGCGTGAGCAGAGAGAGAGAGAGGTGAGCAGAGAGAGAGAGAGAGAGGTGAGCAGAGAGAGAGAGACGCGAGCAGAGAGAGAGAGACGTGAGTCCGCGTGTCTATGGTCCGCGCTCGGAGCCCAGACGGCAGTGCGTTCACTGAGCTGTCAGAGCGGGGGTCACAGCAGCTGCTCTCGGGGCCAGAGCGGAGGATGTAACGTAACGTTCGGTTTATCAAAACATATCACAATATTTAACGTATAACACTAGTGAATTTCACCTAGATTTTTTCAGACATTAAAGACAAGATGTTTTATAATAATTGTTTAATGAAAAAACAATTTTGCCACAAGCAACCAAAAGATGTGCCTCAGACAAGAATCGAACCTGGGTTCTCCAGGTCCTTGTATTTAATGCTAACCATTCGGCCAACATAGCACCTCTGGAGTTAGACAGGTTTGCACGCAGTCTTATACCTGAGCGTCTAAGTCGCTGGCAGAGCTAAAGCGGACTTAGCCTGCCACCTTGTGGCGATAAGATGTACTATTTTTCACGCAGCTGCGTGATTCCCGAGAAGCGTGAATGAAGACGACAAAACGGAATGGGACCTACTGTATGCAGCGCCACAACACGACTGTAGAGGCAGTCACCTCTGTTTACAGTCGGGATTGGACCAGAAATAAAAACAGATAATCCGGAGGATTGAAGGAGGTGGAACAGACAGTGTTGCCAACTTAGCGACTTTGTCGCTAGATTTAGCGACTTTTCAGACCCTATAGCGACTTTTTTTCAAAAAAGCGACTAGCGACAGATCTAGACAAAGCATTAAAATCGTTAAATGTTGTTAATGTTGAAATTATTTTTGTACATTTGTAGTTCTAAACATATTTAGGGTGTTTTTTACTCACTTTTGTCTCTCCCACGACGTTATTCCTCTCTAATACAGCGTCCGTTACAGTTATTTTCAAATTGCAAATTATGCAAATTAGGCGATGACGTCATTTAGCGACTTCTAGCGACTTTTGGGACAGCCAATAGCTACTTTCCTTACTGAGGAGTTGGCAACACTGGGAACAGATCCATAAAATGTTTCTTAGTGACTTCTGACTTCTGAAGTTTCATGTCGTTAATTCCCACATGCACGACTACCTTGGAAACGGTATCAGGCAGGGACTGAAGCAGAGGAGGGAGACGTATGAGCAGGTCTGGTACAGTAGCTCCGGGAATACAGCGAGTGACCGCGTTAAAGAAGCGGACGTGTCTCACAATGGAATCTCCAATAATCAGAGTGGTCGGGGCGAAGAGTGGACGTGGACGCGGCCTCGGAGAAGGAGCTCGGTGGACGGAACCAGCGGGTTCACCCGAAGCAGGACCCGAGCCTGAGCGCCGCTGAACACATGGAGAGGAGGAGCGGGGGTGCTGACTCTCAGCTACAGGCGACCCACGCTGTGTGCTCGGGGACGCTGGAGCGGTGAGAGGGGCTGGCTCTGGGCGCTGCTGCTGACCCGGTGGAGGTGAGCGGTGGTAATGATGGCTCGCTACCCCAGTCTGAGGCTGCTGCACTGGGGTCAAAGAAGGGGAACAGGCCAACACGGCTGGTGGACCGCTCTTTCGCCTGAGGACTGCTTCCTTTAGGAGCGTTTTCCTCGTAGTGGACTTGGATCCTCGAGCTGCAGTGTCCAGGGATTCTGCTGAGGGGGCCGGGATGTCAGTGGAGAGGGCTGCATAGCGGTTTGCCAGACTCAGGACATGGGCCACGGCGCAGGATGGCTCCTCGGAATCCGCGGGCTCGTTATTCGGAACCGGGCGCTTAGGCGTAGAACAGGAGGGTCCGGAGCTGACGGATCTCTCCCACACGACAGTGTCACAATATGCAGCGCTCAGTGACATAAGCCGTGAATGCTGCCCACCAGCGACTTCAAAAAGTTTGGACACTAGAGATTGTTTCTCATTCAACTCTGCGGTGAGACGAAGGACTTCTTTTCGTAGTTCTGCAATGGTGGCACGGTCGCTCTCACGGAGCTCCAAGGTGAGGCGACTAATATTGTGCATGTTTGAGCCAATTTCATTGTCACTTTCCATGTCCTCGTTAGCTTGTGTTAGCCTCTGTGCTACTAGTGGGTTTCAGTCGGGACTAAGCGCTATTTGCTGAAACCACTGAATTAATAAGATAAAACACTCAGATATATTAAAAAACTGAACAATAAAAACGCGCTAAAAAGTTGTTAAAAGTTTACTAAAAAGGTGCACAGAGCAGCCCCTGCAGTACTGCTTCTCCCATGTGCACACACCAACAATAGACCATTGTTGCTATGCCAATGGTCATAGCAGCAGAGATAGAGCCGCTTGGTTCAGACCATTTTCTCTGCTCTAGTCCAGAGTAAAAGACTGAATGCTTCATTAGCTCCGCTTGGTTCGGACCATGAATCCTCTCTGCTCTGATCTGGACCAGCAGCAACATCTCATGGATTCAGTCCAATGCAGAGGGTGAATTTCCCTACGGGGATAAATAAAATCGCACCTTTACCTTCTTGTTTTCACCCTTCAGTGTCAGGCTTTGGAACCAACAGATACAAGAAAAGTTGAAAATACATACAATAAAAGAACAGTAAAAGTTATTGAGAATTGGTTTGTTAAATTTCCTCCACAGGTGAGTTCTCTGCTGCCCTTGTTTCACAAAAGTGTGTTGTTGATGGTTGTCTCGTACTTGTGACTTGATGGTCCCTTTAAAGCGGCAAAACACATAGCCTTATTAACAATACATTCATTATTACTGAGTTACATTTGGTCACAGACATCGGTAACAGTCGGTCTCCTCACGATCCTCTTTTACTTCAGAGAGACCAGACCTGCTTTTGGTTTCATCCACATGGTTTTGTGGAGAGGGAAGTCTGGGCGTCTCTGTCTTGGCTGCTGCCCACGACCCGGCAACGGATGGAGCGGAAGAAAACGGATGGATAGATGATCGGACAGTTGTGTTATAGTTGTTAGAAAGTAACACTACCCTGGTGTTTTATGTAGCAATCCATTTGGTCCGCGCCTGTCTGTGATTGTGTAACCTATGTTATAATCTTGAAATCTCTAATGGGTTAGTTCACAGAAGTCCAAATTCGTTTAGGAGCTTGAGGGTGGTATGAATGACACACAGAGACAATGAAGTTTAAATGCAAAAAAGATAAAAAAAAAACGGATAAAAAAAGTTTTTTTATCCGTTTTTAGGAAAGAGTTCAGTTCTTAATCCATTGTTTGTTTTTTAATCCGTGTGAATAGTTTTAATCCATTGTTGAATTCGGGGAAATATTAGGGTTTTAGAGTCTTAATCCATAGTCCAAGGATTTCGAAAAGAGAAAAATATCAAAGTCTATCCTACCAGCTCGCCATCAGTTCACTCAGTTCATGGGATAGTCAGTGAAGAGTCAGTCCAGAGAGGATCAGTCCATGATCCAGGGATGAACAAAAAACCTGGCCTGAAAACGAGGTCATAATCAAATTCAGTTACCGGTAACATGTCAAAACACAAAGCAGTACCAAAAAAACGGCACCTAAATCACATCTTTCAAAGTTGTACAGTCAATAATTCAAAATCAAATAGCTATAGCTCATCAAATTAACAGCTGCGCTAGCATGGGCTTTAACCATGACAATGTGCTGCTAACTCAAAACAAAGTCACTTTAAAACAAAACTCAAACTCTAAAGTAGAATCCGTGCCTACCGAATTCAAGGCAACATATACATATTAAATAATCAAAGGTAGTTCAATCAAAAATGGTTCTCATTATGAGGTAATAATAACTACAAAACAAAATCACCCGCTTTTACTGCGGAGTTCCGTATGACGGGAAACCATAGCGGCTAACCACACTACATCTGCATTTTAAACGGTCAAAAGCACAGATTCGAACAGCAAGTTGCACAAATATTATAGAAAACACTTTGGCAAAACTCACCGATGAATCAGAATGTCTAGGAGTGGTCTGATTAGGGAAAACAACGTCAGGTTGTAGCCACTTGGTTTGTAGCCTAGCGCCAGCTGCCACAGCACACAGTGATGGTGCTTTCAGACCGGGACAGTCGTTGCATCTGCGTTCAATGCAAAGTCAATGGGGAGTCGCGTTTCAGCGTCGCATTGCACGGACCTCTCGGCACACACGCACGGACCGCCCAGTAGAAACGCACGGACTTGGCGGGAAAGTCAAAGGGGGGGAGAAGGAGCGGACAATGAACGCCCACAGGAGATGGATCCCGCTCAACTTTTCCTCGCGATGTTCGTGCAGCGACCAATCAGAGAGCACGCACACCACTGACGTAATCACGCCACTACACAGCGTATATTTTCCCCATTGTGAGCCAGGAACCGGTCATTTAAACATGGAGGACCAGGCTGTGGACGGTCTCATTGTCGCTGTTACAAACTTTCCAGAGTTGTGGAAAGTCTCCATTCCTGAATATAGCGACAGAGCTAAGAAAGATTCGGCATGGAAGGCCATTGCGCAGCAGCTCAACCTCCCTGGTAAGTTTTTTGAGTATCATTCATTCGTAAATTGGTTCTTGTTTATGCTAGTTTTTCGAGGGGAAATTCTGACTAGTATCTGATTCTTTGCAGTCGAATTTTGCAAGAAGCGATGGCGGTCACTACGTGACACTTATATGAAACGGAAGAAAGACGTGCAGAGGAGTGGCTCTGCAGCGGGGACCGCGAAGTGGAGGTACGCAAGTGCCCTTTCGTTCCTCGACCCTTCCATTACCCCGCGCCCCACCACCAGCAATATGGGTAGGGTGGAGGAAGGACCCCCTGTCGATGAGGCCTCTGCGCGACCTGAAGGTTTGTACTGGGTTGAAATGGGGACATTTGACTATATGAAATTTATATCACGTCGTGCTATACAATGGCCATATCTGCAATGGTATTGCTTTCTGTAATTGAAGTTTTTATAGAAGTTTTTCTTCTCTATATATTACATTACATACATTGTATACTTGCAGACAACTGCTATGTTTACTAAAATGACAATACATTTACAGAAGACATGAGGGTGTCATCTCCTGCGTCGGGGACATCCGACGCCACTATCCCTGCCTCTCCCTACCACCCAAGGCTTCTGTTCCCCCAGGAAACACCTCCAGGTTAGCATCACATATCATATACTTGGTTCACGTCTGCGACCAGTTATATCTCTTGTCCGTAGTGTGCAATTTCTAAAGATGTATTTCCTCCTGTTCAACAGAGCCAAAACGGAAGAGGAGCAAGAAGGCTGATCCTCCAATATCGCCTTATGAGAGAGAGCTGCTCTCTGCACTCCAACAGAACTCTCGTCAGGGCTCGCCACAGAAATCAGAGGATCAGCTGTTTGTGGACAGTCTGGTCCCTCTACTTGGGAAATTGGATCCCCAAGCCCGTTACCGAATCAAACGGAGGTTTTCAAACATAATTTACAAGGAACTTGCAGAGAAGGAAAATGCGCCACCATCCAATGTGCAGTGACCTCACTCCATGCAATTGTGTATATATGTAAATAAAAGTGTTGTGTGAATCTCTTGTGTCTATGTAGATACATTTCCTAGGTTCTTTTTAATCTTGTCATTAAGAGGCGTAGTTGTAGAAGAACCATACATTACAGAATAAATGAGCAGATAGAAAATTTACTTTGGCCCTTTACAGCATATATAGTGACATTGTAGAATTCTCCACAGCTCTGAGAATGTTTAAGGCGAGTACAAAAAATGTCTATAGTTTGTTTCAGCCCTTAGCACCTGGTTGATGAGGGAACAAGGTTTGTTCAATGTTTAATAATAATCTTTATTTATATAGCACTTTTAAAAACAGTGTTTACAAAGCGCTGCACAGTCAGCATGATAAACAATAAAAACAGTCATAATGCAAGGTCAAAATAATTAGATACAGAAACACAAAGCAAACAGAGCAAAACACAAAAGAGACTCAACAAAGACAAAGCAGACAATAAAATACAGCACCGGAAGTTTAAAACTAACAGTTAAAAGCTGTTTGATAAAAGTGGGTTTTAAGAAGAGATTTAAAAGAGGATACTGATGGTGCGAGCCTTATCTCCTCGGGCAGCCATTACTTTCTCTTGTCTCTGTGATATGCTACGGTTGTTTACTGTTGTATGCTACATTGGTCACTAGATGGCGTGAAAACGGCCCTAAATCAAGGTTCGTTTTAAACAGTTTAATTACACTGTATTATGATTAAGCAAGTAGGGATAAGGGAACAGCAACTTCACATTGTAGAATTCTCCAAAGCTCAGGTAATATAAGGCGCGTACTAACATGTTACCAAATTAAAGTACAGAGGAATGTCTTTATATGACGATAACAAATGTTGAGGGCCCAATGTTAATATCTGCCATACTCGCACAAACAGTAAGGGTTTTAGTAATATCAATTGGAGTACTAGGGAACCAAAATAATATTCTGAACTCACCTACATAAAGTCTATTTACATGATCGCAGTTTCTAATATTAAAAAATTAATACTCTATCTTTAATGTGGTGTGTGTTAAACAGAGTATTTCTCATGCACAATATTCTCTATGACTCTGTGCACGAGAAAAGGTACGAATGGACTAATCAAAGTATGTGGTACTTTATTTTCCACTAGTGAACCATTCCATTCCAAAGCTAAATGTCTGATTTGACATTGCCTATAATCGGGGCTGAATAAGAAGGATCATAGAGTAACGTTTCAAAACAAAACTAGGTACTATGAACAACTTTTAACTTGACTTCACGTCTCGTTAGCTGTAAGTGTTTACCTAAAGCATTTTAAATTAAAACATACATTAAACAGAAACAACACTTCAAGTAAGGCAAAAATTTATTAGCGCTAACAAAATGGTGACAAAGAACAGAAATGCAGTCAGTTTCTTTCGGGGAAACCTGGCTATGTGCGTTGCCAGTGCACTGCTCCTTCCTCTGTGAAATGGGCTTTGAAAACCTCCCTCACTCTCAACGCCGCTCTGGCAGCATAGTTGGCTCCGATACGACCTAGATCAGGAAGTGGGTCGGGTGCTGCAGGTCCTGCCTGCGGAGGAGCTGCCATTTCCGCTGACGGCCGCATGAAGTTGTGAAGGACACAGGTTGCCTTAACACACTTCTCCACAACTTCGGGACGGATTTCCAGCTCCCGATGGAACATCCTCCACTGGGACGTCCAAATCCCAAAAGCGTCTTCCACTACCAGTCGAGCCCTGGAGAGGCGGTAGTTAAAGGTGTTGCTTTCAGGGGGAAGACCGCCACGGCCGGGATAGGGACGCATCATGTGCCGCTGCAGTGGGAACGCTTCATCGGCCACAAAGACATAGGGCTGGGGCCCTCTGTGGTCAGCGCCTGGAAGGCACTGGTCAGGAGGCAGCCGGAGAGTTCCTTCCCGCAGGGCCGTACCAAAGGCAGAGTTGCCCAGGATCCCCCCGTCGCTGTTCCTGCCATATCCCCCAACGTCAACCACGCGAAAGCGGTACTGGGCATCCACAACAGCGAGGAGCACCAGGGAGTGGTAACCCTTGTAGTTGTAGTACAAGGAGCCAGCGTTCGGAGGGGCCTTCATGCGCACACGTTTACCATCCACGGCACCACAGCACAGAGGAAAGTTCCAACGCCTCTCGAACTCCCCTGCAATGGAGCGCCAGTCGTCTGTGGTGGGAACCGCCATGAACTCCTCCACCAGAGAGTCCCAGATGGCCGTAACTACCTCGGGGACAACTTTGGAGACAGTGGACACACCGACCCTGAAGCTGCTCCCGATGGTAGTATACGAATCCCCAGTGGCAAGGAACCTGATAAAATAAACAGAAGACATTAATTGAATGTGCACATGGAGTGAGAGACAAATGTCCCATAACAATAAAAAGGTGCTTTGTGACTGGTCTGTGAAAGGCGCTATATACATGAAGAATAGACACAGACACACACACACAGACACACAGAGAGAGACAAGGAAACACAGACAGAAATAAACACACACAGACAGACTCGCTTCCACCCTCACCATGTGTGGAATGATTGGAACAATATCTGAACTCTGAACATTGTGAAGCGCTTTGGGTGACCTTGGTCTGTAGAATGCGCTATATAAATAGACATTACTTACTTATAAAGACACGCACAGAGACAAAGACACACACAAACAGACCGAACACACACACAGAGACAAAGACACACACAAACAGACCGAACACACACACAGAGACAAAGACACACACAAACAGACCGAACACACACACAGAGACAAAGACACACACTCACACACACAATTACTGACCGTAGGCAGATGGAGAGGCGCTCTGCAGGAGAGATGGAACGTCATAGTTGGTGTCTTGGTGAGAGATTCGTGCACCTACGCGGCCCAACAGGTCATCGAACTGGGCCACCGTGAGACGGAAGTGCCGCTGAAATCGCACCTCATCCAGCCGCAGCTCTTGTAACAAATGGTGGAACTCGCCATACTCTGACCGTCTCTGGAGGATATTGTGAACCCAGACACGCCGTCGTGCACGCCGTCGTTCAAGAACTCTATGAACCAAGTAAACGAACGCTTGCTGCCTCGCCTGATCCGCCATCTTGTTGAGTTGTTGTGAATATGGAAAGCCCGCCCATACGCCTCACGCTTCCGGCGGAAGTGTAGTGAGGTGGGCGTGCTTGTGTTCGTGCGTCGTTTGGCGGTGTGCAAGCCTCTGCTTCTGAAAACTAGAGAATGCGCGTCTGGTAAGCTGGGCTGGTGCGTTTCAGCGTTTTCGGTCTGAAAGCCCCATGAGAGTGGAGGAGGGGGCGGAGCAGACAGTTACTGCTTAGGGGCAATCAGCGAAAAGGGCAAATATAATACGTACAATAATGATAAAAATATTGATATATGATGGGGGAATTACATTGTGGGTGTTACATGTTCCCCTCCTGATCCAATGTACGTCCCCGGACATTGACCGGGTTGGCTGTGAACGGCTGGTGGGTGGCGAACCTCAGTTGCAGGGTCACTGGCATCCTCCAGATCATAACTAAATATACTGGTTTAAGATGGTCTGTGATTTTCTACACTGGTCTGTGATGGTCATTGATGGTCTGTGACTGTTATTGATGGTCTGTTATTATTTATACTGGTCCGGGATGATCTGTGGTGGTCACACATCACATAAACACAAGATAAACTGGTCTTGTTGGTCTCTTCCTGGTCTCTTGTTGGTCTCTTCATGGTCTCTTGTTGGTCTGTTGCTGGTCTCTTTTTGGTCTCTTGCTGGTGTGTTGCTGGTCTCTTGTTGGTCTCTTGTTGGTCTCTTGTTGGTCTCTTGTTGGTCTCTTGTTGGTCTCTTGTTGGTCTCTTGCTGGTCTCTTGCTGGTCTCTTGTTGGTCTCTTGTTGGTCTCTTCCTGGTCTCTTTTTGGTCTCTTGCTGGTCTGTTGCTGGTCTCTTGTTGGTCTCTTGTTGGTCTCTTGTTGGTCTCTTGTTGGTCTCTTGTTGGTCTCTTGCTGGTCTCTTGTTGGTCTCTTGTTGGTCTCTTGTTGGTCTCTTGTTGGTCTCTTGTTGGTCTCTTGCTGGTCTCTTGTTGGTCTCTTGTTGGTCTCTTGTTGGTCTCTTGTTGGTCTCTTGTTGGTCTCTTGTTGGTCTCTTGTTGGTCTCTTGCTGGTCTCTTGCTGGTCTCTTGTTGGTCTCTTGTTGGTCTCTTGTTGGTCTCTTGTTGGTCTCTTGCTGGTCTCTTCCTGGTCTCTTGTTGGTCTCTTCCTGGTCTCTTGTTGGTCTCTTGCTGGTCTCTTCCTGGTCTCTTGTTGGTCTCTTGTTGGTCTCTTGTTGGTCTCTTGTTTGTCTCTTGTTGGTCTCTTGTTGGTCTCTTGTTGGTCTCTTGCTGGTCTCTTGCTGGTCTCTTGTTGGTCTCTTGTTGGTCTCTTGTTGGTCTCTTGTTGGTCTCTTGCTGGTCTCTTGTTGGTCTCTTGTTGGTCTCTTGTTGGTCTCTTGTTGGTCTCTTGCTGGTCTGTTGCTGGTCTCTTGTTGGTCTCTTGTTGGTCTCTTGTTGGTCTCTTGTTGGTCTCTTGTTGGTCTCTTGTTGGTCTCTTGCTGGTCTCTTGTTGGTCTCTTGTTGGTCTCTTGTTGGTCTCTTGTTGGTCTCTTGCTGGTCTCTTCCTGGTCTCTTGTTGGTCTCTTCCTGGTCTCTTGTTGGTCTCTTGCTGGTCTCTTCCTGGTCTCTTGTTGGTCTCTTGTTGGTCTCTTGTTGGTCTCTTGTTGGTCTCTTGTTGGTCTCTTGTTGGTCTCTTGCTGGTCTCTTGCTGGTCTCTTGCTGGTCTGTTGTTGGTCTCTTGTTGGTCTCTTGTTGGTCTCTTGCTGGTCTCTTGTTGGTCTCTTGTTGGTCTCTTGTTGGTCTCTTGTTGGTCTCTTGTTGGTCTGTTGCTGGTCTCTTGTTGGTCTCTTGTTGGTCTCTTGCTGGTCTCTTGCTGGTCTCTTGCTGGTCTCTTGTTGGTCTTTTGCTTGACTCTTGCTGGTCTCTTGCTGGTTTGTTCAGGTGTTTCGCCCCTGGTTGTTGCTTAATACATTACAAAATGGTTATTGCAAAGAAGGAGAGAGCAGAGACGTTTTTTTACTTCTACTTATTCCTTTTTACTGAACAATGAAACATTTGAAATAAAAACAGCAACAAAACACATCAAAGTCAAAGTCTCTCATGTCCTGGAGCCATGGTGTAAACGCCACATGGTTTGTCGGCTGTTGGACCATCAGAGAGGGGGGATCCCACTAGTAATGTGTGTGTGTGTGTGTGTGTGTGTGTGTGTGTGTGTGTGTGTGTGTGTTTGTTTGTGTGTAAGTAAGTAATCTTTATTCATATACAGCCTTTCACAGACCAGAGTCACAAAGCGGTTTACAATTGTGGGCATTTGTCTCTCACTCCACACAGAGATGGGAGCCACTGTGCCGCCCATGTGTGAGGGAGTGTGTGTGTGTGTGAGGGAGTGTGTGTGTGTGTGTGTGTGTGTGTGAGGGAGTGTGTGTGTGTGCGTGTGTGTGAGGGAGTGTGTGTGTATGTGAGGGAGTGTGTATGCATGTGTGAGGGAGAGTGCGTTTGTGGGTGTGGGTGTGTGTGTGTGTGTGTGTGTGAATTTTCCTGTGAGTTTGTTCATTTGCATAAGTTGTACCACCCCAATGGCTTTCATCACCTCAAAAAAATTGAAAGAAGTTGGCAGACCTACTTTTTAATCTCTTCTTACTTTTGAACATGATTCATATTCATATTCTCAAATGACTTTAAAAGTCCAACTAAAACTCATATTTTATTCTGTCTGTCAGGTTCGAGTTACCATTTCCTGATTATTATTCATCAAATAAATCTAAGGCCAAAATCCATCAAGCTTTGACACCTTTACACCATTTCTACACATTTTTCACTTTCTATTTTCATTCTTGCCAAAAGGCCTGCACAATGTTGACAAATCTGTTTATTATAGACTGAGAAAACAAAGAAGAAACAGAGATATCTGGAGCACAACTTTGTTAAGAATTGTTAGATTTATCTAAGAATTTATATTTCACTGTCTAAATATTCTGGATTATTGCACTCAAAGACACACACTCCAAATATGCATTTCCTCACTTGGACAAGAGCCATTTTTCTTTTCCTTTTGAAATGGTCTGAATACAAATGGATGCTCGTTGAAAATCTATTCATTCTCACAAAACTGAATGTTCAAAGCGTTGTTAGGGATGTTCTATTTTCAGACAGTCATGGAGGATGTACAGTATGTAATTAGCGCAAAGAGACGTCTGCTAATCTATGCAGATGCTAACTAGCGTGCGGACATTACGCAGACCTTACATTAGCGTGTAGAGAGAGATAATGAGTCATGAAAGATTAATTATGTCTGAATCTACAGATTGTACAAAGTGTAATGAGAGAAGATTGCAGGATGCAGGGGTCGTCCGCATAAAGGACCAACGGGGAAGTTTGCGCAACGTTTAGCTTTGTATTTAAGTTCACGCCAAAAAGGTTCTTTAACTCTACAGGACTCAGCGAGCAGTCAATTTGACAGTTGAAGTGTAATTACTCAGTGTATTTTCATTTTTGGTCTTCATAACTGGTCTCTCTCTGGTGTCTCTCTGGTCTCTCTCTCTGGTGTCCCTCTGCTCTCTCTCTGGTTTCCTTCTCTGGTCTCTCTCTGTGCTCTCTCTCTCTGCTCTCTCTCCCTGGTCACGCTTTCTGGTCTCTCTCTGGTCTCTCTCTCTGGTCCCTCTCTCTGGTGTCTCTCTGGTCTCTCTCTCTCTGGTGTCCCTCTGCTCTCTCTCTGGTGTCCCTCTGCTCTCTCTCTGGTTTCCTTCTCTGGTCTCTCTGTCTGCTCTCTCTCCCTGGTCATGCTTTCTGGTCCCTCTCTCTGGTCCCTCTCTCTGGTGTCTCTCTCTGGTCCCTCTCTCTGGTCCCTCTCTCTGGTCCCTCTCTCTGGTCCCTCTCTCTGGTCCCTCTCTCTGGTGTCTCTCTGTCTGCTCTCTCTCCCTGGTCATGCTTTCTGGTCCCTCTCTCTGATGTCTCTGCGCTCGTTCTGGTCTCTCTCTGATGTCTCTGCTCTCTGTCTGGTCTCGCTCTGGTGTCTCTTTGCTCTCTTCCTCTGCTCTCACCACCTACAGGGGGATCAGCGAAGGACTGGTACTATGAGCCCTGGGTGGCAGCTCTCGTTGCCACTCCCTGACCCAGAAATGGAATAATGAAGGGGAAGAAAATAAATGAATGAATGAATGTTAAACAGATGAAGAAGAACATTCATGGATGGATAACTTTATTACAAACTTGTATTCCAGAACAAAATATAGACAAGACACAACACACTGGAAAAAGACAACATAAAACAATAAATCTCTTCAGAGGAGGCGACCATACACAGTGCAGATTTAAAACGAACATCACTGTAATCTCTGCTTGTCAACTATAAAATCATTAGATTTGCACTAGTTCAGGCGATACACAGTGGCAGACCCAGACTGCTGGCCTAAACGTGATTACATACATATATATTTTTTCTTTATATTATTATTTGTTTTCTATGTTTATTTTTTCACCAACTACGTTGGTTGCGCAGCTTCCAACTTCAGGTCGACATTTGGGAGGTCTGGTGTCTAACAGAGTTTTTATCCAATCATTGCTCGGCGTTATGTGTTGCTATGGCCCAAAATCTGCCTCTGGGCCTTCAGAGTCTACATTGCTGGCCCCCGGTAGCTTATAGTCAACAAAAACAAACCCGTGGCATTAACCAATCAGTGTCGAGTCTGTTTCCTGAGGGCCAGCTCGAAGGCCCTGCGCGGCGTCAGAGCATGCACCTCTTCCGATTGGATACGCGATACAGAGACGTGACAATGCTGACCCATGGATCTACGCTACGTCCATGTGATCACAGAAACACAAATGCTAATATGTATAGCTCAAGTTTTAGTTTTTCAACCCTCTACAGCTGAAGGAGGTGAATATATCGTTCTGGTAGATAGAACGCCTTTCTCAAGAAAAACTTAGACAGAGGGACCAGGAGAGCCAGGATTTTGCCCTGACCAGAGCAAACACGGCTGCAGCCGAAGTGAGGGTAAAAGCCGATGGAACAGTTTGTGAATAAGCCAACCTGCGGAGCCAGGCTAGTGCAGAAGACACGGAGCCGCGTCCATGGATCTATTATATTAACTGGATAGGGTATTACTAGCTTGTAGCTGAATAACCCATGTGCTCAGGGGATTCTCGCGGTACTGCAGACTGAACCAGACTAAATTCACGTGGGCTACCCAGAAATTTTCCCCATAGGACTCAATGCAAATTAAAACAGCTCGACCTCAGCTGACAGAGAACCTACAGCTTTCATAAAGGTTGGATTTTGTGGGGATTTTAGTGTCCCTTGTCATCCTGAACTTTTTTTCTTCTTAAATCCTTCGGTTTTGTTTAAATCCACACTTTAGTGCCACAAACTCTGCTCGTCTGGCTCTCGCTCTAACTCCCGCTCTGATGCACCGCTCTGATTGGTCAGAGCGCGGCCGAGCCCCTCTGTGCACGTGCGTGAGACCCGGTGTGAGACCCACACACGCGTGTTTGACGCAACGCATAATGGGAGATCATCCACTGCGCAGAACCGGGAGGACCAGACGATGCCCAAATACAGGCGAGTTTCCCATAAATCTTTGCGAGTTTCAGGCAACTTCCGCTAATCTTTCAGCCCCCATGCCGTCACAAAGCGCCACTGAGCACAACCATTCATTTGAATAGGGCGCCATCTTGGATCGCCGGGGCTTGGCCGCGTCCTGCCCATGGATCTATTATAATAACGGTCCTGCCTCACCACCGGTAAGAAACTAGAACATTAAAAGTCACATGTAATACTTAAATTGTAGTAGGACTTTCCCACATTAATGCTCAAAACTGGGTCCTGAACGCTCGTGTTGCACTCGGTCATGTTCTCAGATACTGTCAGAGAAGAAAGTTACGCAGAGTGCGTCAGGTGTGTGTGTACAAACTACAGCGAGAGGGGGGAATCTGTGGCACTAAAAAAGATCGCTGGCTTAGGACAGGCACAGGTCTGAAATGCACAGACCGCCACTGGCGATACATAAACGTGTACATTATGATCCTTAAGTTGGCCTACAGTGTGTTCACCTGAAAGGACACAAATAGTTCAGAATCACATGTTCATCTTGCCCTGTATTAACCTTGGTCTTTCATGTCAGGAGGTGAAATTATTTGGACAATGCACATTTTTATATGGACTTTTTGAACAATGCTAATGAAGCATTGGACTAGAGCAGAGAAAATGGGCTGACTCCAGCGGAGAAAAGCGGCTACTCCACCTCTGCTGCTGTGACCCGTCCTGCTCCACCCAGAGGCTACTCCACCTCTGCTGCTGTGACCCATCCTGCTCCACCCAGAGGCTACTCCACCTCTGCTGCTGTGACCCGTCCTGCTCCACCCAGAGGCTACTCCACCTCTGCTGCTGTGACCCATCCTGCTCCACCCAGAGGCTACTCCACCTCTGCTGCTGTGACCTGAAGGGCTGTTGTTGATTATTATTATTGTTAGCTTTCTGGTATAATCAATTTTATGTTTCATTTTTGCTTTTACAGGACAAATGAATATCAATAAAGTATCTATCTATCTATCTATGTCATAACTGCATGGTAGTGCCAAATCTCAATTGCTAAGCAGGACAGGGTATGGTTACTGCTGTGATGAGAGACCTCTGGAAACACTTCTGAAAGTGCCACAGTAGGATGGCTGCTTTGCGGGCTGTAAAGTCTCCTCAATCAAGAGAGATGGTGGGGTCAGAGGGACCGAAAGCACAGATTGGTGGCTTTGGTTTCATCAGTCTGCCCCAAGGCAGCTGTGGCTACAGTAATACTAGTTTATTGCTGTGAAGATTCTTTAAGTGTTATTACTTTTTGTGTTATTTCCCTCGGCACAATCTCGTTCTTTATTTAATTTCAGGTATTTTTGACAGATCAAAAACCTGAATTCTTACATTGGATCCGCTCTCTTCTCTGCAGATATGACCTGGAACTCACTTAAGTCACGTGTTTTCCTCCAGTGTTGATAAAAAAACTTGTCTGTATGTGCTTTAATTGGATCTTTAAATGAATGAGAGAAATCCCTTCAGTTTGCATTGTTTGGTCGAGCTGAGAATAGACTTCAAACTCTTCTCAAACATAAGGACGCATTAGCAGAGCTGTCAGCTGTCACTCGTGGCACGATTGGTGCTAAAATAGATTAAAGCGGCGGAGGTGACAGCCGCAGTGTCATATTTAAGTGAATTTCAGTGAAGCAAAAAGAGAAAACTTTTAATTAGAATGTGAACTTGCACTTCAGGACAAATGGGTCGTTATGTCACCATCCAACAAATATTAGCATTTCAAAAGTTTTTAAGATTTGCATTTACTCAAAGAATGCAATTCCAGCCTCGTCTTCAGTCCTTTTTTCCCCTTCATTTATTGAGTTTGTAAAAGTTTATTAACAGACCTGGAACTGTTTTGTGGCTCCATCCACCCCAATCTTCTGCGGACACAGAATCACATGTATCTCTTAAACGATAAAATATTAGACTAAACTTTATTGATCTTACAGTGGGGATATGTGCATGTTACATTTGAGGGTGTGACATCGCTGCAAAAAAGTGAGTCAAAAATTGCTCAAAATTGGCAAAAATGTGTCAAGATTTGCCAATGGGAAGAAAAATGATGACCCAGCGTAAGCATATTGAAACTATTTTTTGAATGGGAATTTCCTGCCCAGAACTTGAAGCTTTGCCCAATCATTGATCTATTCAGGGGCGAATCTTTGCCCCATGAAGATTAAATGACAAGCCGACTTCATTTAATGCTTTTTTCAGCATTTAATTGTAATTAAGTCTAAGTTATTGTGACGAATCCATACTATTGATCAGTCTGTGCGTCTTGGGAGATGGGTGTGTGCCCTTTCTAAATCCAGTCTGGTCTGGATGAATTATGGATGGCATGGGTTTTGTTGCATGTGTGAGGGTCTTTGTTGTGATTTTGAGGTCAGCAATGAGAAGAGAGATGGGGCTATGTGGAGAATTTAGCAGGTAATTACTAAAGCAGTACTAGCTTCTTTACACTTTTAGTCTCATTAAAAGATTCAGACTCACATTTATGTGTAGGGTAGGAAAATTGTATGTGGAGAGGGGAGGCTTTGTATCAGTTTGTGTCGGTATCAAACGTCGCAAACGTAGTCCTAAGCCTCGCCTACTCCGGGTTGAATGGATCTAAATTTTAAGTAAGAGGGGCACCAGCAGAGTTTGAAAAGTCTGCACAGATCCATTCTGCCTCGATCAGTCTCATAATCTGATAGGTCTTGAGCTCTATATCGGCCAGGGATATCATGAATTATACAAAGAACACTGACGACTCTTAAAAGTTAGCGTGGGTTTATTAACTACATATAAAAACGGGAACGGTAACCGGGAGGGATCATACAAGTATGATAAGTCACATGAACAGGAATGTCAGAAACACATCACCATCACACACAATACAACTCCAGCAAGTCTTACTGTTACTGCCAAGTCCCAGTGGTGAAGATGCTTCTACCCGTTTGGGTCAGGCGGTCAATCACTTCAGTCTTCCTCACGCACGGAGAGCGGGCGCGCACACACTCCAGTCTTTCCCACACACGGGAGCAGGGAGCGGGGATCGGTCCCGGGAAGCCCAGAGGTGGCTTGAGGCGCGATGGTCCACGGTGCTCCTTTTGGTGGGAGTTGGAGCGCAGTTTCGCCGCTGCGGGACAGGCAAGTCGAGTTCATCTCGATAGGAAAAAGGATCGGGCAGCTGTCCGGGCAGCGAGCTCCAACCTGCGCCGGGGTTGAAGTTGTGGGGCCCTGGATCGCGCAGGGGAGTGGGCCGCGCTCCAAGACGCGGCCCACTGGCCCTGAGAAAGTTTCAAAGAGAGCTCCCAAAAGGTTCACAAGCAAAAGTTCACACAAAAGTTATTGTGTCTCTGTTTTTGTTCCGGCTCTGGGGGCGTGTCTTATGACGTCGACTTTCCGCGCCTCCAGAACTCCTTTTATGAAATCATAGTTTTAACCACATACACGTTACTTAGACATAGACACACAACACACCTTGTTCACAGACAATGGTACACACGTTTTCTGATTTAAGATGTTAGCAAAACAACATATTCATCCGTGTTTTCAGTTGTCCGTCTCAGGTGTATTGGCGTCCCGTGTCCACTGGGGGGGGGGGGGGGGGGGGGGGGGGGGGACGCCGTTGCCGGCCCATGGGTGATGTCTATGGCTTTGTTTGAGGCGATGCAGACCCACTGGCCCCCCTTTGAACTCGCCGGGGGTGGGGGCCAGAGGTGTGCTCTGGGGACGATCACTGTCTTTGAGATGACTGCTGTATCTATGTGAGCCATTGTGGTGCTCTATCCGACCTCCATTGCCTTAGATGTTCCGAGCCGTGTGTTTTTGTTATCTCACACACAACCGGCTTGGCCGGCTTGCCTGGGTCATCGCGGGGGGCAGTGCATTTTATTACCTTACAAATGTGAATGTACTTGTAGTCTGATATTCTGGAATTACAATTTATTTCTGTTTTTATTGACTGCCAGCCGTTTTTGATGATTTCACTGATTGTCAAGGCCTGCAGAATATTATGGGCTATGACTATGTGGAAGTCTGAAACCAGAATCTGAAAGACTGGATTGTCTACTTTCATCAGCAAAAATACTAGCTATTTTTTTCTCCTTTAATCCCCAGTCGAATAGAGGGAAGTTTCTCAGGAAATTCCGTCAATGGCAGTCAATGAGTTAACCAAGTGGAGAGCGTATAATCCAAAATTGTTTGACTTCAAGAAGGATGATGACAAAATTATATTATTTTATAAAGATACAATAAATGTCTTTCTTGAAATGAAAAAAATAAAGCAACAGTTCTCGAAATAAGACTAAATGGCTTTGTCCCTGTGGCAAATCTTGTTATAAAACCACATAATTCAAAGGATTATCACCTCATTTTTTGCAGTGTGTTTATTTCTGTATCCGTCTTAATCATTCATCTCTTATTAGCATTACTTAGTCTCCTAGCAACAGCATGAAATTAAACCGTTCCTTGAACAAAAGACAAGACATTTTCTAAAAGGTGTGTGGAATTTTAAGCAGAAACACAGGAAAAAGCAAACAGATGGGACAGAAGGCACCGACAGAATCCGTCTGAAGTTATTGCTTTGAGAACCTCTTTAGGCTTATATTTCTGCCTTTGTGCTACAATTAACCTTGCCTGCATAAAACATATTGATGTGTTGATGCAAACCTTTATGGTCCAGCTGAAAACAAAACATCAGCTTATTGCATTTAGCCCACAGAAACAAAATAAATGTGTTATGCCGCCTCCAGACTCTCTCAATTAAAACATTATGAAATTAGGTTTTATGTCTAATAATGGACTTTCACAGCAGAATCATTAACAATACAAACTTCTTTGCAAAGTTGGTGGGTAAAGAGTCTAGAGGCCATGGCCGAGCACCACAGTATGTCTACATTCTACAATCAGAATTCTTTTCCTTGTCATATTGAAAAATATAAAAATATACCTTATCATTTGAACAAATATTGGCATAACTGATTACGCCAATATTTTCCTTGTCGAGGCAATAATCTTAACACATCCAAACCTTACTGCAGACAAAATAAGTCTGAAGGTGCGAATGTTTGGACACAATATTTCTGCTAATGAGAACAACAATGGCATAGAGTTGTCAATGTATAGCATTTTGAGAGAATATTAAAGGAGAAAAGGCCAGAGCAAGAACTGGGACAGCCTGCAGACTTTATCTCTTTAGCGCTCTTTCATAAGACTTTTTTGTTTTCATTTTAATGGATACAGCAAGAGCAGAACAGATTTCAAAGCCTTACACATGACTTTTTCTTCACATTCCGCCGCCTTTTATCCAAGCAGTGTCCTGGAACCCTGAAACTGATTGATCCAGACAGACTAGTAGAAAACAACAGCAGCATCGCGAAGACCCGAGAGAGACAGATCAGAGAAAGAGAGACTAGAGAGAGAGACTAAAGAGAGAGATCAGAGCAAGATAGACTAGAGAGACAGATCAAAGAGAGAGACCAGAGACCAGAGAGACTAGAGAGAGAGACAAGAGAGAGAGATCAGAGCAAGATAGACTAGAGAGAGACCAAAGAGAGAGAGAGAGAGAGATCAGAGAGACCAGAGAGACAGATCAAAGAGAGAGACTAGATCAGTGAGAGACTAGAGAGACAGATCAAAGAGAGAGACCAGAGAGACAGATCAGAGAGAGAGACTAGAGAGAGAGAGACAAGAGAGATCAGAGACAGAGACTAGAGAGACAGGTCAAAGAGAGAGACTAGATCAGTGAGAGACTAGAGACATATCAGAGAGAGACTAGAGAGACAGATCAGAGAGAGACTAGAGATATATCAGAGAGAGAGACTGGAGAGAGAGATCAAAGAGAGAGACTTGAGAGAAAGATCAGAGCGAGAGAGAGAGATCAGAGAGAGAAACTTGAGAGAGAGATCAGAGCAAGAGAGAGAGAGAGAGAGAGACAAGAGAGAGATATCAAAGAGAGAGAGAGAGAGAGACTAGAGAGAGAGACCAGAAAGATGGACCAGGGAGAGACTAGAGAGAGAGAGCGTACATATTGTATTGCAGACAGTACTTTTCAAACATTGAAAACAAAACAAATACTCCTCCTCCCTGATGTGTTTATTTTTATGTTTTACTGACACAATAAACTGTCAAATAAACAATATCCAAAAGGAGAGATGCATTGTACCAGGTTGTAGCAGTTGAGCAGGTTGAGTGCTACACCTGTCGTCCCCCTGGTGGTGGCATAGAGAGTTACAGGTATAAAGCATTTCTTTTTTGCCCTTCATGCTCGTTTCACCATATGTTTTAAGATATCATACACATTGTAAAACATGAAATTGTATCATTAGAATTTCAAAGGCTAAACATATTAGTATATTCCTTCTTTGAATTCACCTTGCCTTTGACTTTGTGCTTTTTCATGTCATTCATTGCTACTGCTATATTCGCTCCAGGGTCTCCAAGCTGCAAACATGAACATCCTTTGAAATGCTTTCACAGATAACCACTAATTTATCTCCACTCAAACAGCAGGGAGCAAAGTGGAAAATGAGCATGGCATGCACCAGACAGACCTATAACCCAAATACTGGACCTCATGCTGAGTCGGGTTTCAAAATAGTGCTTTCATGGCTTTGGCGAGGACTGCGCTTTAATTCCATCACTTTGAGCCTGAAATTAGTGCAAATAACAGAGGGCTCTATGAGGATTTGAGCTAAATGCAGACATGAAAACTTTAGTGTAACCCTTTCAAATCCAAATCAAGCATTTCCATAACACTAGAGCCACCGTCCATCTGTCTCAGAGCCGGATGATTTTCTTGTTTGTCTTGTTTTACTGATATAAATAAATACATCATTCTAAAAGTGAACACAGAGCTAGTCAGACAGTTAGCGCAAGAACAGAGAGAAGTATTGGATATTCCGAGAGATATTCTGTATAGCATAGATTTTGTTCAAAGCGTGAGTCTGAGTACGGCTATAAATAATGGCAACTAATCTAAAATAGTTGTGAAATATTTTAATAAATCAATTCCACTTACGTAGATTTAAACGCTGGGAAAAGGTTTTATGACACAGATGATTCTATAGTGACTACAGATTGAAGCGCGGTGTCTGAGTGGTTAGCCGACATTGTTTGCATGATCACCCCACGTTTTCGTAGGTTTCCTCCAGGTGCTCCGGTTTCCCCAACCACTAAAATCATGTACTATAGGTAAAACTCAACATCCCAGGCATTGTACTACGGTGACCAGAGGAGAAAGTTCCCTAATTAACCATATTTTTAATTGAACAACCCAATGTGTAATACTTTGGCTTTGATTCGGTCAAATGTAGAAGAAATCCCATGTTCACTGACCTTTCAGGAACTTAACAACTGATTGGTTTATTATGAAAAATAATCTTCCAATTTATAAAACATCAAAATAATCGTTAGTCACAGCTGTTCTTCAGGCTGATTTACCAAACAATAAATACAGTATATCATTTTGGAAGATTTTTATTTGTGGTTCAGATTTGATCTTTTCTCAAACTCCAGATGGGTTTTCAATGAGGAACAATAGTATAACATGCTTGGACGAACACATAAAGTGTAAATGTATAATGAAGTAGTTTTTATTATACATATATTTAAAACCAGCTCAACATAGTTTTACATTTTTATTCATTATACATTCTTTCTTATACATTTCTTCTTCTTACACCAGATTCTTCTTCCTGTTTGCTACATGTTAAGTATTGGCCTGTTGGCTTTATCCATTTGTATGAACCTTTATCAAATACATTTCTTTTTACCTATAGGGACTTGATGTACACCAATCCAAGTTCTCTCCAGGCCTTGAACTGAAATTATTCTGAAATGTATGCTTCTTGTATAATTTAACAGTTAAAGTTGCTCCTGGGGTGTTTTACAATGTGTACCCTGAATACAATCATGCTTATTATATTTATTTGCCTGAAGAAAATGATTAACTTCTAGAGTTTGTGTAAGCTCTCAGTCATATGGGGATTATTCAAAACAAAGTAAGGTTGCTAACCCATCACCTGGAGTGTAGGTCTACCACGGTGATGGCAAGCCCCGGCGATCCAAGATGGCGCCATATTCAAATGAATGGTTTGTGCCGGCATGGTTGCTGACATATTAGCGGAACTCGCCTGGAACTCGCAAAGATTCATGGGAAACTCGCCTGTATTTGGGCATCGCCTGGTCCTCCCGGTTCTGCGCAGTGAATGAACTCCCACAATGTGTTGCACAAAACATGCGTGTGTGGCTGTCATGAATGGCACAGAGGGGCTCGACCGCGCTCTGACCAATCAGAGCTGCTCATCAGAGCGGGAGTTAGAGCGGGAGCCAGACGAGCAGAGTTTGTGGCACTAAAGTGTAGATTTAAAGAAAACCAAAGGATTTAAGAAGAAAAAAAGTTCAGGGTGACAAGAGACACTAAAATCCCCACAAAATCCGATCTTTATGAAAGCTGTAGGTTCTCTGTCAGCTGTGGTCGCACTGTTGTAGTTTACATTAAGTTCTATGGGGAAAATTTCTGGGTAGCTCCAAGCTAGAAATACCCTATCCAGTTAATATAATATATCCATGGGTGATGGGCAGTAGCGTCGCTACTAGCTTAACTAAATTTTTCCGTAGCTTGACGGTGGCGTTAATATTTATAAAACCAAGTAACTTTTTTGTAGCAGAGCTATTTTATTAATCAAGTAGTGCAGTAGCGTCCTCCAAAGCTATATTCTCAAGGACATGGGTTAGGGTTAGTGCATTACAGCATTTTCCTGCAGCCATAACACAAACAAATGAGGAAGACAGAATGCTAATGCGCATGCGTATAGGCCTTGGTGACACACACACACACACACACACACACACACACACACACACACACATACACACACACATACACGTTTTTGTTACCTGGTGGGTCCCTTTGACAGGGCCGTTCAGAATGGGACCCATAGACATAATCTTTTTTTACTGGGACTACTTTAAGTAATACAAAACAGTCAATAGAAACCAAACAACTATTTTAAAGGAATTTTATTTTAGATTTTTTTTTCGAATTGCAGTGATTCTATTTTTGAGATAGAATTTAATGCCACTCCATGTCCGATGTCTAAGGTCATCTGGTGAGGCATTAATGCAGGCCAGGCAGTGAGACTTCCCAGGGACCTTTCCAGTCTGTATGAAAGGTGTCATGGTCTTCTCCACAGCCTTCACCTCAGATGCAGACCATGGCTTTCTTACACGTTCTAGGGAGAGAAATAAAAATATATTAGCAATATACACTCCCAGGGTTAGGACCAAGCAGCCTGGCTGTAATCCCCCACCTGGTACACTTACCAGAAGGGGCACTGCCACTACCATGGGGTGCATCTGGATGAATGGTTGAAGGTTCTCCGCTTGAAGTTTCTTTTAGCCCGTCCGTTTGTGAGAGGATCTCTACTGCTCTCCCTGTCGCACAGAAAATAAAAATACAAGTGGCCTTTAGGGGAAAAAAATCATACATATTTTAATAATATCAAGAATTACCTTCAGGCTCAATTTGTATCTGGTCGAGGCTCTTTCCTTCGAATTCCGTCACTCTTCCCTGCTCCATGGCCATCAACACTTTGCTGATTTTGGCCAGCTCCAGTGTCCCCTCTGGTAGTCTGTAATATTGCCTGTGGATGCGAATGTCATGGCCGAGGAAGTTGGCAAGTATGTCCATCTCATTCTCTTTCATATTGAGAACTGTAGACATAGTAGCTATGTGCTTTCTAAGTTTGGTTGAGGATAGCATCTCTGGATGCACCGCACCACATTCTTTGGCTACCTGGCGTAGGGAGTCTGATCCCCTGATGTGGGTGTCTGCGCCCGGGCGGGAAAAGAAGTATGGGTTATGGTCAGAGATGGAACAGGCCCTTCTGTTCTCCACCAGCACCTCCATCGAAGCAATCATTTCAGGAGTCAAAAGAACCGGCACTTTCCGACTTCTTTTCCCTTTAATTTCAATGCGTTGAAAATGCTGACACAGCTTTTTCTCAAGTTGGGACAGTCCCAGAGCAATGTCAGAATGGATCCCAGTCTTACTTCTTAAGGTAAAGGCTGTCAGTGGCATCTTTGAAACCTCACCTTCCCTTCTTCGATTGAAAATGATGACCTCACAAAGAGTCAAAACTGCCAGTTTAGACCAATGCTTAGACGTTGGCTCACTTATTAGGGTTTGCACATATTCAGGTCGACATACCTCAATATGTGCATGCATGGCTCTAACGTCCTCAGTCAGAGGGAGCAGGTCCGGAGTGTTCCACTTGGCTTGCCGGAGGGTCTGTAGGGCAGCAGAAGAAACACAGACGTCCCACCTCTTCTCAAAAAGCAGCCGGCTTCGTTGGAGGTTTTTAATAAATAGTTCATCAACACAATGCTCCATTTTTGAGTCACATTCAAGAATATCTGCTAGCTTTCTGAGGCTATGGCCGAGTTTGAGGGCCAAGGATGGAGTCTTGTATTGATTTGTTTCCTCATCATATCCAGCCACAGACCTGACTGCATCAATCACATGGTTAAAGTTGGAAGGAATAAAGAAATCCTTAATTGTTTTCAGTTTCCCTGCGGTTTTTGCTTCGTTAATTAACCTACCGACTTCTCTCATTTTCTGCCTAATGTAATCATGCTTTGTCTTATCATGCCCGTGTTTTAAGTACAGGTGCTCTCCGAGTCTCAGAATCCCCTTTTCTGCTTTGACAACACCCGTGACCTCATCCTGATGCATTGCCGAAATTAAAGACCACAGCTTTTTGCTGATGCCCTCCGGTACAGGCTGGGCTAGGGAGCAGAGGGACTGGACCCTACTTCTACCTGGTTTAGCCTGGGCATCTTTCTGTGAAAGCCGGCACCTGGCCACATGCCTCCACAGCCACTTTCGCTTAAGCAATGCCCCACAGTCTATACAGTGCAAAAACTCACTGGATTTAACTGGGCAATTTGGCTGTTTAGCTGGGACTAAAGTTCCAATGCCGGCCTTTAAAACCTCAAAATTGTGCTCACGGTTTCCACTATTCCTGATCAAATCAAACTGAAGTTTACGTGCTTTAGATTTCACAGGTAGAGCCAATGCTCTGGCTACGTCACTTTCATTTCCATGTTTTCTAGTCAAATGACGGGATATTTTGTGGCAGGACATTGAACAGTAGAGGCAGAAGTGTCTCTTGCTATAAACTCGCCCCCCATTTTTCTTCTTTTGCAGCTGCATGATAACAATCTTATTTGCCTTTGGTTCGTCACTTTCCGAGTCTTGAAGAAAAGTGTTTTTGATTTTTCTTTTTCCATACTTTTTTACAGGTTTCTTCTTGACAGTTAAATCGTCAGAATCTGAGTCGACTTCATCAATTAGGGACTCTTGACTAAGCTGCACAAACAACAAATAATTTGTAATCATTCTATATAACAATTTGAAGTCATGACTTGTAGTCAGCACTTACCAGTGGTTTGTAAGCGTGCGCTTCAGTGTGCTCCTCCATGATTTCTTGCAGCCTAATGAACCACACACTTGCACCTTTTTCTAGCCTGACACCTGATTTCCTCTGTTGTGCTGCTCCATGATTGGCTCCAGCCTGCTGGACTGAAATTGCCCCAGTGTGCCCCTCCTTGATATCCCGCAACCCACCACCAGGGTTCCGACACATAACACACTTTTTTCAGGAAGGTAAACCTCCAGGGGTCCTTTCCATATTTTTACAGAGACTGCATAAGGACCATTAGAAAAGCATTACCCATTGATTATTAAGCTTGGACCAGTGGGGTCCGGTGTTCGGGCCCCACCACGTAAAACCAGTCCCCATGACGTGAGCGGAATCTCAGGTTATGGAACCCACCAGGAGTTGAAAACAAGTGCGCACACACACACACACACACACACACACACACACACACACACACACACACACACACACACACACACACACACACACACACACACACACACACGCTGCTCGAGGGAAGCGGCAGGATGGCAGAGATCCCGGGAGCCGCGGTCTCAAAATGTTACCGTTGCCATACCTCCAAAACTACGTCACTTTAGTCGAGACGAGAAAAAAGAAATATGTTTTCAGATGCCTACTTTGTAATCCCAAGAGAAAGTTCTTCTGTGACTTAATGAAAATAAGGTTGTGTGATGGTTGTTACGATTGTTTTCCTAAACGGGTCAGACATAGTTCTTTGCACAGTTCATTTGCAAACTTATGTATTTATTTTGTTTTCAATTTCAGAGGGCATTTTTGCTTAAGGTGATAGTCTGGACATTGTCAGAAAGAGAGATGTACGTGATTTGAAAAAAGATGACCCAAGCTCCCTCCCCCTTCCTTTCTGATTGGTCTCTCACTCATACAGACCCACGCACGCTCACAGCTCTGGCTAACGTACCCATAGCAATAACGTGCCCTCTTTAAAGGTGCCATATTTCGCTTTTATTAATCTTCCCATGCACATGTGTGATAATAATATGGGTGATACACCATAAGAAGAAGAAGGTCCTTTATTTGTCCCACAATGGGGAAATCTCAGTTTGATGCATACACATACACATATACACACATCAATGCAAGCAGCAAACATTACTTCCGCACTCCTTATAGGCAAAGTGGGCTAAGTGTCTTGCTCAAGGGCACAACGACAGCAGATATACAACACTCAAAACACGTCAAATTATAGCTATTCCGTGCATAGAGGTGATCTCAGCTCATGTGAAACGCTTGGATCAGTGCTCCTCTGCCTGTGAGCCCACCTCCCCCCGCCCGCACGGTTACGTAGCCTCACGCTAAGTTCAGAGCAAGTTCAGAGGTAAACAAGAGCTAACTGTACAGCTTTCACTGTCACAGTCATTTCACACATGAGAATACACTTTTTCCAACAATGGCAACCTGTCACCTGTCATAGATCAGACCCTAATTATTTAGTTAGCGAGTTTGTTGCATTGTACTCACGGAGGCTCCTGTTAGCGTTTTTTTATGTTGGAAATAACACCAGGTTTCCAGATCAGCTTGTGAGTAGGTCTGGTTTTTAAAGCTACAGAATCGAGTGGTAGACGTAGAACTGGTTCTTATAAAGCCCTGTACGAGACCATCGATGGAGGATCTCCCCTAAAGTTACTATCACCGAGCGTCACTCCCAGGCTGGCAGCAGCAGACAGCTACTTCCGAAACAGAATGGATTTACCTTTTCTGTCAGTGCATGTCCATCAACAAACCATTATGCAACAGACCTGTGCGCACACAGGTCTTGCGCTTAATGGTTTAAAATCAGCCCCATTCCGTCCTCCCCAGCATTGTTGAACTTTGACTCCAGCATTTACTAGAGTGTTGGTGTTAACAGAATTGTTCTCATTGATAACGGTTTTAGTATCAATATAATTTTTATTCTTAATTAGGCTATAACTGTCTGTTACATAATAGCTCAGGCAGCTCGACCTGTGGTGTTAAAATGGTTTTGATATTATGCATAATATGCTACTTATATTATTGTTTAGTGTATGTAAAAATTAATTGAAACTGTAATGGCAATAAACAATGTTGGAGTTTTCAAATAACCCTTTCTATTTCTTCCTATTGTTTCCAAGTTGATGCCTACAAGATCAGACTGGCAGCCTGAATAATTTGTTTAAACAACAAAAAAGGCGAAATAATATTGGGCGGGTATTGATGAGGTTTTGGGCTGGAAAATCTCGCTAGCATCGGGGGAACCCTGCCAGGGTCATTAGACCTGCTCCCTTCCACTTTGCAGCAGAGCTTAGATGAGTTAAGCCCTGTCCCAATTCTCACCCTAGCCCTCAAAAAGTACCCTTAAAGGGAGCAGAGGCGAGTTCACTCACACCCTTAATAACTACCCTCGCGCCCAAGTGAGCTCCGTTCATTAATGCCGCAACTCTCCTCCTCCCCATCTCCGCCTGGTTCGAGGCCAGCTCTTTCATCCTTTTCCTCAGGTACCACCACCAGGGTCCAGGCCCCGGGGGATTCCATCTCATCATCTCTTTACACCTCTGCTATCATTCAGTGCTCTATCAGGGTCCAAGCGCCAAGTCCTAACCAAATTCTGTACAAAACAATACATCTAATCTTGAAAATAGTCCTCATTACAGAGCGAGGAGTAGTGGGAGGTAGGTGATCAGCGAGTGTGTGTGGTTGTGTGTTGTGCTTTTGTCAAGTGTGTGTGTGTTGTCTCGTTTTGTTTGTTATTGTGTTGCATGTGTGTTATTATGTTGGGAGATTGTGTTGGTTGTGTTGAAAGAGAGAGGGGATGGAGCCAAATAAGCATTTGCATTGTCCAGCATCTTTTTGAAACCGTTTGTTTATATCACTCTCGCTTTTGCATGTTCTGCCCCTGTCCGCACAATAGGTCGGGCATATGCCTTCTTATGACGACCTCGCTCCAATCTCTGTGTGGAGTGAAAGACAAATGCCTACAATAATTGTCAAGCGCTTTGTGACTCTGGACTGTGATATGCGCTAAATAAATAAAGATTACTTACTTGCTAACCAATATATGATTTAAAAAGTCTCTCAAGATTGAAATAGCACTGTTTACAATAACACATCACACTCCAACAGCCTTCAAATGACCAGCAGCTTCAGCCGCAGTCAGTTAAGGAGGTAATTGTCTGTAATACTGCTCTGTATTATATCTTTATAACAGAAATGAACCGTGAGAAGAGAAGTGGCTCACTGCAGATGACTCTCGAGGTGCGTGTGTAATGTTTATATGATGCTGATTCTAATGTCTCTGAGGCGATGTTATGTCTTGAGATCTCTTGTACGACAGCGAGAAAATACAAGAAACAGCCTGGAGCCTAATACGAGTGCTAATCTGCTGCCGAGCAGGCGATTGTGAGATCGAGAGATGAGATTGTGATGGAGATCTGCTATTTCTACATTTGAACTGATATGCCCTGCCCTGCTATATTTCTTTATCATGCTAAAGTTTGAGATGTTATACTTGCTCCTTTTTTAATGCTAAAGTTAGAGATTAAAAGGGGCAGATGTGTTGCCACAAAATGTCTAAGGCAAGCTGGAGTTTCCCTCTCGAATGAACCGCATCTGATCACGTTGGAGCATAACTTTGTCGATGAGCACTTTCCTCGGGCTTCATTGAGCTAGCAGGTTAGCATGGTCCATCTACTGTATAAACAGACTCATACAAGGTAATATGGATGAAGGGACACACTATTCGACCTGGTGTTTCCTGAGGTCTCCCATCATAGTACTAACCAGGCCATGCCTTGCTTATCTTCTGAGATCTTATTGGCTCATGCTTTCACATGCAGGTGTGCAACAAAGCTTATTGAGTCATGTAAATATGGTCATTTGAAAAATGTACCCCTCATGATTATTAGATTTTGACTTTATATTGAAAAAACAGTGTTTTTCTCATACCGATTAGTTTTAAGAACATTCATGAAAAGACAAAACTCATTTACATTATGTCTATATTTTATTTAAGCCCATTGGTGTTTCCTGGCTTCTGATTGGACACGCCCTCTCGTCTTGTGAGCTGTGATTGGCTGTGGCGGGAGACGTTCGGCCTATCCAATGACGTTTCCGTGCTCATCCACTTCCTGGATGATGGTCACCACTTTGGTCCTGGTGGTGGTGGTGGTCACAGATTGCCTAAAGAAGAAAATAAAAACAAGATTTTACCATCGACAGCAGAGACGGATGGATTAAGGAACGTGTATGCACTCAAGTGCATAACAGAAAGCAGGGTCTGAAACAAATCAATCCTACATTCAATTATTACATTTATACCATACAGTTTTGATTGAAATTGTCTTCCTCTTTTCTCTGTTCCGTCTCAGTGCACACAGCCCCAACTCTCTCCTCCTTCACTCATCAATTTAATTAATTAAGTGATTAAAACGCTTTACAGGCTGCAAATCCGCACAAACCATTAGTTTTTTAAACCTAAATGGTTTTCACTATCTAATTGAAAAGAAAGACTTTTTCTCTGGTCTGCTGCTTCTTTACAATGGTCTCGGTCGAGAGAGTCTCTGGTTTTCTACCTTCATTCATACGTTGCAGTCAATAGGGTTATGGGTTGAGTTAGGATTCACTATTCAGCACTTACTTAATTCACTGTTATTTACTGAGCGGTAATCTAAAGTAGTTGTTTCAAACTCATTTTGGTCAGGGGCTAAGTTTAAAACAAACAAAAAGCGATAAAAGATGAGGTAAAATTCTGCTATCAAGTGTTTTTCATCTTAAGTTTGAGTAAATTCTGTCTAAAACAAAATTTGGGACAATGGGACAACAACTGCATTTTTTATTCCAAGGGAGACTTTTTTCTCTGTCACATTTGCAGATCTAGTTTTAAAGCAGTCAAAATGTGCTCAAATTAAGATACAAATTTGAGCATGTGTTGGCTTGTTTTTCATCTCTTTTTGCAGGGTTGTGTTTGTAATCTCTCACTTTTCATTCTCTCCATCAAGCAGTCGGCGGTACTCTGCGATCTCCAGCTCCAGCCGGGTCTTGATGTCCAGCAGGATGTTGTACTGCTCCTTCTGATTGGCCAGGTCTCCTCGGAGCGAACTCAGCTGCTCCTCCAGCGACACCACCTGCTGCTGAAACCTCTGCATCATCATGGCGAAGCGCTCGTTCACCTCGGCCAGGTTCGCCTCCCGAGCTCCTTTCTGCAGACGAGGAAGAAGAGGAGAGATTATACATTACACAGAATACTACAACAGTAAGCTTTATGTGGTCTTTCTGCCACAGATGTGAGCCTTCTGCTGTCAATCTATTTCAATGCAAAACCATTTATTCTGGTATAGCCCTAAATCACAACAGCTGTTATCTCAGAGGACATTTCAAAGCTGTTGATTCGCCAACACAGATCAGAATCACACAGTTCAAACACAGGAAATGCAATGATAAAAAACACATAAGAGTCTTGTGTGTGTGTGTGTTGTCTTGTGTTATACCATTTTTATGTATTGTGTTACAAATCTGCTCTATAGATTTTATATGGTTCTTTTTGACGTTTTTGTTCCAAATCATCGTCCCTGTTTATAGCGTCTTTGTTGCGTGTTCAGTATTTCACAGCAAAATATTGTGTATGTAACAATACTAATATTGTTAATAATATTTTCTGGTTTAATTCTACACTTGCGTCAGTTTGCTCCAATTTAAAGGGGAGCTAATTACTTTTACAGGTCTTTCGAGAGGAATGTTTTACATGCACTGTTTTTAACGGACATAATAGCATAAAACAAACAGCAAGTTGATGAAACGTTTTTGAGAGAAGATGGTGGTAGCGAACCTTGCTGAGCTGAGCCTGAAGTTTGATCTGCAGAGTGTCCAGAGTGCGGCGGAGCTCCGAGATTTCAGTGCGACTGCTCTTCAGGGTCTCGGTGCTCGAGGCCATGTCTTTGTTCAGCTCAGTGCTCTGGAGAAGAGAGAAGCTTTAGAGACATAGAAACATCTGTCTGCAACCTTTCATGGTGTCAATCACTGTCACATTTTCTGTCTTTTTGCAGACCCTGAGTGACCCTATTTATGCCAAATGTAATGTTCTGTATTGTGAGTCCATGAACATTTGATCTTATTTCTTTTTATTGCCATTTTTAGTGACAAGAAGTCACAAACTAGGAAAATGTTTTAGCTTTCTACATAACATTTCTTAAAATTAATACTACACAAGTGCACTAAATACACACAATAGACGTTAGCAGGGCATTAAAGTGACAGTAATGACCGTAAAGTGACAGTAGTGAATGGAAAGTGACAGTAAAGTGACAGTAGTGACAGTAAAGTGACAGTAAAGTGACAGTAAAGTGACAGTAGTGACAGTAAAGTGACAGTAAAGTGACAGTAAAGTGACAGTAAAGTGACAGTAAAGTGACAGTAAAGTGACAGTAAAGTGACAGTAAAGAGACAGTAAAGTGATAGTAAAGTGACAGTAAAGTGACAGTAAAGTGAAAGTAAAGTGACAGTAAAGTGACAGTAAAGTGACAGTAAAGTGACAGTAAAGTGATAGTAAAGTGACAGTAAAGTGACAGTAAAGTGACAGTAAAGTGACAGTAAAGTGACAGTAGTGACAGTAAAGTGATAGTAAAGTGATAGTAAAGTGACAGAAGTGACAGTAAAGTGATAGTAAAGTGATAGTAAAGTGACAGTAAAGTGACAGTAAAGTGACAGTAAAGTGACAGTAAAGTGACAGTAAAGTGACAGTAGTGACAGTAAAGTGATAGTAAAGTGATAGTAAAGTGACAGAAGTGACAGTAAAGTGACAGTAAAGTGATAGTAAAGTGACAGAAGTGACAGTAAAGTGACAGTAAAGTGACAGTAAAGTGACAGTAAAGTGACAGTAGTGACAGTAAAGTGATAGTAAAGTGATAGTAAAGTGACAGAAGTGACAGTAAAGTGATAGTAAAGTGATAGTAAAGTGACAGTAAAGTGACAGTAAAGTGACAGTAAAGTGACAGTAAAGTGACAGTAAAGTGACAGTAGTGACAGTAAAGTGATAGTAAAGTGATAGTAAAGTGACAGAAGTGACAGTAAAGTGACAGTAAAGTGACAGTAAAGTGACAGTAAAGTGACAGTAGTGACAGTAAAATGACGCTCTTAATCAAAATTGCATGACAATGTCAATCTGAAAGAGATTCCGGCAAAAAAAATCCTATATTTTATAAAAAGAAGGTGTTTTTCATGAATTTAAGTTGTCTATGCTCTAACCCAGCCATTCCCAAACTCAGTAACACCGAGGCCCCCTTAAAAATCTGACGGGTCTGCGTGGCCCCCCTAAATAATAACCAAGAAGACAACATTAAGAATAGGCTCTTCTGGTTATTTTATTTTGGGGAAATAGCCTCTGCTACAAACATTGTAATACAAAAATGATTACAGTGGATTATTCAAGTCAAATAATGAACACAAATATTTTAATATTACAAACAAAACATTATAAATTTAACATTCAATAATTATATTATTTTTTTATTTTTTGTATGACCTCCCGCGGCCCCCCTGCAGTACCCTCGCGGCCCACCAGGGGGCCGCGGACCCCACTTTGGGAGACACTGCTCTAACCTGTGTGTGACGTCATAGTGGGTTACGCCCATGCATTGAAAACCATGGATCTATGCCACAGGACTGCCTTTTCTCTCTTCTCTCCACTGATGCCCAACACAATACTGCACTCTACAGGTGACAATTGCTCACTACACATAAATTGCCGTTTGAGAGTGAAAAAGTGTCTGAGGTGGGATTTGAACCCCAGTATCTGGATTGGTAGTCCATCGACACAACCACTGGACTATCTCAGTGCCAATAAAGATTTACAATCTAGTATTTATGTCAGACTCGCTGTACACGGCCTTGTCATCTTGAATATCCGCGAAAAAAGAACGAATACCAAATTGTAAACAACTTACAGCGTTGAAACGTACCCACTCTGACGTCACCAAGGGCTGTGAAGTTTTTTCGTCTCTAAGGGCGTTGCTATGGGGTTATTTCGATTTGGGGGGATCAGACAAAAAAAACAACAACTGATTTTGAAACCTTTAGTAGTTCTCTTCTAATATAAAATGGTATTAAAACTGTATTTCTAAATAAATCAAACCCGGCATAAGGTCTTTAAAGGACAACCTGGAATCAATATCTCTCTGCTTTTTCTGTTTTATAAAAGCTCTCTGATCAAAAAGGTTGGAGACGACTGTCTTATTCTGTTTCAGGGCTCCACCTTTTGTCTGTCTCACATCATACTTCTGAAAAAACTTAATAAAAACAATTGGATAAATGAGAAGCGAAGACTGTTCCATCACAGCGAGAACTTTCAATCAATCTTCCTTCTTTGGATGTTACATGTATGGACTGGTAGAAGTACACACCTTGGTCTGGAACCAGGCCTCCAGCTCCCTGCGGTTCTTGTCAGCCACGCCCTCGTAGTGCTCTCTGATTCCAGCCATGACCAGACTGAGGTCCTGCTGAGGAGCGGCGTCCACCTCCACGTTCACAGAGCCTCCCATGTTGGAGCGCAGAGCCATCAGATCCTGCAAATACAGGACAGTAGTTTAGTTTGCTATCGGCCTATAACACTAGATCCCATTGGTCATTGGTCATCCATGTAACTTGAAATACAGACATAAAAACCATTGTCGAAAGGATAATGCTAACTGGTAGCAAACTAACAGTATGTTGCCATGGTTACTGGTGCTTTTTCTTCTTTACTTCTCTACTCCATTTAAAAATGAAAAGACAAGTTCATGTAAACAATTACATTAAACTACACAAAGAAACAGATCAAAAAAAGTGCATGAACAGAGAGATCTCGTGTTCAAAATGTATTGACTGCACTTCAGCTTCTTATGTTCACTGTGAGACATATTATTTGTATAAAGCTGCATGCACTTTTCCAGTCAGCAAGATTCAGAATTAGCATCCAGCAATGAGATTTACACCACTATACTTATGTCTGCACCGCACAGCCACTTTCTACAGCCTGTATCCTACATCTACAACCTGTCCGTCCTGGTAGCAAATACCTCTCTCAATGTCACTTTTTCCCACTACAAATACATTGAATTGAATTGAATTATATGTGTTACGGCAAGCAGCTGGACTAGACAAGATTCCACGCTGATGATTTCTGGACTAAAACCAGCACAAGAAGAAGCCAATGTTAAACTTTAATTATACAAAAAGAATAAAGAGGACCACTAATGAATGAATGTAAATATATAAATGATGATGTTTTTGATTCAGAAACACATTCAAACCCAAACTCCCTGGGCCCTCACCTCCTCGTGCTGCCTCTTAATCTGGAAGAGGTCATCCTTCAGACCCTCCAGCTCCATGTCCAGGCCTGAGCGAGCGCGGGTCAGCTCGTCCAGGGCCCTCTTCAGCCCCATGATGTCTGCCTCCACCGACTGACGCATGGCCAGCTCGTTCTCATACCTGTCACGAGGAGAACGTGCAAAAACACCACTCAAGAGGATGCGAGAAGTGGAGAAGGACGTGGGAGGATAGAGCTGAATAGTGAAAGAGGTCAGCCTGGTTTAGCTCTTTTTGGTCTGGTTCACCTCAGATTTTTCTTATTGTCTATTGTCAAGACCACCGTCGATTGATTTTGTTTTTCCCCTTAATCCATTTCTGGGTCAGGGGGTGGCATTCAAAGCTGCACCCAGTACACAGAGCACCAGCCCCTCACTGATCCTCCTGCAGGTGGTGAGTCCATAGGAGCCTTGATCTATCAGCTCCTGTGTGTCCTTGGGCTTCTTGCCCAAGGACACAACAACAGCAGTCATCAGTGGGAGTCTTGAAGTTGGTCTTGTGGTGGGCTCGGACTCACGACCTTCAGGCCTAAAGGCCAATGCTCTATCAACTGAGCCACTGTTGTCCTAGCTTTACCATACTAAAATAAAGTCTATAACTTCAGCAGAAAGGAATATGATGAAAGGCAACAAATTCACATGAATGAATTCATTAATTCATTCAACTAATGTATGAATGTCAAATTTACAATGTCATAAAATCCACGTAGCTGGTCCCTTGCCCTCAAAACACTTTTTACACTTTTGCCAAATTTGAAAAATGTTTGACTCATGTTCATCACTTTTAACAACAAAGCTTGAATGGAGTGATTACCACAACATATATACTGTACATATATACTGTACAACCAAAATTTACACCAATATCTCAATAAGCTCAGAAGCCCTCGTTATAATAGTTATAATTAGTTATAATTAGGGCTAGGACTCGATAAAAAAAAAATCTAATTAATTGGAGGCTTTGTAATTAATTAATTTGACCTGAGAACATTGAGAAGTAATACATATTATGCATGCGCGGGCGGTAGCCAGCTGCAAGTTGCATCGCTCCCCCTCTTCTTCCTCCTTTCTTACTTTTTAGCTTACTTATTTTTATCTTTTCTGTAACTGCTGGATGAAGCTAGTGCCCACTTAGGAAGTGAGACACGCCGTGTTTTCCACCGTTTTCCTCATCATAAAGTTTGGATTATACCTGTGAACGGAGATGTGCCACGCCCTCCGATATTGGGTGTAAACAATATGTTGTAAAAAAAAAAAAAAAAAGATTAAAAAGCGTCTAATTTTTTAACATGCTAATTTTTTAACATGCTAATTTTTGTGTAATTAATGAATCTTAACGCGTTAAAGTCCCGGCCCTAGTTATAATTGTATTATTAAATATTGGTGAATCATTTCTCACTTGACTTTGAAGTCGTCGGCTGCCAGTTTGGCGTTGTCCACAGACAAGAACAGACTGGCGTTCACATGTGCAGCGTGAACAATCTGAAAACACATGAGATAAACAATGACATCAGACAGCGCTGGTATGCAGTCTACGGTGTGAATGTGCTGCAGGTGACAGTTACAGAGGCACATGTCGTGTTATTCCTGTACAAACACCAGTGATATTTGCCCAGTACCTTTTCCTGGAGGCCGGCGATGGTGACCCTGTGGGCGGAGCTGTCGTGCATAGAGATAGAGGTCCGGTTGTCCAGGAAATTCCTGATCTTCATCTCCAGGTCGGCGTTGGACTTCTCCAAGCTGCGCACCTATGTGGAAGGAGCACCGGGTCAAACTGCATCACTGCAGGAAGAATAGAACTGAAAAGAAAGGGATCCATATTTTACGTGCACACATGTTGTCTGGTCTGCCTGCACATGGACACACTTGAATTGACAACTTTGTAAAGTTATCAGAGACGGAAGCTTTCGTGATTAAAAGATATACGTCAAGTGCATTGAATTGAAAGGAATAAGACCAAGAGAAAATTGTAAGAAAATAATATTACGATACTAGTTTTGAATGAAGAGAAATCTAATCTAATCCGTTAACAGTGTAGTTATACATACAGCATATGTTCAAATATGTTTCTTGAACACTGTACTGCATCTGCACTGGATCTACAGTATTTAACAACCGTTCCCCATCCTAGTAGCAATATCTGTCACTTTTTCAGTTTGTACAGATGTATTTCACATTTACCTGAAAGGTGAGTTAAAGTAGTCACTAAATATAGGTTAAATGGGATTCTACCAATATTTATGAGAAATTAAAGCTAAAAAAAGTGTTCAAATCTTTTACATGCATTGACTAGAGGTAAACCAAAATGATCAATTTCAGATTTTAAGGGAGACCTTGGACTTACATTTTTAAGGAAAATTTGAATAGTTGATTTGCTAGTTTCACTTCTTGAGCAAATCCTTTCGAATGTACTGCTAACAACAAAACATGTTGAAGATTTTAACTAGCATAAGTGAATATAGTAAAGCAATATTCAAATAAAGAATAAACAAGTCAGTACTTTATCTTTAAATTTACGTTGCATGATGAATTGGTTTGTGCGGGAAACCGGAGCACACGGAGGAAACCCACCCAAACACGTGGCGAAACATGCAAACAGTACACAGACCTTCCCTAAAGAAAATGTTAAAAATCTCTTTTGGTGTGTACCTTTTCGAGGTAGGTGGCCAGGCGGTCGTTGAGGTTCTGCATGGTTCCTTTCTCGTTCATGTCCAGCCCTTCGGACACCTCGAAGCCCGCGCCCTGAGACCCGCCGCTGGCACTGGAGATCCTCACCCCGGACCCCCCTGCGCCCCCATAGACGCTGCCCACAGCGCGGCGACCGGGGCCAGAGCGAGCAGAGGAGGAGCTGATGGAGCGACTGGTGTACATGGTGAGAGGAGGAGAGATCGACGAAGAGAGTGTTGATGGTGCTCTCACTCCGGCCTTTTATCCTCCTCTACTCCCCTCTCTACTCCCCCCCTTGCAGGATGTAGGCTACGCCCGTGTCGGACAGGTTTGGGTACATTGACAGTGCCACCCCGCCCCCAAAACCAGAGTCCCCGGTCTGGCTCAAACTCACTGGAAAAAGACTGGTTTTTCAAAAATGTAGAACACCACTCAAAATAAGTGACATTTCGCAAAGTTGTAAGCAGAAATTTGGTTTTTTTTTACGATTTGATTGATGTTGACAGAAGCTAAATCACACATTGCGGTTTAACACTGGGGTACCTAACTTTCAAACTATGAAAGATCAGTTTATGTAGTAAAACTTATAGCGTTTCCTGAGCTTTGGAAAAAAATAGGTTTTATCTCTCCATTTTTTGGCCTGTCACATCTTTAGATCAGCTTTTACAGACAGAAAAGTAAAAAAGAGGACCACCCTCACTCTCCCAAGCCGTTCACAGCCCTGGCAGTCAAAGAGTGACTCACAAGGCTCTTTCTCACTAATAAAAGGTTTTCTAATATGATGCAGACAGTCTGTTATGGTCTGATTTGTTCATAACACTGAACCTTAACAATACCTTTTCTGTTGGGATGAACAACAAATATTATTATTTAAGGAAAAAGTTGTATACCTCAGCTTTAGGTTAAAAACACACACTGCAAAAAGTAAGTGAAAGATGGCTTAAATCATGCTAACTTTGTCTCGATTTGGTTATAAAGGGATTTTGCAGGACGATTTGAGAGTTTCACTTGCAGTAAACAAATAATAAAAAAAAACTCGAATGAAAAATGACTAAACACTTCTGGATACTTCTGTTCTCATAAGTCAAACAAATGGGGTAAAGCTTGTTCCAACGGCAAATCTTTGATCAAATTAAACTAAAGAGAAAGAGAAATACTTAAAAGCACACATAAACATACTTTCTCCATCCTCTTTTGATGCATTTCTAAAATAATCGCTCTGCCATTCCTATGAAGTGTGACCTTGGAAACAGAGTAGCCACTATTTCCAATTCAATTAAAATAACTTTATAGATCAGAAACGTCTCGAAATCGCTCAAAACTAATCAAAATAATTGGCTTTTCACAGGCATTTTTTCCCCATAACAGATAGATTCCTGCATCATTATCTTCCTGGCTCTTTATTCAATACAACAAAATGTGAAAACGAGGGACAGAACCAACTGTTTTGAGCGCGAGAGACTAACTTTACTGCTTGATGTTTACTCTGTGCACTATTCATCATCATCATCATCATCAACTTTTATTACAGACTGGTCCAGGATAAACCCATCACATAAAACACAAAACAACACATCATATCACAGCAATAAGCCTCACTTCTCGAAGCAAAGAGCAGTACCAGTGTCTCCACAGATCTGACTGGTACAGCGTGGCAATGAGTTTGACATTTTTCAGGCTTATGATTATGATATTCTGACTTTCATTGAGCCGACAGATAAAACTGTACATCAGACATCAAATGGTTGCCTGAAATGTCCTGATTCCAGCTGACACAAACAAAGTACTTGCACTTTCCCATCTTGGCCTTTTCAACGCCTTTTGTGTGTTCTTTGTTTTGTATGGACCCTTTGTGTGTCTGAATAACAGATTAAATACATACAATGAAGTGCTATACTTGTATATCATGGGATTTGAAGTCCAAAGATCAATAAAGCTGCTTTAAGCTCAACAAGTCACTTTAAGTCACTTGCATTAGAACTGAAAAAACCTGCACTACTGTTGACACTGGTTCCTGTATTGCCACTTTTTTATTGTACATAATATATCCTGCATTTAACATGTTGCACATTTTTTTCTTTTGCACAATCTTGAGTGATTCTATCCATGCCAGATTCCTCCTGTGTGAGATCAATAAAGTCTATCTTATCTTATCTTATTGATGGAAAAATACAAATATGTAGAACTAAGAACAATTTCTATTACTATTTGCATGAGTCTGGTCCTGTCGTCCCTAAACTGGATCGTGATCAAGAGTCACTCAAAAAAAGTGAAATTGTTGAAAGTTTACGAGCGAGAATGTGTTTCTGGTGGTGATTATTGAGAGCAGCAGTGACAGGACGGACAGGTGTCAGAGGGACTTGTCTTGTTTGTGTTTAAAGCCAAGAAGAAATACCAGAGTTAGTCAAGTTCTGATGCAGCTTGAAATGTGTCTTTGAAGAATATTCGCTGCAAAAAGTCATAACAGATATGAAGGGTTTTCTTAATCTTATTGAGGACTTTGTGATCGTCTTTGAACATGGTTTTCTGGATTAGTGGATTAGATTCATTACAAATGCAGATGTGATTAATATTTTCAATAGGGGATTTGCTTGTTTCTTTTTGATAAATTTTTTGCTTGTCCCATTGACATCTTGCTCTAAAAAAATCTTTAAAAAGTACTGTATACTCTTTATCAAATCAAGATAAATTTAGACTTTGTTCAATCAAGTGTCTGCTTATTTTTGATGTACTTTTTGCAACAATATTTTGCTTTTGTGACACACTAGTTTATCTTTTGTTTGTTTGAAATAAACCTCTAAATTAATATTGATAAGAGTAAGCTGAGTTGCACTGAGAAAAAAAACTGAAAACGAACATAGTCAAAACAAAGTCACTGCAACCGTTGATTTACCAACACAGATCAGAGAATCAAACTGTTCAAACACAATAAATGCAATGATAAAAAAAAACAAAAGCAAAACACATAGAGCCATTGGTTCATAAGGAGCAGAGACCAATGTCCACGCAGCATCGTCTGCACTGGTGTCTGAGCAGTGGCGGACCCTTACCCTAAACATAATTGGGAATACATAAACATATTTGTTCCATTCTCTCCACACGGTGATGACAAAAGCGAGAAGTCAAACACACTGGCGCATCAAAGCCCCCAACAAACACCATCCATTCATTTACTCATTATATTCATAGCTATTGTGCATTTTTTTCCGTGGTTGGGGAAACCGGAGCCTGGACGAAACCGGAGCACCTGGAGGAAACCTACGCAGACACAGGGAGAACTTGTGAACTCCACCCGGCAAACCAGTATCTCCACCCAGTATCTTTTTGCAACTAGTCTCGTTCTTGATAAAAGCTGGTTTTAAATTGTATAATTGTGAAAAAGCTTATCTCTCGCTTTATCATCTTTGCCAAAATGCCTTTTCAAAGCTACAAATCCATCACACATTAAAGACACAAGTAAAAGACAAGAGGACACATGTTGAATTTGAACATGTCACATTTCAACACAACGTTTTATCACCATCTTGTAATAGCCTCAACTCAATGTCAGCTATAAATTCCACACATTGGACCGATTTCTCGACTTAAAGGGCATTTTAAGACACACTCAAAGATGAAGCAAACCGCATTCTTGACGTTGTCTCTGGTGTTTCAAAAGCTCTGACCGCCCTGGTATGTTGCCTCTACTTCCGGAGCTTTCTGCCCTCTGGCTTCGTTCAAAGACAAAAGTGAATTATGCATCAAAGCTACCTGACAAGCCTCAAGATAAAATGCACTATAGATTTTGCAACATTTCCACCCAGAGAACGAGATTTACGGCTTTCATTTGATTCACTTTTCACAAGCTGTTGTTTATGTCATGTATCTCTTCACAAAGAGCGCATCCACACTTCCCATTACTACAATTCATACATGTGGGAATTAGATTGTCAAGTGCATGGCAGGTTTATGAGCGTCTTTGACTTTTGTTTGGTGGATTGGCACTATGGGAATTAGACAGCTATATCTGGCCTTGCGTAGGTCACAACGACCCGATTGTGTGTCTGCTATGATTGTGTGTCCTTGTTCTCTCGATGCGACACGTATGTTTTCCCAACCGTTGACTATATAAACCATATCTGATTATGTTCTGTCTGAAAAAACCTGGAAGAAACCTGAGAGAGAAACTGAATAAACTTCCAGCACCCGCTTCAATAATAATAATAATGATAATTATAGCTTTCTTTGTATTGCACCTTTCAGACACAAATGCAGTTCAAAGTGCTCCACAGCAGCAAAATACAACAACGACAAAACAATAGCCGACATTTCTACAACAAGTCATCAATAGTCGCACAACAGCAGAATGAATATATTATTTAAAAGTAAATAAAAACCCAAAGAGACACACACACACACTGTCTGATTGAAAACCTGAACGGGTTTGTAGAAAATACTTTCGCCAAACTTGCTAAACTTAAGGAGGCTGAACGACCTCTTTTGCACTGCACTCTCTCAAGTGTGTGTGTGAGTGCAAGTGTGAGTGTACGTGTGTGTGTGTGCGTGTGTGTGTATGTGTGTGTATGTGTGAGTTCAGGTCCGGTGTGTGATGGTAGAATTCTATAGGGAAAGCTGTGGATGAAAGGCGCAGCTCTAATGAAGGCAGAGTGTGACATCACAGAGGGATCAAGGGGAGACTTCAAGATGAGACCCAGCGACACGTCAACCACAATATCAAGCACAACATCAAACAGACACAATTCTCTCTTAGCAACCGCATAGTAATAATAATAATAATGCATCGGTTTTATACAGCGCTTTTCTGGACACTCAAAGATGCTTCAATGTCATTATTAATACACTCCAAACACGGTGGTGATAAACTACTACTGTAGCCACAGCTGCCCTGGGGCACACTGACAGAAGCGAGGCAACCAGTATGTTCCATCGGCCCCTCCGATCACCACCAACCATTCACACACACCAGACTCATTCTAGGCAATGGGGTAAAGTGTCTTGCCTAAGGGCACAACGGCAGTTTGGCACTTTACAGCCGCAGCCGCCCCACTGTGGCTGGTGTTCCCAGAGGTTAAGTGTCTTGCCAAGGACACAACGACAGCCGACAGTGGGAGTCGATGGTGAAGGTCGGCTCCAACCCATGACCCTCTGGCTCAAAGGCCAATGCTCTACCAACTGAGCTACTGTCACCCTATTAGTAACCAAGTTCATTTGCAGTGTTGTGCGTGAACGAGTTCAAAAGAACGCGTTCATTGAACACGCTCATTTTTTCGTGAACGTTGAACTGAACGCAACACTTTTTTTTTTAAAGAACTTGAACGTGAATTAGTTCATTTTATGTGTCATGAACGGCAGACATCACTATGAACGTTGGAATCTGTTTTCTCTTTTGAAACGCAACGAGAGAAAGTTCCTCCCTCCTGTATTCTCACACTTTTTCCGCCGAAATCTAAAAATTCCTACGGTTTCCACCGTCTGTGAACGCACCCCGACTCTGTTTTGCTGTGCGGCGCTGTGAGCTGGTGCTTTTCACATGGGCCCAAGTCGTGATGAAAACACAGGGTGAGTTAGCGACAAAGTTTACACGGTTTGCATTTGACAGAAAGTATAGACACACGCACTGCAGCGCATTACTGTCTGTAGTTTATGAGCAGAGATGGGGCAACTCCGTTTGCTCCCATTGAAAACCATGTAAATCTTGTCTGTTTTGTAGTCAAATGGCTCTCCTCCTGTGGGTGTACAGGAGTTCTACGTCATGGTGCTACGTCCCTTAGGACTTCGCTAGTGAGAGGGATATCACTCGTGACCCCCAGGTCACACGCCAGAGAGATCAAAATAATTTGCTCCAATCACCAGCCACCTTCCTCTATAAATGCCCCTGCACAAGGCCGCACCTCCTCTTTCACTCTGGCGCCGATTGAGATCTACATTTCAATTACCTGAGGAAAGATGTCTTCTGATGCTCGTCCGAGTTCCCCTTCGCCATCCGGCGTCGGACGTCGTCGTTGCTCGACTTGTCGGGTCAAGCTCCAGCGCAAGGACCAGCACTCCAGCTGCTTCCTGTGCCTGGGTTCGGGCCATGCGGCATTGAGCGCCACCTGCGCCTCGTGTCTCGCTCTCCCCAGGGAGGAGAGTGAACGCAGGCGCGCGTTCTTCGCCGCTACAGCGCCCCGTCCGGACCCCTCTCAGGACGAGGGGTCTGCGATTGACTGGGCCCCCCTCGACCTTCCACCCGTGCCCGCGGAGTGGGGTGACTGCGAGGACGGAGAGGTGTCGGAGGTCGGCTCTCTCCTCACGCTGGACGAGGTGGTGTCCAACCCGGAGCCGGACCGCTTCCCGCTGGACCACATGCCTGGGCTCTACGCCACGGCGGCGGCCATCATGGATGCCCCCCTGCCACCGCAACCGAACCAGAGGGTGGAGGACTTCACCTCTGGTTACGCCACCCCTCGAGGGAGGAGGAGAGCGCAGCCCACGTTGTGCCCGCGGATGGACCCGATCGTCCATTACGCGACACGTGAGTGGCCAAAGCCCCTAGCGGCCAAGAGGCCCGCTTTGGGGTATGGCATGTATTGTAACGTGCAGGACTGGTCCTGGACCGGCGGGGTCCCGGACATCGAGGACTCGGTTCGAGCGGCCCTGCACCCCTCCGCATCCGTGTGGCCCAGCACCAGACCTCTCCTTCCCTCCGAGCGGGACAGGACGTCTTTGGCGATGCTCGATAGGTGTTACGCCAATGCGGCTCAGGTCGTCGCGGTGGCTAACAACATGGCCTTCATCACCGGGGCCCTGGATAGGTCTCTCTCTTCTGGCCAGGCGCTCAGTGGAGACACCTTATCCCAGGCGAGGACCACTTCAGCGGCGATCCTGCGCATGTGCCAGGCGCTAGCTGTCGATGGCGGCCGCACGATGGCAGCAGCACAAGTTGGGGCCAGACACCTCTGGCTGGGGCCGGTGAACCTCAGAGAGGCGGAGAAGAGGCAGCTGCTGGACCTGCCCATCTCCCAAACGTCACTCTTCGGTCGGGAGATGCAGACGCTGATGACTAGGCTGGACACCGCTGCTAAGGACTCTGCTAGCCTAGCCCAGCATCTAGCTGCGAGACGCGAGGCCCGCCCACCAGCGCGGAGCCGAGACAGAGGCAGGGAGCGCTCGCCCGGCAGGCGCCCCGGACCATATCCACGCTCCGTGGTCCATCGTTCCCCAGCGACGAGACCCCCGGGCCCAGACAGGCACACGGGAGGTTCGCGGGACCAACACTCCCACCGACGGCCTCCCTATGGCAGAGGAGGTCGGGGTGGGAAAAATGCTTTCAATAAAGGCCGTCCGGCATTTCATCAGTACTCGCTGTCTGAGTCTCATTTGGGGGTATGTAACATGTCAAATGATTTGAATTCTGATTGTGTTACTTCTCGAGCATATAACGTGGCTCCGCTAGGCCTGCAGCCCCCAGAGAAGGGCGTGCAGCGTGCTATGCGGGCCACGAGCTCCGACTCTCGGGTTCATGCCTTGCCCTCCCGGAGAGAGGGCAGGCGGAGGGATCTGGTGAGTGATAATGTGTGTGCTCCGGCCGAACGCGTGTTAGCATCTCTGAGCTACAAGGCTAACACGGGGTTTCCCACTCCAGGGGCTCGGCCCCCCCTCCATGAGGCAAGAGCCAGGGGGGGGCACAGCAGCCGAGTCACGTGTGGTGAGCAGAGCTACAAGGCTAACACGGGGTTTCCCTCTCCAGGGGCTCGCCCCCCCCTTCATGAGGCGAGAGCCAGGGGGGGGGCACAGCAGCCGAGTCACGTGTGGTGAGCAGTCTCGTACTTATGACGTCGGGCCTGCAGAACACGTGACCGCCCTCGGCGCTCACGGTGTGACGCAGGGGCCCCCCCGGCCCTTTCAGCCACCCCCCCTCCCTGCTAGGAACACCAGGAGAGGGCGGGGCCGTGACGTCTCGTGTTCCAGCTCCCGTTCCGCCCCTCACAGATTTCTACAGCATCTGGAAGGAGCAGGGCCTACTGACAGATATTTAGCTGGAGAAAACTCTGCGCAGAGGTTACGCGCTGCAATTTTTCCGAAAGCCACCACCATTCCGAGGCGTACGGGCAGTACGCTCTCAGGTACGGGGATCGACAGAGGCACTACAAGCGGAGGTCTCCTCTCTGCTGAGTCGAGGCGCGGCAGTGGAGGTAGACCCGCAGGACGCCACCAGGGGGCTGTACTCCCCTTACTTCTTAGTGCCAAAGAAATCAGGCGGGGTGCGTCCCATTCTGGATCTGCGCGTGTTAAACGAGTGCATTTCCAAACGGCAGTTTCGGATGCTGTCCACAAGGCAGCTCCTCGAGTGTGTCAGGGAAGGAGACTGGATGACTTCCATAGACCTGACAGATGCGTACTTCCACGTGCCCATAGTGCCAGAACACAGGAGGTTTCTGCGCTTCACAGTGGGAGAGAGGAATTACGAGTACTGCCGTCTACCCTTCGGGTACGCACTCGCGCCTCGGACCTTTTACAAATGTGTGGAAGCAGCTCTGGAGCCGATCAGACATGCGGGGGTAAGAATATTAACCTATATAGACGATTGGTTAATACTGGCCCCATCCAGGGAAGTGGCCGTGAGCCACACGCACTGGGTCCTGTCCCACATACAGCGTCTGGGCTTTGTGGTGAACAGGGAGAAGAGCAAGCTGCAGCCAGCCCAACGCATGGTTTACCTCGGTCTGCAGCTGGACTCTGTGATATTCCGTGCTGCATTGTCCGTGGACAGACGGATGAATATTACCCGTCTGGCCCGGGAGGTTCTGGCGGGCCCCAGAGTCCCCGCTCGGCGCCTCAGGTCCCTGCTGGGAATGATGGCAGCGGCTCATGCTGTGGTGCGGCTAGGCCTGCTCCACATGAGAAATTTTCAGAGGTGGTTCTCGCGCCTCAGGCTTCACCCCTCCCGGGACGGGGGGAGGCTGATCTGGGTTCCCCAAGGGGCAGCATCGGACATCAGGTTCTGGCTCACTCCGGGTCTATTGCGGGACGGAGTGACTCTGGCCTGCGCTGTGTCTCACGTCGAGGTGTTCACGGACGCGTCGCTCGAAGGATGGGGCGGGGTCCTCGGCCAGAGCTCTGTAGGAGGCTGCTGGTCGGACTCAGCCCGTCACATCAACCTGCTGGAGATGGAGGCAGTGCACAGAGTACTGCTGCACTTTGCCCCTCAGCTGCAGGGGAGACACGTGATGGTGCGCTCAGACAACACCACAGTGGTCTCCTATCTGAACAGGCAGGGGGGCACCAGGTCCCCCGCTCTCCATCGCATGGCGACGGTGACGCTGCTGTGGGCGGCGCTTCACCTCCTGTCTCTCAGGGCGCGCCACGTCCCGGGGGTCCGGAACGTGGGAGCCGACAGAATGTCCAGGGGGGGCCCACTCCAGGACGAGTGGGGCCTGGCCCCACGGGTAGCTGCGGAGATCTGGCGGAGGTTCGGCCGTCCAGTAGTCACTCTTTTCGCCAGTGCAGAGAACGCACAGTGCCCGTCCTGGTTCGCCTTAAGGGCCGCGGACGAGCCGCCTTTAGGCGTGGACGCTCTGGCTCATTACCCATGGCCAGGCGGCCTGTTGTACGCTTTCCCACCGGTGCGTCTCCTGCCGGTCCTGCTGCGGAGGATCGAACAGGAGAGGAGATCGGTGATTCTGGTGGCTCCGGACAGTCCGCATGCCCGGTGGTTCCCCTTCCTGAGGGGCATGGCGGTGATGGAGCCCTGGGCCCTCCCGGACGAGCCGGGGGCTCTAGTCCAGGGGGCAGGAGCCCTGTTTTCACGTCCGATAATCGGCCGCAGGCTCTGGGTTTGGAGGTTGAGAGGCGGAGCCTCGTAGATCTGGGTCTTCCCCCTGCGGTGGTGGAGACCATTCAGGGAGCGAGGGCGCCGTCCACCGTGAGGGCCTACGCCACGAGGTGGAGGCTATTCAGTGTCTGGTGCGATTCCCGTTCCTGGGATCCCAGGTGTTGCCCGCTGGAGGGGGTCCTGGGATTCCTACAGGAGCTCTTCGACAAGGGGAGGGCTGTCGCCACCTTGGCGGTGTTCGCGGCAGCCATTACTTCGGGTCACGACGGGTTCGGGGGGTTCACAGCCCGTTCTCACCCGTTGGTTAAACGTTTTCTGCGGGGGGCGCGCAGAAGGAGGCCCCCGCTCCAGAGAACGCCTCCGGTTTGGGACCTCAGGGTGGTCCTTAGGGGGCTGTCGGGTTCGCCTTTTGAACCGGCGGCGGAGGCGAGTCCCGAGTGTATCGCCTTTAAGACGGCCCTCTTACTGGCGTTGGCGTCTGCTAAGAGGGCGGGCGATTTGTGTGCGCTCTCCGTCCATGCGTCGTGCCTGTCCTTTGGAGAGGACGACGGCATGGTGGAGTTGTGGCCCAATCCGGCTTTTCTCCCCAAGGTCATCACGTCGGCCTTTAAGTCGAGAGTCATCAGGATTAGGGCTTTCCACCCGCCGCCGCATGCCTCCCCCGAGGAGGAGCGGCAGCACCTTCTGTGTCCTATCAGAATGCTGAGGCATTACCTGGCCATGACGTCGTCATTCAGGTCGGGTGATCAGCTGTTTGTGTGTCTGGGCCCCAAGAACAGGGGCGCCCCGCTGTCGGCTCAGCGGCTGGCGCATTGGGTCGCCACGGCGGTGCGACGGGCGTATCAGTCGCAGGGCCTGGCCCCCCCGGTGGGTTTCAGGTCGCATTCCACGCGTGGGATGGCGGCCTCTACGGCCCTTCTCCGGGGGGCGTCGGTCGAGGACGTTTGCCGTGCGGCTTCTTGGGCGTCGTCCTCCTCTTTCGTCCGGTCTTATCTTTTGGATGTGTCGGACCGGTCGGTGGCCCATTCCGTGCTGAGTGCAGCGGACTGAATTAGACCGTTGGGTCCCTCCCCTTAGGGGGGCCTTCGGTCTATTTTCCGCCCTGGTGCAGGAGCTCTTGGGAGAGGCATCCTACAGGTGCGGTACGTTTGTGTGTGTGGTCGGTCTGGTAGTCCACGTCAGGAGCTCTTGAGAGAGGCGTCCTGTGACTACGGATGACCTACGGCTTGTGTTACTTGGGGGTATCCTTGGTAGGAGTGGCCCCGTAACACGCTTGTTTCTTCTGCCCTGAGTCCTCTCACTGTGTGAGGGCCTTGCTCGGGCGGAGCTCCAATCACCCTTCGCTGGCCTGCTGGGAGTACATTTTCCTACGGCCTCCGCGTTGTGTCCCACTAGCGAAGTCCTAAGGGACGTAGCACCATGACGTAGAATTAATAGTTACTTAATGTAACTTAAGTTCTACGAATAGGTGCGTAGTCCCTTAGCTACGAGCCCATCAGGCCAGCCCGGCTTGGCAGAGTTCAAGAGGGGGTGCGGCCTTGTGCAGGGGCATTTATAGAGGAAGGTGGCTGGTGATTGGAGCAAATTATTTTGATTTCTCTGGCGTGTGACCTGGGGGTCACGAGTGATATCCCTCTCACTAGCGAAGTCCTAAGGGACTACGCACCTATTCGTAGAACTTAAGTTACATTAAGTAACTATTAAATATATATATATATACTGCTTACCGGTGACTTCCGGTAAGCAGTACTGCAGGGCTGCTCTGTGCACCTTTTTAGTAAACTTTTAACAACTTTTTAGCGCGTTTTTATTGTTCAGTTTTTTAATATATCTGAGTGTTTTATGTTATTAATTCAGTGGTTTCAGCAAATAGCGCTTAGTCCCGACTGAAACCCACTAGTAGCACAGAGGCTAACACAAGCTAACGAGGACATGGAAAGTGACAATGAAATTGGCTCAAACATGCACAATATTAGTCGCCTCACCTTGGAGCTCCGTGAGAGCGACCGTGCCACCATTGCAGAACTACGAAAAGAAGTCCTTCGTCTCACCGCAGAGTTGAATGAGAAACAATCTCTAGTGTCCAAACTTTTTGAAGTCGCTGGTGGGCAGCATTCACGGCTTATGTCACTGAGTGCTGCATATTGTGACACTGTCGTGTGGGAGAGATCCGTCAGCTCCGGACCCTCCTGTTCTACGCCTAAGCGCCCGGTTCCGAACAACGAGCCCGCGGATTCCGAGGAGCCATCCTGCGCCGTGGCCCATGTCCTGAGTCTGGCAAACCGCTATGCAGCCCTCTCCACTGACATCCCGGCCCCCTCAGCAGAATCCCTGGACACTGCAGCGTACTCTACTGCTCGAGGATCCAAGTCCACTGCGAGGAAAACGCTCCTAAAGGAAGCAGTCCTCAGGCGAAAGAGCGGTCCACCAGCCATGTTGGCCTGTTCCCCTTCTTTGACCCCAGTGCAGCAGCCTCAGACTGGGGTAGCGAGCCATCATTACCATCGCTCACCTCCACCGGGTCAGCAGCAGCGCCCAGAGCCAGCCCCTCTCACCGCTCCAGCGTCCCCGAGCACACAGCGTGGGTCGCCTGTAGCTGAGAGTCAGCACCCCCGCTCCTCCTCTCCATGTGTTCAGCGGCGCTCAGGCTCGGGTCCTGCTTCGGGTGAACCCGCTGGTTCCGTCCACCGAGCTCCTTCTCCGAGGCCGCGTCCACGTCCACTCTTCGCCCCGACCACTCTGATTATTGGAGATTCCATCGTGAGACACGTCCGCTTCTTCAACGCGGTCACTCGCTGTATTCCCGGAGCTACTGTACCAGACCTGCTCATACGTCTCCCTCCTCTGCTTCAGTCCCTGCCTGATACCGTTTCCAAGGTAGTCGTGCATGTGGGAATTAACGACATGAAACTTCAGCAGTCAGAAGTCACTAAGAAACATTTTATGGATCTGTTCCACCTCCTTCAATCCTCCGGATTATCTGTTTTTATCTCTGGTCCAATCCCGACTGTAAACAGAGGTGACTGCCTCTACAGTCGTGTTGTGGCGCTGCATATGTGGATCCAGGCTACATGCAGCTCTTTTAACTTTGTCTTTGTGAATAACTTTGCCCTTTTCTGGAAACGTAACGAAGCCTATCGTCCAGACGGATTACACCCAAACAGATACGGTAGCAGCCTGTTGATGGGCTACATGCGTTACGTTGTTCAGCGTTCCCCGAGGGGGGCGTGACTGTTTACATCTGAGCCCCCTCGGACCCCACCGCACTCCCCCGCCTCCTGCTCACCAGCACCGGGTGAGTACAACGGTGCAAACACTGCTGCCTGTCCGTCTGGCAGTGCATTACCAGTCCAAACACTGAACTGTGCTGACTCCCTTCTGACTCTGGGAGCTAAAGAACAACAAGGGTTTTCACATTTTAGTCCAATTGAGACTGTGTGTGTTCCTCGCACCAGCTCAAAAATGTTTTTAAATTCTAAAAAACGAAATCAAAACAGGACAGCAGTTAGACGGTCCAACTCTGCAAATCTAATTTCTGTTCCCTGTAGAAATCAATCAACCACATTAATCGACTCTGACGTTATTTTTAAACTTGCTATGCTTAATGTCAGATCTCTATGTAACAAATCATTTTTAATTAATAATTTTATCACTTCTTATGATCTTGATTTTATGCTTATGGCTGAAACATGGCTGGACCAAAATACAGGAAATGCAGTTCTAATAGAAGCAACACCACCCAATTTTAAATTCGAATCCGAAGTACGAGAAAAACAAAAGGGGGGGAGGCATAGCTGCAGTTTTTAGAGAGCACTTTGTCTCCCATAGAATGCCCCTTGGAAATTTTTCATCGTTTGAGTATATTTCTTTTAAAATGGAACAAAAGCAATCTTCTACTCTTTCATTGTCCTGTACAGGCCACCACAGTCATGTTGCGATTTTATTGACCATTTTACTGAACTACTTTCATTCGTGTGCACAGATTTTGATAGTTTAGTTATTACAGGTGATTTTAATGTACATGTTGATAATGTTGATGACAGAAATGCAAAGGAGCTGGCTTCTGTACTTGAGACCTTTGGTTTCATTCAGCACGTGAGTGGCCCCACCCACAGCAGGGGGCACACTCTTGACCTGCTAATTACAAAGGGGGTTAATGTATCAAATGTTAATGTAGTTGATGTTGCTTTGTCAGATCATTTCTGTGTATTTTTTGACATGTGTTTTGCTAGCAAACCACCAGCTGAATTTACAATTGTTAGAAGAAGACACATACATGAAAACACAGGTGAACTGTTCATGGGAATGCTAAATTTTGAGAAAACTCCATGCTCTACTGTTGATGAATTGTATAACTCTGTCACCACCAGTGTTCTGACTGTTCTGGACGCCATTGCTCCTGTGACGGTTAAAATAGTTACCAGTAAGAAAAAGGCCCCATGGACTAAGGCAGACTCGGTCAGGGCACAGAAGCAAGAGTGCCGGAGGGCCGAACGGAAGTGGCGAAAGTCCAATTTCCAGGGCGATTATGAAATCTTTAAAGATGAGTTGGGTGAATTTAACCGGGTTCTACGAAGAACAAGAGAAATGTATTTTTCTGACATTATTGGAGGTTGCAGTAACAATTTTCGTGTTATGTTTTCAACAGTTGGTAGATTAACGAACCCCCCTGTAAAGTTGCCCCTAGAATTTTCCTCTAAATCTAGGTGTAATGAGTTCGCACAGTTTTTCGATGACAAAGTACAAGGAATCAAAAACACTATCACCTCCACAGCACGTATAACAATGCAACAGCCAGAGAAGCTTTTTGAGCTAACTCACTTTGCACCTGTGGATACTGAAACTGTCAAAAAGATAATCATGAGTCTGAGCTCCTCCACATGTAGCCTGGATATATTGCCCTCTAAATTTCTGAAGTCCGTCCTGAGCAGTTTGTTACCTTCACTGACACAAATAGTAAACATGTCTCTGTCGTCAGGAACATTTCCTATGGCCCTAAAAACAGCAGTCATAAGACCTCTCCTAAAAAAGAGCAGTCTGGATCCTGCGGGACTTCAAAATTATCGCCCCATATCGAATCTGCCATTCATTGGAAAAATTCTTGAAAAAGTGGCCTCCCAACAACTTACTGAATTTTTAACAATGAATAATTCTTTTGATATGTTCCAGTCTGGGTTTAGACCCCACCACAGCACTGAGACCGCTCTAGTGAAGGTAACAAACGACATTCGACTTCACACTGATGCAGGTAAAGTCACAGTTTTGGTCATGTTAGATCTTAGTGCCGCGTTCGACACTGTCGACCATGAGATCCTCATGCAGAGACTGGAGGACTGGGTTGGTGTCACTGGCACAGCCCTAGACTGGTTTAGGTCTTACCTGGAGGATAGGAAGTACTTTGTGGAGATTGGAGACTGCGTCTCAGATCATGTGGCCCTGACCTGTGGAGTACCACAGGGGTCGATCCTGGGACCTCTCCTATTTAATCTCTACATGCTGCCGTTAGGTCAGTTAATACAAAGAAACAAAGTGTCCTACCACAATTACGCCGACGACACTCAGATCTATGTCTCACTGACTGCAGGAGAACATGGACCACTGGATTTGCTCCTTCACTGTATCCAACAGATCAGTGAGTGGATGCAAAATAATTTCCTCCAGCTAAATGCAGACAAAACCGAAATCATTGTCTTTGGTCCCCAGAAACAAAGAGAGGGCGTCATCTGTCAACTTCAGTCTCTCTCCCTACTTCCTTCAGACAAGGTCAGAAATTTGGGGGTAATACTGGACTCAGACCTAAATTTCAATAGCCACATAAAATCAATAACATCAACAGCTTTTTACCATCTGAAGAACATTGCCAAAGTCAGAAATATAGTGTCCAGGGCAGACTTGGAGATTCTTGTCCACGCATTTGTCTCCAGCAGGCTAGACTACTGCAATGGCCTGCTTACAGGTCTGTCCAAACAGACCTGTAAGCAGCTGCAGTACATCCAAAATGCAGCAGCTAGAGTCCTGACAGGAACCAGGAAGTATGACCATATTAGTCCGGTCCTCAGGTCTCTGCACTGGCTTCCTGTGGCTCAAAGAATAGATTTTAAAACAGCTCTGCTTGTGTACAAGTCTCTCCATGGCCTTGCACCAGAATACATTAGTGACATGTTGGTGTCATATGAACCAGCCCGGACTCTGAGGAGCACAGGGACTGGCCTCCTGCTGGTGCCCAGAGTGAGAACCAAACATGGGGAGGCTGCGTTTCAGATCTATGCAGCTAAGATCTGGAACAATCTCCCTGAAAATGTGAGGGGGGCGTCTACTCTGTCAATGTTCAAATCCAGGTTAAAGACTGTTCTGTTTGCCTGTGCATACAACTGAAGGATTTTATCTCCATTTGTAATGCACTGCTGTCATTTATTTATTTATTTTTTTAAATTTCTTGTGTAACTTTGAAAGTGTTAATGGTTTTATTCTTTTGTGTGATTTTATTGTTTTTATTGTGTTTTAATCTTTTGTGTGATTTTAATGTTTTAATTGTGATTCTGGTGTTTGTTTTATGTGATGATTTGTGATGTGGACTGTGAAGCGCTTTGTGTTGCCCTGTGCATGAAAGGCGCTCTACAAATAAACTTTGATTGATTGATTGATTGATTGATATATATATATACACATACATACATATATATATAGCTCGTAGTGTGAAAAAAATATTTATTTAAGTATCTCACGAAAAAAGTAAAATGAACTGAACTTTGCACTAGTTCAGAATTAAAAATGTGAACTTTGAACGTGAACTGTTCACTTTGAGCATGTATGAACTGAACTTGAACTAGTTCAGAAAAGCTGTGAACTGGCACAACACTGTTCATTTGTTAGTTCATTGTTATGTGTTGATCTGGCACAGGTGCACTAAGAAATATATCAGATAAATTCAATAATCTTTGTGCTAAAAGTCCCTCCCAGTCTCTCCCAGTTCCTCCGTTACTCTATCTTATTGTGAATTTGAGATGTTTTTATTTGTATCTTTTATCACCAAATGCTTCTAATGCTCCTGTGGACTCACCACCTGCAGGAGGATCAGTGAGGGGCTGGTGCTCTGTGTACTGGGTGCAGCTCTGACTGCCACCCCCCCGCCCCAAAAATGGATTAAGGGGAAGAAAATGGATGGATGGATGGCTTCTACTATATGCGACTTTAATGTCATATGAGTTACAGTGTATGGTTTTAAATGCGAAACCTGACAACACTAAAGGTAGCAATATTGAGCGGCACCTCCAGAACTTTCTGTGTGGAGCTTGCATGTTCTCCCTGTGTCTGCATAGTGTTCCTCCAGGTGCTCCGGTTTCCCATCTGGCATGTGCCTCCTGTATTGTGACCCCGCTCCCATCTCTGTGTGAAGTGAGAGACAAATGCCCACAACTTGTTAAGAACTTTATGACTCTGGTCTGTGAAACCTACATGGATAAAGATCACTTACTTACTTAAAATCTTGTTCTAAACTTTTGACAGATATGCATTTATTGGTTTGATGTCTGTATTGTCTTAATTGATACAAATTATCTTTCTTAGGTCTTAGAAACAGCGTTTTTATGGTGGAACATTAGAAAAGGCCAATTTAAGATAGAGAGGAAATCATAAACAGAGAGAAAAAGCACCAAATGTTAGCGAGGAGATTTGCACACACATTTACTTGATTAAAATCTTAGCTTAGAAAATACAGCTACATCAGCAAAGTGAGAGCTGGCATCCTGCTGTGTGACACCAAACAACTTTGTGAAAGTGTTGCAAGGCCAGCAGTTCTTAAGAGGCATAAAGTTACAGTGCAAGAAAATTCACAAAATGTTTAGCTGCTTATGATACCACGATATCAACAATGCTCCGGCAGTCTCATTACAGAAAAAACAGCCACAGACTGGGGGACAGATCTTCACTCAAACCTGCACCTGAGCTCTCTAATTCGTAAATGATCTCAAGCACTCGGAATAATTGGACAGCTTTGAACATAATTCCCCCTGAATCTGTTTATGTGTCTTTTAGCCCGTTAATATTTTTTTGTAATTAGACACCTAAGTCTCAACTCATCCAGTAAATGAGCTTGTAACTTCTAGAAGAAAAACAAAACATTTTTCTGAGTTTGCCAGAAGGCTTTGAATGCACTGCAGAAAAATGTGTTTTTGCCGTAGTCACTTTTTAACATTGGGGATGCATTAAAGGAGCTTTTCCCGTTTATGCAAGGTTTGAATGTTTAGCACCGCCCCCCAACTCGCTCACAGGCTTCTCATTTCCCCTACGCTCTCATTCCATGGAGCCATCTAGTTTTGTTTGCGATCTGATACATATGCTAACATTAGCATTAGTGCAACTTAAGCTGTACAACAATCACTGATGAAATGGTACAAAAGCAACGCACTGCTAACAAAATATATAACTATATAACGGGTCCCGGCTCAAAAGTGGCCAAAATGATGTGCGCTGACATGCTGCAATACCACCCCGGGCCGATGGGGGTGGACCCGGAATAAGAATTAGCCAATGCTTATATAGCATCTTCTTACCTCTCGAAAACGTCTTTACAGGATGGACCAAAAGTTGGCTCTTGGCCCAAAGCTCCGTTCCACATGTGTGTCAATGCTGAGGGGGGTGAATTTTTTTGGACCTGTCTAGTTTATTCGCTGTGAATTTTTGAAGGCACTCGGTTAAATGAATGGCACTCGCGCCGGCTGACGCATGCGCAGATGCGTTTTTTCATTTCATTTTCTTGTGGGCAGGACTAGAGCCCTGCACGGGCCTATTATCTGGGCCCGAGCCCGGGCCTGGCCCGAGGGGGTGGCGCCCCAGCCCGGCCCGATATGGTTTCTGAATTTTCAGGCCCAAAACCAAAATCAAGCCCGACTTTTTTTTTCTTTTTTTTTACCTCCCATAACAATGTTTTAGCGTAGTATATAGTGCCGCGCACTGATATGAACACAGGCTTGGCAGGAGAGTGGAGTTATACATGGTAGTGATCTGTTGCAATGAGTTCTGTGTGTCCGGAGTGAGCGGCTGCAGCTGTATGATACACAGCTGTATGATACACAAATGCCGCAACACACTTGTAAGTAACGCTATGTATCGTCAATGTCAACACTACACAGAACAACAAACACTACAGCGTGATAGAACGCTATATTCAGTGGGTGCGTTCGTAAATGTAATCTGCCGCTCTGAAAGTGTGCAAGCCCGAGCCCGGCCCGTGTCCGAGGTCATTATACGGTCATCGGCCCGAAGCCCGGCCTGTCGGGGCCCTCGGGCCAAGGGCTCAAGTGCAGGGCTCTAGGCAGGACCACTCGCGGCCATTTTGGATAGCTCCAGTAGAGAACAATTTTTGGCAATTTGTTTGAACGGCGGAGATAGGCGTGTTTACGTCCGTTATTATTTACAATCCAAATGTAGTCCGGGCATGGATAGTCCGAGGCGGTCCTGCAGGTCTCTCCCATAGACAACTCTCTTCAGAGGATACAATATAAGCTAGCTATGTTCTTTGATAATTTTTTCACTTTAGTTCCCTCTTCTCTTCCTCAGTGTTGTGTTGTTTGGACTGTTTTGCTGTGTCTGCAGTTACAGCAAGAGGAGTTATAGTCAATTCTGCTAACATAGTACTTGTGTTTAGCAGCGCTGTAGAGGCTAGAGGACGCAGCCTCGTTCTGTGATTGGAGGAGAGCGGGCGTCACGCTAAGTCTCTACTCAGCCCTTTTACGGCCTGAATTCATACAAAAGCTGAATCAATGAGCTTAAGTTTTCAATTAAATTACGGATTATAATACAACTTGTATGTAGTAATAAGCATTTTTATGAACTCATTAGAAAATATATCGGGTATAGCATCTTCAAACAAAACAAACTGTTATTTTTGTCCATTAAAATTGATGAGACCATCTACTTTGTCATTTTCTGTTACAGACAAAAAGTGGAAAATATATTATGATATAGTAGGAAGAGTAGAACACGGTTTGCACCTGTAACGCTACCTATGAAGGGATGGGTCAAATAGGTTTTTTGTTTTCAAATTTTAAAAATACCAGCTGCAAACACACCCAAGCGGATTAACAAGTCTGTCTGACCTCTCAACCATTAATGTTTATGTTGGGACCAGGATTCGAACCACCGCCTCAGCTCGGAGGACACACGCTCTACAAACTGCTCCTGCGTGTGTTCTCCATCACCAGTGCGTCATGTCCACAGTTTTCTCCAGGACACAGAACCAGACGTGGAAACTCACTTAAAAACCTTGTTAACTTGTCTCTGATCTGTTCAAAAACAAACTTCAGCAATTGGAATCAGTCTGAACTCTAGATGAAGGTAATTAACACCGTGAATTGTTTGCCCAAGCCCTGGAGCATGTTAATTAGTGATTTCCCTAATGGATGTGTCAAAATGACTCTTTATTAAGAATAGCAATTGTGACGGGAACACAAAAGTCACCTTGTTATCATTTGCATTTAAGGCATAATTTCTGAATGTCTGTTGTTACTACAGCAGAAAATGTTTTTTGACAACAATTTCTGTTTCATATATTTTTATTGGTGTAGATGATATCTTTTAGATTTGACCTTTTTTAATCAAACAAAGGCAATTGAAAAACGGTGCAAAATAATTCAACTTTGACAACCGTTCAAACAACCTCTCCAAAGAAAGACACCACTGGACCAATGCAGTTCAATAGCATTGCACTGAATCGATGTAGGCGACTCTTCAACATCACAGACACACACATGACCTTCTGCTGGCTATGGACTGCAAACAAGTGATACAATGCTTGAATCAAGTGGTTTTTAACTTGATTTGAGTTCATTCTGGCTGTTTTAAAACCAGATCTGCCAACGGGACAAAGCCATTTAGTCTTCTTTCAAGAACTGTTGATTTAAATGTGCTCAAATGAAGATACATTTTGACTTATTTTTCATAACTTTTTGTTAGTGTGATAATATGTTTTTCAGAGTAGTAACCTGTAGGTTGCGGACCAGCTAGCACGTGCACGCTCCTTTTGATTGGATACACAATATGTCAATTATAATTAAGAGAATTATCTAATGCAGTGTTGTGCGTGAACGAGTTTAAAAAACCGCGTTCACGCTCATTTTTTCATAAACGTTGAACTGAACGCAACACATTTTTTAATAAGGAACTTGAACGTGAATTGGTTCATATTATTTGTCATGTGATCTGTTTTCTCTTTTGAAACGCAACGAGAGAAAGTTCCTCCCTCCTGTATCCTCCGCACTTTTTCCGCCGAAAACTAAACATTCTCACGGTTTCCACCGTCTGTGAACGCACCCGACTCCATTTTGCGGTGCGGTGCGATTGTTGGACTCACATTTAGATTTGCCCGAGTCGTGATGAAAACACAGGGTGAGTTTGCGACACAGAGCTAACCGTTTATATTTAACATAAAGTATAGACACACGTACTGCAATTTGTAGTACTTATGAGCAGAGATGGGACAACTCAGTTTTGCTCCCGATGAAAACCATGTAAATCTTGTCTGTTTTGGAGTCAAAAGGCTCTCATCCTGTGCTGTGTACAGGAGATTATTATATACCTCGTATAGTGATTTCTAGCTCGTAGTGTGGAAAAAAGTATTTATTTGAATATCTCACAAAAAAAGTAAAATGAACTGAACGTTGAATTTGTTCAGAATTAAAATTGTGAACTTTGAACGTGAACTGTTCACTTTGAGCATGTATGAACTGAACTTGAACTAGTTCAGAAAAGCTGTGAACTGGCACAACACTGATCTGATGCTTAAGTTTTGTAAGAATTGAACTGAATCATATGAAAAAGGGCTGGGAAACATGTGTGTTTTTATTCCTGTATTTTACAATGAATACTTTATCATTCAAAATAAAATGTCACGAGGGTGAAATTAAAATGACACCCAAAATGCAAAACTGCAAAAAATAATGGATTTAATAAAAAGATGAAACAAATCCAAAAACACAGGGAACGAGGACCGAACTAAAACAGACGAGGAATGACAATGACGGAACAGGGAGGAACACACAGGGCTAAATACAAGACTAACGAGACACAGGTGAGACAGATGAGGGCAGGGCAGGTAATCAGACAACAGGAAGTACAACCAAAGAAGAAACAGGGATAACACATTTCAAAATAAAACAGGAAATAAACTTAAACCAGACAGTACCCCCTCCTCAAGGGACGGATCCCAGACGTCCAAAAAACAACCAGGGAGGGAGGAGAGGGACCGCAGGAAGGGCCGGGGCCCGTGGGGCCGGGACGTGGAACCGGGGCCGGGACGTGAAACCGGGGCCGGGACGTGAAACCGGGGCCGGGACGTGAAACCGGGGCCGGGACGTGAAACCGGGACGTGGAGCCGCCGAGCTGGAACCCCCGCAGGGTTGGTGCAGGAGCTGGAGCGGGGACTGGAGCGAAGCAGGTACAAAACCCGGAAGGCCCCCTGGATGGAGAAACGATGTCCAGCTAGCCAAGTCAGGGACAGAAGTCTGAAACCACCCAGGACGGAACAAAGTGTCCTGCAGTGGTCCAGGACAAAGACAAGAGAGGGATGCTTCCAACTCCTGCAGCGACTCTCCAGTTGGGGATAAAGGCCAGAAATGAGAGGAAAAAAAAAAGAAGCAGTCTGCTTGGGCCTTGTGTGGTTCCGTCATTCTGTCACAAGGGTGAAATTAAAATGAGACCCAAAATGTAGTGATGGGTCCAGCAACACTGATACACCGGCGCATGTGCCGAGTTCGTTTAGCGAAACCTCGTATCGGCGCGTGTGTCGCTTTATGAAAAAGCCACGTGACCGATACAGCCGCAGTGTCGCTTGTCACCGATACGGCAAACTGTGTTTAAAAGGTTCCGCATCTGCAAGTGTCACCGGTATGATCGGCTCTCAGAAAAAGAAAATAACCCTTTCAAAAAGGAAAAACATCCCATTTTACAGCATCAAAATGGAACCTGCCACTAAAAGAAAGTATTCTGCAGTGTGATACTGCAAATAACAGCAAATAAGGCTATGTTTGTATTTTACATTTCACGCTTTATCTACAATCAAGATTTAGTTTGAAACGAAAAATCTAGTTAGGCATGGTGGATGAGTGGATAGCGCTCTCACCTCGCGTTTGAGAGAACCGGATACGAATCCCTGTTGGACCTCAAAAGCTTATGTTGACATCACAGTCTTGAAGAATGATTTCAAGAAATTGAAGTGTAGAAAATGTTGAAGGTTTTTTCAAATATACTTTAGTTGCTAGGGTTTACAGTGCACTTTGGACATGCTTATTGTTTTGAAAAAAAAAAACCATATATATATAAAATCACTCAATTACATTTTGCATAATGAATACATCCATAACTCCATCCATCCATCCATTTTCTTCCGCTTCATCCGTTGCCGGGTCGCGGGGGCAGCAGTCTAAGCAGAGACGCCCAGACTTCCCTATCCACACACACCTCCTCCAGCTCGTCCGGGGGGACTCCAAGGCGTTCCCAGGCCAGCTGAGAGACATAGTCCCTCCAGCGTGTCCTGGGTCTTCCCCGGGGCCTCCTCCCGGTGGGACATGCCCGGAACACCTCCCCAGGGAGGCGTCCAGGAGGCATCCGGAACAGATGCCCAAGCCACCTCAACTGGTTCCTCTCGACGTGGAGTAGCAGCGGTTCTACTCCGAGCTCCTCCCGTGTGACTGAGCTCCTCACCCTATCTCTAAGGGAGCGCCCAGCCACTCTGCGGAGGAAGCTCATTTCGACCGCTTGTATCCGCGATCTTGTTCTTTCGGTCATTACCCAAAGCTCATGACCATAGGTGAGGGAGGGGACGAAGATTGACCGGTAAATTGAGAGCTTTGCCTTTCGGCTCAGCTCCCTCTTTACCACAACGGTCCGATACAGCGACCGCATCACTGCGCACGCTGCACCGATCCGCCTGTCAATCTCACGCTCCATCCTTCCCTCACTCGTGAACAAGACCCCGAGATACTTGAACTCCTCCACTTGAGGAAGGGCCTCTCCTCCCACCCGGAGAGGGCAAGGCACCTTTTTCCGGTCGAGCACCATGGCCTCGGATTTGGAGGTGCTGATTCTCATCCCAGCCGCTTCACACTCGGCTGCAAACCGTCCCAGTGCATGTTGTAGGTCCTGGTTCGTTGGAGCCAACAGGACAACATCGTCTGCAAACAGCAGAGATGAAATCCTGTGGTCCCCGAACCGGACCCCCTCCGACCCTTGGCTGCGCCTAGAAATTCTGTCCATAAATACAGTGAACAGAACCGGTGACAAAGGGCAGCCCTGGCGGAGGCCAACATGCACCGGGAACAGGTCTGACTTACTGCCGGCAATGCGAACACAGCTCTGGCTCCGGTCATACAGGGACCGGACGGCCCTCAGCAGAGGACCCCGGACCCCGTACTCACGGAGGACCCCCCAAAGGACACCCCGGGGAACACGGTCGAACGCCTTCTCCAAATCCACAAAGCACATGTGGACAGGTTGGGCGAACTCCCATGAACCCTCGAGTATCCGATGGAGAGTGTAGAGCTGGTCCAGTGTTCCACGGCCGGGACGAAAACCACACTGCTCCTCCTGAATCCGAGATTCGACCATCGGCCGTAACCTCCTCTCCAGTACCTTGGAGTAAACCTTACCAGGGAGGCTGAGGAGTGTGATCCCACGATAATTGGAACACACCCTCCGGTCCCCCTTCTTGTAGAGAGGGACCACCACCCCGGTCTGCCACTCCATTGGCACCGCCCCCGATTGCCACGCGATGTTGCAGAGACGTGTCAGCCAAGACAGTCCTACAACATCCAGAGACTTTAGATAGTCAGGACGGATCTCATCCACTCCCGGCGCCTTGCCACCAAGGAGGCTGCCAACCACCTTGGTGACCTCTGCCAGGGTGACAGAAGTATCCGCCCCAACATCCTCAGCCTCTGCCTCCGGAGCGGAGGACGTGACGGGGGGATTGAGGAGAACCTCAAAGTATTCCTTCCACCGTCCGACAATATCCCCGGTCGAGGTCAGCAGCTCACCCCCCGCACCGTACACGGTGTTGGCAAAGAACTGCTTCCCCCTCCTGAGGAGAATCTCTTCGAGGCCGACCGAATCTCTTCGAGGCCGACCGATAGTCATGCTCCATGGACTCTCCGAATTCCTCCCAGTCTCGGGTTTTTGCCTCTGCAACAGCCCGGGCCGCGGCACGCTTGGCCTGCCGGTACTGGACAGCTGCCTCAGGAGTCCCCCGAACCATCATGGCTCGATAGGACTCCTTCTTCAGCCTGACGGCATCCCTTACTGCCGGTGTCCACCACCGGGTTCGGGGGTTGCCGCCGGGACCAGCACCAGAGACCTTGCGACCACAGCTACGAGCCGCCGCATCGGCGATAGAGGAAGAGAACATGGTCCACTCAGACTCAATATCCCCCTCCTCCGCCGGGACCTGGGAGAAGCTCTCCCGGAGGTGTGAGTTGAAAGTCCGTCTGACAGGGGGCTCAGCGAGACGTTCCCAGCAGACCCTCACTACACGCTTGGGTCTGCCAGGTCTGACCGGCTTCTTCCCCTGCCAGCGGATCCAACTCACGACCAGGTGGTGATCGGTTGACAGCTCCGCCCCTCTCTTTACCCGAGTGTCCGAAACACGCGGCCGAAGGTCAGATGATACGACAACAAAGTCGATCATCGACCTCCGGCCTAGGGTGTCCTGGTGCCACGTGCACTGGTGGACACCCTTGTGCTCAAACATGGTGTTCGTGATGGACAAACCGTGACTAGCACAGAAGTCCAACAACTGAACACCACTCGGGTTCAGATCAGGGGGGCCATTCTTCCCGATCACCCCTCTCCAAGTGTCACTGGCGCTTCCCACATGGGCGTTAAAGTCCCCCAGGAGAATGACGGAGTCCCCGGGCGGTGCACCGTCCAGTACCCCTCCCAAGGACTCCAAGAAGGCCGAGTACTCTGCACTGCTGTTAGGCCCGTAGGCCGTCACAACAGTGAGAGACTTTGTCCCCCACCCGAAGGCGGAGGGACGCGACCCTCTCATTCACCGGGGAGAACTCCAACACGTGGCGGCTGAGATGGGGGGCAATGAGTATGGCCACCCCAGCTCGCCGCCTCTCCCCGCGAGAAACACCAGAAAAGTGGAGCGTCCAACCCCTCTCAAGGAGTTGGGTTCCAGAGCCCAAGCTGTGTGTGGAGGTGAGGCCGACTATCTCTAGTCGGTACCTCTCGACCTCCCCCACAAGCTCGGGCTCCTTCCCCCCCAGTGAGGTGACGTTCCACGTCCCAAGAGCCAGATACATCCATAACTATCACTTGAATTTTCACATAAAAAATAAAATAATAATACAGACAATGCAGTTACGTAATATTGTGTACAGACAAGTATGTAAAGCTCATTGAATCAGTGAGTTGGATGTAATGATTTATAAGATCCACCAGGCGTCAGTATAGAGCAGCACAAGCAACACTGTTGCGGCACAGTATCAATACAGTTCGTTGGATGTGCCGAAACGATACGTGAGGTTTCATTTACCCATCACTACCAAAATGCAAAACTGCAAAAAATAATGGATTTAATAAAAAGATGAAACAAATCCAAAAACACAGGGAACGAGGACCGAAATAAAACAGACAACTAACAGAAACTAACAGAAATGACAATGACGGAACAGGGAGTAAAGGAACACACAGGGCTAAATACAAGACTAACGAGACACAGGTGAGACAGATGAGGGCAGGGCAGGTAATCAGACAACAGGAAGTACAACCAAAGAAGACACAGGGATAACACATTTCAAATTAAAACAGGAAATAAACTTAAACCATGACATAAAAACTACTATTTCTAATGTGATGAGCAGAACCTGCAACTCTAATGTGTATAGTGATTCAAGTTGTTTTTGTTTTTTTCTACCCACAAAGGCTGAAGGAGAAATGAATTTGGTCAATATAGGTACAAAGTCTTCTCAAAACTTTTCAAGAGAAGCTAGACTCTGCGAAGAGCTAGCTTGACTCAGCAGGAAAAGGATTTATCCGCCACTTTGACCGCTCTCTCCGGCTGCAGCCTCAGAGAAGCATCGCCAACTATCTCCCAGTTTTTTCTGCACAGTCTTACAGTCTCAGATAAGGGTTGATTTGATTTGTTGGTGAAGTGATCAAAACTCAGACTTATACAACACAGATTTCCTTTACTATACGCCGGGTTTGGTTTGCTTCCTGCTTCTCAAGAGAGCAGTCGTGTGTCTATGCTCTGCTTTTGCTTCGCCTTTTAATCTCCTTGAATCATTTTATTTACATTTTTTGTTTCTCCTTTAATCATTTTATTTACAAAACGAGGATTACTCCTTCTACACACTTCAGCTTTGTGGAATTTATCAACTTTAGTCATGTCGTGACGAAAGAGACGGAGAAGCGTCTGCGGCGGCTGTTGTGCTCTGGAATATCAGCTCAAATCTCTACAAACACGGATATCTATTGTGGTAACAGAAATGGGACTTAACCCGACTCTTCCAATGAGTGAAAATGGGATGAATGGACAGACTGGAAATGTAAGTTACGACATCATTTTTTTTCCCAAAATTAACAATGAGAATTATTGGAACAATTGTGGAGCTAAACCCAAAGTTGACAAAGCTAAGAATGACAATAGGAGTGAAATAAGGCCACAACTAAATGTTCTGAAGACTTCAAACCGCGTTTTACCCCTTTCTGAAACAACAAAGCCGCTAACAACTGCAGCGCCTCCACCAAGGACAAACTGCGTCCTTATCGGAGATGGTTCGGTGAAAAATGTAAACATGGAGTCCATGCTCACTGTCTCAGTTCACTCTGCAAAAGTTGCTGAGATAAGGACTCTTCTGCCTAAAGTGTTATCTGAGAACAGTGGTGTGCGTACATTATTGATCCACACGGGGGCGGTAGATATCTATGAGAAGGCAAGCGAGAAGTTACGAATGGATTTAACGCTGTTACTGGATGACCTCAAGAAAATGGACATAACAATTTTTCTTAGTGGCCCACTTCCAAATATAGATGGAAAAATGGAGAAGTTTAGCCGTCTGTATCAGCTAAATACATTCCTACTCAATGAGTGTTCACGCAGAGGACTTGGCTTCATTGAAAACTTTAATCTGTTCTGGAATAGGCACGAGCTTTTTGAAGAAAAAGGTCCACATCTGAACAACTACGGAATAAAAGTGTTGATGGATAACTTTGCATCTGCCCTAAGACCTCAGCCTGCGCAGCGCATGCAGCCGTCGAAAGGGAGAAAGAAGAAGCAAAGGGTACAGACATCACGACCATCTCCACCGACTCCCGAGGTCTCTGCACCCCCACCGCCTCAAAAGAACTCCACACCTCCACGATTCAAGAAGAACTCAACACCTCCAAGGTTCCAAAAGAACTCAACACCTCCACGGCTCCGAAAGAGCTCAACGCCTCCACCACCAGCATCATCAGCAGCTGCCACATCTTCATCAGCACCATTGTATATTTTTTGACATGTGTTTCACTAACAAACCACCAGTGGACTCTGCAACTGTACGAAGAAGACACATAAATGAAAATACGGGTGAACTATTTATGGGAATGATAAACTTTGAGAATGCATCGTATTCTACTGTAGATGAACTGTTTAACTCTGTCACCTCTAGTGTTTTGAATGTTCTGGACACCGTCGCTCCTGTGAAGGTTAAAATAGTGAAAAATAAGCAGAAGGCGCCGTGGGCTAAAGCAGACTCGGTCAGGGCACAAAAAATCAACCTCCAGGTTGATTACAAGATCTTCAAAGATAAGTTGTGCGAGTTTAACCAGGTGCTACGTAGTACGAGAGAAAGGTATTTTTCTGAAATGATTGAAGGCTGCAGCAACAATCTGCGTGTTCTGTTTTCAACAGTTAATAGATTAACAAACCCCCCTGTTCAGATGCCATTAGAGCTAACTTCCAAACGTAAATGTAATGAGTTTGCACATTTTTTCAATGACAAGGTTCAAGGCATCAAAAACGCCATTGTCTCCAATCCACAGATAACCATCCAACAGCCAGAAAGGCTCTTTGAGCTAACTCACTTTGCACCTGTAAATGATCAAACTGTCAAAGAGATAATCTCCAGTTTGAGCTCCTCCACATGCAGCCTGGATGTACTACCCACTAGATTTCTAAAGTCTGTTCTGAGCAGTCTGTTACCTTCACTCACACAGATAGTAAACATGTCCCTTCATTCTGGAATATTCCCAAAGGCCCTGAAAACTGCAGTCATCAGGCCCCTGCTAAAAAAGAGCAGTCTGGATGCTACTGTACTTAACAACTATCGTCCCATCTCAAATCTGCCATTTATGGGGAAAGTCCTTGAAAAAGTTGTCTACCAACAGCTAAATAGATTTCTTATAATCAACAACTCATTTGATATGTTTCAGTCCGGCTTTAGACCCCACCACAGCACTGAGACTGCTCTCGTCAAGGTTACAAATGATATCCGGCTGAACACTGACGCAGGCAAAGTCTCAATCTTAATCCTGTTAGATCTGAGTGCTGCCTTTGACACTGTCGACCATGAGATCCTCTTACAGAGATTAGAGGACTGGGTTGGCGTCGCTGGCACCGCCCTAAGTTGGTTTAGGTCTTACCTTGAAGACAGGAAGTACTTTGTAGAGATTGGAAACTGTGTCTCAGATCATATGGCCCTGACCTGTGGAGTCCCACAGGGGTCGATCCTGGGACCTTATCTGTTCAATCTCTACATGCTGCCGTTAGGTCAGTTAATACGCAGAAACAAAGTGTCCTATCACAACTATGCAGACGACACTCAGATCTATGTCTCACTGACTGCAGGAGAACATGGACCAGTGGACTCACTCCTTCACTGTATCCAACAGATCAGTGAGTGGATGCGAAACAACTTCCTTCAGCTAAACGCAGAAAAAACTGAAATGATTGTCTTTGGTCCCCAGAAACAAAGAGAGAGCGTCATCTGTCATCTACAGTCTCTCTCCCTAAAACCTTCAAACAAGGTCAGAAATCTAGGGGTAATACTGGACTCAGACTTAAATTTTAATAGCCACATCAAATCAGTAACATCAGCAGCTTTTTACCATCTAAAAAACATTGCCAGGATCAAAAACATAGTGTCTAAAGCAGACTTGGAGATTCTTATCCATGCATTTGTCTCCAGTAGGTTAGACTACTGCAATGGCCTGCTCACAGGTCTGTCCAAACAGGCTGTAAAACAGCTGCAGTACATTCAAAATGCAGCAGCTCGAGTCCTGACTAGAACCAGGAAGTACGACCACATTAGTCCAGTCCTCAGGTCTCTGCACTGGCTTCCTGTGGCTCAGAGAATAGACTTTAAAACAGCTCTGCTTGTGTACAAGTCTCTCCATGGCCTCGCACCAAAATATATTAGTGACATATTAGTCCTTTATGAACCAGCCCGGACTCTGAGGAGCACAGGGACTGGACTCCTGTTAGTGCCCAGAGTCAGAACTAAACATGGGGAGGCTGCTTTTCAGATTCATGCTGCTAAAATCTGGAACAATCTTCCTGAAGATGTGAGACAGGCCTCCTCTCTGACAATGTTTAAAACCAAGTTAAAAACGGTGCTGTTTAGCTGTGCATACGCCTGAGGAATTTTATATTTTTATCTTTCGTTTTAATGTTCTGTGATTATTTATGATTTTAATGCTATCTTGTTCAGCACTTTGAGTTGCCTTGTGTATGAATTGTGCTATACAAATAAACTTGCCTTGCCTTGCCTAAATCAAAATCAGAATTATTTGTATTGCCATTGCGAGAGACAGGATGTCACTAACTAGGAATTTTTTTTGGCTCTCGTTGCAAACAAATGAAACCAGTAAAAATAGAATAAGACATGCAGAAAAAGGAGAAAAAATGCATAATGTGTAGAGCCATCATAATTACGTTGGTATGAAATGCACCTTATCTGGAGTCTTTGTGCGTTTCCTTTGAATAAGCCCCGGAATTACAGATAAATTATCTTTGAACTATACACTAGTTTCCAGAGAAGATTTTTCAGCTGTCCTCCTCCACCAATATAAATGATTGGCACTTTGAAATGCCCTGACATCACATGAATGCATTCTATAATTAAGCCTACAGAAGTACATTATGGGCCCTTTAAGTGATAATAACTGCACACACTGCTGGTGTTTCAGCTTTTGTGTTTAAATGTCACATTGTTTTTCTCTGTTGCCGCATTCATCCTGCAAGCTTTAATGCTAATTTATATAAAACACATTAAATAACCATTTGTTTATACATTTTCTCACATTAACGAGCTCAACTTTTTAAGTAGCAACGTTTAGGCCTCGTAAATGAGCTCAAATGCTCTGGATAATTGGACAGCTGCCTTTAAGCCTATTGTCCCTGGATCGTGTTTGTGCGTATTATAGCCTTTTAATCCAGTCAACATCCAGTAATTGGGCTGGAAACTTTTAGAAGAAAACAAATCAATTTTCCAGAGTTTGCCAGGACGTTGTGAAGTGAACCTGAACTGAACTGAAGTGCACTGGAGACTAACATTTCTTCCCCTGGTTTTGTCCGTTAAAAGGGGATTAAAAACTTGACTTGCTTCTGATTCAGGAGCAGCGCTTTGTAAACGCATTTCCTGACATCCATCTCAGCTTCAACTTGTGACCAACGTGTTAAAAATGCATGCTTTTGAACCCACGATTTTACAGCTCCGTTTGACCCTTTGAGCTCGCTTTGGGCTCAGGCTGGAAGGAATAAAATGGCTTAACCCACACCACTTTAGAGTCTAACCTGAGAAAAGTCAATGGCTGAAGATAGGAGAAAATTGTGCACTAAAAATGGAAAAACGGATGCGTCAGGTGTATAATAGATTTTCTCTGCAGCCGTGATCGAGAAGATGACAAGTGTCGATAATAAGAAAAAAAACAACACCGTTTGGAACAATATTTTTGTCCTTATTAAGTGTTTCCATGAATGAATCAGAAATGATTGCAGACTTACATATAAGATGTCTATTTTATACATACAACTTTATTTCTCTTGCACTAGAATATTGAAATGAGAGATTTTAGACTTGCTAAAGTTTTTGTTTATTTTTTATATAGAGTTATTGTCCAATTATTTTGTGCTGTGTGCTTCTCATTCCTTCTGTCCTAACTGCTAATGCAACCCTGAAATTTCCCCACTGTGGGAAAAATAACAGATCCCTTAATCTAATTGTCTGAACTCCACCAAGTACTTTACTCCAAACAATTTCAATCAAATGTTTGCGATAATTTTTTAATAGGTTTTTATATAATGGACAACTACAGTGTGGTTACAGTGGGAAAAGGCGTGTTGTTTGGACCAGTGTCAGTTTTTCACCACAGAAAACAGGAGCGTGTTCAAAGTCTCGGCACAGTGCAGGCGGTATACATATAATATGTATTTCAACCATACATCCTTTGATTAATGCAGTTATACTGTAACGGTATATTTGACATGATTTAGGTTTATTTTAATATTTTGTATCTTCTCTAACAATTTCATAGCTCATGCAATCACGCAAACTTTGATGGTCTGAGCTTCACTCTTGTTTTGCTAAAGTCCCTTGACTTGTGTGTTTTGTAACCTTTCCCTGACCCAAATATATAAACAGCTTGGTTTTATTATTGTCTGAATTATCACCTCGACATAAAGTTTAGGACGTGTTAAACTAAGCTGAGTTGTTCTGACACCCACAGTGTAGTCAACCCAGTTTTTGATGAAAATACATGGGACTCAGTGGTAATGACTTTTTTAGTTTCAGTCTCAACTTTTAGTACTCAACCTTCTGGGTAAAAAGGTTAAAGATTTTTTCCCCATATTGGTTGAAATAGATTTTACATTTGTATTTTTGTTCCTTGCGCACATGCAGGACAAACACATTAATTATAGAAGATTGAAGCCAGACTTTGGAGAAACAAGATTAAAGAGACACAGCCTTTGCAAACGAGGCTTTGCAAAGGCCAAATATTGGGTTTTAAGCCCCAATATTTAAATAATAAAGGATTCATAAATTGAAAAAATGTTACACTCCTGTAACAGCCTGCTCTCTGGGCGCGGCTCTGCAGCTCCAGTCCTGACTAGAACAAGGAAGTAACCACCTCATTAGTCCAGTGCTCAGGTCTCTGCTTCCTGTGGCTCAGAGAATAGACTTTAAAGCAGCTCTGTTTGTTCAAATCCAGGTTAAAACTGTTCTGTTTAGTTGTGCATATACCTGAAAGATGTATCTTTACTCTTTTAAATTCATTGTAATTATTTACAATTTGAATGCCTTATAATGTTTCTATTTTGTTCTGTCCCTTTGAGTAGCCTCTTACGTTTATGAACTTGCCTTGTCTTAAAAGATGTGGAAATTTGGAGGTTGGAAGTTTGAGAAATACAAGTTTAACCAAGCCACTTTTCTTCTGTAACTTTGGTACAGTCTCCACGGCACAATTAGAATCAATGCTCCTCTTCCGCGGGGAAATAGCTGCTTTTACGGAGCCTATGTTTCAAAGACAAATGTTTTCCTTTTTGCAAGTAATCATGCAGTTTCCAGTGGTGTTTATTGAACACGCTCATTTTTGTGTGAACGTTGAACTGAACGCAACACATTTTTTTAGAAAGAACTTGAACGTATGTGTCATGAACGGCAGACATCACTGTAAATGAACGTTGGAATTTGTTTTCCATTGAAAACTGAGTGACATCTGTTTTCTCTTTTGAAACGCAACGAGAGAAAGTTCCTCCCTCCTGTTTCCTATAAAGAACTCATGAGCGAGTCTTTGTCAGTAAATGTATTACCCACTGTGCCACAGACATAATAGCTCCGTTGTGTGTTTGAAGCAGATAGTCTTATGTATTATTGTGGCTGAATTACACCTTGTCAAACACAGAATATCTCTAAATAGGAAAACAGTGATGGTCATGATCCAGGACACACGACATTTATCAACATTTATCAACATTTATGGACATTTATCAACATTTATGGACATTTATCAACATTTATGGACATTTATCAACATTTATTGACATTTAGCAACATTTATCAACATTTATGGACATTTATCAACATTTATCAACATTTATGGACATTTTTCAACAATTATGGACATTTATCAACATTTATCAACATTTATGGACATTTATCAACATTTATGGACATTTATCAACATTTATTGACATTTATCAACATTTATCAACATTTATGGACATTTATCAACATTTATCAACATTTATGGACATTTTTCAACAATTATGGACATTTATCAACATTTATCAACATTTATGGACATTTATCAACATTTATGGACATTTATCAACATTTATCAACATTTATGGACATTTATCAACATTTATGGACATTTATCAACATTTATGGACATTGGTCATCTGCCACTTTTGGACCAATGGATCAACATGTTTTTCACCATTGTTTGGCAAGTCAAGGGGCACTACATGAATAAAAATATGATTATTACTTTATGTATAAAGTAATACATAAAGTTTAAATGCCAGTCGTGATAAACCAAGACCAAATATTCCAAAGGACAGTCAGGTTCCATTTTCTCACTACACATTTATTTGCTTATTTTATATATTAAGTTAACACATTTAATCCGTCCACATCTCAGTTTATCCGTTGTTTCCTTCCCGGAGGCATTTCTTCATCAAACCTCACAGGTGTGATTGGTGAGGAGAAAGGCAAAACAAATCTGATGAAGGCATAAAGCCGAAACGTCACGTCATGGATAAATACAACATTTTGGACATCAGAGTGTGCAATGCTGCCCGGTTTTCTGAAATGGTGAGGAGAAAAGAACAAGAGACGGGCAAAAGGTGACAAGGCGAAAGAACAGAGGGCACCAGTCCCCCACCAAATCCTTCTTTGAATTGCCTATGACACCTTTTAAGCAATTTTGGTTGAACCTAAGTTGAGGTTTTGGTTATCTGTGAAGGCCGAAGCTTCTAGCTGTGTGGCGGCTGCTGATTGGAGGTATAAATTCACCTGCACACAGCAATGGCCATGTCTTTGTAACATCAATAAAATGTCTTCCCTTTGTAACGCTGAGGGAAAATAAAATACATATGGGGTTGCGTCACAGAATGCAGTATTTACTATTTACATATGAGATGACATACTGTATATAGGCTCAGCAGTTCTGATCACATTGGGGTTAACATAAAAGATAAAGCCATTCCACAAATTCAAAGACGGGAGACAAACCAGGTCTTTCGAGCTCCAAGCAACGTCTCTGAGATCTACGCCATCATCAATCATGCAACTTTTTCCTCAGTTCACCTCGGTGCTTTCGCGTTCACTGGACTTGTACCTTCCCTCTCCTCAGCTTCACATCTCTGTTGGTTCCATTGATGCCAGGTCCCCTTCGGTCATGCAATATCATATCGATCCCTGCTGGGGGGTTCTGCCAGGGTCAGAGTATTTATTGCATTTATACGTAAATAAATCGGTTAAATCTTTCCCTGTGTCGGAATCTCTCCAGGTGGAATATCTGTCCTCCTTTTTTAACTTTCATCTACATCTAAATGATCCCTGATGGCTGTTGTCTATGAATAAGAGAAGAGATCCTTTATTCCTTCCACAGTGGGGACATTTCAAAGTAAGGCAAGGCAAGGCAAGTTTATTTATATAGCACAATTCATACACAAGGCAATTCAAAGTGCTGAACAAAACAAGAAAGCATTAAAATCATAAATTATCACAGAACATTAAAAAGAAAGATAAAAATATAAAATCCCTCAGTTGTATGCACAGTTAAACAGAACTGTCTTTAACCTGGTTTTAAACATTGTCAGAGAGGAGGCCTGTCTCACATCTTCAGGAAGATTGTTCCAGATTCTAGCAGCATGAATCTGAAAAGCAGCCTCCCCATGTTTAGTTCTGACTCTGGGCACTAACAGGAGTCCAGTCCCTGTGCTCCTCAGAGTCCGGGCTGGTTCATATGGGACTAACATGTCACTAATATATTTTGGTGCGAGGCTATGGAGAGACTTGTACACAAGCAGAGCTGTTTTAAAGTCTATTCTTTGAGCCACAGGAAGCCAGTGCAGAGACCTGAGAACTGGACTAATGTGGTCGTACTTCCTGGTTCTAGTCAGGACTCGAGCTGCTGCATTTTGAATGTACTGCAGCTGTTTTACAGCCTGTTTGGACAGACCTGTGAGCTGGCCATTGCAGTAGTCTAACCTACTGGAGACAAATGCATGGATAAGAATCTCCAGGTCTGCTTTAGACACTATGTTTTTGATCCTGGCAATGTTTTTTAGATGGTAAAAAGCTGCTGATGTTACTGATTTGATGTGGCTATTAAAATTTAAGTCTGAGTCCAGTATTACCCCTAGATTTCTGACCTTGTTTGAAGGTTTTAGGGAGAGAGACTGTAGGTGACAGATGACGCTCTCTCTTTGTTTCTGGGGACCAAAGACAATCATTTCAGTTTTGTCTGCGTTTAGCTGAAGGAAGTTGTTTTGCATCCACTCACTGATCTGTTGGATACAGTGAAGGAGTGAGTCCACTGGTCCATGTTCTCCTGCAGTCAGTGAGACATAGATCTGAGTGTCGTCTGCATAGTTATGATAGGACACTTTGTTTCTGCGTATTAACTGACCTAACGGCAGCATGTAGAGATTGAACAGAAGAGGTCCCAGGATCGACCCCTGTGGGACTCCACAGGTCAGGGCCATATGATCTGAGACACAGTTTCCAATCTCCACAAAGTACTTCCTGTCTTCAAGGTAAGACCTAAACCAACTTAGGGCGGTGCCAGTGACGCCAACCCAGTCCTCTAGTCTCTGTAAGAGGATATCATGGTCGACGGTGTCAAAGGCAGCACTCAGATCTAACAGGATTAAGATTGAGACTTTGCCTGCGTCAGTGTTCAGCCGGATATCGTTTGTAACCTTAACGAGAGCAGTCTCAGTGCTGTGGTGGGGTCTAAAGCCGGACTGAAACATATCAAATGAGTTGTTGATTATAAGAAATCTAGTAAGCTGTAGGTAGACAACTTTCTCAAGGACTTTCCCCATAAATGGCAGATTTATGGGGACATAGTTGTTAAGTATCGTAGCATCGAGACTGCTCTTTTTTAGCAGGGGCCTGATGACTGCAGTTTTCAGGGCCTTTGGGAATATTCCAGAATGAAGGGACATGTTTACTATCTGTGTGAGTGAAGGTAACAGACTGCTCAGAACAGACTTCAGAAATCTAGTGGGTAGTACATCCAAGCTGCATGTGGAGGAGCTCAAACTGGAGATTATCTCTTGGACAGTTTTATCATTTACAGGTGCAAAGTGAGTTAGCTCAGAGAGCCTTTCTGGCTGTTGGATTGTTATCTGTGGATTGGAGACAATGGCGTTTTTGATGCCTTGAACCTTGTCATTGAAAAAATGTGCAAACTCATTGCATTTACGTTTGGAAGTTAGCTCTAATGGCATTTGAACAGGGGGGTTTATTAATCTATTAACTGTTGAAAACAGAACACGCCGATTGTTGCTGCAGCCTTCAATCATTTCAGAAAAATACCTTTCTCTCGTACTACGTAGCACCCGGTTAAACTCGCACAACTTATCTTTGAAGATCTCGTAATCTACCTGGAGGTTGGACTTGCGCCACTAAGTAAGATTTCAATAATTGAGAGATGCTATGATTGCATTCATATTTACCCAAGGAGCGCACATTGAGGCAAGGCAAGGCAAGTTTATTTGTGTAGCACGGTTTATTGTTCCTCAACTCAAAAGCACTTTGAGTTGTTTAAGACAACTCAAAGTGCTTAATAAAACTAGATCAGAGATAAACAGTACATTAAAAAAAAGTAAAGATAAACTCCCTCAGTTGAATGCACGGCTAAACTAAACTGGTTTTAACTTGGATTTGAACAAGGTCAGAGAAAAAGTCGGTCGCACATTTTATGGAAGACTGCTCTAGATGTTTGCTGCCTGAAGCTGAAATGCTCCCCATGTTTAGTTCTGACTCTGGGCACCTCCAGGAAGCCAGTCCTTGTGCTCCCAGATGGTTTTTTTTTTTTTTTTTACAGCATATTAAAACGTATTGTACGTACACAAGACAAGGCACAACAACAACATCAGGAGTTCAAAACATTTTCAGTTATGTTTATGAAATTACAATTCATAAAGTTTGAGAATAACTAACTTTGAGAGGTCAAACTGGTGCTGCTTGTTTGATGACATATGGTCCTGTAAGCTAGATCCTGTCCATCAAAAATGACAGCTTCTCAATTTATCCTGTAGAAATAAATGTATCACAGCCTTGATCTCTTCTGAAAAAAAACAGCGAAGGACAAGCTAAGGTTGCATTGATGAGGTTTGAACATGTTCTTTTGATAAAAACAGAGAACAGAAAATGGAAAAACCCAACGACTGTATAGCAGAGAAACAAGTTGTGTATATTGCCACAATCTAAAACTGAAAGTAAAGTTGTCTGAACACTGTCTTTTCTGTAATTAAGTAGAAAACAGGATGAATCACTGTAGAATAATCACAACCTTGACTTTAAACCGATACACAATTCAGAAATGTTTTTAAATCTTCTTCCAAAACCCTTCAGCCATCTCAGCACTTTTGTAGTTTTGTCTTGCTTCTAGCTCCTACAGTTAACGTCAAGTAGTAAAGTTTGTGGCCAATACCCACAAACTTTAGAGCAGCCATTCCCAAACTCAGTAACAGCGAGGCCCCCTTAAAAATCTGACGGGTCTGCGTGGCCCCCCAAAATAATAACCAAGAAGACAACATTAAGAATAGGCTCTTCTGGTTATTTTATTTTGGGGAAATAGCCTCTGCTACAAACATTGTAATACAAAAATGATTACAGTGGATTATTCAAGTCAAATAATGAACACAAATATTTTAATATTACAAACAAAACATTATAAATTTAACATTAAATAATTATATTTATTTTTTATTTTTTTTATGACATCCCGCGGCCCCCCTGCAGTACCCTCGCGGCCCACCAGGGGGCCGCGGACCCCACTTTGGGAGACACTGCTTTAGAGCATCTACTTTTGCCTCGTTGGCGCAAGAGATAAGGGGAAAAACTCACAGAGAAAGAAGAGGGAGATCGATGGAAAATAAATTAAAAGAGTGAGATGGTGTCGGACTGGTCAATCAGCTTTCAAAGGTCGCTATAGAAGCCACAGAGAGAGTGAGAGTAACGCAGAGTTTAATCTGCTCTCTCTTCCAAAGTGAAAACCTACACACGACAAGATATATGCCGTTTGGAAGTCAAAAAACATTAACACGAACATAAAAAGAACACAAAATAACAATACAAAAGCACAATCACAAACAGAACATGAATCAATATACAAAAAACAACAAAGCACCTCGAATATTGGTTTGTTATTGGTTATTTCGGCACAAACCAGAGAAGGCACACAAGTCTCTGACCCGCAAGTCCAAGTCAAGTCCCAGTCCCTTGTCCAGGAGTCCAAGTCAAGTCTAAGTCTCTGACCCGCAAGTCTTAGTCATGTCCAAGTAAAGTCTAAGTCCATGCCCTGGAGTCCAAGTCAAGTCCAAGTCCCTGGACCCGCAAGTAAGTTTTTATTTATATACCGCCTTTTCACTGCAGATCTGAGTCTCAAAGCGGTTTACAATCGTTAATTTTGGGCATTCGTCTCTCACTCCACACAGAGATGGGAGCGGGGTCGCCAGTACAGGAGGCGCATGCCAGAACTATTGGACATATTTTTAGTGGTAGGGGAAACCGGAGTACCCGGAGGAAACCTACGCAGACACGGGGAGAACATGCAAACTCCACTTAGAAAGGCCCTGGTCCGACCGGGATTTGAACCCAGGACCTTCTTGCTGAGAGGCGAGAGTGCTATCCACTCAGCCACCGTGCCGCCCAAGTCAAGTCCAAGTCTCATTTCCTACGCATTAAAATTATGACCAATTTAAAAAGGACTAAAATATGTAAATTCATTGTATTGTTTTTCAGAGTGCATTTTTCCCGCCTTAAACATTTCAGCTGCAGGCCATAACAGGGCTGGACTGGGACCAAAAAATAGCCCCGGGATTTTTGCCTCCTCAATGGCCCGGCCCGGTTTGTTGTCTCTTTTTTTAACTGTTATCTATGCGTTATGCAGAAGCACTTGCTGTGGAGGATGTGTGCAGTTTCAACAATTAACATAAAGTGCAATAATCTATGTTACAAGAGAGTAACAAACATGTCACTACAGTCAGGGCACAGACCAAAAAGTCTGAAATACATAATGTCAGCCAATGGCTGTCATTAAATCTGTGTGTTTGTTCACAGCATTTTACCATGTTGGCACAACCGACATGAGCTGTTAATGCGAGGGAAAATGTACGCACCCCAGATTTAATTTAGCGAGTTTAGGAGGAGACACAGGGGACATGGGCACTTCAGGAGGCTCTATCATCCAGCTCTGTTTATTGCAGAGGTGTATTTATTGCGTGCACAAGTTCCGCAAAGACACGCACACGTCACTTTACTTCACTGTACTGCTGTCACCTTACATTGTGTGCACCATGTGCACTTGTATATTGTAAATAGTAACTGTAACTCTATTTTAAATTTAAATTTATTCTTTAGAAGTGTTTTTTATTCTTATTTTTATTATCTCTTTTTGACTGTTGCACTGAGCCAAAGCAATTTCCAAGTCTGTGACCTCCCGTTACTTACGTTGGCAATAAAAATGATTCTGATTCTGATTCTGACAACAAGCAGAGAATAGTCCTGTGAGTGTGTATGGTCCTGGGAACATTACGACCATGTTAAAGCTGCATTACCTGACTTTATTTTTGTATTAGTTACAATAATTCAATTCGTATCCATGCTATGCATTGGGATATACGTCCTTTTGAAGAATAAGTAGTGCAGATTTGTGCTGGCGTGTCCTTTGATTTTAGATCGACCAGATTGTGACCAATCACAGCGGACCACTGGCCCCCGCTTTCTTGAGAAAAGCTACAGGTCTCTCGTTAGCACAGACAGCTGAGGTAAACAAGCAGCGGAGCTAACCTGAAGCTTCCCGTGTCTTCGTTACCGGTTACTGCTCACTCAGCGAAACAGCCATCCAAAAGAAAGTCTCGTCCTCTCCGTGCTTCCTGGTTCTATTATTCTATGGTTCTATGGTTACGCCATCCACGTGCGAATGTGCAATCCATATTGTGAGACGTGAGCTCCATATACAATTAGCTAGTGAGCACAGGCTGAGGGGGAGGGGGTAGTGGGGGGCGAAAGCTCCGTGTGGGGAGGGCGAGCAGAAAGAGCGAGCTCACCGCTCACATTCAAACATTTCTCAAAGTCAGTTAGTGCAGCTTTAAAAGGGACCTATTCTTATTTTGTTGGTATATTGGGGTCTTTTTTGTGTTAAATAAAACTCATTTTGACAGATGGTGCCACACGAGGGAGTGTAAATAAGTGTTAGCGAAGGTCAGCTTCAAGTAGGACTTGAGTCCGACTCGCGAGTGCCCATCTCTGGCACAAACATGTCAGGGTTAAAGGAATTTGTGGTTTGAATGTTACATAACCATAACTGCAGCTTTAAGCAAGACAATGACACTTTTACCAGACTAAATCTGCATACATATATTTATACTTTTTAATGTAGCTGTAAAAAGTCTGTGTGGCTATGCTTTTCTGAATTATGATTCCTCCAGTTGACTGTGAGCCTTGGGAGTCTTCCAGACTTTTTCAAAAATATGCAAATATCTCAGAGTGCCATGCCAGCTCCTAGCAAGGTTTTTTTCTTTTTTCTCAAGAGCTTGTCTTCGAGAGCTACTTTGACTCTCGTTTGGCGAAAGGCGGCAGTGACACAGGATTACATGTCCGAGGAGTGGATTGCAGACGTGTTGACAGACTGGAGGAGGGTTGGACAGAGAGATTCATGTGCCGTGAGAAAGTTCACACTGCTCCTGCTCAGTTTAGCATCTGAAACTCTCATAATCACACTCTCTCCAAAAGACCTCACATGCACTTGTAATATGTCAGCATTCAAACCATGGAGGAACCGTGTGTCTCTCTCTTTAAATGCCAAGCACTTGAAATACCAAATATTAAGAATTATTTTTGTCCATAAAACGCATGATAATACTGATAATAAGGCATGGATTTTAAAGTGCCCTTTTCAGAACACTTAAAGATGCTTAACATGTCATTATTCATACACTGTGGTGAAAAACTACCACAGCTGCCCTGGGGCATACTGACAGAAGCGAGACAACCAGTCTGTGCCCCTCCAACCATCGCCATCCTTTCACACACACACCAGACTCAATCTGTGGGTGAAGTGTCTTGCCTTAGGACACAATGGCAGTGTGGCACTTTGAAGCCGCAGCCGCCCCGCCCCAACACAGTATTAGCCAGGCCCTGCGCTGCACAGCTTCAGAGGTCTGAGCACCCCCAACAATGTTTATGATTTTCCTTTTTAAATAATTGGTTATTGGGATAAGACATTTCTGTTAAATACGATCATATTTGAAAAGTGAAAGAAAAAGTGAAATTGTAGGTACCCTTTACTCTTTTTGTTAAATATTTTACCACCTTTAGCACACATTTTTGGAACTCGAAATTGGTTTTGTAGCCTCAATTACCCTGCATACACAGCTAAATCCCATCCTCAGGTAGTTGAGTTTTCTAGGTGTTGGAGTCTGGTGTGCTCCTGCTTGGTTGCAATGAAAACCTGCCTCCCCATCGGTCTTTTCTAGAACCAGTTTGACACCCCTGGTCTAAATGCTCCCGTTTCAGCCTGCTACAGTTTAGTCAACTCTTGGCATCGTGTTGAGAGCCATGTTCTGTCTTTTAAAACAAAACTAATTGAGGCAAATCTTTCTGTGAAATTCTCTTCTTTATATAATTTCAACATAATATCTTGGAGAGTGGCGGCTTTTGCACTCATAGAACATCCAACGCTAAAACAAACTTCACCAAAATGTCTTGTTGTAAAGCCTGTAATCTACCATGCAGGATCAGGATTATGCACGGTTTGTCTGGTAAACATTACTCTACAGATCACAAACATGGACTCAAACAAATGTTGGAAGAGGATTTGAGAAGTCAAACAAATAGAAAACATGGATGGACAAAGGACAAACAGATCAGTGTGGGAAAGAACCAGGACATTAGCGATGTCTCTGAATCCCTGGAGGAGCTGAGGGAACTGTGCGTTGTTTCGGCAATTTCTACCACACCAAACTGTAAATCTATAATCTATAAGAATAAATCTGAAATCTCCATTGCAAAACAATGCCAGTGTGTCTCAATAAATGGGACCTTTTGGGACAATTGAACTCAACATGTTTTAATCTCAGATAAACAGAATAAAATGGCGCCGTGGCAGGAGTCCCAGTGTGTGCTATCCTGGAGCACACTGAGGGCAGTCTTGCACAGTTTCTCCAATGTGGTTTTACTACAAATGGAAAATAAATTCTTGAACAAAAGTGATGACTGCGACTGCTGGACAAAGTGCACAAATGATGCATAGCTTTCTTAAAAACTGCAACTATTGAACCAGAGAGACAGAAACACACATATTTGGTCAATAGCAAAGTCTACATTTTCCTCAAACGCAAATGTAAATAAAAAATTGGCTCTTGGTAAAAGCGCGGACAATGATTTAGTTGCTTCAATCCGAGATGATCCATGTCACGTTCAAGCGATCTCAGAAACTTCTAACTCAATTCGATTCTTTTTATTTTTGTAAAAGCCTTAAATCCCGGTATGCACCAACCGCACACATTGAAGAAATATGAAGAATATCTTCACATATGTAGAAAAGCGAATTGAAACTGAGCTGAGCAAAAACGCTTTACAATGAAGCAGCGCCTTGTCTCAACTACTGTATTTCATATTTTGGAGAACAGATGCTTTTTTTTTTATAAACAAAGGAAGGATATACTCAGTTCATTTGTAATTTGTTAATTTGCTCTGGATTTGCTCCATTGAGCTTCGTTAACAGGAGGGAGGCGTTAACTCCTTTTGCAGATTGAAATGATTGGATCTGAGTTTACCGTGACATGCGTTAATGCCGTAGGCCCGGGAATTCAACCGTGGTCACCGCAGCCACTAAGATCAGATCTGGAAATGCATGTAGGGAAGTTATAATTAACCAGAGATAAGGGATAGATAAGGCCTGGATAAGAGAGTTCAGATCAGTGTACTAGAAGACTGTTTTCTTTTGCCTAGACCCTTGTGAGTCACTATTTGAGGATTTGGTCTGAGAGATGACTGCTTGAGTGAGGGTAATCTGCTCTTTTTAACTTTTCTGTCTGTTAAACTGTCGCCATTCAGAGCAAGAAGTGAGTCGAGTTTTTCTCTTCACAAAATTCAACCTTTGAGAAAGCTATGAGTTCCCTGTCAACTGAGGACGAGACGTTTGAGAGAAAAAAAGAATCCTTAACAGTCCATGCTAATTTGATATATATAAATCTATATAGCACCGTTCATGCAGACACAACCCAGGGTGCTCAACAGGTACAGAAAGTGCATTGGGAAACATTAAAACGTATTAAGTTTAAGAACCTTTTATTTGTCCCACAGTGGGGAAATGTCAGTGTTGCATCACCAGTTACAGAAGGAGATGAGAACACAGCACAAGATAAATAAACAATAATGCTAGGATATAATAGAATACAAACTCTAACTTTAGCATAATATAGAAACAAGTATAGAAACTCTCACTTTAGTAAAAACTAAAAAAACTAAAAATCTAAAAGTATAAATGTATATACACATATACATAGACATAAGGTGATGGCCTGGAGTTTAAGCTAGCGATACCCCATCCAGATAATAAAATACATCCATGGTCCTAGCTCACATCACTTATCTTGTTTATCCACATAAATTGTACTTCGTCTTAATAATTTTTACATTTAAAAAAAAACATGAAACGCCAAAGAAAATTGGTTGAGGGCCAGAAATGACTAATTGCTCCTCAAACATTGTTATTATTAACCAAAGAAAAGTTCATGCTGTGAGGCCATAGTTGGGCTCAGTGTGATTGAAGTTAATGAGGCTCTAAAAGCTGAAAGAACACGGCAATTAGAGCTGTCAGTATAAAAGCCAGAGCGCGACTGTGTCTGTGGGAGTCGGCAACGGAAACAGGACAATGAAAACCATCGGCCAGACCAATTTTATTCAAATACTTTGGAAAGAATTAAAAGTACATTTACAAAACACTCACAGGAGAGCCAAAGCATGTTTATTTTATTAACAAAATCCATGCACAAATCCACTTAACTTGCTTTCTGTTGATGCACGATTGAACGTGGAACTTCAGACTGGAAGATTGTTTTACTGTAATCTATTGAACTGTATTTTTGCTCTAAAATGTCCTGTTGAATATTCATAAAGAAATCAACTCTTCCGTTCATTTCAACTTTTTTTGTATAGCCCTAAATCACAACTGTATTTATCTCAAAGGACTTTACAAAACCATTGAATTCGGCAACACAGATCAGACAATCAACATTTGTGTATGAAAAGGAAAAACTGCATGTTATTCTGTTCTGGAAAAGCAGGTTTTAGATTAACATTTCACTCAGTTTCACTCCAGTCTTCTCCCATGACTAAACCACACATTTTGTTCTTTCTTTACTGAGCTCGAGGCGTTTTACATTTCAATTGTGTGTATATAATGTGTGTATCTGGTGAAGCTCCTCCTGTTCATTGATACACCCCGTCCCAGCAAATAGAAAAACTCTTCCAACTTGGACATGTTTACCAGACTGGACACATGTGGTTCAACCAGCCGATACTCAGTGATAAGAAGGCATTTATCTGCTTTTCTGAATTCATTTCCTTTGCTTTGAGCTGGCGAGATTAGGGTGTGTGTGGAGAGACCAGTGCTGATTTTCTCTTTTGTCCAAAGTGAAAGGAGACAACAGAGCAGCGTTTATCTGGCAAAAGCATGGGCCAGCACAAACAACCACTGGTACACACTGGTTCACACATGAAAGAGAGAAAATGCAAGAAGATGAGGAGAGACCAGAGCAAGCTGTCAGAATAATGGTGGTCAGGAGAATGAATTTACAAACAAAATATGACTTTTATACCAATATTTTTTCAGTGGAAAGTCTGTTCAAAGCTAATTTCAAAATCTGTGTTTTTTTAAAAAGATATGTTTCAGTAATTTAGTAATTTCTTGTATTTCTAAGGGCCCTATGCAACAGTCTTTGTGGTCTCTCATTACCATTACAATCTTTTTTAGTTTTTTAGATTCTGCCATAGGTTTTCTTCAGGTAAATGACTACTCACCAGGGTTAATACATGTAAAACCCCAATTAACAAATGTTTTATCTATATTTAATTTGTGTGGAGTTTAAACTTTTCATCCCAGAAGGTTTTAATTGGTTGGAAATAAGAGAGAAAAGAGAGAGAGGCTCAAAAATGTACCTTCCTCCTGATGTTGAGAAGTGTATTAACACCTATTTCACTTCCACACTTGATCCCTGTTATACACTCCTCATTGGGATCCATGGAAGTCTTCCAAACCCGTGTTTAATCCAAAACAGTGTTTCAGGGACCTGATAATGGTCCTGATAAGAGTCCTGCAAGAAAACATTTAAACTCCTCCACTCGCCTCCCTCATCAATGCCTACATAGATCAGTCTCTCTCTCCGGTACCTCACAAAGGTTACTTTTAGCTTACTAAAAATTACTTGGGGGATAACTTTTAGAGTTATCCCCCAAGCTGAGGCAGAGGTAACTTTGATGAGGCACTGTGTTTGTATCAAGTCTGTTTGAGCCTGGTCCAACCCAACATCATCTCCCACGTTTTGTATTGAAATGCATCTCCGAAAACTTTCCTGCCAATCCATGCCAACCAAGAGGCCAGTCTAAAAACTACTACCTCTTCAAGCTTTTGCAACCCACCACCTCCCTACCTCCTCCTCTAGCCCCTTTCCAGGCAGTCACGTTTATCATGACCAGTTTCTAGGCCACAGGGGATTAGAGATTATTTCATATTGAGCAGTGATCTCCCCTGGTCAAGTGTCACTGCTGCAGAGAATATGCACGTTTTGAATTCGTGTTTACTTCTATTCTTCATTGCTCTCCCCTGCACTGCAAAAAATCCATCCACCCATCCATTTTCTTCTGCTTCATCTGTTGCCGGGTCGCGGGGGCAGCAGTCTAAGCAGAGACACCCAGACTTCCCTATCCACACACACTTCCTCCAGCTCATCCGGGGGGACCCCAAGGCGTTTCCAGGCCAGCTGAGAGACATAGTCCCTCCAGTGTGTCCCCGGGGTCTCCTCCCGGTGGAACGTACCCAACAGCCAGATGCTGTGTGTGTGGACAGGGTCGCCGAGGTCTCCACCTTCGACCGCTGTCCAGTCTTCTCTGCACCAATGCCCCATGGATCCCTCTGCAGGTGGTGGGCCCACAGGAGGGCCTGCCCACGTCGTCCCTTCGGGCTGAGCAAAAAAAATGCTGCAAACAAATAATCATCAAATTTGATCACATTTTACAAAAGGTACTGCTCGTACAAAGTTTGCACACTGCAAAAAAAGTGTAACATATTAGTATTAACTGCTTGAATCAAGTTGATTCTATCTTAATTTGAGCACATTTCGACAAGATTTTCCAATAGGACAAACAGGATGATACAAGAAATGTCTTGTATCGTCAAAAAGCAACAGTTCATAAAATGAGACGGATGGCTTTAACCCATTGGCAAATCCTGTCAGAATGTGCTCAAATTAAGATAGAATCCACTTGATTCAAGCAGTTAATACTAATATGTTACACTTTTTTTGCAGTGTGCAAACTTTGTACGAGCAGTCAAAGGAAAATACATTTTTGGCATCAGTTTTCCAATAAGTTACAGCATCTTCAGTTGCATCAGTATCTCTGACTTTTCTTTATGTCCATTGTCCATGTCCTTTGTGCCCTAAACAAGCTCCACATGAATCATTGAATGCATCCTAAAGTGAAAGGAAAACGATTGGCCCAACGTCTCACCTCTGGCTGTTCTATCTTACCGGATCTGCAATGCTCTGGTCTCTTACATCTAGTCAGACCGAGGCGTCCATTCATCTCACGGCCATCACTCTCTCTGTGTCCTCAGGGTGACCGCTACCGCCCTATCTGTCCGCCAGGTCTTAGTCTAACGACAAAACAGCAAGAGACGGGGGGAACTTAGATGCCTTTCAAACGTTTTCTATCAAAAGTTTGCTACAAATAAGGTGTTTTTCTGTGTTCTGTCAAAATGTTCAGCTTAGGTGAGAAAGCTATTAACTGGTGCAATACATTTTTGGAGACTGGGACTGGCCTCAACTGGTGTCAGTGTTTCAAATCAACAACTTTGTGAAGAGGTTGGGATTTGGAGCTGTGCAAATAAGTACTGATTTGATTTGAAACAGTTCTTAAGAGGGAGGCGCAGTGATACGGCAAAGTAGAACACAGAATATTAGTGGACCGGTTTTATTGCATAAAACTGTTTTGGATGAAGGAACACAGATCGTCAGTCACGCTGCATATGAAGACACTTTGCTGGGCTAGTATTGTAACTTGAGCTCTACCCTCTCCTCTTTCTTACTTTATCTGTAATCATTATGCTTCACAAAGTTGATTGATAGTTAAGCTAATATGGACAACGGAAAGAACTTTGGCAACCCTGTAGGTTTGATCTACAATTTTTTTTCCACAAATTGAAAGAGAAATGACACAGCTTTGGAGAGATTTGTGAAAGGGAAAAACCAGTATTTTGCATTACCATTTCAAGCAGAGAGCAGTTTCCCAAACAAGTGTTGACCCACTTTTTGACACAGAAGATATTTTGGGTCCTTACATAATTCCAGTCTGATTCACCTGAGCCAGGCTTGACGCAACATCGTTTGTTTATATGTTACGAAAATACTGGTCCTGATTTAGGCGGCTAATGAGATTGTGAATATGTGTTTAAGAAAAGAAAAGCATAATGCATCAGTTTTATAAAGTGCTTTTTTGGACACTCAAAGACGCTTCAATGTCATTATTCATTCACTCTATACACAGTGGTGATAAACTGCTACTGTAGCCACAGCTGCCCTGGGGCACACTGACAGAAGCAAAGCAACTAGTATGGGCCATCACCCCCTCCGACCACCACCAATCATTCACTCACACACCAGACTCATTCTAATGTGGGTGAAGTGTCTTGCCTAAGGATACAACAATAGATTGACACTTTACAGCCGCAGCCGCCCCTCTGTTGGACCTGGTGTTCCCTGAGGTCCCCCACACTAACAAACAAGATAGAAACAATCACACAAGGCATTCAAATACTAAATGATCAGAAGAGTGAAGCCCTCAGTTGTATACACATCTAAACAGAACCATATTAACCTGGTTTTGAACATTGTCAGAGAGGAAGCCTGTCATATATATGTATAAGGTGAGTGGACAATTTTTTTTATTTTTTATATATACATATATATATATGAAAAATAACCTTTGGCCCTCTCTAAGCTCGGGTCCTCTACCAGAGGCCTGGGAGCTTGAGGGTTCTGCTCAGTATCTTTGCTGTTCCTAGCACTGCACATTTCTGGACCGAGATGTCCGAGGTTGTTCCAGGGATCCGCTGTAACTACTCTTCTAGCTTCGGGGTCACTGCCCCGAGTGCACCGATCACCACGGGCACTACTGTCACCTTTACCCTCCAGGCCCTCTCCAGCTCCTCTCTGAGACCTTGGTATTTCTCAAGCTTTTCATGTTCTTTTTTCCGGATGTTACCATCGCTTGGAATTGCCACGTCCACCACCACGGCTGTCCTCTGCCTTTGTCCACCACCACAATGTCAGGTTGGTTCGCCATTACCATTCGGTCGGCCTGTATCTGGAAGTCCCACAGGATCTTCGCACGCTCATTCTCCACCACCTTTGGAGGAGTTTCCCACTTAGACCTTGGGGTTTCCAGCCCATACTCTGCACAGATGTTTCTGTACACTATGCCAGCCACTTGGTTATGGCGTTCCATGTAGGCCTTCCCTGCCAGCATCTTGCACCCTGCAGTTATGTGTTGGATCGTCTCAGGTGCCTCTTTGCACAACCGACACCTTGGGTCTTGCCTGGTGTGGTATATCTGGGCCTCTATCGCTCTGGTGCTCAGGGCCTGCTCCTGTGCGGCCATGATGAGTGCCTCTGTGCTGTCCTGTAGGCCAGCCCTTTCTAGCCATTGGTAGGACTTCTTGAGATCAGCCACTTCTGTTATGCTCCGGTGGTACATGCCGTGTAGGGGCTTGTTCTCCCATGATGGGCTCTCCTCCAGCACCTCCTCATCTCGCCACTGCCTGAAACATTCACTGAGTACGTTCATCCGTTTTGGCCTTGTCCATGATATAGTTATGGAGTTTGGATGTTTCGTCCTGGACAGTGGCTCTCACACTCACTTGTCCTAGGCCTCCTTCTTTACGGCTTACGTACAGTCTCAGGGTGCCGGATTGGGGATGGAACCCGCCATGCATGGTGAGGAGCTTTCGAGTTTTAACATCCGTGCTCTGAATCTCTTGCTTTGGCCACCTGATTATTCCTGCAGGGTATCTGATTACTGGCAGGGCGTAGCTGTTAATTGCCCGGGCAATATATATATATACTGTATGTAGCCATTTGCTGGTTGCCTCATGAATAATTCCATTTTAATATAAAATCAATATAAATATCAATGCAAAATCAATCAATTATTGTTATCATTAGGAAAAACTAAGGGGAAATATAGATTTATAAGACCAACATATTGAACCATACAGTCTGGGTAACGTGGCTCCATCGCTGCTGCAGGTCGTTCGTCTTGTGTCTGGTGGAAAGTGCTTGTTAATTGCAGTGGGGCTGGAGGTGAGCTGAGGTGGAGCCCTGTCTCTGCCCTGGGGCCGACGTGTGACTAAAGCAGCAGGATGAAGCAGGAATCAAGCAGGATTATCCCCGGAAGGTTGATTGACAGAGAGATAGGGAAAAACCTGGTGCTGTGGTGTGATCGTATCTGCAAATGAGAGAAAAGCAGGTCTAGCAGGAGATGGAGTGTTGATTTGTGGTTTTAAATCACACTTTAAATCTCACAGAGAAATCACTTGAAAAGGTGGGAAGGTTCAGGGCACAGAGGGGACTCCAGACGTCTGCCACCGGCGATGGGAGGCAAGGAATGATTTGTTTTTCATTAGCTATTTACCACAAGGATTATCCCTCAGCTTCTACAATGAAGAATAAAAATATCATTATTATATTTATAATGAATTGAACTACTGGGTTACATGTTTTAGCATATTTGAATTTCTATCCATCTATCTATCTATAAATATGTTTATCAATATATTTATAATAGTTCACATCCTAAAACATGAAATACAAAAGTAAATATTCTCATCATCATCTTCAAGGGCCAACATGACTTTAAATAGGACACAGGATTTTCTCTCTAACTATTGATTGTAATCTAATTATTTCATTGACTGCCTTGTTTTATTAATTTGTTTTAGGTCAATATTGAAATTCAAAATACACTACCATTCAAAAGTTTGGGGTCACCCAAGTGTTTTCCATGAAAAGTCACACTTATTCACCACCATACGTTGTGAAATGAATGCAGCTAGAATAGTCATTTTCCACATAAGCAATGTGTAGAGTGTATTTCTTTACAGTTAAGACTAGTTTAAAGTTATCTACAGTGCTTTTCCTTCAAAAATAAGGACATTTCAATGTGACCCCAAACTTTTGAACGGTAGTGTATATAATGATGAAATATGTTTATCCTGGAACTGGAGGGCCGACCCAAGCACAGAGGGACGTTGTAATCAGCAATCAGAGGAGCCTCCACAGACCTCCTGCTGGAGCCTGAGGCCGCCCCCCTCCTCCAGCCCTGCAGCTCCCATAAATCAGCCCTGAATCAGCACCATGGACAGCGGCATCCAGATAATCTGTTTAAACTCTTGTATGCTCTTGGTTAGGTGAGGGAGAAAAAGGGAGTAACAAAAGCCGGAGAGGTAAAAAAGGTTGGACTGAAATTGTAGTTTTTTTCTAATGGAAACAAAATGTGTCCAAAAGAACAGAAATGAAATGAAAACAAAAAAACAAACACAAAAATGTATGTAATGTCTTTTTGGTGCATTTCTAATGTTGCTTTGGTGCATTTCTCACATCAGACTTAAAGTTGTCATAACTATTAGTTCAACCTCCACAACATCGAGTCATTGGTGCACATCATCATGGCAGTTTCTCATTCCTTCGAACAGATTGCAAATGCCTTTGTTCATTACTTTCATACAATTCTCTACTGTTTTATAACATTATCATTTGCTTTTGTCCAGTCAGTCAAAATGAAACGTACTTGACGACTGAATAGTCATTCCCTTTAAAACTAATAGTCCTTATTTCATCGCTTGAGTCCTCACATACAAAATGGTTGAACTACAAAAACCAAATCTGTCCAGCTAATTTCATATATTCTTTTATCATTTTTTTCTTGAAAATCTTTCCTAAATTGAACAATGTCTCTCAGGTGAGTTTCAGCTTCACTCATGAGGTGTGTGTTGTTTACATTTGTCACATTCTACCATAATGCTATTTCTTGTATGTTTGTTCTATGTACAGTATATACTTGTATGTGACTGTAGTTTTGTTGCACAATGATGTAGAATTTCAGAGAGCATATGCAGTAAATATGTGAAATACATACAGTACACATATTTATACATGCGTAGATACAGTGCATACATACACACATACATACATACGTACATGGTGTACAAACAGTGACAAATTGAATTTCACCCTGACCCTGATTCATGAAAATGCACTGCTAACAAAATATATAACTGAAAGATTACCGCTGGTTCCGCGTCTAAACGTAGTCCGAGAATAGATAGTCCGAGGCAGTCCCGCAGGTCTCTCCCATAGACAAGTCTCTCCAGAGGATACGATGTAAGCTAGCTATGTTCACCCGGGCTTGATTTCTACTTTGATAATTTTTTTGCCCTAGTTCCCTCTTCTCTTCCTCACTGTTGTGTCGTTTGGGCTGTTTTGCTGTGTCTGCAGTTACAGCAAGAGGAGTTATGGCCAATTCTGCTAACAAGCGACTGTGTTTAGCAACGCTGTAAAAGTTAGAGGACGCAGCCTCGTTCTGTGATTGGAGGAGAGCCTGAATTCATACACAAGCTGAATCAATGAGCTCAAGTTTTCAATGAAATTACTGATTAAAATATGTATGTAGTAATAAGCATTTTATGAAATCATTAGAAAATAAATTGCGTATAGCATCTTTAACTAGGAAGACTTTACAAAGTTGTTGATACGCTAACAAAGATCTGAGAATCAAACGGTTCAAACACAGGAAATGCAATGCTATAAAACCACATCACAATGGTCCATAAGGAGTGGATGACCGTCATAATATGAGTCCATAAATGTCCTTGATAATCATAAGGGCTGCAGCAATAGCTTCAAAACGTTACAGCCAGAACCGGGAAGTACTATCACATTTGTCCAGTTCTCAGGTCTCTGCACTGGCTTCCTGTGGCTCAGAGAATAGACTTTAAAACAGCTCTGCTTGTGTACAAGTCTCTCTGTGACATGTTGGTGCCAAATGAATCAACTGGGACTCTGAGGAGCACAAGGACTGGACTCCTGCTGGTGCCCAGAGTCAAGACTAAACATCTGGAACAGTCTTCCGGAAGATGTGAGACAGGCTTCTTCACTGACATTTTGTCAAATCCAGGTTAGATACAGTTCTGTTTATTGTGCATACAACTGAGTTATTTTCTCTTTACCCTTTTTAATGTACTGTGATTATACTGTATATATTATTGTAAATTTATCCTGTGGGTCGATCAGTAAAGTCATCATCTTATCTTATGATTATCATGTTGTATTATCTTGGGGCGACAGCAGCTCAATTGGTAGAGCATTGGTAGAGCAACACTCAACCTCTGGGAACACCAGGTTAAATTGCCAAACTGCCATTGTGTCCTTAGGCAAGACACTTCACCCACATTGCCTAGATTGAGTCTGGTGTGTGTGAATGGTTGGTAGTGGTCAGAGGGCCCAAAGGCACTTACTGGTTGCCTCGCTTCTGTCAGTGTGCCCCAGGGCAGCTATGGCTACAGTAGTTGCCATAGCATAGCATGGCTGTGTATGGAGTGAATGAATAATGAAACGTGAAGCAACCTTGCGTATTGTTGTAGAAATACAACAATTTACTTAATTTAACTTAAGAATGAATTTAATAATGAATCATGCACTCTGGGACAAAGGTCCAGCTAACTATCTGTTGTTCTGTAGAAACGCGAGGCCAAGGACGGGAGAGTGGCAGATGCTAGCTTGGTATCTAGTCTGAGGAGCACGGTGCCCCGGTCATACTGATTTCTCTTCGTAATATCAGAGTAAGACGTCAGAAGAGAGGGGGTTTGAGCGGCAGTTAGCACTTAATCTCGGACTCAGAGACGCCATAGATAGACTCTTTTGTTTGTTCCATCCTATATATACAGGAGAGAGTGAGCATTAGTCAGATCTACTCGGAACCTGCCACGCGGTTGACGGTTGTATTTCCTGTATACTGTATGTATACATTTACTGAAATAATAAACCACACTGACAGCTCTTGGTTGTTTATTTTATATTTCATTATTGTGTCTTTCACTCATTAGAATTTCCACAACATGTATAAAAAATAGTCACAAAAGAGAAAAGTGTGTGTTTGTGTGTGTCTGTGGATGTGTGTGTGTGTGTCTGTGTCTGTGTGTGTGTGTGTGTGTGTGTGTGTGTGTGTGTGAGTGGAGGGGGGGGGGTCGTCTCTGCCCTTCGCTAACCTCTCACTGCTCTTTGCGTCTGCTGTACGTGCGCTCCATATGATCACCACTTTATCATTCTCAACACAAACTATAGTTTATTGGAAAAGGCTGTTGCTCTGAAATAACAAGTGAGGCTCCAGCAGATGGAAAATGAAATATAGACAAGGACAGTTCTATTGTCTCTATTAATCAGATCTTTGAGCATGTAAAACGACAAAAGTAAAGTCTGCACTTGTTCCACACAGAGATGTTTGAGAGACAATCTGATTTACCATTTACAAAAAGTCTATGTATGATCCTTGTTGGACTTTTCACAATGTCCTGCTTTTAATGTTCTCTCTCTTTGTATTTTTTTATTTATTGATCTGCCGTTCTTTGTTAAAATGTAGCTGATTGCCAGAATGAGAATTATTTTTCTTGCCCTGTGAGTAACAACGAGTCGCAAACTAGGAAATTGCTTTGGCTCTCTGTGCAAAAAAGTTAAAGAAAAAATAGAATAAGGCATAGAAAAAAAAGTACACAACATTTCTTAACACATATTTCTTTGCACACCGGAGTTGTTAGCAGCGCAGGGAAGTGACAGCAGTGATAGTAAAGTAACTGTCATAAAGGGCAGGGGACAGAGATGTGTTATGAAGTGTTCAAGAGTCCAACAGCAGAGGGGAAGAAACTCTTCTAATGGCGGGAGGTTCTAGTCCTGATGGGCCGCAGCCTCCTCCCTGAGGGGAGTGGTTGGAATAGTCCATGTGCAGGGTGAGAGGGGTCGGCTGTGATACGACCAGCCCGGCCTCGAGCTCGGGCGACGCACAGGTCCTGCAGCGATGGAAGGCTGCGGCCGATCACTTCCTCTGCAGAGCGCACAATGTGCTGTAGTTTGTCCCTGACTGTGGCTCCAGCGAACCACACGGTGACGGAGGAGGTGAGGATGGACTCGATGATGGCCGTGTAGAACTGCACCAACATCTGTGCAGGCAGCTTGGCTTTCCTGAGCTGCCGCAGGAAGTACATCCTCTGCTGGGCCTTCTTGATGAGGGAGCTGATGGTCTGCTTTTACTGCAAATATCAAACACAATTTATTTATTTATTCATTTATTTGAGCATTTTTTTACTAAAATAGTTTGCATCATTGCATGATTGCACTGTCATAAACTAAGTCAAAAGGAGTAGAACTAAACAAGAAAGTTTATTGGTGCCTTCCCCCTATTCTGAGTGATAACTTTCAGCTGCAGTGAATCCAGGCAGCATACAGTTTTCATTCTATAAAGTTCCTGAGTTCCCCAGGCACATACACATCCGAAGGTGCATGAGCCTGTTTACTTACAAGCAATTAGTGACTGATATTGACTAATTGCAATAATCAATGGCTCTGAATAAATGTTGTCAAATGTCCCAGATCATTGACAAGGAATGTCTAAAAGAAGATATAACAAGGAGACAAAGGGAATTGAGCTGTAGATTGTGGACTCAGGCTGTAGGAGGAGAACTGAGGCTGTGGGGTGCGGGACAGAGGCTCCCAGACTGGGAGGGGAGTGCAGCCCAGAAGTCTGGTGCGTCCAGTCCACAGGTGCAGATGAAAGAAGCAGGACTCAGGGGCCCCGTCATCAATAACAAGAATACTGTCCATCAACAGTATCTTACCTGGAATATTCCAAAAGAAAACCCGTCCACTGGGAAATCACCAAGAATTATGATTTTGAGCTGATCATTAAACTGTAAGGACATACTATACAGAGCTCCTATGGAAACCTCTTCACGGTTACAAACTGCTAGTTCAATCATCTCTTGGTGTAAGCCTCGTCTTTGCAAATCGACCAATCACAGAGCAGCCCATGCACAGCAGCAGAAGCCCCATACGTTTCCTTGATTATCTGTTCAACCATAAATCAGCCCTGAACACGTGTGAATACGGTCCACATACGGTTGCTGTTGAGGAAGTAGAATAATTGCTCCTCGTGGAAGCTTTTCATCATAGCTGGTCCCAGTGCTGACATGTTGCAGGCACAGACCATAGAATCATAAAAAGGGAACTTGTCTGTGGCTTACTCTGGTCACGATATAATCTATGGATATTGGTCATCTAGACCCAGGGCTGGACTGGGACAAAAAAACGGCCCGGGCATTTTTTCCTTTTTAGCGGCCCAGGCTACTCAAAAGGTTCAATTAGCCATATTTGACAAAAAAACAAAAAAAAACAGCGTTGTTTAAGGCTTATATGAAGGTAACAGGGGCTGAAGCTGTATTAGCTACATTAGCTACCTTAGCTACATTAGCTACCTTAGCTACATTAGCTACATTAGCTACCTTAGCTACATTAGCTAAATTAGCTATATTAGCTATATTAGCCTAATATCTAAATGACAAAGTAAAGGCCACAAACACATAAAAACCATTCATAATTATCAAATGTGTATTTTCACTGCAGCGTGTCCTGGAGAGAATGACGCACCACGTGACAACTCTGCTTTAAGTTTAACTTCCATTTTTTTGCCTTCATGCAATTGTACAAATACAGTAAATAAATCTGCTTTTTGGCTCAGAGTTCACCTGCATCACTGTCTGTTCATATCCATCACAGGCTGAAGTTTGCTGGACCTGAATGTCCTTAATGGCCTTTTCTTTCACCGTCTTTGCGGAGGTATTTGAAGTCTGAAAATAGGTGCTCTGACTTTATGATGAATGAACAGTGTTTAAAGCTTCATTGTTCCTCTTGTTGCAACAAAACCTTTCATTACATCGCAAACATGAAGCAGTCCTTCCTCATTGACTGAAAGCAAATGTTCATTCTCATTCTCAGTCCAGTCTTATCGACTCTCTCTCTTTATCTTTGGGATCCATGCGCACACACAGTCTATAATGCACACACGCCGGTTTGTTTACAGCAGCGGCCGCATGGCACGGGCCGCGTCACAGGATATGACGCACTACGTTGACAGAAATGCTAAAATTGAACATTACTTATACAAGTTTTTGCAGCATTGAAAAACGTTAAGAATGTTTTTCCTCCTACAGAAACCACATTAAAACTAGAAATAAAATATAGCCCTCACACTCCATTTTCAGACATTTTTGAAAAGGCTCCAGGAGCCACTTTAGGGGCACTAAAGGTTGACCCCTGGTTTATACAGTATGTGGAAGCAAATACTGTAGAGGATCAGGATATGTGCAGTTTCAACAATAAAATAAAGTACAATAGTTTACATTAAACAGAGTAATAAACATGTCTCAGAGTGAGGGAGGTGGGCACCTGGCCCGGACTGGCCATCGGGAGCATCGGGAGATCTCCCGGTGGCCTGCGTGTCAAAGTGGCCTGGGCCTGCCCTATCATCACGGTCTTTTTTTTTTTCTTTCTTTTCTTTTAATTTAATTTCATCCTCACGGTCTTTGCAAACTCCTACCCTGCCTGGTGGCCTGGTCCAATGAGCAAGGCCCAGGCCAAAGCCAGTGTTGTGCGTGAACGAGTTCAAAAGAACGCGTTCATTGAACACGCTCATTTTTTCGTGAACGTTGAACTGAACGCAACACATTTTTTAATAAAGAACTTGAACGTGAATTAGTTCATATTATGTGTCATGAACGGCAGACAATTTGTTTTCCATTTAAAACTGAGTGAAATCTGTTTTCTCTTTTGAAACGCAACGAGAGAAAGTTCCTCCCTCCTGTATTCTCCGCACTGTTTCCGCCGAAAACTAAAAATTCCTACGGTTTCCACCGTCTGTGAACGCACCCCGACTCAGTGTACTACTTGCGGTGCGGCGCTATATGCTAGTGCTATTCATTGGTTGTTGGACTCACATGTGCCGTGATGAAAACACAGGGGTAAGTCAGTGACACAGGGCCGTTTACATTTGACATAAAGTATAGACACACGTTCTGCAGCGCATTACAGTTTGTACTTATGAGCAGAGATGGGACAATTCAGTTCCCATTGAAACCCATGTAAATCTTGTCTGCATTGGAGTCAAAACATCCTGTGCAGTGTACAGGATATAATATATATATATATATATATATATATATATATATATATATATATATATATATATATATATATATATATATATATATATAATCACGTATTGTGATTTCTAGCTCGTAGTGAAAAAAAATATATTTATTTGAATATCTTGCAAAAAGTAAAATGAACTGAACTTTGAACTAGTTCAGAATTAAAATTGAGAACTTCGAACGTGAACTGTTCACTTTGAGCATGTATGAACTGAACTTGAACTAGTTCAGAAAAGCTGTGAACTGGCACAACACTGGCCAAAGCTTTACTGTCATTGGGCCAGAGCAAAATTAAACAAATGTGACGTCACACGTCGGCTACACAGCCAGGCCAGCCTGGCAGTGCACCCAGTGTAGCTTCCCCGGTTGAAATGAGTGGTCTCTCCAACTGATGGTTCATACACGTTTTTATTTTTCCTTTTATATGAGCTGTAACGATGTGATTTTACCTTACTACTTTTTTAACAATAATTGATTAGCTTGTTATAGTTACGTACAACTATAACGTACAACAATCCTTAAACGTCCGAGATTATACAAACAGTCGGGCGGCACGGTGGCTGAGTGGATAGCACTCTCGCCTCTCAGCAAGAAGGTCCTGGGTTCAAATCCCGGTTGGACCAGGGCCTTTCTGAGTGGAGTTTGCATGTTCTCCCCGTGTCTGCGTAGGTTTCCTCCGGGTGCTCCGGTTTCCCCTACCACTAAAAATATGTACAATAGGTATGGCATGTGCCTCCTGTACTGGCACCCCCACTCCCAAAAAAATAATAACAATTGTAAACCGCTTTGAGACTCCGATGTGCAGTGAAAAGGCGGTATATAAATAAAAGCTTACTAGCTTACTAATAAAAAAAAAAAAAAGAAAACAAAAGTTTTGACAGTCAATCTTAAAAATATTAAAAGAACATCAAAATACAATGACAAAAACCCAATTTTAGAACCTTGTTTGGCCTGAATGGATGAAAAGCTCCCGGCCTGAAATGTTGTCCCACTCCGGCCCTGGTGGGCACAGAAAACACTATTGTTTGTTACAGGGATGAGAATTGGTAAACATTTCTGAAATGCATATTGTCAGCCATTTGCTGGCTCTAAATCTGTTTAATCTGTTCACAACATTTTACTTTTGGGCTCAAACATGAACTTTTAATGCAATGGAAAATTTAGGTACCCGAGCTTTAATTTAGTCGCACTTCGAGAGGAAAGGGGAGACGCGGACTGTTTCCTGCAGCGGTGTATTTATTGGGTGCACAAATGCAAAGACACGCATGGTCCTGTGCGCGTTTATGGTCTTGGGTCACGTTGCGGCTACGCGCTCACCGTGTTGTGTTGTGAGCGGCTCCCGGTGAACGGTTCCCGCGTCCAGCTCAGAGCCGCTGGATGCCGGAACACTGTGGCCGCTGAGGTGGTGGAATCCCGTTCGAGTACATACAGCAGGTGCCCCGCGGACACGCGCGCTCCCTCGAACAGTTCTCAATGGATTTACACTTTTCACAAACATTTTTTTTGTATGAGGCAGACAGACCGGCCCAAATATGGGCATCGGCCCTTCGGGCATTGCCCGGTACGCCCGATGGCCAGTCCAGCCCTGTCTAGACCTGTGCTTCTCAGAGTCCCAGCAGGAGGCCAGTCCCTGTGCTACTCAGAGTCCTGGCTGGTTCATATGGCACTAACATGTCACAGATGTACTTTGGTGCGAGGCCATGGAGAGACTTGTAACAAACAGAGCTGCTTTAAAGTCTATTTTCTGATTCACAAGAAGCCAGTGCAGAGACCTGAGACCAGGACTACTGGGATGGTACTTCCTGGTTCCAGTCAGGACTCGAGCCGCTGTGTTTTTTAAATGTATTTGTTATTCTTGAAATTATAAAGTGAAAGCATACACATACAAACATATGACACTTACACATTCACACAGAGGGAACAGACATACATAGATCCAATCAATCCACTTTATTTATACTGCACAATTCATAAACAAGCAGTTTCCAAAGTGCAAAAATAGAAAAATAAAATAAAAAAACGGAAATAAAAATAAGGACCACGCGACTCATACAGTGTTAAAATCCAGAGAATCAAAGTGGGTCTTTAGACGAGACTTAAAACATTCCAACGAGGGAGCTGCTTATACACACACATGTGTATATACAGCACATGTACACATATGTTTTTTATATACTCCTTTAGAAGAAAAGAACACAAAAATATAAGGGGAGTGTGCAAACAACAGTTACAAATTTCCAGTTATTTTTTGTATATTTGATTTCATTGTGGACCAAGGGTCTGGTAACTTTTGGAAAGTGTAAAAGAATCATCTAAAAGCAGAGGCCTGTTCCAGGGCAACTTTTCCAGAAAGTCTTTGTACCAGTTTTTCCAATTCTAAGCACTTGTTCCTTTCTTTCCAGGTCAGCATTAAAATACGTTTGGCTGCTACAGTAAATAGCCCAGCGATATTGTCCACGATCTAAGTTTGGAGGACTTATTTCTAGTAAACAATCTATAGGGCATGGTGTTATCTGCACATCAAACATATAGGAAGGACAGTTGATCAATTATTCCCGCCCAAAATCGCTGAACAGACGAGTGTTTCCACAGCATATGCATTTTTATTATAAATAAGGTATGCTCGATACAAAATCTTTAGATGTATAATTTTATATATAACACATTTCGACAATTTTGTACACATTTTGTGTTCTTGCGCATGTTTTTATATTATATTGGGTTTAATGTGTTGTTTTTAATGATCTCTATAAATAAAGTTGTATTTAATTTAATTTAATTTTGCATTGCTGCCTTCCTGTGTGAGTCAGATTTTTGGTGGCAAATCTGAGGTCAAGTTAAGCATTACACAACAGTTTATAAATTATAGAAATAGTTCCTCTTTTTTTAATTTATCCTGGAGATCCTGTTGGTCCCCCAAATGCATGTTCTGAGATAGCAAAGATATCTACATATTTTCTTTTTTAGCAGGTGTAGAGGAACATTTTCAAAAAAACTGTCCATACCACTCATACGGTATACGTTCTCTGACTTTTAAAGATTACTTTGGTATCTTTTGAATTCTTAAAGCACCATTCTCATCATACATTGATGGAATTGATATACGGTCTTCCTGTTGTTTCAGTTTCAGGGAGAGAATTTTTCCTGCCTTTTCTCCGGAATCATAAAATAGTTTTCTTAACCGGGAGAGGCACATGCACTTGCTTTATTGGAGAATTGTTTGCAGTTCCGTTTTACCTTTTTAACATGACCGTTCTGGGGTCAGCCATGTGTTACATCTCCAACACTTTTTGGAGATGTTTTTTTGTAGTATCTGTTGCATCATTGACAAGATTCAGATCATTGCCCATCAAAATTGGATAATCTGCAAATTCTGCAAGTAATACGTACAGTTGGATAGAAAAGTATTTTGTCCCACATTTGGGGCCCACACGTTCACAAACCTTCTTGTTTAGTAGATTGTTATTGATGTTATTATATATCTACCTTCTTTGTCAGTAATCTATTTTGGCACTGTGAACTTGAGACTGTTGGAGAGTAATAAAATGGCCCCTCTGGATGCAGGGAAAACATGTCCATCCATCTGTTTTCATTTAGCAGATTCCTCATAAAGTCCTCTCTTACTGTGTCAAAAGAACTTAGGGAGCTTCTGTTTTGTAATCGTATTGTGTTGTTTGTAGATCTCTGCGGGGGGTAGATTCAAAATGGTTTGCCTTCCCGGACGATCTGCTTTCTTATCTCCGCCCGTTCTGATGCCTCCGGGCGGGAACAGAGGCTGCGCTGTTGCTGCTCACTCTCCTTCAACTCAAAACATACTCAAAACGTCATGTTTACATTTGTCTGGGTTGTGCTTTTCCAGACCTTCTTTTAATCCGACAAATGTGATATTGTTTCTTTTACTTTGTGCTTCCAAGTTTGTGTACTCAGTCTGTTGCATCCAGTTTGTGTACTCAGTCTGTTGCATCCAGTTTGTGTACTCAGTCTGTTGCATCCAGTTTGTGTACTCAGTCTGTTGCATCCAGTTTGTGTACTCAGTCTGTTGCATCCAGTTTGTGTACTCAGTCTGTTGCATCCAGTTTGTGTACTTTGTGTGTAGCATCTTTACTTGTTTGTCCAGTGAGCTCGGTGTTTTAGCGGAGGATGCATCTCTGTCCTCCAAATCCACAATACGTTTTTCTGCGTTGAGAACGAGGCTCACAGTGGGTATCCAAACGTTTATCAAATGAGCTTCACAGATCAAACACAATTTTTAGCAGTTGTTGAGCTGAGCCAGGCGTGTCTTCGTTAGCCATGCTCTGCTCGAGTTTGCAGCGTTGCTCGTCTTTCATATGGGCTCGACACACGGGAGGCGACAAATGAGAGCAATCAGCGAAACTCAACGCTGTCGCTCAGATAACATGACAGACGGGGCGCGATGCGGCAAGCGGCACAGGCCGGCGATGGTGCCTGTGCCGCGATTGGCTGTCAGAGAGGAAACGTTGGGGTATATAAACACAGTTCAGGGGTCAAAATGGGTCCAGCGGTAATTATGGATTGTAAAAAGATTCTGTTAGAGCCGTGTGAAATATTACTCCTGAATTTGCTCAACAAGAAGCGGAGAAGACGTGAATGGGTCCATCCGATATTGCAGACGAGACAAATACACGGAGAATACCATCACTTAGTGAGGGACCTTAAAACTGATCCTGATCAGTTCCGTGCCTACTTTCGGCTCAGTCCAGAGCTGTTTTCCCACCTTCTCACCATGGTAACGCCAAAGATAGACAAGATCCACACAAACATGAGGGAGCCTATAAGCCCTGAAGAACGGCTGGCTATCTGTCTAAGGTAAGTCAATATAATGTGAAATAATAATCATGCATTATTAATGATAAAAAAATAATCATCTAATAACAATAAAAAATAATCATGTAAGATATAAGAATGTAATGTAATCATATAGCCTAATAAAATCACCAATGTAAAAAGAGTAATCATGTAATAATAACCATCATGTTTTTCTATTACCAATTACATACATCTATTCTATGTGTTTATAAAAGAGTGATTGGTAATGTCCAGAATGTATGACGCATAGGTTGGCAATGCATTTTTTATTCACATTTACATTGCCCTTGATATGAACCACAAAAAGGCACAAAAAATATAGCTTATTTCCTGTAGTGCTTAAACTCTTCTTTAACTTAAAATAAATAACATAGAGCAATCCTCTGCATTAGGAAAGAACAAACATTTACAGGCCAATTGTGCAAAACTGTTATAAAAATAAATACAAAATCGGACAAAACAAAAATATCACTCCTCTCCATATTCTAATTTGTGGAGCACTTTCATTATCTCCATCTTGGCCTTCGATTTCTTGGCTCCTGTCAGGCGCTTCAGTGATGGCAAAAGGCTTTGTAGATAGAGTTCATCCTCATCAGGCTCCTTTAGCTGGGCTTGGATTTTATCAACCCTGTTGAGGATTGCTGTTTCAAAGCTGTCAGCAGGCCTCTTTCTTTTTTGAGGTGTAGGTTTGTGAGAGGATGATTGGGGTGTGTGGAGGATGGTGGTTGGCTGCTGGACTGACTGGTCTACTGAAGATGGGCTACTGCAGTCACTGACTGCGTCAGTGGTGAGCGAGCAAACAGAAGAGCCATCTTCATTCTCCAGCACTGGTTCTAGTGTGAGAATTATCTCATCCTCTTGAGGGTCGTCTGCGGTCATGTTGCCACTTGTGACACGTTCTTTTATATATGGCTCCAGGAAGGACATGATTTGGAAATACTTCCATGACTTCTGCCCACCAGCAGCAGATACACTTTTCTTTTCTTTCATCGTCTTTCTTATTCTCATGTAGGTGTCTCTGAGATTCTTCCACCTCTTTTTGGCCTCCTCACCTGTAAAACAAATTAGAATTCAATAAATAATTAACAATTTATATTAAAATACAGTATAATTCTTAGTCTGACTTTAAACATGTGAGAATGTATCTGCAAAAAAATAATATTAATCATGTTAAAAATAAATGTTAACATTTTTTAATCATGTCAAAAACACGTTTCAACCATGTTTAAAACATATTTTTACCCTCATTTTTAAATCATTTTAAAAACACTTTTTTTCTCTTTTCAGATTCCTTGCAACGGGAGATTCCTTTTCAACAATTGGTTTCAATTATCGTGTGGGCCGCTCAACAGTAGGACAAATAGTTGGTGATGTGTCTCAGGCCATTTGGGATGTGCTGCAACCTCAGTACATGCCAGAACCAACAACAGAGGACTGGAAAGCCATTGCAGATGGTTTTAGAGAGCGATGGAACTTTCCCAACTGCATAGGAGCTCTTGATGGGGAACACGTAGTGCTGCAGCCCCTCCATCTTCTGGCTCTAAATATTTTAATTACAAAGGTAGCCATTCAATTGTACTGTTAGCTGTGGTCGACGCAAATTATATGTTTAGGGTCATTGATGTGGGTGGGTATGGGAGAAACAGTGATGGGGGCATACTGTCGGAGTCTCCCCTGGGGAAACGTTTGAAGGCTGGCACACTGAGCAAACCTGGAGACACCACACTACAAGGCTCAGACCACCTGGGGCCTATGCCACATGTACTAGTGGCAGATGAAGCCTTCCCTCTTCAACGCCACATCATGAGACCATATCCTGGCAAACATCTAGAGAGAAAGAAGAGATGCTACAACTACCGTTTGTCTCGTGCTCGAAGAATAGTAGAGAATGCATTTGGAATTCTTTCAACACAGTGGCGTGTTTACCGCCGTGTCCTGAGTATCTGCCCCAAAAAAGCTGACCATGTTGTGAAGGCCTCCTGTGTGCTTCAAAACTACATGAGAAGAAATGGTGAAGTTGACAGAGCTACACCACACACACAAGCATCACCCACTGACAACATGACAACAAACGCAAGTTTGCAGCCCATCCCACAGACTGGATCCAACAACTCAAGCAGAGAGGCTTCTAAAATAAGAGACAGATTTTGTGATTATTTCTCATCACCAGCTGGAGAAGTTCCTTGGCAGCATGAAATAGTTTAAACTGGAAAAGAATGTTAAACATTATCATAAACAATTAATGTACACATTTTTTTTAATTAAAGTTACATTAGTATTTACATATACTTTGTTAAAATTATTACATTGTATGAGAAGTTGAACTGTAGTGTATTTTACAGTGATGTTTTTGTTCATATTTTGATTAATATGCATTCTCATAAATAAATAGCTAAATAAATACGTAAACAAATAACACATTGATGTTCATTCACACCTCATGCACTAACTGCAAAGACTTTTAGCCTGTGATGGAAAGTAACTAAGTACAAAAGTAAAAGTACTACTTAAGTAATTATTTGAGGTATCTGTACTTGGCTTTACAAAATATTACAGAGAATAGTTTTTAGTTTTAACGCTACTCCCCAACATTTTGAGAGGTTTTAAATGTCTATGAAAGACTTTTAATTTTTACTCTTAGCTAAAGAACTTATTTAATCATGTACTTTGCTCAAATAAACATTTCCTTGTTTTGATACTAGGTTCATTGAGTAGCTACATTTAGTAGGCTACTTTTGATACCAGTGTAGTGCTCTAGCCTAACGCTAGTTGTTCGTGTGTTGTTGTTTTTCTACTTTACAAAGTAGCTAATATAAACGTACCTGGCATGTTGATTCTGGCGCAAACCAGCGCCCAAGCCGCCGCCTTCTTATTTAGATCTCTGTATTCTTTTGATGAAATATCATACAGCTCTGGAAAGTCTGAAACGGAGAGAATGAAAGTTTCTTCCATGTTTGCTCGCGTTGTTTTGTTTTTGCCAATGAGATGACCGAGTAGTGTCCTGACTGCTGATTGGTCCGTCAATGCCACCTCCGCTGATTGGTTCTCACCTTGACGACAGCGTCGAAAAGTTGAGCCAATTTCAACTTTCTGGGATCGCGTCGCTGACCTGCGCGTGCACGATACATGCACGAGCGGGAGGATTTCACACGCACGTTTTTCACCCGTCGCTGAGCAGGAGGCTCGCTAGCGATTGACGCTATGTCGCGCACGTCCCATTGAAAATTAATGGAGGCGATGCGATGTCGCCTCCCGTGTGTCGAGCCCTTTAGTCTTGGCTCTTTTTTCTACCGCAATTTCCATTTTGGTCCATAGATGCGAGTGCAGTGCATTTAGGGCAAACAATGATTCATAAATAGAGAGTTCGTATGAGGCAAAAACACACTCTGTAGGTGAAAGTGGCAATCAAGTCACATAACAAATCCAGCTGCAGTGTTTTGAATCTACTGCAGTTTCAACTCATTTGGAGAGATCAGTGAGCAGCTGTTCCTGTAGCCTATACTGGAGACAAATGCATGGATGAGATCAATGGTGTAGGTTTGGTTCCAATCTTGGTGGGGACATTCACTACGACCTGAGACTACACCCATTGACACGGGGTCCAGAGTTTCTCCCCCAGAATTTGTTGTGTAATCACACACTATATTTGCAATAGTGTGTTGCCTTCTATACTAAACTCAGCTGTAGACTGAATGAGAAGCAGTTATGTATGTTAACATAAGATTAATCATCACAATTCATAATTTGCTATTACTTGTGCTTTCTCTTACTTACTTTCCAACTGTTAAAAAAGCTCCTGATATCTTTTATCTTATTTGTGGAGGTGGCATTTTTTCTAAATTATATAAGAAGGTATAGACAATCAAAAACAGACATTCATATACATGAACTGCAGAATCATTTATATAACTTAGCCAATGTCAAAAGTTACATAGTATTTCTCAATACAATGAGTTAACAAGAGTTTGGCAATAAGTAACAGTGTGGATTTTTCTATATTTTCTTTTTTTTATTCCACTCTCTACCCAAAAAGGCAAGTAATGACTCACAGGGCTCTCAAGTATGCAAAATAAAAACTTAAATGACCTGTTGTGGTGTGTTTTGCGCACAACCAGCATGCATCGTTAACGCAATGGAAAATTTACGTATCCGAGCTTTAATTTCGGGAGCGCTGGTTGCGCTTTGGGAAGAGTCAGGGGAGAGACATGTCAGAGACACAGGGGAGAAACGGGGGAGATACGAGGGAGACCCGCACTTGCAACATGGTTCTGTCTGCATATGGTCCGAGCTCGGTACCATGTTAGAGCTGTGCTTTCACTGAGCGCCGCGGCTGTCATTACAAAGCGGCAGCAGCTGCACCAGGACGTGCACATTCGAGTGCATCGCTTGAATGTGCTTAGAGCAAATAACAGCAAGTGCCCGCTGTCACACATTTCACAGAAATTACATTATCAGCAGATAAAAGTTGTAAATCGTGGATCCGTGGAATATTTTCATCCCTAGTTTATTCTAATTCACACAACACACCCACTTATACATTTTGGATAGTAAGAGCACAATAAGTATTTTTTCAGCCTTTCAACCAACCTGTTTCTTTATTGGAGCCAGTTCTGTTCTGTCTCTGTGCCGTGTGAGCTCCTCGGAACATTAAACAGTGCGCTGACAGATTAGAAATAACGTAAGTACTTTGAATGGTAATAGATCTACAGTACTTTCCTCTGATTACTCACGTGCTACAACGCTCAGGGAACGAAAAAAAACACTTGCTTCACGCTGGCTAACTTTTAAAAATTAAACAGTCGCTCAGTGCTTCAGTTTGGCGCTGAAGAAGACAGCCAATCACTGCAGAGAACGGAACGGGTCACGTGCTGCTGCTGCTGCTGTTGCTCTGGAGGCGAGGAGGAGGCGCGACGTATGCACAAACGGAAGACATGTGTCCCGGACCGTCCGGGTCCCGGGACATCATGTCATTTTGGTGGGGACTTTTTAGTCCTCACCAAATATTGGTGGGGACATGTCCCCATGGTCCCCACGCAAACCTACGCCCTTGGATGAGATTCTTCGAGTCTGCTTTAGACACGTTAGGTCTGTTGTCCTCTCTGGTCTGTGTGACACGATCTCTCTGTAAATTTACTCTTTCATTTCTGGTCTCTCTTCAGGATCTGTGTGGGGGTTCCACTGACACCGAGGACCCACACTATTTGACCTCCATCTTGGCCAGTTATATCAAAGACCCAATTACTTAAGCTGCAGAAAGTTAATTTGAGATAACCCCTTTTCACTCGAGGGTTGTAATCTGTACAGCATAAAAGATTTAATGAACTTTAATGGAAGTGGAATCTTTTATCTCATTCTCAAATAAGAATTTGCATGTCTTTTAAAAAAAAAGTCCTTTATGTTTTTTCCATTGATACATCTGGTTTTCGAACCAACACCTATGACTCTCACTGAAGTCAAGACAATTTTCATATGAATGCACTGAAATTGGCGGCATGTTCAAAGTCGCTATACATTTTTTTTAATTTCACACAGCGTACAGAGTTTTACACTGATTCAGAGCAGAGAAGATGGCTATAAATCCACCAGAGAAAATCTGGGCTGCACCTCTCCTCCTCCTATGGGAGCCTCTTCAGTCCTGCACCACACCAGCCTGACTCTCGCCAGACCCATGTGGTTCGCTGTACTTCACACATGCGTCTGGGACTCCTTCATAGCAGTTGGATTTCAGAAGGCGGGGCCTTCTAAAAAAAATCCTTGTTTGTGATTGGATAAACCACTTGTCCGTTATCTTGAATGACGTCTTCCTTCAACCACTCACATCGAAGCACACGACTTCCATGGGCTGCCAAATGGCCGGCAAGATTTTCCAACCCAAAACTCGCGAGAATGCCCAAAAAAAAAACACACCCAGAATGATTTTTTGGCTAAAAACTTAATGTAATCAACTTGGGCTATCATGATTCTGTTTATTGTCTTTCTGTTTATTTATTACCTACAAGTCTCTTGAAGAAAAGTATGCGGGAAAGCACCCAACCTGGCAACCCTGCTGCATAGTGTTGTAAACAGGAACACCTAAGCCAGTACTTAAACCACACTCTACACGAACATTTGACTCTTAAAACACACATATATAAACATAGAACCATCAACATCTCGTCTTATATTGCATCAAAAGTGACATCTGTGTCTTAATTTGTTCATATTTAAACTTTTAAAAAAATCCACGGACGTTATGTCCGCCATCTTAGATTGCTTTCGCTGCCGCGTGAGACTCGCTTGAGAAGGCGGTGCAAACCCGACGCAACACCGACGAGCCTGATTGGTCAATTATTTTCTGATCTGCTGAAGGAGTTTGGTATGCACTCGATACCAGACCCATGTGGTTCAGCCAAACGCCTCTGGTGGAGTATGACGGAACTACAAGGGTCTGGCGAGAGCCAGGCTAGCACCACATAGCCTCAGTCCTCCTTCTACAGTTCTGTCCATCTGCGGGAGCGGATCCTTCCATCAGTGTCGGCCTCCCTGAGGTTTCTCACTTTTTCCCACTGGGTTTTTTATTTGACAATACAGTATGTATGTACATTTATTATTTTTATGGACATTGGGCATCTGCCCCTTATGGGTTAATTATTTTTTTGTGATAAATCATTGCATTTCTTGTGTTTGAATTGTTTGATTCTCTGATCTGTGCTGGAGAATTCAACGGTTTTGTGAAGTCCTCTCAGATAACTACTGTTGTGATTTAGGACTTTACAAAAATAAAGTGAATTGAATTGAATTAGTTGTTCCGTACTGATGCAGGTTGGTCTAAGGACAAAGATGATCTGGGGCATTTAGGGACAAGGACAGTGGTCATCCCGCTCCCTCTGGACCACTACGTATTATTGCATTACGTGTGTTTGAACTATTTGAGTCTCTGATCTGTTGTTTTGTGTTCTGACAACTTTCCAAAGTTCTCCGAGATTACTTCTTTTGTGATTTTGGGCTATACACAAATTAATTGAATTGAATTTCAAAAAGGCTTCGTGAATGCAGCTTGCACCGCACTGTGCTGTAGAGATATGAGACAGTGGAGTGTCTACACAGTCTCTACACAGCTACACAGCAAAAAGTGATGAAATATAACTAAAAAATTACTCTATTTGGGAAAAATGTATCTTAATGTGAGCACATTCTGACAGCCTTAAAACATTTGCCAATGGGATAAAGCAAAAATATGTTATTTTTTAAAAAGATACGAGAACTGTCTCTTGGAAGGAGTAAATGTATCTACTCCCTGGTTGGATGAATAAAGTATTTATCTATTTCTGATTTTATGTCATTGTGTGTATTGCATATTATGGCTCAGTCCAATCTACTTCTATTGATTGTTAGTCCCGAACCACACAGACCTTGTCCTGTAAATACTCTGGGGTACAGGGCTTCTGTACCGGTGTCTCTGATGATTGTTTGTGTAAGATGGAGTGTTTGTGAGAAAGGGAATATTGGCTTCTTAATTGTTTCTTGCAGCGAAAAGGAAAAACAGGACTAAAATTTTAATTGGAACAGTGTGTCCCCGGTGTTAGTCTTTAGCCAGCTCTTCTTGAGGGTCCCCTGTGTCGTCCTTATCCAGGATTTCAAGTGTGTGACAGTTTGAAATTTAACTTTGAAGTGGATTGTTTAATATTTAAAGTTGGTGTAACTGACTTACAAACATCCAAGAAACTATGTAAGAAAATACTCTCTACCTTGCTCAAAAAACTGTCTGATCCTCTGATCTGTTGTCTTGTGTTCCAACAACTTTGTAAAGTCCTCTATGATGACGGATGGAATTTACACAAATGTATCGAATTGAATTTAGAAAAAGCTTTGTGAATGCAGCTTTTTCTATCACTTGTTTTTCTTCTTGCATGCATGTTTTGGCCATCTTTAGATCAGCTTTTACCAAAAGAAAAGGGAAAAAGTGGCTTCACCTTGTGCACTCTCTCGTCATTTTCACAACAAAGTCTGTTCTTTGTCTTTGTTTTTATGTCTAGTGTCCTCGAAAAAGATTGCTCACAGAGATATGTTGTAACAAATGGTATTGAAAAAATCTGAGCTTTCTTAGCAATAACTGGACATATGAATTCTGTAATGCTCGGAGGCTGATACAAAGCAAAGCAGTGATGCAGAATCCGAGACACAGACACTTTTTTTGGCTGCTCTGACACAGTTTTGCAAAACAGTCTGTTTCAGGAAGAGCGACACAATCTCCGGAGGGTTGGGATTGTTTTCCTAGATAATTTACGCATGTCCATATCTCTACAGCACAGGCGCTACCGAACCCCTGAGACAGTTAAGAACCACTGATTTACAACAATACAGGTTTGAAACGGGGTTGGATGAAACAGATGCTTATTTGTTCCAAACCCCCAAACATTCAATATCAATACAAATTTGATACTGTGTAGTGCATACCATAATATACCTCACCCTATCATGGGGTATGTAAAAACAGGTATTAATTACTTCTGTATGTATAAAGCGCATTTCACATACCAGTCAGTGAATAGGTTGGCTGTGATCTAGTGAGTTATTAGATCAGAGTTTTTTGCCGCTGCATTAGAGATAAGGAGAGGAGCTCAGTTGCACGGGAGGAGCTCGGAGTAGAGACACTGGTTCTCCATGTGGAGAGGGCATGTGTTTTCGGCAACCAGGGAAAGACCCAGGTCATGTTGGGGGCGCTGTGTCTCTCAGCTTGGGATTCCCGCGGATGAGCTGGAAGCATAGGAATGTGTGTAGATAGGGAAAAAAGGAATGGATGGATGTCATTAGAATTACCACAGTGCAAAAAATGATACAATATGAAGTAATAATTTCATTTCATTTTATTGCTCATATTTAGATACATTTTGCCAAATTTGATGAACTTTTGATTGTTGTTTCATCAGTTTTTGAAGGAAATCATGAAAGTTGCGAGATAGTGTGGAACAGATGTTTTTAAAACTAAACAAACATTGACTTGTTGAAATAAAAAAAATGTGTCAGTGATCATTTAATACAATGTACCTTCTACATCGTGCTAGTTTTGATTCAAAGCCTTTTCCTGTGTCCAATCCCTGGAAACTGTACATAGGGATTGTTTAGTTTTGCAGTCTAATGAATGAGAATGGAGATACTGGCTCAGACTTTGCATCAAAGAAGAGCCACAGAACAAAAGTGCAGGCGTGTAGCTTTTGAAGACAGATGCGGAATTGTCTTCTCTTTGTTCCCGCCGACATTAGAGGACTTCCCGGGACGGAAAAACCATAATCCCACATTCCATCTGTTCAGCGCTTAAGCGTCTCTTCTCTTGTTCTGACGATGCCGTGTCTGTCTTTGTGACATTTTCCCCTTGTACTTCAGAGTCTGGCAAACTTGACACAAGGAAACTTGGAGGAGCTTTTGTCTCAAGTTTTATAATGACGTACAGTATATGCTCCCATCTCCCAGCTACAGGTGAGACGGCAGACAGAATCAGGCAGAAAGATACAGACTGTGGCCATTTCAAGGAGAGATTCTGCAGCTGGAGATTTCATTACCTATTATATTATACATGCATCAAGAGTTTTGAGCTTCCGGTTCAAACGAACGGCATTGTGGGTAGTTGGGTCAAAAAGGTGGGCATCAAACCACGAGCGCCATATTGGATTACTTGTCGCAAACGATTGACCTCTCTTGTTTCCGGCCCAGAGATTATTTTAATAGCTAAAAGATTCACCAATTTCAGAAATGTTGAAGGTAACGGAAAGATTTTTTTATTTCACAAAAAATCAATGCATTTTTTTCTTGTGGTTTTAGATGTAAACACAACCGACTGAATATAGAGCTACATGTAGCTTATGAGACTTACCAGGATAGAATGCTTACACACACAAGCTTTATAAACTTGCCCAAAGCTGTACATTTTCAGTTGTAACGCCCCATTTCTTTTCTTACAGTGTAAGAACTTATCCATGGGTTTCGGGCAATACGGTTTCAGTGCCATTCTTACAGCTGAGAAGCTCACACATCGAGACACTCCACTTGCCGAGTCGTTGCCCACTGTTAAGCCTTAAATATTTGTTTATTTTTTTTATTTATTTATTTGCTCATGTCATGTCAGGCCATTACACCATTTTTTTTTAAATCCATACATGAACAAAAAGGAACAGAATGAAGATTAATCTTGTAATATCTGTTGCCATTAGCAAATTTACAAAATAAAATCAGAAATCCCCATCATTATACCCCAACTCATCACCAGGTCACAAAACATAACAAAACAACTCGTCTTACAGTTCACTTCAGTGGTTTTCAATTTTTTCGTAATCACTCAGAATTTTGTCTTTGTACATTTTTTTGAATTTGTAAACACTTGTACAACATTTAAATTCCACACTTAAAGAATTCCACAATTTGACTCCGTAAACAGACGGACATTTCCGTTTCACCGATGTTCCTGCAAACATGTTCAGAAAATTATATTTTCTTCTATGGGAAGCGTCATGTGCAACAAAATTACTTTGAACATCATTTGGCAATTTTTTTTGTTTAGCTTTCCACATAATAATCAACATTTTTAAGTCGACGAGATCCTTAAATTTAAGAAGTTTATTTTCAATAAATAAAGGATTAGTGTGCTCTCTATAACCTTTCTTACTGATGATTCTAATTGCTCTTTTTTGCAGCAGGAACAAGGGCTTGGTGGTACAAGTATATGTGTTACCCCAGACCTCAGCACAATAACTGAGATATGGGAGAATCATTGAGGAATAAAGCATCCTCAACAAGCTACAATCAAACAAATCTCTAACTTTATATAAAATGCCAAAATTTTGCTAACCTTTCTTTTTACATACTCAATACTTTAATTTTTCGTCTAAAACAACACCTAGAAACTTAACTTCCTCGACTCTTGTTATACCGACTCCATCAATTGTAATTTTCACATTATCAATTTTGCTATGTTTACTGAAAATCATATAGTTTGTTTTATCCCAATTTAAAGATAACTTATTTTTGTTAAACCAATTTCTCACTTTTAACATTTCTTCTTCAATTCTTTCCGATAGCTCCAACAAATCACTTCCTGATTGAAATATACCGGTGTCATCAGCGAACAACAAAAAATGTAACCTGTTTGTTGAGTCACAAATGTAATTAATAAACAAAATAAAAAGCAATGGCCCTAAAACAGACCCTTGCGGAACACCACATATGAGCACTCTACATTCAGAATCTAACCCGTTGATATGTACATACTGCTTACGGTTTGTAATATAACTTTGAAGCCACTGATGTGTTATACCCCTAATTCCATAGTTGGATGATTTTGCCAGTAACAAATCATATTTAATGGTGTCAAATGCTTTGCGTAGGTCAATAAACACACCTACAGTGTACTCTTTTCTTTCAATTGCAGCTGTAATATTTTCCACCAGTGCAGAGAGCGCTAGGCTTGTGGATCTTTGTGATCGGAATCCATACTGTTTGTCAGAGAGTCATTTATGTTTATCTAAAAAGTTTGTTAATTTTTGTGCAAACCATTTCTCAAGGACTTTAGAAAACTGTGAGAGCAGCGACACTGGTCTGTAATTGTTAAATAGGTGCTTGTCTCCATCTTTAAACAGCAGAATTACTTTAGCAACTTTCATTTGTTCAGGAAAAACACCAGTTTGTATGGACAGATTACAAATGAAAGTCAGTGGTTTAACAATGCAGTCAATAGTTCTTTTAATAATTGTCATGTCTATTCCATCACTGTTTGTGGAGGTTTTATTTTTACATTTATTTACAATAGATAAGATGTCATATTCACTGATCTCTTCAACAAACAGGGACTGAATTTTGCACGTTTTATTTCCGTTAGTTGCATTCATAGTGTTCGCAATATTGGCTCCAATATTTGTAAAAACAAATTAAATTTATTGGCAATACTTTTGCTGTTGTTATGTACAACATCCTTCTCAATGAAATTGTCTAGAGTTTGGTCTTATTAAATTATTCAGTACATTCCATGTTGCTTTCATGTTTCCATGATTTTCTCTCAGTTTTCTATTATAATAGTCCTTCTCTGCATTTTTTATAATGCCCGTTAATTTATTTTTATATGTTTTGTATTTGATCTCACTATCTGAGGTCCGTTTTTTTAAATAGTTTTTATACAGTTTGTTTTTCTTTTGGCATGCTCTTATTATTCCTTTAGTAAACCAAGGTTTTTCCCTTTTAAAGATTTTGTTAGAAAGCTTCATTGGACACCATTTGTTATAAAGTGACAAAAAAGTATTTTTAAAAAAGATCCATAAGCCTTATTCACATCAGCCACATAAACTTCAGACCAGTCTTGTTTTGCAAGTTCGCTTCTAAATCCACGAATCGCTTCCTCAGTTCTGACTCTGAAGTATGTGGGCTGATATAAACGCTCATGTTTTGTAGGCTGCAAATCAAAGAAGGTAAAAACAGGCAAGTGATTGCTGATGTCATTTATCAATAAGCCACTTTGAACAATGTGATTTGTATCATTTGTGATAATATTGTCAATTAATGTAGAACAAGAACTGGTGATTCTGCTTGGATGTGAAATCAATGGAAAGAAGGACCGTGAATATAATGCAGCAAAGAAATCAGAAGTAACTTTGCATTCAGATGGATTTAAAAAAATCAACATTGAAATCACCACCTATTAAAAGGGTCTTCTGATTATTCTGAATATCGAGTAAACTTTCAAAACAATTCCGAAAAGCATCCACATTTGAGCCTTGTGCTCTGTAAATGCACGCAGCAATCACATTCCTGCCTTTCTCCATCTCAATCTCAACAGCCACACTTTCCATAATACCATCTATAGCAATAGACATCGTTTCACTAATGTTGCATTTCAAATTATTATCAATATACAACACCACACCTCCCCCTCTCTTTCCTGGGCGGTTTGTATAATACAAGTTGTATCCATCCACTTCAAAATCTGCACCTTTCTCATCATTAAGCCACGTTTCGGAAAGAGCAATTATTTTAAATCGGCAGGCAAGTAAATTCAAATAGTCTTTAATTTTACTGAAATTGGCATAAAGGCTTCTAACATTAAAATGAACAAAAGATAGGCCTGTACCATCACATGAATTGAAGTGTAAATTAAATTCATCATCAGAATAATATTTACAAGCGCTACCAATATCATTCCACAGGTGGCTGTCGGGGTCAAGATCCATGTCAAAGTCATGCATTCTATGTTCTCTTAAATCATTGTTTTCCATAGTTAAATAATCCTGAGTAGTCCATGAATTATATACAACAAAATATAATCTTCAATTTAGGAACTGATTTAAGACAAAAAAACAAAACACTGGTGACCATGAGTACCCCCTCCCTCCCCCCACCGCGTCCCATTCATAAAATGAAACAGCGTCCTTCATGAGGCAATGTCTCTCTACTCTCCCTCAGATGTTTACTTTTTAGCTGTGTTTCATTTCAATAGAATCAATTATTGTCATTTGTCATGTTCACAGACAGACACAAAGCACACAGTCAAGAGTTCATATAGTACCTTACCGGTGATATTTCACCATTGGTTACGTGTCCAGAGTGGATAAGAAGTTTTCCGCCTGGCTTGCTTCATCAAATGTGTAATCCATATTAGCTTTGGTCAGCTTGATCGTTGCTGGATACAGGAGGAAAGCTTGGAATCCTTTTACGCGTGCGTCATACATCACTTTGTAGCATGATTTGCGCCGCTTGGCAGTGGCCTCACTATAATCCGCCGCAAACTTGAGCTGGATGTCGGCCACCTCCGGAGGATGTTTCCTGGACTCTTTGAGAATACGATCCCTGTCCGTGTACCGGAGACAGTTCGCGATCAGCGGGCGTGGGCGTCGAGGCTTGCCAGCGGTACGGTTACGGGTCTCCTGTAAGCGCCCAAACCGGTGACATCTCATCAGCTCCGGGCAGGCATCAGCGAAATCCGGGAACCATTTGGGAAGATTCTCTGTCAGGTACCTCAGCGCGTTTTGGCCCTCGACTCCTTCTTTTAAGTTGAATATGAGGAAGTTGTCTCTGCTCGCACAATCTTCCATGTCGGTGAGTTTTTCTTGTTGTTTACACATGGTTTCCACACACATGGCTATTGAGCCTTCCGCGCTTGTTACGTGCTCCTTTAGTTTCGCGGTGTCTGCTCGTATTGTTTTTATTTCCTCCATGTGTTTAGTTAAAGTTGAATGTAGGCTATCAATCCGCTTCTCCAGCCGATTGACGCGAGCTTCGGCTTTTTCGTCTGCCTCCCGAAAATATTTAGCCATTAATTCCTCCATGGCGTTCACCAGACCTTCGCTGTTGGCGTCGTCGAGCTTCTTATTAAGTTCGGCCATAATGTGTTGCTTGGCTGCTTTTGACTGCCTTGTTTCATGCATTGACAAATAAGCAAGGAGTGTGGTTTGTTACATGACAATCGGCCCACACAATCCTAAGATTTAGCGTAGTTTGAGGGAGAGTACAACGCCAGTCTCACCACGCAGCCGCCATCTTGAAACCTATATCATGACGGGTAAATAGCGTACATCGACAGTGAAACTGTAGACAACTAGTTGCAAGGCGGCTTTTGGCGACTGAGAGGAGATGGTGGGAGATGATCAGTTGCCAAAATCGGTCGATGTGCGCGCTCTTACAACTTGAGATAAACAGTCGGTCTCCAGTTTCAGTCAGTTGCCCGTGTTCTACTTTTCGGCAAGTAGTTGTCCTCAGTTTCGGAGATATGACCCGATGTGCGCGCTCCATGCGCCGCTCCAACAACGTGTGTGTATTGCGTGTATTGCGAGCCCGCAACAGTTTATGTCAGAAAACACACTGTAGTTGAGGCCAGTTGCTGTCGATGTACGCGCTGTTATTCCCGAGACTGGTCTGCTACTGGGAGTTGCCCGTTTTCGTCAGATTGTCGATGTGTGCAGGGCAGCAACTCATATGTGACGGATATAATCAGTTGCCAGTCCGATGTACGCTAGGCATTAGGACTGTCAAAAACAACACAATTCCGGTGCCTGTAACCCAAGCTCGGAACTATTGTATAATATGGAATATTAAGGATTTTTTTTAATTTATTTTATAGAATTTATTTTTTATTTATTTATTATTGTGTTGGGGGTTGCTGTGGTGGGTGATGGTAAAGTGATATTGTGCGTCACATTATGTCTTCCTGCTGCGCCCGTTGTGACGTGCATTTTCACGCATGTCTTGATCATGGTCGAGGGGCACTGGGGAGATTTGTTTCCTACAGGGATAACTATGTTCTGTGTTCATGAAACACTTTGTTTTGTCGCCTGAACACACCAACATTCACTTGTATCCTGCCTGGTTCTGGTCGCTCTGAATATACGCCCTTTTCATTCTTTCATTCTCATTCATTCATTTCTCAGGCTCACGCTGTTTACTCCAAGACAAATGCACACGCACACGCACGCACACACGCACACGCACACGCACACAACCCTCTAAGCTGCTGCACATTGGAGAAAGACACACTTGTTCACCTTGACTCTGATAACTAAGCGTTGTACTACAGCATACAGTTGGTACTACACTACACTTGGTCTGGCCTTGATTGAAAAAATAAACCTTTGTGGCCGTCTTCACACCTCGGTGGCGACGATCCAGAACACTTGGCCCAGTTCATTTGTGAAAAAATATGTGGCCGTGCCCTTATTTTACTTTCTTTAGTTTTACACAAACACTTTTCTTCGTACAATATACCACTGGTTATAGGACATTTTATTTGCGCTCTTCTCTCTTTGTAATTATTTTGCCTTGCCCTATTTAGAGCATGCACAGATTCACCAGATCTGTACATTTCAATCATTTGGACTACACAAAAAAATGTATTTGTATGATCCCTGTAATAACTTGGATTTTACATTGATAAATAAACATTAAATGTAAAGGAAATGACACAGTTATCACATGTTACAATGCATTGGAACTTTTGAATTTTATTCTTCCACCCTCTGTGTTGCTACTGACAAGATCAGCCCTGCCGGTCAACCCAGTCCTATATGGGCCAATTACAGCTCAGCACCATTGATATTCACAGCAGGAAGAAGAGCAAAACACCCCCCTAAAAGCTTCTAAATACTTAATCCAAATGGAGGACAATCATACGCTGGCTCCTGACTTTGCCCTAAGCTGTTTGCTGGTCCACATTCTAAAGAACCGTGACTGAATTAAACAAGGAGGTGTGGAGGAGGATCAGTGAGAAATAAGGTTCTGGCAATGTAAAATAAGTGGCGCCCAAAGCCAGCTGGGGAAAACAGATGCCTGGACATATGTTTACAAATATGTTTTTCCTACGCTGGTCAGGATTCTCATGTTGTTGGCTTATTAAATCTCTTTCTAAAAGCAAATCCTTCCTGTGTTGCAAAGTGTAGAAAAAGTGCTCAAAATCTCAGGTCGAGCACTGGGAAGACAGGCAAAACGTTTCCATTTTCAGTAAACCCACATGAGAATACATGTGCAAAAGTCCCAGTGTGCACCAGATAAGTACATAAATAAAACAAGCTAAAATTACGGGATTAGAACAAGCTAGAAAAGTGCGGGAAACAATTGTCACTGAAATTGATCAACAAAAATGCAAGCTAAAACGGTTCGGCTTCTCTCCTCACTGTGGATCAAAGCAATGTAGAGATATTGTATTTGTACGTGTATAATGCAGACCTTATGTATAGCACCACCAAAAAGCAGCGTGTGGCAATTTGTAGAAAGTGTAAAAAAATTCAGCCATAATGTCAAAGAAGTGTAAAAAAATCTGCCAAACTTATTCTGTTTGAACAATTATCTATTTCTCCAGTTTACAAAAGGGTTTGGCTTCTCTCCTCACCGTGGTGGAGGAAAGCATTGCCTTGGCTTCCTTGTTTAAATGGAGATATTGTATTTGTATATTGTTGACCGTGTTGTAGATAAAATAAATAGAAATGTCAGTGTCCAGAAGCAGAAATGCATCCATGCATGCAAACAAATAAGTGCATAAGTCAAAAAGTTGCTAACAATAGTAATGTAGCGTCTCTTCTCGCGGTAATGAAGGGTAGAGGCAGTGTACTAGTTGTCACTTTATTCCAAGAGCTCATGATGGTTAAAGTCGGCCGTAACCATGCCGATACAGTTTTGTGCCCTTTGTCTCGAACAACAGAGCGCTTGAAAAAAAAAACATTCTCCTCTATCCCCTGTAACTCCACACTCTGAGCCAATCTGGTAAGTGCTGTAAACTCACACCTTATCTATCTCCATACGGAACTTTGTCCTCTGCATTTGACCCATCCTGCAAATGCCGTGGTGATCCAGATGCTGATGCTCAGCTTTGTCAGGACTAAAACTGGAGGATTTTTCTTATCGTACATGTTTTTGGTGGTTGGGGAAAAACCGGCGCGCCTGGAGGAAACCTACGCACACACGAGGAGAACGTTCAAATTTCAAACGCAATGTAAAAAAAACATCAAAATGCTAATAAAAACATTCCTGTGTCTATGATAATAATAATAATAATTATTATTATAATATCAATAAATACATTTTATTAG